>CM075983.1:34666917-34817508 GCA_038087875.1 Malacoraja senta
GGAGCTACAACCGAGCGGTAGGACTTAAAAAGGAGTGCGGGGGCTTGTTCCTAACAGAGATCCGAAAGCCGTTGGAGAGGTCGCTGAGGGAGGAGCTACAACCGAGCGGTAGGACTTAAAAAGGAGCGCGGGGGCTTGTTCCTAACAGAGAGCCGAAAGCCGTTGGAGAGGTCGCTGTGGGAGGAGCTACAACCGAGCGGTAGGACTTAAAAAGGAGCGCGGGGGCTTGTTCCTAACAGAGGTCCGAAAGCCGTTGGAGAGGTCGCTGAGGGAGGAGCTACAACCGAGCGGTAGGACTTAAAAAGGAACCCAAATCGGCAACGTTCCACTTCAAAAACAAGTGGGTTTGAGGAAGCCGCTGATTGGTGGACGCAGACAAGAGGGAGCAGCTGATTGGGAGTCAGATCCCTGCTGATTGTACTGTATTGTAGCAGTTTGTTTTGTTTGTAGCAGTTTGTTTTGTATTGTAGCAGTTTGTTTTGTATTCTATCAGTTTGTTTTATATTCTATCCAGGGTAAGGGGAGTATGACGGCCAGGGCAGTTTACTGTTCTGGATGTCAGATGTGGGAAGTCATGGAGTCAGATAGCCCTCCAGACGTCCACATCTGCGCCAGGTGTATCGAGATGGGGCTCCTAATGGACCGTATTAGGAACCTGGAGCAGCAGCTCGATGACCTCCGTCTGGTCAGGGAGAGCGAGGAAGTAATTGAGAGGAGTTACAGGGATGTGGTCACTCCAACACCACAGGAGGCAGGCAAGTGGATCACGGTTGGGAGAGGCAAGGGGCACAGGCAGGGACTAGAGAGTACCCCGGTGGCTGTACACCTTGACAATAAGTACTCCTGTTTGAGCACTGTTGGGGTGGACAGCCTACCTGGGGGTAGCGACAGCGGCCGGGCCTCCGGTATAGAGACCGGTCCTGTTGCTCAGAAGGGTAAGGAAAAGAAGAGGAGGGCAATATTAATAGGGGACTCTATAGTTAGGGGGTCAGACAGGCGATTCTGTGGACGCAGTCGGGAGACCCGGATGGTAGTTTGCCTCCCGGGTGCCAGGGTCTGTGATGTGTCCCAACGTGTCCAAGACATCCTGAAAGGGCAGGGAGAGGAGCCCGAGGTCGTGATACATATAGGTACCAATGACATAGGTAAAAAAAGAGAAGAGGTCCTGAAAGGAGAATTTAGGGAGTTAGGAGGGGAGTTAAAGAGAAGGACAGCAAAGGTAACAATCTCGGGATTACTGCCTGTACCACGCGACAGTGAGAGTAGGAATGGAGCGAGGTGGAGGATAAATGCGTGGGCTGAAGGACTGGTGCAGAAGGCAGGGATTCAAATTTCTGGATCATTGGGACTTCTTTTGTGGAAGGTTCGACCTGTACAAAAAGGATGGGTTGCACTTGAACCTGAGGGGGACTGATATCCTGGCGGGGAGATCTGCAAAGGCTACTGGGGAGACTTTAAACTAGAATGGTTGGGGGGAGGGACTCAAATAGAGAATGCTATTAGACAGTGTGTGAGGCAGGAGGCAGAGAAGGAAAGCACTCAGACCCAACATGTAGGGGTGAAAGAAGAAAACAATAATAAACAGAGAATAAGAGGTGGTGGGGTTCTTAAATGGGTGAGCAGAGAAACAGAGGGGTGTAAAATGCGGGCGGAAGCAATAGGTAGC
Organism: Malacoraja senta; assembly: GCA_038087875.1. Lineage (NCBI taxonomy): Eukaryota > Metazoa > Chordata > Chondrichthyes > Rajiformes > Rajidae > Malacoraja > Malacoraja senta. Next base: position 34,668,584 of record CM075983.1, read on the forward strand.
AAGGTGAAAGGTAAAAGTGGCAGGCAGACAAATTCAGGGCAAAAATCAAAAAGAGCCACTTTTCAACATAATTGTATAAGGGGTAAGAGCGTTGTAAAAACAAGCCTGAAGGCTTTGTGTCTCAATGCAAGGAGCATTCGTAATAAGGTGGATGAGTTGAACGTGCAGATAGCAATTAATGATTATGATATAGTTGGGATCACGGAGACATGGCTCCAAGGTGACCAAGGCTGGGAGCTGAACATCCAGGGATATTCAATATTCAGGAGGGATAGAGAGAAAGGAAAAGGAGGTGGGGTAGCGTTGCTGGTTAGAGAGGAGATTAACGCAGTGGAAAGGAAGGACATTAGCTTGGAGGATGTGGAATCGGTATGGGTAGAGCTGCGAAACACTAAGGGGCAGAAAACGCTGGTGGGCGTTGTGTACAGGCCACCTAGCAGTAGTAGTGAAGTTGGGGATGGCATCAAACAGGAAATTAGAAATGCGTGCAACAAAGGCAAAACAGTTATAATGGGTGACTTCAATCTACGATTGGGTGAATCAAATTGGCAGGGGTGCTGAGGAAGAGGATTTCTTGGAATGTATGAGGGATAGTTATCTAAACCAACATGTAGAGGAACCAACGAGAGAGCAGGCTATTCTAGACTGGGTATTGAGTAATGAGGAAGGGTTAGTTAGCAGACTTGTTGTGCGTGCCCCCTTGGGCAAGAGTGATCATAATATGGTTGAGTTCTTCATTAGGATGGAGAGTGACATTGTTAATTCAGAAACAACAGTTCTGAACTTAAAGAAAGGTAACTTTGAGGGTATGAGATGTGAATTGGCCAAGATTGACTGGCAATTAGTTCTAAAAGGGTTGACGGTGGATATGCAATGGAAGGCATTTAAAGACTGCATGGATGAACTACAAAAATTGTTCATCCCAGTTTGGCAAAAGAATAAATCAAGGAAGGTAGTGCATCCGTGGATAACAAGGGAAATCAGGGATAGTATCAAAGCAAAAGATGATGCGTACAAATTAGCTAGAAAAAGCAGCATACCAGAGGACTGGGAGAAATTCAGAGACCAGCAGAGGAGGACAAAGGGCTTAATTAGGAAAGGGAAAATAGATTATGAAAGGAAACTGGCAGGGAACATAAAAACTGACTGCAAAAGTTTTTATAGATATGTGAAGAGAAAGAGATTAGTTAAATCAAATGTAGGTCCCTTGCAGTCAGAAACAGGTGAATTGATCATGGGGAACAAGGATATGGCAGACCAATTGAATAACTACTTTGGTTCCGTCTTCACTAAGGAAGACATAAATAATCTGCCGGAAATAGCAGGGGGCCGCGGGTCAAAGGAGATGGAGGAACTGAGTGAAATCCAGGTTAGTCGGGAAGTGGTGTTGGGTAAATTGAATGGATTAAAGGCCGATAAATCACCAGGGCCAGATAGGCTGCATCCCAGAGTACTTAAGGAAGTAGCTCCAGAAATAGTGGATGCATTAGTGATAATTTTTCAAAACTCTTTAGATTCTGGAGTAGTTCCTGAGGATTGGAGGGTAGCAAACGTAACCCCACTTTTTAAGAAGGGAGGGAGAGAGAAAACGGGGAATTACAGACCAGTTAGTCTAACATCGGTAGTGGGGAAACTGCTAGAGTCAGTTATTAAAGATGGGATAGCAGCACATTTGGAAAGTGGTGAAATCATTGGACAAAGTCAGCATGGATTTACGAAAGGTAAATCGTGTCTGACGAATCTTATAGAATTTTTCGAGGATGTAACTAGTAGAGTGGATAGGGGAGAACCAGTGGATGTGTTGTATCTGGACTTTCAGAAGGCTTTCGACAAGGTACCACATAAGAGATTAGGATACAAACTTAAATCACACGGTATTGGGGGTTCAGTATTGATGTGGATAGAGAACTGGCTGGCAAACAGGAAGCAAAGTGTAGGAGTAAACGGGTCCTTTTCACAATGGCAGGCAGTGACTAGTGGGGTACCGCAAGGCTCAGTGCTGGGACCCCAGCTATTTACAATTTATATTAATGATCTGGACGAGGGAATTGAAAGCAACATCTCCAAGTTTGCGGATGACACTAAGCTGGGGGGCAGTGTTAGCTGTGAGGAGGATGCTAGGAGACTGCAAGGTGACTTGGATAGGCTGGGTGAGTGGGCAAATGTTTGGCAGATGCAGTATAATGTGGATAAATGTGAGGTTATCCACTTTGGTAGCAAAAACGGGAAGGCAGACTATTATCTAAATGGTGGCCGATTAGGAAATGGGGAGATGCAGCGAGACCTGGGTGTCATGGTACACCAGTCATTGAAAGTAGGCATGCAGGTGCAGCAGGCAGTGAAGAAAGCGAATGGTATGTTGGCCTTCATAGCAAGAGGATTTGAGTATAGGAGCAGCGAGGTTCTACTGCAGTTGTACAGGGTCTTGGTGAGACCACACCTGGAGTATTGCGTACAGTTTTGGTCTCCAAATCTGAGGAAGGACATTATAGCCATAGAGGGAGTGCAGAGAAGGTTCACCAGACTGATTCCTGGGATGTCAGGACTTTCATATGAAGAAAGACTGGATAGACTTGGCTTATACTCGCTAGAATTTAGGAGATTGAGAGGGGATCTTATAGAAACGTACAAGATTCTTATGGGGTTGGACAGGCTAGATGCAGGAAGATTGTTCCCGATGTTGGGGAAGTCCAGGACAAGGGGTCACAGCTTAAGGATAAGGGGGAAATCCTTTAGGACCGAGATGAGGAAAAACTTTTTCACACAGAGAGTGGTGAATCTCTGGAACTCTCTGCCACAGAGGGTAGTTGAGGCCAGTTCATTGGCTATATTTAAGAAGGAATTAGATGTGGCCCTTGTGGCTAAAGGGATCAGGGGGTATGGAGAGAAGGCAGGTACGGGATACTGAGTTGGATGATCAGCCATGATCGTATTGAATGGCGGTGCAGGCTCGAAGGGCCGAATGGCCTACTCCTGCACCTATTTTCTATGTTTCTATGTTTCTATACACATATATATACATATATACACACATTTATATATATACATATATACACACATATATATGTACATATATACACACATATATACATATATATATACACACATATATATACATATATACACATATATATATATACACACACATATATATATATATATACATATATATATACACATATACATATATATACAAATATATATACATATATACATATATATATATATATATATATATACACATATACATATATATACAAATATATATACATATATACACATAGATGTACACACACAAACATATATACATATATATATACACACAGTATATACATACATATATATACATATATATACACATATATACAAATATACACATACATACATACATATATACACATACATACCTATATATATATTATTAGACTAAGTGGGACCCGTTGGGTCCCATGTTCACACGGGAGGGCTGGACCCCAACGCAATATTCCACCTTTCCACCAATTCCAATATTGGTGGCTGGTGGGAGGGGGGGTCTTTCTGGAGCGCTAGTATGGGTGTTGTGGGCTGAAGGGACTGGTTTCCAGAGGGCTTGTATGGACATTGTGGGCCGAATGGATTCTTGGGCTGGCAGCTCAGTCACTGAAGCCTGGCATGCTGGCAGCTCACTCACTCACAGCTGGTGGGCTGGCAGTTGACTTGCGGCTATTCCTTGAAATTCCCTTTCAAGCAGGGTTCAAGGCCACCAACTTCAAATGCAGTTTCCTACCATTTCAATCAGGGTGCAAGGCCACCAAATTCAAGTGCAGTTTCATACCACTTCAAGCTGGGTGCAAGGCCACCAAATTCAAGTGCAGTTTCACACATTTCAAGCAGGGTGCAAGGCCACCAAATTCAAGTGCAGTTTCCCACCACTTCAAGCAGGGTGCAAGGCCACCAAATTCAAGGGCAGTTTCCTACCACTTCAAGAAGGGTGCAAGGCCACCAAATTCAAAAGCAGTTTCATACCATTTCAAGCCGGGTGCAAGGCCATCAAATTCAAGTGCAATTTCATACCATTTCAAGCAGGGTGCAAGGCCACCAAATTCAAGTGCAGTTTCATACCATTTCAAGCTTTTTTAAACCAACCAACCAGCACATTTGCTTAACTTTATCAAATTAACCAACAACCAGCACATTTGCTTAGCTTTTTCAAACCAACCAACCACCAGCACGTTTGCTTAGTCTTTTCAAACCAACTAACCACCACCACATTTGCTTTGATTTGTCAAACCAACCAACACCACATTTGCTTTTTCAAACGACATTTAGGGCACTCACAGGTCACTAAAACCACTCAGTATAGTAGACATGTTTTCAGTGTTATTCACAGCTCAGACTGAGAGTCGTGACCTCTCGCTGCCCCATCTTGCAGAGACTGAAGCAGTCCACACTTCCGGGTTTTGTAGTCCCTCCCCCCACCGGAAGGGGCATGGCCTTCATGGCGTGATTGACAGCAGAGAGAATCTCAACATTTTTTAAACATTAATAAGTCTTTTATTTTTCATCGATGGGGAAAATCCTCTTGTCCTGCACAGCGGATTGGGACTCTGAGTAAGATGGCCAAAAATCACAGCCGTAAGTGGTAGCGTTTTTCTAAAATCAATATGCAGTACAAAGAGGAAGTGGTCAAAATATGAGTTTTCATTATATAGATATACACATACATACATATACTAGACCAAGTGGGACCCGTTGGGTCCCGTCCCCTCAACGTGCGGTTGCGGGGAGGGTGGCCTGCTGTGTCACACGCACACTAACCACCCCCCCACACACACTAACCACACTCCCCCCCCCACAAACACACACACACACACACACACACACAATATTATTACCCCATCCCCGCCCTATCCACTCACACATAGCCCCCAACATGCAGTCACGTCTAGAGAGGGAGAGAGAGGGGGGGTAGAGAGGGGCAGAGACAGAGAGAGAGGGGCAGAGACAGAGAGAGAGAGGGGCAGAGACAGAGGGGCAGAGAAAGAGAGGGGCAGAGAAAGAGAGGGGCAGAGACAGAGAGAGCAGGGGAAGAGAGGGGGAGAGAGGGCGGATAGAGAGGGGGGAGAGAGAGTGGGGGAGAGGGAGGGGGGGAGAGAGGAGAGGGGAGATAGGAGGGGGAGAGAGAGGGGGGAGGGAGAGGGGGGGAGAGAGAGGGGGAGAGAGATAGGGGGGAGAGGGGGGAGAGAGAGGGGTGAGAGGAGGAGGGGGGAAGGGGAGAGGAGGAGGGAGGGAGAGGGGGAGAGGAGGACGGGGAGAGGAGGAGGGGGGAGAGGAGGAGGGGGTAGAGGAGGAAGGGGGAGAGGAGGAAGGGGGAGAGGAGGAGGAGGGAGAGAAGGAGGAGGGGGAGAGGAGGTGGAGGCGGAGAGGAGGAGGAGGAGGGGGAGAGGAGGAGAGGGAGAGGAGGAGGGGAGAGGAGGTGTGGAGGAGGGGGGAGGAGGAGGGGGGAGGGGAGGAGGGGGGAGATGAGGAGGGGGGAGAGGAGGAGGGGGGAGAGGAGGAGGGAGGTAGAGGAGGAGGGAGGTAGAGGAGGAGGGGGGAGAGAAAGAGGGGGGGAGAGGAGGAGCGGAGTGTGGGAGAGGAGAGGAGCGGGTTGGGCAGCAATGGGGAGAGCAGCGGGGAGAGCAGCCGAGCCCAGACAAGGCAGCTGCATGAAGCACGATGAAGAATGGCGCACGGAGCAGACCCATTGTGATGTCATCAGCGAAAGACAGTGGTTTAAAAAGTTTTTTTCCGATTTTTGAACATTTTCATTATTAACTTGAGAAATAAAGGATTAGTTTTTCAGATAAGGCGATTTTGGACTCCACAGGATAAATCTCTAGCGGAATATGTAAAAATGTTACCTTTAATGCGTCATTTTTTCGAGAAGATGTGATTACTCACAAACAACACACACACACACACACACACACACACACACACACACACACACACACACACACACACACACACACACACACACACACACACACACACACACACACACACACACACACACACACACACACACACAAATAAATACACATCCAAGATCAGACTTTTAATAGTTACTAGTCCAAGTGCAATGCCATTGGGTCCCCTACCCGTAGCCCCCACGGGAGTCATGGTCCTCCAACTCAACCTGATGCCGAAGGTAAGATTCAAGCACTCCTCAGCAAAGATCATAGCTCGTGAGCCTCCCCCAGCACTAGAGTTGAAATATCAATCACCAATTGCAATACCAATTGACCCTCCCCCTCCTATCCTGCCAGGAGCTATGATGGCAACATTGTTGCAAATGTTGGGTGCAGTTGCTGTGAAATGCCATTGAGCTGAAAAGTTCAGTATTGCTGGCAGTGTTCCTGTCTTGCAACTTTTTATCAAAGTGTGTTGGAAGCTCTGATGAATGATTTTAAAGTAAAAACCATTTTAAATTCAAAGTCTTTTTGAACATTTTCATTAATAACTCGAGAAATAAAGCATTAATTTTCAGATAAGGCGCTTTTGGATTGCACGGAAAATATCTCTACTGAAATATGTTAAAATGTTTACCGTTAGCGTGTCGTTTTTTCGAGAAGATGTGATTAAACACGAACAACACACACACACACACAAATAAATACACATCCAAGATCAGAGTTTTAATAGTTACTCGACCAAGTGGTTACTAGACATGTCACATGGGAGGCCTGGTCCCCCAACGCAACCCGTTCCCCAAAGCAATATTCCGCCAACTGCGCAGGGGCTGCTCATTTCACCTTATGCACACTCCCTCATTTTTAAACTTTTAAAATGCATTTGCACTTGCTAGCTATCAGAACTCAGTGTACTGTGACTTTAAAAAATGCACTTGTAGTTGCTAGGGCTAGCAGAACTCAGGGTAATGTGACTTGAAAAAAAAAAGCAATTGCACTTGCTAGGGCTAGCAGGACTCAGTGTACTTGGATAGCAACAATGTTGCGAGCAGGGCCACATTCTCGACATCAGCGTTCCGAACATCCCGACCAGAGGGCTTGAACATCAGGCCGTCCGTAGCGGCAACTACTGTACTACAGAGGGGCAGGGCTCCGACCATGGGTGAACAAGGGAGGAGCAGGAGGAGGACTGTCTGAATTGCATTGCCTTCCAGTGAAGAATGCTGTGGTGGATGTCTGTGTTGAATTATGTTGTGTATTGTGTCCTTTTTTAATTGTAACGCTGCATGGTAAATTTCACTTCGGAGTCACGTGAGTGACTACGTGAAGAAGACCCGTCAGGGCGCATGCGCGTCATTACGTCTGACGCATTGGCGCCCGGCAGCAGGAAGAGGAGCTTCTCCTGCAGGTGAGTAGTTTAACAGCTCCACCAAAGTCGGGGAGACTTTGGAGGAGTTAGTAGAAAGAGAAAATTGTTGCTGTGTTTTGTCCCCAGGATACAGGAACAATGGAAAAATCAACGAGGTGCAGGCGTGAGGAAGCATGAAGTAAGGAAGCATGAAGCCCCAATCAACTGTGGCCTGTTAAAAATTCCTGTTGTGAACAGGATGATTTGGGGCCAGATGGGCATACAAATGAGAGCCCAGGAGGTGAAGCTCCAGCATATTTTAACTTTGCTGGATCTGGCATAACTAGCTTTGCCAGGATGGTGGATGGAGAGGACGACAAAATTACAACAAGAGGTGCTGGCGCTATTGTGTAGTGCCCACTTTGAGATTGGACCAACCATCAATCCTAAATATGCTTCACTCTGCCAGTCTGGCACAGTGCAACCGGCAAATCTACTGTTTGGTGAGGATTTCGCAAAGCAGGTGAAGGAGCTGGAGGAGGAGGCCAAGACGGTGGGCTTGATTAAGCAGCCAGCAGCCACATATCCACCGAAGTGGAAGTATCCCTATAAGCGAGGAGACTGGTCCGGGCAAGGGACGAGCCGAGCTACGATGCAGCGCAGTTGGCGTTCGGTTGTAGCAGTGCCAGGGAAGGTGTGATATCCAGCTCGAGGCCGGGGAAGGATGTCAGGTGGTAAGGAGGTATGTGGGTCTGGTTCTCATGTAGACAGATCTAATGTAATACAATTAAAAGTTGGAGGAAGATTACATCTGTTCTTAGAGGAATGGAAACAAATTACCTCAGATATGTTTATACTGAATGTTATTGAAGGGTTTCGAATAGAGTTTAATGCAAATTCTGATTTACCCATGCAACATGTTCCAAAAAGGAGTTTTGACTTCAGTATCACTGAACAATTGGAAGTTCAGGTGGAACTTGAAAGCTTATGTAATAAAGGTGTAATTGCTAAAGCAGTTTACCAAAGCCAACAGTTTGTGTCCAATATCTTTCCCAGACCAAAAAAGGATGGGGGATGCAGAATTATACTGGACCTGACTAGTCTTAACCCTTTTGTACGGTATAGACATTTTAAGATGGAAACGTTTGTGACGGCTAAGTAACTTGTTTCCAGAGGATGCTATATGGCAACTATAGATCTTAAAGATGCGTATTATTCAGTGTCTGTTTATTTGCAAGATAGAAGATATTAAAAATTCAGCTGGATGGTGCAATTATGGCAATACAATGCACTGCCTAATGGTTTGTCTTCAGCTCCTAGAGTGTTTACAAAGTTGTTAAACCCTATTCTAGGCATGATGAGAAGTCAAGGGCATGTGCTCATGGCTTAACTAGATGATATCTTGATTGTAGGACAATCAAAGGAAACAGCTGAAGCATCAGTGGCAGTTGTTAAAACCACATGTCAAAGATTGGGCTTCATAAACCATCCAGAGAAATCTAAATTAACACCTGTGACACAAATTGACTATTTGGGTTTCACAATAGCCTCAATCAACATGATTGTGACCTTGCCCAGGCAAAAAAAGGGTAGAGCTAATTGAGAGCTGTATCAAGTTCATTGCTGACACACAGCCTTCAATTAAACACACAAAAAAACCAAGCAGGATGCCGGTCCAGGGGTTTTGGTGATATCAAATTGGCCAACTCAACCATGGTTCCCTTTGATGTTACAGATAGCGATCCAACCTCCTTTGCTGATTCCAAAGAGTAGGAATTTGCTGGAGCATCCGATAACGCGTGAAGTTCATCTGTTATGTGATCATATTGTTCTGTTAATTTGCAGGTTTTAAGAAGGCCTTACATGGGTCGAGGACTTTCTAGGCGAACGGTGGATATGCTCACTGCAGCCTGGAGAAAGAGTACTCAAAAGCAGTATATGACATGTAAAAAAAAATATTTTTTAAAATAAAAATCGGAACAATATTGTGTTGAAAAGAATATTCAATATGATACTGTAGTTATTGAAAAGCTGTTAGAGTTTTTATCCACACTTTATTATGATGAGGGTCTTAGCTATAGTGCTATCAATACAGCTAGAAGTGCTTTGTCCGCATATCTTGTAATAGGTACATGGACACAAAGTATAGGTTCTCACCCTCTCATATCTAGGTTGATGAAAGGAATCTTTAATTCCAAACTGCCTAAGCCTAGGTATATGTTTATCTGGGATGTACGTATTGTTCATAACATGCTTCGTCATTGGTTCCCTGTCACGTCTATGACTTTGTCAAAATTAACCATGAAATTGGCTATGTTAATGGCATTGGTTTCAGCACAGAGAGTGCAGACTTAGCAAAAACTTCAGTTAGATAGAATGGAAGTGACTACAGAGAATGTTATGTTTTATATATATGACCTGCTCAAACAAAGCAGGCCAGGTGTGACAGGATTTAAGATTGTGTTCTCAGCATATCCTACAGATCCATGTTTATGTGTAAGGACACATTTGTTACATTACATTGAAGCCACAAGGGCATTAAGACATGAAGAAACAGGATTATTTATCAGCAGCAACATCGGCGGCCAGGGCGATGGACGTTCAAATCGACCATATACTAAAAGCCACAGGGTGGCAAAATGAACTTGTGTTTCAGCAATACTACCATCGGCCGATTGCCGATGGAGGGCTGTTTGCAAACTCGATATTAAATTCTGTTAAGTTCTGTTTCATTTTGCCCCTAAGTTAGAGGATATTGTGTTGAAAAGAATATTCAATATGATACTGTAGGTGATTACGTGCCCGCCACGCCCAACCCTCTCTCATAGAAAAAAAGTCATAATGGTAGTTCTCATGTTCCACATCTTAATATGTTACTTCAATTATTGTGTTGTCTGTGATTTCATACCGCTGCTTTGAAGATTGACGCGCATGCGCCCTGACGGGTCTTCTTCACATAATCACCAACGTAACTCCTCATAAAATAAAGATCAAACTTCAAACTGGTAAGTTCTCGTTTAATCTTACTATTACATTTCACTGCATCTTATGGTGCATGTGACAAATAAATTTGAACTTGAACTTGAACTTGAGCTCGTTGAGGGGTATCGGCAAACCAAGAAATTGAAACAGGAACAGTCATCAGGAATAGTCCTCTAGACTGTTGTGCTATTCAAGATTATGGCCAATGCAGTGGCAAATCCTTTTTCCCATCCCTCTCCCACACCAATCCCCTAAGTTTACATTGTGTCCAAGACTCTAACCTTTCCTACCTTGAATATACTCCATGATAAACAACTGCCCATTTCTCTCCACAGATGCTGGCTGTCCCACTGTGATTTTTCAGCACTCTGCTTTTTTTGTTCAAGTTTTCAGCATCTGCAGTCTCTTGTAACTCCATGGAAAGTCCTACTAGCTATGGAAAGGGATAACAATGATCTGGAAATTAAGATCTTGAAATGGGAGGAGGTCACATTTCATATCATTGGAGCTGGCAAAAATAAGCTGGAAGCAGCTACTCCCATGCCATAAATGCGAGGGATTCAACTGTGAAATATTGAGAGTTCAGAGCAGAGTAAAAGGTATGGACATCATGTCCCAAGAAACCTATATGTCAAGGGATACTGAGGTATAAAAAAATTATAAAAGGCAGGTATCAAGGGCTGAAATTGAGAGATGTATTTGGGGAGTGTAGAAAGTGTAACTGGACACTTAGCAAACAAATTAGGAGGACAGAAAGGGAGCACAAAATATCACAGGAAGGCAAACTTAGGAAATACCAAACCATTTTGTGAGTATATGGAGGTGTGAGGGGTAACCAGGAAATGGGATGAGCCATTAGGGATCAAAGTGGCATGAAACCAGAGTGGGAGTGGGAGTGGGAGTGGGAGTGGGAGAGGGAGTGGGACAGGGAGAGGGAGAGGGAGATGGAGAAAGTGAAAGAGAGTGCCTGCATCCCCCCCACACGTCGAGTCCACGTTGCCCGCCCCCCCCCCCCCCACTACCCGCAACAGTGTACTGACTGAACAGCATGATCTGACAAGGTTGCACATGGAAAACTGGTCCAAAGCTTTAGGAGAGCCCTGAAATCCAAGCACTTGAAATCCCATGAAATTGACTTGGTAATATGAGGTAGGGGATGATGGTGATAGGCTGTTTTTGTGACTGGAAGCCTGTGAGCACAATTAGTTAATGATTTGGACGAGAGGATTGAAGGCTTTGTGGCCACGTTTGCGGATAATATGAAAATAGGTGGAGTAGTGTAGAGTAGTGTAGTGTAGAGAAAGCAGGTACTCTGCAGAAGGACGGACATTTTGGGAGAGTGGGCAGAGAAGTGGCAGATGGAATATAGTGTAGCAAAGTGTGGAATCATGCATTTTGGTAGTAGGAATAAAGGCGTAGACAATTTTCTAAATCGGGAGAGAATCCAGAAATCAGAAGTGCAAAGGGACTTGGAAGGGCTGGAGCAGGATTCCCCAAAAGTTCATCTCCAAGTCGAATCAGTGGTAAAGAAAGCAAACTCAATTAGCATTTACTAGCATTTATTTCAAGAGGGCATGTATACAAAAACAGGGATGTAATGCTGAGACTCTATAAGGTGCTGGTAAGGCCACATTTGGAATATAGTGAACAATTTTGGGCACTATATCTGAGGAAGGATGTGCTGGCTCTGCAGAGGGTCCAGAGGAGGTTTACAAGAATGATCCCAGGAATGAGATTTCCTTCGCTCCATAGATGCTGCTGCACCCGCTGAGTTTCTCCAGCATTTTTGTGGCCTATTTCCTTCGCTCCATAGATGCTGCTGCACCCGCTGAGTTTCTCCAGCATTTTGTGGCCTATTTCCTTCGCTCCATAGATGCTGCTGCACCCGCTGAGTTTCTCCAGCATTTTTGTGGCCTATTTCCTTCACTCCATAGATGCTGCTGCACCCGCTGAGTTTCTCCAGCATTTTTGTGGCCTATTTCCTTCGCTCCATAGATGCTGCTGCACCCGCTGAGTTTCTCCAGCATTTTTGTGGCCTATTTCCTTCGCTCCATAGATGCTGCTGCACCCGCTGAGTTTCTCCAGCATTTTTGTAGCCTATTTCCTTCGCTCCATAGATGCTGTGGCACCCGCTGAGTTTCTCCAGCATTTTTGTGTACATGAGTAGATTAACCTATGATGAGCATTTGTCGGCATTGGGCCTGTACTCGCTGGAGTTTAGAAGAATGAGGGGGGACCTCATTGAAACATACAGAATAGTGAAAGGCTTGGATAGAGTGGATGTGGAGGGGATGTTTCACTAATGGGAGAGTCTAGGACTAGAGCTCATTGCCTCAGAATTAAAGGACGTTCTTTTAGGAAGGAGATGATTTCTTTAGTCAGAGGGTGATGAATCTGTGCATTTCTTTGACACAGAAGTCTGTGGAGGCCATGTCTGTGGATATTTTTAAGGCAAAGATAGATTCTTGATTAGTACAGATGTCAGAGGTTATGGGAGAAGGCCGGAGAATGGGGTTAGGAGAGATAGATCAGCCATGATTGAATGGCAGAGTAGAATTGATGGGCCGAATGGCCTAATTCTACTCCTCTCACATGACAAGAGGGATTGGTTTAGAGCCCTTACTGGTTATTATATATACAGTATTAATGATGAATACATAGAGGTTTGGTCAATAAGTTTGCAGATGACATGAAAATGCTGTAGCTACTAACAATAATGAGGATAGTTTCAGGTACAATACGAGGTTGATCTGTTGGTAAGACAGATGGGATTTAATCTATGTAAATGTTTAATGATGTATTTGGAAAGGACTAATTAGGCTAGCACGCAATGAATGGTAAGGTCCTAAGGAGTATTAAGGAGCAAAGGAGCCTTGCTATACAAGTCCAAAGATCACTGAGAGAGGTATCAAGAGTAGAAAATATAATGAAGGAAGTGTACAAGAAATTCGCCTTGATTATTTGTAGCATTAAGTATAAGAGAAGGGAGGCAATGGTAACAATTTACAAAATAATAGCTACAGATGAAGTTTATTTCTGGTCACTACACAAGAGGAAGGAAACATGATTGCACTGGATAGGGTGTAGAGGAGATTCATATGGATGAGGCTTGGGATAGAGTATTTATGTTACAAGGAGAAACTGGATACGAACATTTGTTTCTCTTGGAGTGGAGCAGGCTGAGGGGATGTCTGATGGAAGAATGCAAAGTTATGAGATAAATTGTAAATAAGTAATCTATACGATCTGTAGTTCAAGATCATCTTTAATCAGTACCCATATTATAACGGTACAGCAGGTTGTTAGTTGTTAGTTGTTAGTTCATCGTTACCACTTCCAAGACTGACCATTGTAGGAAGTGGGTGTTAGTATGAATCATACAGTAAGGTGGGGTTATTGATGCTATTCTACTATGATTGGTCCACATGCATTAACCAAACTACATCCTTCCCCGTAAAGAGTGAATATACTTAAACACACATGCAGCTAGAATTAAACATACTCGCCATATCTGTCAGGCAGTCTACTAATACGGCCCGAACGCGTACGGACCAAGCCCTCTCCCCCTTCCCCAGAAAAATAAGAGGGAGGCGGTGAACCCGGAAGTGAGAAAGCAGCAGGGGACACCCGTGGTGACCGACAGGGGGAGCATGCGGTAGAGGTAGTATTGTTGTTAGTCATGGCCGCCGGTCATGGTGGGGTAAGGGACATGCTGGGACTGGTGGTGGACACGGCAGCAGGGCTGGAACAGTAGAGGTGGAACGAAAGGATCAGCTGTAGTGATGAAGGGATCACGACGTTGTGGCCCTTAACTATGACACCGTCCTGTATTACCAGTTCATCACGGACAAAGAAGAATGGCTGCACCTCCAGTGGCGTGCTGGATTGCCTGTCTGGCCAGCCTCTCTTTATTATAGATGAGAGTAGCTGGAGGGTGGCGTCAGCGGCTGTGTGTTCGGCTAGGCGGCACAATTGTTTTGTGGGAACAAAGTCAATGCTTGAGAACCGTAAACTCGTCCCGTTCGTAGGGGTGTCGTTCATTGGATGCCATGGTGCGCGAGAGAGGGTGTCAGCAACGAGCATGTCTTTACCCTTTTTGTACACAATTTTGAAGTCAAATCGCTGGAGTTGCATCATCATACGCTGCAGACGTGCAGGTGCTGCGTGGATAGGTTTGTTGAGGATGGTCACAAGAGGTTGGTGGTCTGTCTCGACCGTGAAAACATTCCCAAAGATAAAGTCCTTGAATTTAGAACAAGCGAAGACCACAGTCAGCAGCTCCTTCTCGATTTGCACGTAGCGCTGTTCGGTGTCGGTCATGGTGTGGGAGGCATAGGAGACAAGACGTAAAGTTCCATCGGCAGATGATTGTAGGCAGGCGGCGTCGAGTCCAAATCGTGAGGCATCGCAGGTAACTGTCACAGGGCGCTTCAGGTCGAAAAATGTCAAGGTGGGTGCACTGGTCAGCCTCGATTTTAAAGCATCAAATGCTTTTTGGTGTTGCTGGAACCAGGACCAGGCAGTATCCTTTCGAGTTAGTTGTCTCAGAGGGGAACTCAGTTCACTGAGGTTCGGTATGAACTTTCCCACATAGTTCACCATACCCAGGAATCGCTGCAGGCTGAACACGTCGGTGGGGGCTGGCATCTCTGTGATGGCAGCTGTTTTTTTCGGATCCGGCTTGAGACCATCAGGAGTGAACACATGTCTGACATAGGTGACTTCTGGAACTGTGAACTTGCACTTGTTAGGGTTGAATTTCAGGTTGATCTGACGTGCCCGGTCCATGATAAGCTTTAGGTTGTTGTCATGCTCCGCTGTGTCCTTGCTATAAACCAGGATATCGTCTACGATGGCACACGAGGCCGGAGGCCCTGGAACAGCAGTTCCATGTTTCTCAGGAAGACTTCACTGGCCGAGTTGATGCCGAATGGCATTCTTAGAAATTTAAATCTGCCAAATGGAGTGGCAAATGTGGTCAGGTTTGACAACTCGTCATCTAGCGGTATCTGCCAAAATGAGCTTTTTGCATC
Organism: Malacoraja senta; assembly: GCA_038087875.1. Taxonomy (NCBI): domain Eukaryota; kingdom Metazoa; phylum Chordata; class Chondrichthyes; order Rajiformes; family Rajidae; genus Malacoraja; species Malacoraja senta. Next base: position 34,683,880 of record CM075983.1, read on the forward strand.
AAGGACTGAAAATACAATGGATCATCCGATCTGCGCAGCGACGTCCTCGACGGTCCTCATAGGATAGTGTGGACGCCTGATGGCAGCGTTCAAATCTTTTGGGTTGATGCATACGCGGAACTCATTTTTATCCTTCTTAAGGGTGGCAACCATAGTGGAAACCCAATCAGTGGGTTCACTGATCTCTTCTAATATGCCTAAGGAGACCATGTTCTTTAGTTCAGACTCAATCCTGTCTCTCATAGCGTGTGGCACACGGTGAGGTGCACGGACAACTGTGTCAACATTGGGGTCAATGGATATCTTGTAGGTCACGGGCAACTTGCCTAGTTTACCATCGAACAGATGGTATTCTTTTACCGGGTCCACAGATATCAGTAGCTTGTGAACTGACCGGTCAAAGAAAACCAGCCCTAAGTCTTGGCATGCATGGATGCCCAGTAGAGTCACAGTCAGAATTCAAAACATGGAAGGTCAGATTTTCAGCACACATTTAAAAGTGGTTCTTCCCAGGGGATACAAAACTTCTCCTCCATAGGCATGTAGAGTCGACTTGTCTTTCGTCAAGGCCTCATTATTTCTTATCTTGTTGTAGTTGTGCACAGACATTACATTAACTCTTTTTAAAAAGGGAGGGAGAGAGAAAACAGGGAATTACAGACCAGTTAGTTTAACATCGGTAGTGGGGAAACTGCTAGAGTCAGTTATTAAAGATGGGATAGCAGCACATTTGGAAAGTGGTGAAATCATTGGACAAAGTCAGCATGGATTTACGAAAGGTAAATCATGTCTGACGAATCTGATAGAATTTTTCGAGGATGTAACTAGTCGAGTGGATAAGGGAGAACCAGTGGATGTGTGATATCTGGACATTCAGAAGGCTTTCGACAAGGTCCCACATAAGAGATTAGTATACAAACTTAAAGCACATGGTATTGGGGGTTCAGTATTGATGTGGATAGAGAACTGGCTGGCAGACAGGAAGCAAAGAGTAGGAGTAAACGGGTCCTTTTCAAAATGGCAGGCAGTGACTAGTGGGGTACCGCAAGGCTCAGTGCTGGGACCCCAGCTATTTACAATATATATTAATGATTTGGACGAGGGAATTGAATGCAACATCTCCAAGTTTGCGGATGACACGAAGCTGGAATGCCAGATATCGATTTGTTTGCATCCAGGCTTAACCACCAGCTGCCAAAATATGTTTCATGGGAACCAGATCCAGGGGCAGTGGCAATTGATGCTTTTTCACTGAATTGGGGTGATATGTTTGTGTACATTTTCCCACCATTCTGCCTCATAGGTCAGTGTTTGCAAAAAAAAACACAAAAAAACAAGCAGGATGCCGCTCCAGGGGTTTTGGTGATACCAAATTGGCCAACTCAACCATGGTTCCCTTTGATGTTACAGATAGCGATCCAACCTCCTTTGCTGATTCCAAAGAGTAGGAATTTGCTGGAGCATCCGATAACGCGTGAAGTTCATCCGTTATGTGATCGTATTGTTCTGTTATTGCAGGTTTTAAGAAGGCCTTACATGGGTCGAGGACTTTCTAGGCAAACGGTGGATATGCTCACTGCAGCCTGGAGAAAGAGTACTCAAAAGCAGTATATGACATGTAAAAAATAAATTAAAAAAAATAAAAATCGGAACAATATTGTGTTGAAAAGAATATTCAATATGAAACTGTAGTTATTGAAAAGGTGTTAGAGTTTTTATCCACACTTTATTATGATGAGGGTCTTAGCTATAGTGCTATCAATACAGCTAGAAGTGCTTTGTCCGCATATCTTGAAAAAGGTACACGGACACAAAGTATAGGTTCTCACCCTCTCATATCTAGGTTGATGAAAGGAATCTTTAATTCCAAACTGCCTAAGCCTAGGTATATGTTTATCTGGGATGTACGTATTGTTCTTAACATGCTTTGTCATTGGTTCCCTGTCACGTCTATGACTTTGTCAAAATTAACCATGAAATTGGCTATGTTAATGGCATTGGTTTCAGCACAGAGAGTGCAGACTTAGCAAAAACTTCAGTTAGATAGAATGGAAGTGACTACAGAGAATGTTATGTTTTATATTTATGACCTGCTCAAACAAAGCAGGCCAGGTGTGACAGGATTTAAGATTGTGTTCTCAGCATATCCTACAGATCCATGTTTATGTGTAAGGACACATTTGTTACATTACATTGAAGCCACAAGGGCATTAAGACATGAAGAAACAGGATTATTTATCAGCAGCAACATCCGATGGACGTTCCCATCGACCATATACTAAAAGCCGCAGGGTGGCAAAATGAACTTGTGTTTCAGCAATACTACCATCGGCCGATTGCCGATGGAGGGCTGTTTGCAAACTCGATATTAAATTCTGTTAAGTTCTGTTTCATTTTGCCCTTAAGTTAGAGGGTATTGTGTTGAAAAGAATATTCAATATGATACTGTAGGTGATTACGTGCCCGCCACGCCCAACCCTCTCTCATAGAAAAAAAGTCATAATGGTAGTTCTCATGTTCCTCATCTTAATATGTTACTTCAATTATTGTGTTGTCTGTGATTTCTTACCGCTGCTTTGAAGATTGACGCGCATGCGCCCTGACGGGTCTTCTTCACATAATCACCAACGTAACTCCTCATAAAATAAAGATCAAACTTCAAACTGGTAAGTTCTCGTTTAATCTTACTATTACATTTCACTGCACCTTAAGGTGCATGTGACAAATAAATTTGAACTTGAACTTGAACTTGAGCTCGTTGAGGGGTATCGGGCAAACCAAGAAATTGAAACAGGAACAGTCATCAGGAATAGGAAATGCACCTCATATTCCGCTTGGGCAGTCTACATCCTGGTGGCCTGAACGTTGAATTCTCCCAATTCTGCTAGCCCTGGCTGTCCCCTCCCCTTCATCAGCCATCTGGTTGTCTCCTCCCCTCCCCCAGCCCTCGGGCTCCTCCTCCTCCTTTTCCTTTTTTCCTTTCTTCTCCCCACCCCCTATCAGTCTGAAGAAGGGTTTCGGCCCGAAACGTTACCTATTTCCTTCGCTCCATAGATGCTGCTGCACCCGCTGAGTTTCTCCAGCATTTTTGTGTACCTTCGATTTTCCAGCATCTGCAGTTCCTTCTTTAACACATCAGGAATAGTCCTCTAGACTGTTGTGCTATTCAAGATTATGGCCAATGCAGTGGCAAATCCTTTTTCCCATCCCTCTCCCACACCAATCCCCTAAGTTTACATTGTGTCCAAGACTCTAACCTTTCCTACCTTGAATATACTCCATGATAAACAACTGCCCATTTCTCTCCACAGATGCTGGCTGTCCCACTGTGATTTTTCAGCACTCTGCTTTTTTTGTTCAAGTTTTCAGCATCTGCAGTCTCTTGTAACTCCATGGAAAGTCCTACCAGAGAAGAGGCAGCATTGAATCTAAACTTTATGAATTTAGCAAACAACGTGGTTGAAGTGTTAGCGGGAAAACATCTTGGACATAGTGGCCAGAACACTGTTTCAAAATAGCTATGGAAAGGGATAACAATGATCTGGAAATTAGGATCTTGAAATGGGAGGAGGTCACATTTCATATTATTGGAGCTGGCAAAAATAAGCTGGAAGCAGCTACTCCCATGCCATAAATGCGAGGGACTCAACTGTGAAATATTGAGAGTTCAGAGCAGAGTAAAAGGTATGGACATCATGTCCCAAGAAACCTATATGTCAAGGGATACTGAGGTATAAAAAAATTATAAAAGGCAGGTATCAAGGGCTGAAATTGAGAGATGTATTTGGGGAGTGTAGAAAGTGTAACTGGACACTTAGCAAACAAATTAGGAGGACAGAAAGGGAGCACAAAATATCACAGGAAGGCAAACTTAGGGAAATACCAAACCATTTTGTAAGTATATGGAGGTGTGAGGGTAACCAGGAAATGGGGATGAACCATTAGGGATCAAAGTGGCATGAAACCAGAGTGGGAGTGGGAGTGGGAGTGGGAGTGGGAGAGGGAGTGGGAGAGGGAGAGGGAGAGGGAGATGGAGAAAGAGAAAGAGAGTGCCTGCATCCCCCCCACACGTCGAGTCCACGTTGCCCGCCCCCCCCCCACTACCCGCAACCCCCCGCCTCCCACCCCACACCCGCCCCCCCCCCCCCCCATCCCAACATGGGGACGATTGATTGCCTCCATAAATTCCATAATTTTCCTTGTGGGGGGTGATTTGCTCTGGGGGTGATTGGCTCTGGGGGCACCTGTCTCCGGGGTGAGCGCCGATGCCGCACCTATCCCTCGCCCCCACCCGCGTTGGGGGACGGGGCCCAACGGGTCCCACTTGGTCTAGTTGTTATTAAAAATGAGGAGATACAAGGTATCTTAACAGGCTATAAGATGATTCTCCATAAGGTCTGTGTAATGCACCCTAGGATGGTGCATGATGGAGCCTTGATGGAGATATTTAAACCTTTGCTGGCACAGGTGAGATGCGAGAAGAATGAAAGGCAGCAAATGTGGTACCTTTGTTAAATAAGGGTTGCAGGGATAAACCACATAGTTGTTGGAAACTGTTCTGGAGAACAAGGTTAAACTTTCCTTAAAGAAAGGCAGCATGACTTTGTTAGAGAGTGATCCTGTGAGACCATTTTGGATGAGTTTTTCAAAGCAACAGTGTACTGACTGAACAGCACGATCTGACAAGGTTGCACATGGAAAACTGGTCCAAAGATTTAGGAGAGGCCATGAAATCCAAGCACTTGAAATCCCATGAAATTGACTTGGTAATATGAGGTAGGGGATGATGGTGATGGGCTGTTTTTGTGACTGGAAGCCTGTGAGCACAATTAGTTAATGATTTGGACGAGAGGATTGAAGGCTTTGTGGCCACGTTTGCGGATAATATGAAAATAGGTGGAGTAGTGTAGAGTAGTGTAGTGTAGAGAAAGCAGGTATTCTGCAGAAGGACGGACATTTTGGGAGAGTGGGCAGAGAAGTGGCAGATGGAATATAGTGCAGCAAAGTGTGGAGTCATGCATTTTGGTAGTAGGAATAAAGGCGTAGACAAGTTTCTAAATCGGGAGAGAATCCAGAAATCAGAAGTGCAGAGGGACTTGGAAGGGCTGGAGCAGGATTCCCCAAAAGTTCATCTCCAAGTCGAATCAGTGGTAAAGAAAGCAAACTCAATTAGCATTTACCAGCATTTATTTCAAGAGGGCATGTATACAAAAACAGGGATGTAATGCTGAGACTCGATAAGGCGCTGGTAAGGCCACATTTGGAATATAGTGAACAATTTTGGGCACTATATCTGAGGAAGGATGTGCTGGCTCTGCAGAGGGTCCAGAGGAGGTTTACAAGAATGATCCCAGGAATGAGATTTCCTTCGCTCCATAGATGCTGCTGCACCCGCTGAGTTTCTCCAGCATTTTTGTGGCCTATTTCCTTCGCTCCATAGATGCTGCTGCACCCGCTGAGTTTCTCCAGCATTTTTGTGGCCTATTTCCTTCGCTCCATAAATGCTGCTGCACCCGCTGAGTTTCTCCAGCATTTTTGTGGCCTATTTCCTTCGCTCCATAGATGCTGCTGCACCCACTGAGTTTCTCCAGCATTTTTGTAGCCTATTTCCTTCGCTCCATAGATGCTGCTGCACCCGCTGAGTTTCTCCAGCATTTTTGTGGCCTATTTCCTTCGCTCCATAGATGCTGCTGCACCCGCTGATTTTCTCCAGCATTTTTGTGTACATGAGTAGATTAACCTATGATGAGCATTTGTCGGCATTGGGCCTGTACTCGCTGGAGTTTAGAAGAATGAGGGGGGACCTCATTGAAACATACAGAATAGTGAAAGGCTTGGATAGAGTGGATGTGGAGGGGATGTTTCCACTAATGGGAGAGTCTAGGACTAGAGGTCATTGCCTCAGAATTAAAGGACGTTCTTTTAGGAAGGAGATGATTTCTTTAGTCAGAGGGTGATGAATCTGTGCATTTCTTTGACACAGAAGTCTGTGGAGGCCATGTCTGTGGATATTTTTAAGGCAAAGATAGATTCTTGATTAGTACAGATGTCAGAGGTTATGGGGAGAAGGCCTGAGAATGGGGTTAGGAGAGATAGATCAGCCATGATTGAATGGCAGAGTAGAATTGATGGGCCGAATGGCCTAATTCTACTCCTCTCACATGACAAGAGGGATTGGTTTAGAGCCCTTACTGGTTATTATATATACAGTATTAATGATGAATACATAGAGGTTTGATCAATAAGTTTGCAGATGACATGAAAAATGCTGTAGCTACTAACAATAATGAGGATAGTTTCCGGTACAATACGAGGTTGATCTGTTGGTAAGGCAGATGGGATTTAATCTATGTAAATGTTTAATGATGTATTTGGAAAGGACTAATTAGGCTAGCACGCAATGAATGGTAAGGTCCTAAGGAGTATTAAGGAGCAAAGGAGCCTTGCTATACAAGTCCAAAGATCACTGAGAGAGGTATCAAGAGTAGAAAATATAATGAAGGAAGTGTACAAGAAATTCGCCTTGATTATTTGTAGCATTGAGTATAAGAGAAGGGAGGCAATGGTAACAATTTACAAAATAATAGTCAGGCTACAGATGAAGTTTATTTCTGGTCACTACACAAGAGGAAGGAAACATGATTGCACTGGATAGGGTGTAGAGGAGATTCATATGGATGAGGCTTGGGATAGAGTATTTATGTTACAAGGAGAAACTGGATACAAACATTTGTTTCTCTTGGAGTGGAGCAGGCTGAGGGGATGTCTGATGGAAGAATGCAAAGTTATGAGATAAATTGTAAATAAGTAATCTATACGATCTGTAGTTCAAGATCATCTTTAATTATAACGGTACAGCAGGTTGTTAGTTGTTAGTTGTTAGTTCATCGTTACCACTTCCAAGACTGACCATTGTAGGAAGTGGGTATTAGTATGAATCATACAGTAAGGTGGGGTTATTGATGCTATTCTACTATGATTGGTCCACATGCATTAACCAATCTATATCCTTCCCCGTAAAGAGTGAATATACTTAAACACACATGCAGCTAGAATTAAACATACTCGCCATATCTGTCAGGCAGTCTACTAATACGGCCCGAACGCGTACGGACCAAGCCCTCTCCCCCTTCCCCAGAAAAATAAGAGGGAGGCGGTGAACCCGGAAGTGAGAAAGCAGCAGGGGACACCCGTGGTGACCGACAGGGGGAGCATGCGGTAGAGGTAGTATTGTTGTTAGTCATGGCCGCCGGTCATGGTGGGGTAAGGGACATGCTGGGACTGGTGGTGGACACGGCAGCAGGGCTGGAACAGTAGAGGTGGAACGAAAGGATCAGCTGGTGGTGGACGTGGTTCCTTCACAGCCAGCAAGTGTTGGCGGCTCCGACGGTACAAGGTGCCATCGATGTCAACAAGGTAAGATCGGGGTTCTTCAGACGGGCCAACAACGCAACCCAAATGGGAATGTCCCACAGTAGTTTGCAAACGGACGACTTGGCCCAGTAGTAGTGGTTTAAGTTGTTTGCAGGAGTTGTCATGAGATCGTTTCTGGATGCCGTGTTCCTCCTCGATGCGCTTCTGGACCGCGGCTGGCTTCAGCACCTGTGGCACCAGCTTCTGCTGGGCAATCGGTATCGGAGGTCGCGTTGTCCTGGACATCAGTCGTTGGGCTGGTGAGCCCAGCATCCCATCTCTAGCAATGTTCCTGTGGTTTAAGAGGTCGAGATACACTTCTGACTTGGCTAGGTGGGCGCGTTCCATTAGCTGTTTAGCGCTTCTGACGGCTCGTGCAGCGAGCTGTTTAGCGCTTCTGACGGCTCGTTCAGCGAATGTGGAGAAGTGTTTCTGTAGCTTTTGAATGACCATCTCTGATGTGATAGAAGGCAGTAAATCAAGTTTGAACCAGTTAGAATAGGAGTCAACCAGGACTAGATAATGTTTACCGTGCCACTTGAAAATGTCTGCCGCCAGCGAAGTCCAGGGTAGTGCTGGTGGAGGTTGTTGCAGCAGGGGCTGTCTCTGTTGGTGCGGCGCCAGGCTGTTGCAGATGGGGCAGGAGGCTGTCTTGTCCCATATGTACTTGGCCATGCCGGTCCAGTAAAACATGTTCTGTGCGTGGGCCAGCGTGGCATTGGTACCTGGGTGACCGCTGTGTGCCTCTTTGTAGTATTCGTCATGTAGTGATGAAGGGATCACGATGTTGTGGCCCTTAACTATGACACCGTCCTGTATTACCAGTTCATCACGGACAAAGAAGAATGGCTACACCTCCAGTGGCGTGCTGGATTGCCTGTCTGGCCAGCCTCTCTTTATTATAGATGAGAGTAGCTGGAGGGTGGCGTCAGCGGCTGTGTGTTCGGCTAGGCGGCATAATTGTTTTGTGGGAACAAAGTCAATGCTTGAGAACCGTAAACTCGTCCCGTTCGTAGGGCTGTCGTTCATTGGATGCCCATGGTGCGCGAGAGAGGGTGTCAGCAACGAGCATGTCTTTACCCTTTTTGTAAACAATTTTGAAGTCAAATCGCTGGAGTTGCATCATCATACGCTGCAGACGTGCAGGTGCTGCGTGGATAGGTTTGTTGAGGATGGTCACAAGAGGTTGGTGGTCTGTCTCGACCGTGAAAACATTCCCAAAGATAAAGTCCTTGAATTTAGAACAAGCGAAGACCACAGTCAGCAGCTCCTTCTCGATTTGCACGTAGCGCTGTTCGGTGTCGGTCATGGTGTGGGAGGCATAGGAGACAAGACGTAAAGTTCCATCGGCAGATGATTGTAGGCAGGCGGCGTCGAGTCCAAATCGTGAGGCATCGCAGGTAACTGTCACAGGGCGCTTCAGGTCGAAAAATGTCAAGGTGGGTGCGCTGGTCAGCCTCGATTTTAAAACATCAAATGCTTTTTAGTGTTGCTGGAACCAGGACCAGGCAGTATCCTTTCGAGTTAGTTGTCTCAGAGGGGAACTCAGTTCACTGAGGTTCGGTATGAACTTTCCCACATAGTTCACCATACCCAGGAATCGCTGCAGGCTGAACACGTCGGTGGGGGCTGGCATCTCTGTGATGGCAGCTGTTTTTTTCGGATCCGGCTTGAGACCATCAGGAGTGAACACATGTCTGACATAGGTGACTTCTGGAACTGTGAACTTGCACTTGTTAGGGTTGAATTTCAGGTTGATCTGACGTGCCCGGTCCATGATAAGCTTTAGGTTGTTGTCATGCTCCGCTGTGTCCTTGCTATAAACCAGGATATCGTCTACGATGATGGCACACGGGAGGCCCTGGAACAGAAGTTCCATGTTTCTCAGGAAGACTTCACTGGCCGAGTTGATGCCGAATGGCATTCTTAGAAATTTAAATCTGCCAAATGGAGTGGCAAATGTGGTCAGGTTTGACAACTCGTCATCTAGCGGTATCTGCCAAAATGAGCTTTTTGCATCAAGGACTGAAAATACAATGGCTCATCCGATCTGCGCAGCGACGTCATCGACGGTCCTCATAGGATAGTGTGGACGCCTGATGGCAGCGTTCAAATCTTTTGGGTTGGTGCATACGCGGAACTCATTTTTATCCTTCTTAAGGGTGGCAACCATAGTGGAAACCCATTCAGTGGATTCACTGATCTCTTCTAGTATGCCTCAGGAGACCATGTTCTTTAGTTCAGACTCAATCCTGTCACTCATAGCGTGTGGCACACGGTGAGGTGCACGGACAACTGGGTCAACATTGGGGTCAATGGATATCTTGTAGGTCACGGGCAGCTTGCCTAGTTTACCATCGAACAGATGGTATTCTTTTACCGGGTCCACAGATATCAGTAGCTTGTGGACTGACCGGTCAAAGAAAACCAGCCCTAAGTCTTGGCATGCATGGATGCCCAGTAGTGTCACAGTCAGAATTCAAAACATAGAAGGTCAGATTTTCAGCACACATTTAAAAGTGGTTCTTCCCAGGGGATACAAAACTTCTCCTCCGTAGGCATGTAGAGTGGACTTGTCTTTAGTCAAGGCCTCATTATTTCTTATCTTGTTGTAGTTGTGCACAGACATTACATTAACTCTTTTTAAAAAGGGAGGGAGAGAGAAAACAGGGAATTACAGACCAGTTAGTTTAACATCGGTAGTGGGGAAACTGCTAGAGTCAGTTATTAAAGATGGGATAGCAGCACATTTGGAAAGTGGTGAAATCATTGGACAAAGTCAGCATGGATTTACGAAAGGTAAATCATGTCTGACGAATCTGATAGAATTTTTCGAGGATGTAACTAGTCGAGTGGATAAGGGAGAACCAGTGGATGTGTGATATCTGGACTTTCAGAAGGCTTTCGACAAGGTCCCACATAAGAGATTAGTATACAAACTTAAAGCACATGGTATTGGGGGTTCAGTATTGATGTGGATAGAGAACTGGCTGGCAGACAGGAAGCAAAGAGTAGGAGTAAACGGGTCCTTTTCAAAATGGCAGGCAGTGACTAGTGGGGTACCGCAAGGCTCAGTGCTGGGACCCCAGCTATTTACAATATATATTAATGATTTGGACGAGGGAATTGAATGCAACATCTCCAAGTTTGCGGATGACACGAAGCTGGGGGGCAGTTTTAGCTGTGAGGAGGAAGATAGGAGGCGGCAAGGTTACTTGGATAGGCTGGGTGAGTGGGCAAATGCATGGCAGATGCAGTATAATGTGGATAAATGTGAGGTTATCCACTTTGGTGGCAAAAACAGGAAAGTAGACTATTGTCTCAAAGGTAGCCGATTAGGAAAAGGGGAGATGCAACGAGACCTGGGTGTCATGGTACACCAGTCATTGAAAGTAGGCATGCAGGTGCAGCAGGCAGTGAAGAAAGCGAATGGTATGTTAGCATTCATAGCAAAAGGATTTGAGTATAGGAGCAGGGAGGTTCTACTGCAATTGTACAGGGTCTTGGTGAGACCACGCCTGGAGTATTGCGTACAGTTTTGGTCTCCAAATCTGAGGAAAGACATTCTTGCCATAGTGGGAGTACAGAGAAGGTTCACTAGACTGATTCCTGGGATGATCGAAGGGCCAAATGGCCTACTCCTGCACCTATTTTCTATGTTTCTATGTTTCTTGCACCAGTGTCTAGCTTGGCCTTCACAAGTTTATTATTAATTGACATCAGAACTGAAGGATCGAGAATCTTACCAGCTGTGTGAAGGAGTGAATGCACAGTTGACTCCCCGTAAGAGTTAATTGGACTGTCCTCGGGGGCAGAGTCGAACTGGTCTTGAGAAACAGGAATTGTTTGATCTTGTTGCAGCAGGTGCAGATTAGACGCTGAACTAGAGGGTCTTTTCCCACGGCTCTGCAAACGATGGCAAAATGGTTCATTTTCTTGCAGTAATTGCAGGACTTTCCATAAGCAGGACAGGTAGTTCGCCCTTTGTTGTGGAAGTAGTTACAATTAGGACATCTCCGAGGAGGCTCATTGGCGAATCCCTGATTAGCCGGTTGAGGGGGCTCAGTCATAAATCTTCTGTTATCGGTCGGTGTTTATAGTCTGTTGAAACCCGTCAGGTTTATAGTCTTCTTCTCAAGGTCAAGCTGTTCGCTTAATGGTGCAACAAACTCAGACATACGACAGGCATGTGTTGCTTGCTCAAGCGTTAAATCAGGATTCCGCAGTAACTCAGCCCGTAACTTCTGATCAATCATCCCAATAACTAGTTTATCACTTATCAGCTCATTCGTCATAGTTTCGAATCGGCACCTCTGAACCATGTATCTTAAATCACAAATAAACCTCTCCACCGGCTCATCAGGAAGCTGGTGTCTCACAAAGAATTTAGCTCTTTCTAAAATGCGGTTCGACGGTAGGTCGCATATCTCACGGAATTTACGCAGTAAAACATTAGGGTCATGCATAGAATCGGCAGGCACAACTACCTGTTCGTTGTCGTCTTGAACGGCTGGTGCATATTCAAAAGTCCGAGCTCTCATCATGGCCTCGGGTCCTGCAAGGTTAAGTAGAAGGGAAGTCTTGACAGCGTCTGGTTCATTTCGGTGGACGATATTGATGTAGTGTCCGTAATTAATCTCAAAGAGCCGCCATCGTTCACCGATGTCGGAATCATAGATAAGCTGTGCAGGCTTCCTGCATGAGTGAGCCATAGCGAAGCAAGAAAAAAACCTGATAAACAGAAATAAAAAACGGTAAACGGACGCGGTGGGTTACTTCAAGCTAACTGACACCATGTACATAAGTAATCTACACGATCTGTAGTTCAAGATCATCTTTAATCAGTAGCCATATTATAACGGTACAGCAGGTTGTTAGTTGTTAGTTCATCGTTACCACTTCCAAGACTGACCATTGTAGGAAGTGGGTGTTAGTATGAATCATACAGTAAGGTGGGGTTAGTGATGCTATTCTACTATGATTGGCCCACATGCATTAACCAATCTACATAAATAAATATGCTAGATAGTAGAAAATCCTTTCACTTACCGGAGGTATCTAAATCTGGAGGACTTAAGTATAGCACAACAGTAGGAGGTTTAAAGGGGATCTGAGGTAGAACTGGTTCACCAGAGTGTAGTTGAAATCTGAAGTGTACAGTCTGAGTAGGAGGTAGAGGTAAATACTCTCACAATATTTATGTTTTAAGGTGAGGCTTGAATCGCTAAGGCATTGAAGCCCATGGTCCAAATAGTTATTAAATGGGAATTGTACAAAGGGGTGTTTAATCGTTAGGATGGACAAGGTTGACAAGGAGCCTGTTTCTGTGCTGTATGATTCCATGATTATTTGTTTCTTTCTATGATACTCATTGCTCTGATGGAATTTACACTACACAATGCATCATTACAAAAAAGTTTATGACTTTCCTTTAGTACAGAGACTAAAACTGCACACAGTATACCAAATGTAGTTTCAGTCATAGGGTTTATTTAAAGATGAAATTGATTCATTTCTGGACGCAAAATCAATCAAGGGATTGAGGGATCAGATAGTAAAGTGGACTTGAGGAATACTCTCAACTGTGATCCTATTGAATTGCTGTGATCCTATGTGACATGAGACGCGACCAACTCCTGTTTCATTTCTTACATGCTTATGCTCATCAATGTGGAGGTCATCATTTATTTTTAAACTTATCCACTCCTCAGGCTTAATGCTCTTATTTGAAACAATATAAACCTTTCAATTGACTATGATCTTTAGCTTCCTAGATATAGCTGAATCACACTTTCTACATTGTTTTAAGTTAGCAGAAGATTGTATATTTATTTTGGTCAACATCTCTCCTGTCTTAGTCCCTGTGCCTCACTGCCTCACAATCCATTCCGTGCTTCTGCCTTCAAGCAGCAGCTATAAGTCCCATTCATCTTATTCACACTCTCTTTTAAAGCTTCACAGCGTGTTTATATTGCAGCTACTCAAACATTACACGATCCTGTCCATTGTGGTTGATTTAAAAAGTTCATCAGCTTCACTTTAATTTTAATCTGTTTGAGGATTTGAAATTCATAGAATCAATCAGTCTTCTGTGTTGTTTAAAGTGGAAAAGAAATAAGCTAGTTTTAACTGAAAAACATCTTAAAATATTGGATTTGTTATCCGTCACAAAATCTTCCTGGAAACAAATTACTTTATTAAGCTTTTATAATTCTTCATAATGTCTTTTTTAGCAGCATATGCTAATTTTTATGGTAACAAACACAAAACTAAATGAGCTTACAGAGCATTTGTAGAATTTGTGATACAATAATGTAGCCCAATATCCAACATTTACAAATATACTATTAAGTCCTTCTGAAAATAGTTACCATTGACAAGATACCACATGGTAGGCTGGTCTGGAAAGTTAGATATTTTGGGATCCACTGAATACAATTTTTTTATGCAGGACAACTGAATACAAATTTTTCTTGAAAATAGGAGACCCCTAACGATTAAACACCCGTTTGTACAATTCCCATTTAATAACTATTTGGACCATGGGCTTCAATGCCTTAGCGATTCAAGCCTCACCTTAAAACATAAATATTGTGAGAGGGTGGTGGTGGAGAATTGTTTTTCAGGCCGGAAGCCTATAACAAATAATGTGCCACAGGATCACTGTTAGTTCAACTAGTTGTTTGTTATTTATATGAACTATTTGAATGTGAATGTAGATGGCATAGTTAGTAGGTTTGCAGATGACACAAAAAACTGTAGCACAGTGGACAATTAAGCATCTTATCTATGATCACAATGCAATCTTGATCAACTGGTAATATTTTTGTCCTGGTTACCCTTTTATTTTTAATGCATGTATAAAAGACTCGGCATTTTCCTTAATCCAACTCATCAAAGACACATCATGATCCCATTTGGTTCTTCTAATTGCCCACTTGAGTTCATTCCTGCTTGCTTTATATTCCATAAAGGCTCTGTCTGATTTCATCTTTCTAAAGCTTACATGTGCTTCCTTTTTCTTTTTGACCAAATTTACAATCACTTTGATCATCCAAGGTTCCCTTAACTTGCCATCATTATTCTTCCTCCTTACTGCAACATGCTGGTCCTGAACTCTGATGATCAGGCATTTAAACAACAGCCCCATGTTGGGTGTGGCCTTCCCCAATAATAACTGTTCCCAGTTTACTTTCCTTATTCCTGCTAGTACACCGGGTGGTGCCAGCAATGTCTGCCTCGCCATCAGTCTGTCTGTCCTTTCCATCTTTGTGTTTTAATTGTATGCGTTAAATGTATGTTTTCAGTGTTCTTTAGCTTGATTTATGTGGGAGGTGGGTTTGGGGGTTGAGGGAAAAAAGGAAAGTGCAGATCCCCTTGTGTAGCACAGGAGTAATCTACAGTATGTATATCCATGTGCTCCAGAGATGCTGTCTGACCCACTTCGTTACTTCAGCACTTTGTATCTTTTTATCATTAAAACATTCACAATAGTGTTGTCATTTTGCTACAGACTCTTATTCTTTTTTAGTATTCTGGTTCCTTCAACAACTTACAGAAATTTGGAGGAGACAAAATATTCTCCAAGGAGTTTCAAATGATTTGCAAGATGGAGCACCCTTGCATTTTTACACAATTCTAGATTACCCTAAAAGTTATTTTTTCATCTTAAAAGTCTCTAGACCACAGTCTATCTTTAACATAGTTTGACATTTTACTGTGACTTTTAGACAAACCAGGGGTTTCACTCCTCCCAGCAGGAGGCAAAGATCACTACAGGGTCATGTGGAATGCAGCTCATAACAAACCTTAAATCTTTCCCAGCCAAATACTACATGGCTCCTCGGAAGAGGTCAGGACAGTCAAATTATGAAATCACTGTTCCAGTGCACTGATGATCTACTCTATGGCACAACAGTGCATGGTTGTTGACTGGAATCAGGAGTCATGTGGCTGGTAGCCATTCTCCAGTTTGACAAAATGGATAAATATTAAAGATTGCAAAATGGAGAATTTTACATCACTTCTTTCTGGAAACGGGATGATGATGCATTCATTATTGTCACACCAGCTGCATATTCAGGAAGTGAAAATCCTCCTGGTTGTGATACATCTTAGAGTTCACACGTGGAACCTCTAACCTTAGTGTTGCAGACAGATCCAGCCCAGAAACAGGCCTTTCAGCCCATTGAGTCCATGAAGACAATGGTCCACTCATGCACACTAATAGTAAGATTAAATGAGAACTTACCAGTTTGAAGTTTGATCTTTATTTTATGAGGAGTTACGTTGGTGATTACGTGAAGAAGACCCGTCACGATGCATGCGCGTCAATCTTCAAAGCAGCGGTATGAAATCACAGACAACACCATAATTGAAGTAACATATTAAGATGATCAACATGAGAACTACCATTATGATCTTTTTTCTATGAGAGAGGGTTGGGCGTGGCGGGCACGTAATCACCAACGTAACTCCTCATAAAATAAAGATCAAACTTCAAACTGGTAAGTTCTCGTTTAATCTTACTATTTTACTTCGGAGTCACGTGAGTGACTTCGTGAAGATTTTAAAGCTCTGTGATTTTTATGCCGCAGATCAAAATCCAGGCTTCTCACTGCATCGATTGACTCTGAGTATCATCAATAATGCTGTAAACATGACATTGCATATCATGCAAAAACAAAACAGTTTTATTTTTGGTCATAAAACAACCAATAAACCCTCTTAATGTAGGGGCAACAAACGAAACAGAATTAAACAGTATTGAAAACAGACTTTAAACAATAGCAACAGCACTCAATATTGAGTTGGCAAACAGCCCTCCATCGGCAATCGGCCAATGGTAGTATTGCTGAAACACAAGTTCATTTTTCCAACCTGCAGCTTTTAATATATGGTCGATGGGAACGTCCATCGCCCTGGCCGCGGATGTTGCTACTGCGCTAGAGGAATGAGATGTAAACACATAAATGTTAATTCCTGCCTGAACCAACTCTTGCTTTAACCACCTTGAGATAGTCTGAACTGCCACTCTTTTATGTTGGCTTCTTGTAACTGACAAATAATCCTGTTTCTTCTTGTCTTAAAGCCCTTGTGGCTTCAATGTAATGTAACAAATGTGTCCTTACACATAAACATGGAGCTGTAGGATATGCTGAGAACACAATCTTAAATCCTGTCACACCTGGCCTGCTTTGTTTGAGCAGGTCATAAATATAAAACAGAACATTCTCTGTAGTCACTTCCATTCCAGCTAACTGAAGGTTTTGCAAAGTCTGCACTCTCTGTACTGACACCAATGCCATTAGCATAGTCAATTTCATGGTTAATTTTAACAAAGTTATAGACGTGACAGGGACCCAATGACGAAGCATGTTAAGAACAATGCTTACATCGCAGATTACCATATACCTAGGCTTAGGCGGTTTGGAATTAAAGATTCCTTTCATCAACCTAGATATGAGAGGGTGAGAACCTATACTTTGTGTCCGTGTACCTATTACAAGACATGCCGACAAAGCACTTCTAGCTGTATTGATAGCAGTATAGCTAAGACCCTCATCATAATAAAGTGTAGATAAAACTCTAACACATTTTCAATAACTACAGTATCATATTGAATATTCTTTTGAACACCATATTGTTCCCAATTTTTTACATAAGTCATATACTGCTTTTGAGTACTCTTTCTCCAGGCTGCAGTGAGTATATCCACTGTTGGCCTAGAAAGTCCTCGACCAATGTAAGGCATTCTTAAAAACCTGCAAATTAACAGATCAATACGATCACATAACGGATGAACTTAACGCGTTACTGGATGCTCCAGCAAATTCCTACTGTTTGGAATCAGCAAAAGGAGGTTGGATCGTTATCTGTAACATCAAAGGGAACCATGGTTGAATCAGGCAATTTGGTATCACCAAAACCCCTGAAGCGGCATCCTGCTTGATTTTCCTCAAACACCGACCTATGAGGCAGAATGGTGGGAAAATGTACACAAACATATCATCCCAATTTAGTGAAAAAGCATCAATTGCCACTGCCCCTGGATCTGGTGCCCATGAAACATATTTTGGCCTTCCATATAGAAGTACTATGTTCTTGAACACATCCTGGTTCAACATCCACTCTGTATTATCATGGAATTTTCGTGACCTGCCATCTGGTACTACATTCAGTTTCCCTGGCAGATAGATAGCTCCAATCCAAATATCTCTATCCATACTCCAGGTCCAATTTTATTTGCCAACCTGTCACATGATAACAATTTGATTCCACCCATGTGATTCATATCAGCAACTGCTGTAGTGTTGTCTATTTTGCACTGCACATGCAAACTAGTTTTGTTAGTGCCATAAGCCTTGAGTCCATAAAATACTCTTGGTTAATTCCCCATGTTTGCAGAAGCAATGTCCATCTGTCTCCACTGCTGGATCTTGTATCAGTAGCACCCTACCCAAGTGCTCTGACATCTGTCTGCAAAATCATGGAAGGTTGGTCCAATAACACTTTGGAACTACTAGTGGACACATGCTGAATCCACCATTGTACATCAGCAACAGCCTCTATTGATAGAAGCATAGGTCTATTATAATGACCCCAATGTATCCTCAGTGCTTGTTCCTTTGACCTTTGTAATTGTAGATAATAAAGAGGCCACTATTGAACTTCTGGAAATGCTGCCAGCAATTTCCCCAGCAGACTTGTCACCTGGCTAATTGAAGGCTGTGTGTCAGCAATTAACTTGATACAGCTCTTAATTAGCTCTACCCTTTTTTGCCTGGGCAAGGTCACAATCATGTTGATCAAGTCTATTGTGAACCCAACTAGTAAATTTGTGTCACAGGTATTAATTTAGATTTCTCTGGATAGCTTATGAAGCCCAATTTATTAAAAGTGGTTTTTACCAACTGCCAATGATGCTTCAGCTGCTTCCTTTGATTGTCCTACAATCAAAATATTATCTAGTTAAGCCATGAGCACATGCCCTTGACTTCTCATCATGCCTAGAATAGGTTTTAACAACTTTGTAATCACTCTAGGAGCTGAAGACAAACCATTAGGCAGTGCATTGTATTGCCATAATTGCCCCATCCAGCTGAATTTTAAATCTTCTATCCTGCAAATGAACAGACACTGAATCCGCATCTTTAAGATCTCCTTCACAAACGTTTCCATCTATACCGTACAAAAGGGTTAAGCCTATTCATGTGCTGTATAATTCTGCATCCCCCATCCTTTTTTGGTCTGGGAAAGATATTGGACACAAACTGATGGCTTTGGTAAACTGCCTTAGCAATTACACCTTTATTACATAAGCTTGCAAGTTCCACCTGAACTTCCAATTGTTCAGTGATACTGAAGTCAAACTCCTTTTTGGAACATGTTGCATGGGTAAATCAGAATTTGCATTAAGCTTTATTCGAAACCCTTCAATAACCTTCAGTATAAACATATCTGAGGTATCACATTAGATCTGTCTACATGAGAACCAGACCCACTTACCACCTGGCATTCTTCCCCGGCCTCGAGCTGGATATCTCACCTTCCCTGGTGCTGCTACAGCCGAACGCCAACTGCGCTGCATCGTAGCTGGACTCGTCCGTTGCCCGGACCAGTCTCCTGGCTTATAGGGATACTTCCACTTTAGTGGATATGTGGCTGCCTAATCAAGCCCACCGTCTTGGCCTCCTCCACCAGCTCCTTCACCTGCTTTGCGAAATCCTCGCCAAACAGATTTGCCGGTTGCACTGTGCCAGGCTGGCAGAGTGAAGCATATTTAGGGTAGATGGTTGGTCTAAGCGCAGTCTTGCGGAGGCAGTTGATCTCAGTGCCACAATAGCGCCACACCTTTCGTTGTAATTTTGTCATGGCCTCTCCATCCACCATCCTGGCAAAGCTCGTTATGCCAGATGCCAGCAACTTAAAAAAAAAATGGAGCTTCACCTCCTCCTGGGCTCTCATTAGTATGCCCATCTTGCCCCAAATCTTCCTGTTCCCAACTGGAACCTTTAACAGGCCACAGTTGATTGGGGCTTCATGCTTCCTTACTGTCTCATCCATTGTCAGCTCCTGTAGCTGATGTGAGACTTGGTAATTTATGCTGGTGGCAAGTTCCTCACCCAGAGGCTCACCAGCGTCGGACGACATGGCAAACCGTGCTGCACACTGTGTCAGCTCTGGCCGCTGCCTGCCCTCCCTTTGGAAGTCGTCGTCGGACTCAGGGTCAGAGCGTATCTGCCCTTCTGCACTCACCTCTTGCAAAGAGGGTGCTTTCAAACAGGCCTCTACTAGGCACTGCCGGCGGAGCCTTCCCGACGGCCTCCCGCCCACACAACTCCTCCTGGAGTATGGCTTTGTGGAGCAGGCCTCTCCTAGGCACTGCCGGCGGAGCCTTCCCTACAGCCTCCCGCCTGCACAACTCCTCCTGGAGTGTGGCTTTGTGGAGCAGTCCCTGTATGAGCTGCTCCTTTTGGATAACCGCTGGGGCACGGTATCCTGTCGCCGACGGGACTCTCCTGGCCCGACTCTGCGGAGTCAATGGCCCTGACAGACTTGGCTTATGCCTACCGCCCGACTGGCGTTGGCTGTGTACCCGGCTGGGCACTTTGCCAAGTCTGTCGCCGCACCGCTACCGGCTTGCGACTCCCCAGAGGTGACAGGCTGCCTTTCAGAGACTGCGCTCCCGCAGCTCTCTCTCTCCTTGTCCGTAGCAGGCCTGCACCTTGATGATTTTTTCCTTGTTCCTGTATTGTGGGGAAAAACATACAGCAATAATTTTACTTTTATCTAACTCCTCCAAAGTCTCCCTGACTTTGGTGGAGCTGTAACTACTCACCTGCAGGAGGAGCTCCGTCCTCCTGCTGCCGGGCGCCAATGCGTCAGACGTAATTACGCGCATGCGCCCTGACGGGTCTTCTTCACGTAGTCACTCACGTGACTCCGAAGTAAAATCCTATATTAATCACATTGTTATTCGTAGCATTCTCATCAATTCACATTGATTCTATGAATCCCCCTACACCCCAAGGGCAATTTCAGTTGCCAGTTAGCCAACTGATATCTTTGGGGATGTGGAAGGAAACCAGAGTATCCAGAGGAAACCCCTGCAATATGAATGCCATCAGTGTCAAGGAAGTCTGCAATCCAAGTGCAGTTGCCTGGCACTGTTTAGGTTGCTGCTCCCCTCATCATCCTTCTTCCCCTCCTCATGCGTATCCTGTTCAGCTGCCCGTCATACCGCTACACCTCTGGATAGAAGGAATGGGTGATGCTTCAGGCAGAGATGTCCCCCCATTCCCACAATGACTTTTCTGTCCTAGGCCTTATCTCTATTGTCAGAGTGAGGCTAAATGCAAATTGGAGGAACAGCACCTCATATTTTGCTTGGGCATCTTTCAACCCAATGGTATAAATATTGACTGGAGAGAAGGAAAGGGTGACGTTTTGGATCGAGACCCTTCTTCAGTCTGAAGTCTGAAGAAGGGTCTCGACCTGAAACATCACCCTTTCCTTCTCTCCAGAGATGCTGCCTATCCCGTGAGTTACTCCAGCATTTTGTATCTATCTTTGGTTTAAACCAGCGTCTGTTCTTCCTTCCTACACATTGTAACTAAGTTACTTCCTCAAGGTCATTAAAGTAGTGGATTTGGATTTGATTTTTAACTTTAACTGGCTAGAAATACCATTTGACCATTTTTCTATCTACAAGTGTAAAAACCAAAAATTTAGAACGTATAGAAATCCGTTAATGTGGATTTTCTACCTCAGCTCCATTTTTCTGCAGTATCCCATGTCCTTTAATTTTCTTACCATCCATCACTATTTTGAGATATCTCCATCAAATTAGAAATTAATCCCTATTTGTTCATCTCTATTTTGATAGAATTCAGTAACCAAGACCCCATTGCTGCAGTGAGGTCAATTCTAAATATTCCAGACTTTCTCCATGAAAAACTCCCCTGAAACCTAAATGTTCACTTAATCTGAGACTGCTACTCCGTTATTGACTCCTCGGCCAGGGGAATCAACAGTTTTGCATGAACACTATTGAGCCCTGCAAAAAATTTATAATTTCAACGAATTTCATCCTACACAACTCTGAGGAACAAAGACCACCACTTAGTCAGGGAGAAACCTGCATTGCCTGGAACAAATGAGATGAGTCTGCTACATTCTTTCCATGATAAGTTCTTCATGCAAGAAGATCAAAATTGTACACTATACACCAGATACTGCCTCATCAAGGCATGATCCAATTGTTTAATTCCTGTTCAGAGCCTCAGCGGTTACTCTAATCATTAATGCCTGTATCACCAGCTGTGGAAACCATCAGATAATGTAAGCCAAGGAAGATTTTGCAAGGACTAAGCTCTATGGGGAACTCAGTGTCACAACAGAGGACCCTGCAAGTGCCCGCGGATCTAGGAGTAATTACTAGCAGACATTTGGTAGATTTAATCCATTGCTTGCATGATTCCCAACTGAACAAATAGTGTCAGAAGAGAACACAGTGAAAATAAAATTGGCTTGATTCCAAACGTTCTGGGTTTGGAATTGTGGAGAAGTGCAGAACCACAGGTGAGAACATGATTGAAGATCAACATGGCCCATTGCCAGTGCAAAGTTACATTGTCAGACAGACCAATTAACAAAGGAAAGAAAATGTTTCAGCCAACAAATTAAACTGCTGACATAATTTAAAGAATCTGCCGTGAAGCAACAAATTCCACACACTTGACTAAAATGAGTTACACAGTGAAGTAACTACTTATGACAGTTCATTTAGATCTTGCAGTTAATTGATAGAAGATCAACTAATTTAAAGAGTCATGTACATTCTGTTATGCAAATGAAATTATTACTATATAAAACAATTGAATGTCACATCTGTAGCATTAGTTGTGACTGCAAACATAGCAATTCAATTTAAATCATGCACAAACATCTCCCTATCATGAACTCATTATGTCATTCACAATTAATAGGTTTCAGAATCGTGCAAAACCATCAATTTCATTACTTGTGTAAACTGCAGGCAATTAACAGAACCCCCAACAACTTTTTCTCAGTTACAGCAATTAATCTAATTGCTTAAACCATTGAAATAATCAAATCACTGTGATCCTAACTAGGATCCAGTGGCTTATTACTGATCCACACAAGTGAAGCCTTTAAAAAAAATCATTTTTACTATTGCCTTGTTATGTTTTGTCATTCTAATTAGTTTGATTGAGACAATGCTAGGTTGTGGTGAATATTCACAGCAGTTTTACTGGAAGTTGTAATTCAGCAGGAAATGCTTTTGTGCAAAATTCATTTTATAACTGAAGGGAAGAAATAAATGAACCACCTAACTTTTAAATCATGAGCACTGTTCCAAACAATCCAGCTAAAATGTTATATACTACTTGTCAGCATATACCTGGTGAAGGAAACCTGATATAATAAGTGACAAGAGGTGAAGCATTGATTATGTTTTTAGCTCCATGAATAAATAAAAACACATGAGTTATGCACTTTTTTAAATTAGTGAAGTAAAATTGACATCCCACAGTTCATCGTACTTAATTTGGATTCTGATTAACGTTGCAAATAGTGTAACATCAAATTTCTGTTGAAGAAAATAATTATATCTTAAAGCTAAATATAGACTTGTTCACATGGCACAGAAATTATGTTCCCAAACACTCCCAAAATTAGTTCAGCTATTCTTGCAACCAAAATAATAGGGCATTTATTGTCCACCTGCTTCATCATTTTCATCTGCGGAGGGCGGTTCCTGAACCTGAAACCTTTGGTTTTAGCTCTGCCTGTTACAAGTTTCAAAGAAGCTTGTAAACACTCTATTAGCCTCCCCCCATCCCATTGAAACAAAGGGCAGACTGTTGATGGCTGGAGGATTACCGTCAGATACAAATAGGTGGAGTATATGTGTCATTTTGGCTTTGCAGACACCACTTGATTTAGGAATACTTGGTTTCCAATAGTTTTGCAATTGACTCTTCAGGCTCGGTGTCCTCAGTTTATAGATCCAGTTTTTGCTCTGTACTGCACCAAAATAATGTATTTTGCCCATCCTGATGGATTTATGAAATTTCACTTCTTGAAAGGATTTCCAGAAATCCAGACCTATCGTCAGTAGGCGAGCAGTAAGTCTTCCAGTTATTGCTGAAAGTTGGCCGGGTGACAACCCAGATGGAGATGCATGTATATTCTAATAAATTGCCCAGCAAAATGTCCCAAGCTACTTCGTTCACCCCCCCCCCCCCCACTCCCCAGCCTGAGACTTCTGGTTTCTCTGAACATAACCTCTTACACACTAACCCATTCCAGCACAAACTTTGTGTGGAATCTGGGTCATCTTATTGACTTCCCAATAATTGTCAAACAGAAATTCCAGTAAATCCCCCTGTTCATTTGATACAGTTTTCATTATTACATCAAATATTTAGAGATTCACGAGCTCCATTTCCGAAGCATTGAAATAGTGTTACGCAATGCAGCCATACTGAATTAGCTTATGTATTCAGATTGCAATCTTCAATCATGTTCCCAGTGCAACGTGGTGAGTTATTTATTTTCCCGTAGAGCTTCTGGATGTGGGAAGCAGCACATCATCTGTTACTTCCAGCTTAAACTCCTTGCGATTACCAGCACTTCCACATACATAATAATCACACCAGGGCTTTGGCCCTTAAAGGGATCCTTTATTCTTCTAGCATAAATGCAGTGATGGATTTAATTGCTGATGTGGATGGGCAAGTGGCTGGAAATTGGTAAGAGTATGCCCCATGCCAATTGACAGAAAGTTTGACATACAGGTGGAGGAAATCTACACCAGGAGAGAAGTGCTTTTTGGAGATGGCCCACAAGGCCCATCACAGGGTATGATAAGGAGAGTCTGGTAGGAGGTGCCAAAAGAGCTATCTCCAGGATCAACACCCTGTAAAATGTGGAGCAATGTCATATAAAAGATCATGAGCCTATTCAATCTTCTGTTTCCTCCTCAAAGGCCCTACTTTTAGTGCCCACACTCAGGTTCACATCATACATGCATCCAGTAAGGTGAGAATTGGTGGAGATTATTATCAGCCACAAGCAATGAGGAATCACAGGCTGGGCAACCAGACAGGAGGGACTCCCTCACATTCGATCCTTTACCACGTTGGAAGAGAAGGTTTTTCTCCTAACAGTCATGATAAACTTAGGCACATGCATGGTGGAGAAAGTAATTCATCTTCACAGTAAACATATGTGATGTTATCTCATGCTTGTATGACAACACAGGAGGAGTCCATTTGGCCCAGCCATCATTGCCCATTTTGCTTTCAGATGATATTAACCCAATAATTCCATCAAGAATATCTCATAGCTCATTTTATCAGGAATAATATGCAATGTTTCTTAACAGCAAGACAGATATCTATCTGTGAGAATAAGGCAATGTTATTTTTACCATGAGAACCAACAATAACCAAGCAATGTCAGCAAGATGAAGGAGCTAATTATCGACTTCAGGAAGCATGGTGGAGTACATGCCCGAATCAGCATCAATGATGCCAAATTGGAAATGATTGAGAGCTTTGAATTCTTTGGTATCAATATCGTCAATGATCTGTCAATGACAAACCACATTGAAGCAACAGCCATGAAGGCACACCAATGGCTTTACTTCCTCAGGAAACTAAAGAAACTCAGCATGTCTCGAATGACTCTTACAAACTATGATGCATAGTTTCTATGGATGCACCATAGAAAGTGTACTGTCGGATTGCATCAACTTTTGGTTTGGGAAAATCTCTGCCCAAGACAAGCACGATATTGCAGAGAGTTGTGGATGAGGCTCAGTCCTTCACATGCACACAGACTTCCCGTTATTGACTCCATCTACACTACCTGCTGCCTCTGAAAAGCAGAAAACATAATCTGCTCCCTGATCCTGTCAGGCAGAAGATACAAAAGCTTGCAAACATGCTCCACCAGACTCAGAACAACGTTTTCCACTCTGTTATCAGGCATTAGAATAGACATCAGCTAGGGTGCTATTCAATTCACCTCTATCCCATTGCAGACATTGGTCTTTGTCTGTGGAACTGGGGTGCTACAATGCTGAGATCTATATTCTGCACGTATTTTTCACTTTGTTCCACTTATTGTACTTGAGATTGGCTTGATTATATTTATGTACTTGATTTCATTGGATAGCATGCAAAACAAAATTATTCACTGTACCTCAGTACATATGACTATAATAAACCTAAACCTAGACCAAAGTAAAGGGGAGATACAAGAAACTACAGTAAAAATCAAATGCTGGAGAAATTTAGCAGGTCAGTGGGAGAGAGTGACATTTTGGAAAGCTGGAAAAGAGATGGGAGCAGTATAAAGCCCGACAAGTTATAGATAGATCCAGGTAAGGGTGTGATTCGCAGATGGGTGGAGTAAATGACAAAGGCTCGTGGATAAAAGGAGAGAAAAGAGTATCAAATAAGGAAAGAAGAGGAGAAGTGAAATGTCAAATCAGAGAAAGAGATATGGGTGCAAGGCCACATGGGGAGGGAAAGAGAGGGGATTAAAGGGAAATTCCGGTGGGGAAATGAGCGACAGAAGAGGGGACAGGAGCAGGGTGACTAGAGGTGGTGGGAGATGAGAGAGGGGTATTATTTTAAATCGGAGAATTCATTGTTCATACTGAAGAAGGGTTTCGGCCCGAAACGTTGCCTATTTCCTTCGCTCCATAGATGCTGCTGCACCCGCTGAGTTTCTCCAGCATTTTTGTGTACCTTCACTGTTCATACTGTTGGTTTGTAGGCTACCCATGTGGAATGCAAGGTGCTGTTCTTCCAATTTTAAGGAATAACAGCTTCCCACTCCTCCACTCTTCCTCCTGTGCCCCAAACACCCGCATACACCTTTCTCCCATTATCTCCTATCACCATAGTCACCCTGAGCTTTTCCCTTCCTCCTTCTTTCCTTATCTGACATCCTTTAGTTTACGTTTCACCTCTAGCCTTTGACACTCCACCCATCTGCCAATCATACCCCTCACCTGTAAGCAGCTATCACTTGCCCCCACACCCATCTCTCTTTTCCAGCTTTCTCTCCCCCACTGTGGTGCTACAATGCAGCACATGTAGTCAACTTGGCCAAGGGTATGGTGGCCTAAGGCCTTCATGTAGAAATGCATATATCCATTGCTGTACAGTAAAATTCAACTAACCGAGTAAAATCATTTAAATGCGTGTGGTTTCACTTGGCTCGGAAAATTTGAATAAGCCATCCTTTTACAATTGGTGAATTCCATAATTTTTTACAGCATTTACTTTTTTCAGATTAATTGGTAGAATAAAGTACTCAGTTCATCTGATCCATCTTTATGCTGATTTATGAAAACATTTAATAAAAATTGTAAGTTCACTTCTTTATCTCACTCAACCATTCAGAAAATAATATTAATGGCCTTGGAAATTAAAAAAAATAGGCAATCTTTCTATTTTTCTAATGACTGAGAAACATGTACTACTGGAGTTCTACTGCATTTCTGCATAATAATGTAAAGTAATAGCCCTGTATCACGGTGCAAGTCCACCCACGAGTTATCCCGAGTGAAAGAAAAAATCAAACTCGTGGTTGTCTACGAGATTCCAAGTTTATGTTCACGAGTTTCAACGGGTTCCCACGTGTATTTATAAGTTTGCCGTTTACTTCTCATTTCTGCGATGTACCAAGTTCCTCTCCCGAGTTACCAAGTTCCTCTCCCGAGTTACTCTTGAGCCAACAATGACTACCGACGTGTGGAAAAATCATCACATGGTAAAAATGGTGTCATGCAGTTTTTTTTTTCACTATAAAAAGCCTCCCATGTTTAAATTTCTTAGGGTTACGGAATCAAGGGATATGGGGAGAAAGCAGAAATGGTGTACTGATTTTGGATGATCAGCCATGATCATATTGAATGGCAATGCTGGCTCGAAGGGCCGAATGGCCTACTCCTGCACCTATTTGCTATGTGTTTATACCTTTTAAATGTTTTGACATGCGTTTCAGGATTCCAGCATCTGTCTTTTCCAATATCCCTTTCCCTGTATTTCTCTTGGGCTTTTCCTCTCTTTCCCCAACTCCTATCTCCTCCATCTGCCAGTCCATCTGAGTGTAGATATGAAGTTCTTCTTGGCTGTCTATCTGTATGTGTGGACTTTCCATTAAAAGTCATCCATGAGACTGCTGAACGATGACGGAGTGTCGCCGCCCCCCCCTCCCCCCCCAGCCCCCCCAGCCCCCCAACGCTCAAACCCTCCCCACCCTCCTCACCAGCACCTGCACCCCCGCCCAAACCCCCCGCCCCGCCCCGCCTCGCCACCATCAAACACACACACATGGGACTGAACTGGATGGAACATGCTGTCATCACAGGTGTTCCACGGCACTTGTCACTTTGCTTGTAACAGCACTACTTGTTATGTGGTATATTTATGGGGTATGTGTTATATGTAGGTATTGTTTTATGTGGGTTATGTGGTATTATGTGTTATAAGAGGGTATTGTTTTATGTGGGTTATGTGTAAGTGGGGAACCATGCACAACTGGACAGGCACTTAAGCATTTCACTACTGGTTATACCTGTATAATTGAGTATGTGACCAATAAACTTGAATTGAATTGATCGTTATCTCACAATCCTTCAGGTGTTTTTGCCACTCATTTCTCATCCAGTCATGGGTTCATACAACACAGAAACAGGCTCCTCCGCCCACCATGTCCATTCCAACCATAGCCTTCCTGATCGTATTCGAGGTCTGGCCCAAATACTTTGTAAACCTGCCTCCGTCACGTTCTCAGATTACGACTACAGTACTTACTGGGTTGAGAAAGAAAATCATCAGATGCCCTCTATTCTGCCTGCTGCTCACGTTAAATCTACGCCCTTTGATGAGTTCAATTAATCTGATTATTGTCTGTCCTCATTCATTTCATTATACGTTCACTTGAGCAGCGTGTGTCACTGCTCCAGGGACTCGGGTTCGATTCTAACCTCCGGTACTATTTTATGGAGTTTCCCCCAAGTGCTCCCTTTCGCTCCCCACACGCTGCTTTGTTGTACGAATACTCCCCGCAACACCTGCTGTGTTGTATGAACCCATGACTCGATGAGAAATGAATGGCAAAAACACCTGAAGGACTGTCACCTTCCCCCAATGTGTCGGTGAGTGGTCGAATGGAGCTCAGGTGGGAAATTGAAGTGAATGCGGGCAGAAATGAGTTTGAGGTAAATGAGTGTTTGACAGCTGGCTCAGTGGGCTGAAGGGCCTGTTTCTGCCCTTTGGGACATTTTCACCACGTGTGTGCGCTGCCAATCACGAAGCTTCGCTATTTGTAAATGTTTCTTGTCTAATGTACTTTTTAAAACTCACTGAACCCGAGTTTGGGGATTTTTCAATATATAGGCTGACGGTTAGTACATTTCTCACCCCTGTTTATTCATCGCTCGGCAGACTGTATTTCGGGGACCTCGCCTCACACCTGTATCATTGGCCACATTAACATATCCTGCACTGTTTTATCCGTGACTGCGGATGGTAGCGAACGACCCCAAAGGATATTCCCCTTCATGTTGGCAAAGTTTTGCAATTGGTTTATTTTTCACATAAAGGCGATTTATTTTTAAGAGTTGGTGTGGATCATTTCATTTTCAAATAATCTTATTCAAACAAGAGATGGACACAAAAAGCTGGAGTAACTCAGCGGGTCAGACGGCATCTCCGGAAAAAAGGAATAGGCGACGCTTCGGGTCGAGACTCTTTTTTCAGCGATGCTGCATGACCCACTGAGCTACTCTAGCTTGTTGTGCCTGTCTTCGGTGTAAACCACTATCTGTAGTTCCTTCCTACACTTATTCAAACAGGAATGCATTCACTCAACTTTTTTTACTCACCTTTTTTTTTCTCTGTCCAGCTGCCGAGTTAACTCAACGGGTCACGCAACATTTCTGGATAAAAGGAATCGGTGACGTTTGAAGGAAGGAAGTTTGGAAGGAAGGAATTGCAGATGCTAGTTTCAAATTTTTCCTTCAAGAGTAAATTTGACTCGTGGAAATCTTTCATCATGTTGAAAGATTTTCACGAGTTATCAAGTTTCCCGAGTACCTGCCGTTAGCGTTACGAGTCGCTAAGTTATGTCCACGAGTTCCGACGTTCCCGCTACGTTAATTCTACGTGATTACCACGAGTTTGATTTGTTTTTAACTCGGGATCACTCGTGGGTGGACTCGCACCGTGAGACCGGGGTTTAAGCACATCTTAAGTCTTAAGTCACCTGTACCTATATTAATGGTTCAACACTGCCCTCTTCAGTTGGATACAGTGCATTACAGAATTTCCACTTTAACCATCTGATGCCAGGAGAAAGTCACACAAATTCACATGAACACACCATATTAGACAAATATATCTGCACTGATATCTCTACACAAAATACATCCTGCAATCATCCAAGTATTTTACCACTTATCAAAGGAAAGTTGTCTATCCTAAACACATTAAACTTGAGGGTTAGTGATACAATTAAAAGCAACAGAACACTCAAAACACATTTTAACATGAACATTCACCACAGTGACTCCTACACATTCCTCACTGTGATGGAAAGCGAAATAAAGTTCAAGTCCTTTCCCTTAGTTCTTCCTCGGCCGTGGGCCTCGAGCCCCCGTTGACGGGACAGTCTTGACTCCCGTAGCCGGCGGTGTTCGGGCCCTCCGCGCCGGGCGATCGAACCTCGCGTCGGGGCTGGACGAACCTTCTGCGGCGTTGGAGCTCTCGACTAGCCTCACCCGAGACTGCGGTCCCTTTGTGTTGATTCCGCGGTGGTCACGGTTGGAGCGATCCCAGGCAAGGGATCTGCTCCGATGGTAAGTCCGCACCCCGCGGTGGGGCTCACGACAGTCCGAGGAGGCTTCCAGCTCCATCGATGGTGGGCCGCAGAGCCCGGAGAATGTGATCCGAAAAATGATCACATCTCCGGGAAGGTAGGAACCTGAAAACAAGTTTCCCCCGATCCCCTCCCCCCTCCCCCCACATAAAACAAACCAAGCAACATTAAAACAGCCATCTCCCCTGGCGCCCCTGTTGATCAGCAGTTTTGTCTCTGGGTTAGTCACAGATTCTGCCTCCAAAACATTTAAATGCATAAATATTGTGAAGCATGCACAGAAACATACTTGGGGCAAATGAGCATGACATTTTAGACTAAAGGTAATTTGTGGCAGGGCTGCACACCATTTCTGAATCATTTGCTCAGACCTGGTTTGATTAATATCTGTCACAGATGTTATTGTTAGCAGCACACTGAGAAATTAGTTACTGGACATTCAGATTACTTCAGTGATAATTATGCTGTTTGAATTATTTATACAACCCTTACATTAAGTCTAAACTATTATTATGTGCTTGTGATTGCCAACAAACTGAAGTTTCCAAGTTTATTTTGTTAAATGTCAGTTTTGACAATAAATATGCATATTCAGGATGAAAGGAATAAAAATGCACGTTCAAATTTATAATAAAGTGTAAATTTTTCTGCAGCGGTATTTCATTTAATGTAATCAAACCAAATGAATCTTGCCAATATAGGGCCATGTTTATTCAGAATAAATGCTGTGAAATCTCTGTTAAACAGAAGACAGAAACTCAGTATAACCATGATAAACAATACATTGAATATGACTTAATTATTCTTTTTCTCTGTGAGTTCGAAAGAGATAAGAGTTAAATCATATCATATGTTGCCACCCATTGCCACAGCCACTGGCACCAGAAAATGAATCATAATTAACTGGTACACTTCCATTTCACCAGGTTTAAGTGGCTTTATTTGTTACTTTCTACTGTTAACTTCATCCAAACATTGTATTTGGATGATTATCATGATGATGATGATGATGATGATGATACTTTTGCTCAAATATTTAATGTTTGCAGTCTCTTTGTTGACACCTCTCCAGGTCTTTTCAGATGAATTGTTTTTCTCAGTTACTTATGCTTCATTTTACTTTCTAATTCAAGGGCATAATGTAGTTGGAGCCTTCATTATTTAACTGGTAAGAGTACGGCTGAGTACATTATCTGTGAATCCAGCCCTAACGATCAGAAGGCTCAAACTTTGGTCAGCAACTGGAGTTGAGTAGTCTGAATTCTGCCACAGTAGCAGTGGGACCCCAGCTTTAATGTCATTGGACTAGGAAGCTTTGAAAACAGGAAAAGAGAAGCAAAGGCAGTCAAACCAGCAAAAAGAGATTTGAAGATAACGGCAGGACACTAATTATAATTTTGGTAGGAAGATTTACTATTGATACATCACAGTCATGGGGTGGTAGATTGTCTAGACTTCACTGTTTGACATGGGATTGAAGAAAAGTTCATCTTCAATTTATTCCCACTCTGATTGAACTGTTGGGGGTTCTGACAGGGTTGGCATTTTTGAAGTATTGTATTAAGCACTGAACATTACCTACAGTCACAGCTTTGAGAAAACTAATGGATCAATTAATTTAGACTAGGCAGTTATTAGCAATTTAATGTCATTTCCGGTTCTATAATGCACCCCTGGTTCAAAGTCAGGAATATGTGCAATTAAAACTGTGCCACTTTACTAGTTTTGTGAGAAAATAATACAATTATACAATTAACCTTCTTGATGGATTTCAGAACATAGCAATTACCGTGGACAGCAAAATTCATTTGATTAGTACCCAAGGATAATTAAATGTTACATTTCGACAACTCCGCCTTTTAAAAATGTTATGCCAAAATATAATCTGAATATTTGTATAAAGATCATTGTATTGGTTGCATTTTTAATCACTCAATATATATTCTAGCATATATCAATCAATGTCAACACCAAGCATTTTTATGACAGGGTTGCTGCCACTGTCAGATTAAACAATGGTTGCACTAAAGTGTGACAAAGAAACAAAGTAACACTTAAAAAACAAAACACTTTTTTACCATTAGTGTTTTAGCATTACCATATTAATTTTTTTCACAGCCTCAGCCATTCTAACTTGCGTAGCATTTATGGTCAACAAGTTAGTTAATTTGCTCAAGATTTTTCTTTTCACGATAGACTTTTAAAAAAAAGATTGCTTTAGATCTTTTGCTATTGATTGAATTTCATTTACCCTCAAGATCATGATTCAGATTTAAGTCAGCAACATAATATTTGATTATTAATGCTAAGGAGCAATTAATCCACTGAAGTAAAGTAAAATGTTGTAAATGTACTGTTTATTTGAAATTCAGGGTTGTACAAAATAAATTTCCAGCCCTTCAGACATCAACCACAGTTTATTAATAGTAACAATAAGTCACCAGCACCCTTCCCCAAGTGAATGCTGTTGTATTTGCAGATTACTAATATATTGGCACCAAACATCGATAGACATGTTCTAGAAACTAAACCTTATCCTCATTTTTATCACAGGTTGCAGGAGCCAAGCTGCTGATCTATTGACAAAGGCTGCAGTGAAAGCCTCAAGCCCCAACAAAATTCACATGGAAAGTGCACAGCTCACAGTTAGAATCTTAGGTCCTGAATTTTCTCCAGTTGCGTTTCATTAAAATGATATATAACACGTGTAATATTGTTAATACATAAAGTTTCTCGGAAATAATAGGAACTGACTTCTGCCAGGAGTTATGTTGTACAATACTAGCACCACTCTGCCTTGGGTGGCCAGTACATGTAAAACTCAGCATTGCTCAGCCTTCCTTTGCAAGCAATTGCTAATTTGTGGACTTGCACCGTTATTTCTGCTGCAGCAGTTGGACCAAAATTGTTGTGTGGATGACCCAATAGTAGGGTGATTCTTAATGAAACTAACTTTTTCCCAACTCTGGGAACCAATGAATTAACAATAAAAACTATATAACCTCAGAAGTTTCTAATTTGTTTTAATAGTCTCTAATACAACATCTCACATTTTGACAGTTCATTCTTTCTAATATTGCCACTAACAGGGCTGTCACAATGTAAATCAGTACCTTACACCTTATGATGTGAAAATAAGTTGAGAGTATTGTAATAGTATGTCCACTGGGCATTCTCTTGCCTCTAATTCTTTTGGACAATCAAATAATCCATAGAGAGGAAGCTGGAGAAACTCAGCGGGTGAGGCAGCATCTATGGAGCGAAGGAATAGGCGACGTTTCGGGTCGAGATCCTTCTTCAGGCTGATGTCGGGGGGGGGCGGGAAAAAGAAAGGAAGAGGCGGAGACAGTGGGCTGTGGGAGAACTGGGAAGGGGAGGGGGAGGAGAAAGAAAGCAAGGACTACATTAAATTGTAGGTCAATGTTCATACCGCTGGGGTGTAAACTACCCAAGCGAAATATGAGGTGCTGTTCCTCCAATTTGCGGTGGGACTCACTCTGGCCATGGAGGAGGTCCAGGACAGAGAGGTCAGATTTGGAATGGGAGAGGGAGTTAAAGTGCTGAGCCACCGGGAGATCAGGTTGGTTCTTGTGAACTGAGTGGAGGTGTTTGCAAAGCGATCGCCAAGCCTGCGCTTGGTCTCACTGATGTAGAGCAGTTGACACCTGGAACAGCGGATGCAATAGATGAGGTTGGAGGAGGTGCACGCGAACTTCTGCCTCACCTGGAAAGACTGCTTGGGTCCTTGGATGGAGTCGAGGGGGGAGGTAAAGCGACAAGTGAAGCATTTCCTGCGGTTGCAAGAAATTCTCAGAAAGGGCATACAGACTGCAGTTCCGCAAAGAAGCAATTAGGTACTTAAGAGCACACTGAAAATCTAAATCTCCTGTCCTTCTCCTGCATCACCTAATCAGTGACAATCGACGGGAGGACTCCCTCGTTTGTACATCTCTGCTTCCTTCTAGTCAGAAAGAGAGAACTACTCAGGCACTTAAGCAAGGTGTCATCATCACTTAAGCAAGGTGTCGTCTTCGAAAAAAGCCTTCCTCTGTAGGGCACCCAAATTTATTACGAGAGACATGTTCCCTGCAAAGCCGAAAGACAACACTGTTGTGGCAACAAGATTATTGGTTTACCCAAGATGCAGCGGGTGATTGACAAAGAAACAAGCTGCTGAACACACCGCATGAGGAACCTGTCACTTCCATCCACAGGAAAGATTAATGCTTGCTAAATGTGCTAACCCACTGTGATACTCAGCTGGGGATTCTGCACAAGATCTCAGATCATCAGTGAACAGTGATGTGTAATCACTGTATATAATATATTGGACTCTTTAAAATACATGTCACAGTCAATAAAATACATTTTATTATTATAACATTATGAAATATGAGCAGACTTGATTTTAGAAGTTGTAGTTCTTATACCTTCTCTTGTCGCATCCCTACCTGGTTCTGGCTTACGTTGCCATTTATATAAATACCATGGAGTTACCCATTGTTTGGTCTGTCCGCAAGATCGTATTTCCCAATTGGCTTTACTGCATCATATATGAATCACATTTTTGGCAAATTACAGCATAAAATTCAATCTTAACAGAGAGCTGAAGGAGTATTGTGTAACATGAAACATGCTGTTGTGCAAGATCAAACTGATTATAACAGAAGCAGCCTGATGTTGCCCCATGAAATTAGATATCTGTGATTTTACGCTTTGCATAAGGTTTTCCTGTGGTGAAATAAAAACATTATACAAATATTACTCCGGATTTTTGTCTCGTGGAGTTCTTGGGAGTTCTGTATTTAGAAGACATAGCTACATTTAAATTAGTATTTTGCATTTTCTTTAAGAAATGGAAAGTTTAAGTGTGTGATCCTGATATGACTTTTCAAGTTGATATGCAAGGGGACAAATCACATAAATTTTAGAATTGAAGTGTTT
This sequence comes from Malacoraja senta, assembly GCA_038087875.1. Classification (NCBI taxonomy): domain Eukaryota; kingdom Metazoa; phylum Chordata; class Chondrichthyes; order Rajiformes; family Rajidae; genus Malacoraja; species Malacoraja senta. Next base: position 34,719,166 of record CM075983.1, read on the forward strand.
ATGTGATTTTTTTTAGGCTGTATGGAACTCTGTCACACAGAACAGAAAATTCAGAACTTAATGAGTTAGAGTTGACTAGGCTCACAGTGGGGAAGGGAGCATTGCGACTTATTTTGTATTCCTGCCCATTATTTTTTGACAAGACATCCTAGACTGCAATGGTTTATATGCACAAAAACAAATGTTAAAACATCACTGCACTTGAGATTATGCAGGTTTTATGCAATCTCACAGTGAAGTATTTTCTAGAACATTTGGAGTGCATTGAATTATGTGAATTGACATCCGCGATCTTCTGCATAATTGTATAAAGTGTAATGAAATTTCTAAAGATATTGATCCCCACAAAAAGCTATAGTTTCCAATGGCACCAACACGCTGAGGGGTAGTGCTTATTTGGAACAACTTTTTCTCTTAGATCATAATTCATATTTCTTACAACATACAAGGAGGACATCATTGAAACATACAGAATAGTGAAAGGCTTGAATAAAGTGGATGTGGAGAGGATGTTTCCACTAGTGGGAGAGTCTAGGACAAGAGGTCAGCCTCAGAATTAAAGGATGTTTTTTTAGGAAGGAGGTGAGGAGGAATTTCTGTAGTCCGAGGGTGGTGAATCTGTGGAATTATTTGCCACAGAAGGCTGTGGAGGCAAAGTCAGTGGGTATATTTAAGGCAGAGCAAGATAGATTCTCAATTACTATGGGTGTCAGAGGCTATGGGGTGAAGGTAGGAGAATGGGGTTAGGAGGGAGAGATAGATCAGCCATGATTAAATGGCAGAGTAGACTGGATGGGCCAATTGGCCTAATTCTACTACTATCACTTATGATCTTATGACATTTGGCTAATCGAGTCTACATCAATCCTCAGAGCAATCCATTCAATCCAATTCCCCACATTTTTCCTGTAGCCATCTCTCTGACTCATGCCTTTTAACAACACCCCTCTCCCCACCCATCCTGAACACCTCCAATTCATCTACCGTCCACCAACACAGAGGGGAGGGCAGTTTGTTGTTGCCAATTTAGCTACCAACCAGCACATCTTTGGGATGCAGGTGGAAACTGGAGCAATAGGAAAACCCTTATGGCCACAGTGAGAAGGCAAGTCAAGTCAAGTTTATTGTCATATGCATGTACAGTGAGGTACATGTGCAATGAAAATCTTACCTGCAGCTGTAACACAGACTCATAAGTCATGTAGAAACCATACAACACAGGATGGGTTATGAGCTATAAGACAGTTGGACTATCTGAATGAGAATAAGTAGCATGTTTCTGGTGAATAATAACAATGAGACATTGCAACCTGGGACAAGGATTGCAATTGTCCAAAAGAAAGGCCTTACCTTCAACAGGAAACAACAGCCCTTCCTCTCAGAACGCCATGGTGATCTGCAGTCTTTCTCCTTCCACACTTTTCCAGCAAACTCACCTACGTTTTGTAACTCCACAGGCACTATCAAATTGGTGGTCGTGATTCTACCCAGGGCTTTGTGTGGCAACTAAACTCCAGATGGTAGTTCCTGAGATTCAGAGCCATTAAAACAGATCAAACCATCAAATGATTAGAAATTTACATAATTCAAGACATTTACTTTGGATTTATTAAGAATTGAATTAACAGTAAAATTAAAAAAAACATTTCATTTGCAAAACATCACTTATCAGTGTTCTCCAGGGATGCTGGCTGACCCATTGAGTTATTCCAGCACTATCTGTCTTATTTTGTAAACCAGCATCTGCAGTCCCTTGTTTCTAACAAAAAACACTTACCCTCCTCTACATTTTTAGTCTACGTGTTGACAACATTGAAATGCGTGGGCTTATGTAAAGTCACCTTTTGTGGCGGGGACTCTAAGGAGTCCAGCCAAAAACTAATCGGACACGAGTTGCGTGTTTATTCTCTCCAATACAGCTCCCTACTCCTCTCCTCTCACGGGTGTTGCCTGGCCTTAAATACCAACTCAGGTACCGACCCAGTGACTAACGCCTCCCACACCAAGACGCCGCCCTCCAGAGCCGATGGTTCGTTGTGCCCTTGGGTTGCCACCAGTTGCCGCCACACTATGGCCTTTAAAAGAACATAGAACAGTACAGTACAGGAATGGGACCTTTAGCCCACAACGTTTGTGCCAAAAATGATGCCAAGTAAAACTGATCTCATTTGCCTGCACATGATCCATATCCCTCGATTCCCTGCACTTCCATGTTCCTATCTAAAAGCCTTTTAAGCGTCACTATTGTATCTGCCTCCACCACCCCAGGCAATGCGTTCTAGGCCCATGCCACTCTCTGTGTAAAATACTTGCCTCACATATTTCTATTAAACAATTCCCTCTCACCTTTAAGCTATGTCCTCGAGTGATGGATATTTCCACTCCAGGAAAAAAGTTCTGACTGTCTACCCTATCTATGCTTTTCATAATTTTATATACTTCTATCGTCTCTCCTCAACCTCCGATTTGCCAGAGAAAACTGTCTATCCAGTCTCTCCCCGTTGCTGAAGCGTTCTATTTTCGGCAACATCCTGGTAAACCTCCACTGCACCCTCTCCAAAGCCTCCACATCTTTCCTGTAATGTGGTGACCAGAACTGAACAAAATACTCCAAATGCTGCCTAACCAAATTCCAAGGAGATGCATGATAACTTCCTGACTCTTATATTCAATGACCCCAGCAATGAAGGCAACCATACCATAGGCCTTCTTTACCACCATACTGTATCTACTTGTGTTCCCACCTTTAGTGAACTATGAACTTGGACTCCAAGATCCCTCTACACACCAATGCTGTTAGGGGTCTTGTCATTAACTATATACTCTCTCCTTACATTCAACCTCACAAAGTGCACTACCTTACATTTGCTCGGGTTAAACCATCTACCATTTCTCTGCTTATTTCTGCAGCTGATCTTTATTCCACTGTATCTACATTCAGAAGCAGTCTAGGGTAGCACAATGAAGCAGCAGTAGAATTGCTGCCTTGCAACACCAGAGACCCAGTTTGATCCTGACTACGGGTGCTGTCTGTACGGAGTTTCAAGGGTTTCACAGCATGGGTTTTCTTTGGGTGCTCCAGTTTCCTCCCAAACTCCAAAGATGTGCAAATTTGTAGGCGAATTGGGTTTGGGAAAATTGTAAATTGTCCCTAGTATGTGGGATAATGATAGTGTGTGGGGTGATTGCTGGTTGGTGCAGACTCGGTGGGCTGAAGGGCCTGCTTCCCCGCTGTATCTCTAAAGTAAAGTGAACTATAGGTAAAGCATTCTTCACTGTCTGCAACACCTCCAATTTTGGTGTTGGCAGCAGACTTACTCACCAAGCCATCTACATTTACATCAAGGTCATTTATATATCACAAACAGTAGATGTCCCAGCACAGATCCTTGCAGAACTCCACTGGTCACAGACCTCCAGCCAGAATATCTACCTACCACCACAACCTCCATTCTTCAATGAATAAGACAGTTCTGAATCTAGACAACCAAGTCATCATGATTACCATACATCTTAATCTTATGGGTCAGTCTCCCATGAGGGACCTTATCAAAAGCCTTCCTAAAATCCAAATATACAACATTCACCATCAATCTCCTTTGTCACCTCCTCAAAAAACTCAACCATGTTGGTGAGACGCCACTTGCCTTGTACAAAGCCTTGCTGGCGTTCCTTAATTAGCACATTCTCTTCCAAATGGGAGTAAATACTATCTTGAAGAATTCTTTCCAATAGTTTCCCAACCACTGACCTATGGATCACCGGCCTACAATTTCCTGGATTCTCTCTACTTTCCTTCTTAAATAAAGACAACATTTAGCAATGTTCCAGTCCTCCAGGACCTCACCTGTGGCTGGAGAAGAAACAGAGATCCTCGTCAAGAGATCCACGTCAATATGTAAATAAATCATATACTTGGCTTAATAAATATTTATGATCTGAATTTGCATGTGCAGGGTTTAGTTTCTACATTTGCAGATGATATTGGCATGCAGAGAAACATATTGCAGTGAGAGGTTAGGTCTGTTTTGCACTACCATGGGTGGCTTAATTGCAGTGTTCAAAAGAGAGCTGGATTAAAATCTGAAATGAAAATATTTGCAGGGCTACAGGAAAACAGGAGTGTGGAACTAATTAAATTGCTCACATAGAGCCAGCAAAGACTCAGTGGGGGAATAGCCTGCTTCCGTGCTGTCACCTTCCCAAGTGTAAATACAACATCAATGCACAGACAATTGCATTGCAATTTAGCACTTTAAATATCTGTGCCTAAATTGTTACATTATTATTCAAAACCTTTTACACTTTGCCTTTGCGTTTCTGTGCCCTTTCATCTTAGTCCTCAGTCATTATAATCCAATGATATTGCTTGAAAATATAATACCTAGGCCCCATCAAAGCTTTATTCTATTAGAATATGTTGCCCAAAACCATATAGACTGGCAAGGTTCAATATGTCAGTTCAAGCTGCTAGTTGTGGTGTGGAATGTATGGGTGGTGGAGCAAAGATAAACAAAGCAGAATTCATTTCATACTAGAATATATGGAGATTGACCCAGAGCAATATCAATAAAAGTTCATCTCTGCTGCCGTGTAAGATGATGTAGCATGAAGGTACAATTATTTTCTCATTTAAATATTCATAAGATTCTGAAAAACAAGGTGCTAAAAATGGATGACAAATAATAGAATGTGCAACACGGTGTGAAATCACGACTTGCATCATGCTGACGCCCGCTCACAGCATGACCATGAACCTAAATCGGTCACATTATAAGTGATAGCGTTTTAATGAGGGCAGAATCTACATTTTTTAAGCTGTTAGCCAGATTTAATGCGAAATAAATGAGGATTCTACAGACATGTTCTAATTACGTTAATAAACCTTTCAAAAAAGAATCTTGGCCCAGGACAAATTTCCCTTGGCATATTGAAGCCAGCCTTAAGAAAGCATCATGAGGTAAACAAAGATATAATGGTTTAAGAATATTTGGAATATCGGGCTGCCGTAGCGGCGACTGCAGAGGCCTCAATAGGCCCCGACCATGGGTGAACTGGGGATGGGACTGGACTTTGCTGCCTTCCCCCACAGTGGGAACCATTGTGGGGGGATATTTTTATGTTGTTGTTAAATTCTTGGATGTTATCTTTATTTGTGTGCTGCATGGCAAGTCAAATTTCACTGCACCAATTGGTGTATGTGACAATAAATGTTTATCTATCTATCTATCTATCTATCTATCTATCTATAAAAATGACTGATTGAATAACTGAACTATTACCTACCTCATTGGTGACCCTCGACAATCCTTGATCGAACTTTGCTGGCTTTAACTTGCACGAAACAATATTCACTTATCATGTATCTACACAATGTTAACTTGCACGAAACAATATTCACTTATCATGTATCTACACAATGTAAATGGCTCGATTGTAATCATGTTTTGTCTTTCTGCTGACTGGTTAGCACGCAACAAAAGCTTTTCACTATGCCTCGGTACACGTGACAATAAATTGAACTAAACTGAAACTGATTGCTGTCCTCAGAGGCACAGCTATATATTAAATGTCAGGATACATGTAATATTTTAACTTCTCATTTCTTAATATTTTCTTGTTTTGAATAAATGTTCTTCAAATATCATTAAAGTCTGCATTGATATTAAAGGGAAGGTTGGAATAGCATCAATAAAAATACTGAGAGAGTAATCTTCCAGTCACTGTAGGTACCAAGTGAAACCAACAGTATGGATGAATCATAGTGAGAACCAGGAATATAGTTGATTAAAATATTAGTAGATTTTAGCTAATCAAAATGTTCAAAATGCTTTGGGTCTAATGTGAATGAATTTTCAAGTCCATTCATTGTTATGTGGGAAATGCAACCATCAAGTGAGATGTAGGGAAGTCCCAAGGGCAACAAGTTCACAAGTTATAGAAGTAGAATTAGGCCATTCAGCCCATCAAGTTTCCTCCGCCATTCAATCATGGCTGATCTCTGCTTCCTAATTCCATTTTCCAACCTTGACTCTTGACACCCATTCTAAACAAGAATTTGTCTATCTCTGCCTTAGAAATATCCACTGACTTGGCCTCCACAGCCCTCTATGGCAATGAGTTCCACAGATTAACTATCCTCTGACTAAAGAAATTCCCCCTCACCTCCTTTCTAAAAGACTGCCCTTTAATTCTGAGGCTATGACCTCTGGTCCTAGACTCTCGCACCAATGGAAACATCCTTTCCACATCCACTCTATATTGCCTTTCATTATTCTGTAAGTTTCAATAAGGTCCCCCCTCAACCGTCTAAACTCCAGCAAGTAGAGGCCCAGTGCTGTGAAATGCTCATCATATGTCAACAAATGAGATGAAAACTTTTGAATGAGGGTGGAGAGGTGGGTGACCTGGTTGAATGGGAAATCTGCATGATGAGATCCAGGAGAATGCGTCTCGAGTTTTATTTGCATGTTGGTATTCAGAATCTCACCTAAAATCAATGTGAATCAACAAGCAGCCAATAGATAGGAGAGGGATTTCAATAGGTAGATGCGAACAGTCCCCAGTCCGAATGAAAGTCATCAAGAAATTCATTACTAGCATTTAAATCAGGCAGAAATTAGAGGTTGGACAAACTTGGATCATTTTCCCTGGAGCATCGGAGGCTGAGGGAAATCTATTAGAGGCATAAATAGAATGGAAATTCAGAATCTTTACCCAGCGTGGAAATGTCAAATACTAGAGGGATTAGCTATGTCAGGGCGAGAAAGTTTGTAAAAAGTAGGTGCCTGGAACTTTCTGCATAGGGTGGTGGTGGAAACAGATATGATGGTGGCATTTAAGAGGCTCTTGGTTGCATGAATATGCAGGTATATGCAGTGATACAGAGCATATGCTGGCAGAAAGAATTAGCTTAACTAGGTATCATGTCTGACACAGACATTGTGAGCAAGAGCCTGTAGCTGTGCTGTACTGTTCAATACACTCTGTTCAGAAGGGTCAGCCCAGGCAGGTGAGGTCTAAAGCAGGTTCCAAAGAGGAATCTCTGTTCATCGGATTCTGTAGAAGATACATTAAAAATGATGTCAGCTTAGATTTGCTAGGTCATTTCTGATCCCAGTTTAACTTCCTGACAGGTTTGTTCTGGCAGGTTCTAGTTACAAATTGAAGTTCAAGCCTGGACAAGGCCCTAGTTGCATCATCCACTCATTTAAAGGTGGCAAATGTTGTCGATCTCAGCAGCCTCAATGACCAGGGGAACAAGGGGACTTGAAGGCTGTTGCCACGGAGGTTCGACATTTGAGTTTGTTGTTTTCTTCTAATATATGATTTAGATGTAAATGTTAGAAACATAACAAGGCATTTCATAAATAATATAAAGTTTGGCTTTGTGATTGACATTGAGGAGTAAAACTTGAGACCATTGAAAGCTATAATCTGTTGTGTTGGATAGAAGCCTGACAAATAGAAGTTAATCCAGAGAAATGTGCGTCGATGCATTTGAGGAGGTGGTAACCAAGCAAGGGAACATTTAATAAATGGGAAGAAAAATAAAAAGTTATTGGATTGTTTATCCAGAGATAGGTAGCAGACAGATGAATAAAAATACATAAGTAATACTTTCCTTTAATAACTACGCATAGAGCATAAGAACATGGGGTCATGTAGAACTGTATATAACACAGACTGTGAGGACAAAGCTTGATGATTTTGTACAATCACCACTTTACAGGAATGACTGGAGAGCAAGCAAAGGAGATCTACAGAACGCTTTCAGGACTGGAAAATTGTGGTTGTGAGATAAGGTTGATAAGCGAGAGTTCTTTCCTATGGAACAGAGGAATTGAGGGCAGGCTTGTTGGGGAGCACTTCTGGTCCAGTGATCACAATACCATTAGTTTCAATATAATTATGGAGAGGGTCAGAACTGGACCTAGGGTTGAGATTTTTGATTGGAGAAAGGCTAACTTTGAGGAGATGCGAAAGGATTTAAAAGGAGTGAATTGGGACATGTTGTTTTATGGGAAGGATGTAGAAGAGAAATGGAGGACATTTAAAGGTGAAATTTTAAGAGTACAGAATCTTTATGTCCCTGTTCGGTTGAAAGGAAATAGTAAAAATTGGAAAGAGCCATGGTTTTCAAGGGAAATTGGACACTTGGTTCGGAAAAAGAGATCTACAAAAATTATAGGCAGCATGGAGTAAATGAGGTGCTTGAGGAGTATAAAGAATGTAAAAAGAAAATTAAGAAAGAAATTAGAAAAGCTAAAAGAAGATATGAGGTTGCTTTGGCAAGTAAGGTGAAAGTAAATCCAAAGGGTTTCTACAGCTATAGCAAAAGGATAACAAGGAATAAAATTGGTCCATTAGAGAGTCAGAGTGGACAGCTATCTGCAGAGCCAAAGAGATGGGGGAGATATTGAACAATTTCTTTTCTTCGGTATTCACCAAGGAGAAGGATATGGAATTATGTGAGGTAAGGGAAACAAGCAGATTAGCAATGGAAACTATGAGATCAAAGAAGAGGAGGTGCGGACACTTTTGAAAAATATGAAAACGGATAAGTCTCCAGGTCCTGACAGGATAATCCCTAGGACATTGAGGGAATTTAGTGTAGAAATAGCAGGGGCTATGACAGAAATATTTCAAATGTCATTAGAAACGGGAATAGTGCCGGAGGATTGGCGTACTGCGCATGTTGTTCCGTTGTTTAAAAAGGGTTCTAAGAGTAAACCTAGCAATTATAGACCTGTTAGTTTGACATCAGTGGTGGGCAAATTAATGGAAAGTATACTTAGAGATAATATATATAAGCATCTGGATAAGCAGGGTCTGATTAGGAACAGTCAACATGGATTTGTGCCTGGAAGGTCATGTTTGACTAATCTTCTTGAATTTTTCGAAGAGGTTACTAGGAAAATTGATGAGGGTAAAGCAGTGGATGTTTTCTATATGGACTTCAGTAAGGCCTTTGACAAGGTTCCTCATCGAAGGTTGGTTAAGAAGATTCAATTGTTGGGTATTAATGGTGGAGTAGCAAGATGGATTCAACAGTGGCTGAATGGGAGATGCCAGAGAGTAATGGTGGATGGCTGTTTGTCAGGTTGGAGGCCGGTGACTAGTGGGGTGCCTCAGGGGTCTGTGTTGGGTCCACTGTTGTTTGTCATGTACATCAATGATCTGGATGATGGTGTGGAAAATTGGATTAGTAAGTATGCAGATGATACTCAGATAGGTGGTGTTGTGGATAATGAAGTAGATTTTCAAAGTCTACAGAGAGATTTAGGCCATTTGGAAGAGTGGGCTGAAAGATGGCAGATGGAGTTTAATGCTGATAAATGTGAGGTGCTACATCTCGGCAGGACAAATCAAAATAGGACGTACATGGTAAATGGTAGCGAATTGAGGAATGCAGTTGAACAGAGGGATCTAGGAATAACTGTGCACAGATCCCTGAAGGTGGAATCTCATGTAGATAGGGTGGTAAAGAAAGCTTTTGGTGTGCTGGCCTTTATAAATCAGAGCATTGAAAATAGAAGTTGGGATGTAATGTTAAAATTGTACAAGGCATTGGTGAGGACAATTCTGGAGTATGGAGTACAATTTTGGTCGCCTAATTATAGGAAGGATGTCAACAAAATAGAGAGAGTACAGAGGAGATTTACTAGAATGTTGCCTGGGTTTCAGCAACTAAGTTACAGAGAAAGGTTGAACAAGTTAGGTCTTTATTCTTTGGAGCGCAGAAGGTTGAGAGCGGACTTGATAGAGGTCTTTAAAATTATGAGCGGGTTAGACAGAGTTGACGTGGATAAGCTTTTCCCATTGAGAGTAGGGAAGATTCAAACAAGGGGACATGACTTGAGAATTAAGGGACAGAAGTTTAGGGGTAACATTAGGGGGAACTTCTTTACTCAGAGAGTGGTAGCTGTGTGGAATGAGCTTCCAGTGGAAGTGATGGAGGCAGGTTCGATTTTATTGTTTAAAAATAGATTGGATGGGTATATGGACGGGAAAGGAATGGAGGTTATGGTCTGAGTGCAGGTAGATGGGACTAGGGGGAAATAAATAAATAAATAAATAAATAAAAATAAAAAATTACAAAAAGTGTTCGGCACGGACTTAAAGGGCCGAGATGGCCTGTTTCCGTGCTGTAATGGTTATATGGTTATATGGTTGTTGAGGTGCAATTATGTACATTATGTATCATGCACTTGGCCTATGAATTACTTCAGAGCCAGACCAATGTGATTAATTCTTACCTGATCTCTACTCTTACCAGCAATGTTCACAAATGAATTCAATCCTGACAAGTCCAAGGTGATGCATTTTGGAAGGGAAATAGCAGGAAGGACATATAACAATTTGTGGGAGACTATGGAATGGTGATAAATAGAGAGACCTAGGAGTCCAAATCCATAATTCCCTTAAAGTGGCTACACATAGGGCAGTGATGAAAACAATAATATTAATATAATATCAAGGGGGGTGGTTAGTGTGTTTGTGTGTGTGTGGGGTGGTTAGTGTGTGTGGGGGGGGGAGGGTAGTTAGTGTGTGTGTGACGCCGCAGGCCACCCCCACCCCCACAACCAAGCGTTGAGGGGACAGGACCCAACGGGTCCCACTTGGTCTAGTATCATTTAAAAGTATAATAATCATAGGGAATGTATTTTTTGTGTTTACAGATATAGTTGATTTTTGTGTGTGAATGAAAACCTCCTTTTGAGGTCTCTTGAACAAGCAGTTTGATTTCAGTTAACTTTTTTGCATTGTCAATAAACTTGAGAAAAATATTTTTTGCTTAAACAAGTTATCAGAAAAATATATTATGTTTGCCTTATGAACTTTACGTTTATGAAAGAGAAAGAAAGAGATTAATAAAGATATATAATCATTTTTATGTAGGGGTTCCCTGAGACATGAAAATGATTTCAAGGGTTCCGCAAGCGTAAAACGGTTGAGAAACACTGTTCTGTACACTGACCTAGTACCTGATAGAGGGAGGGGATGGGAAGTGAGAAGGGGGAAGAGAGGCGGGGTGGAGGGAGTGGGAGAGGGGGTGGAGAGGGGGAGAGGGGGGGAGAGGGGGGGGAGAGAAGAGGGGGGAGATGGGTGGAGAGAGAGGGGCGGAGAGGGGGGAGAGGGGGGAGAGGGTAGTGAAGGCGGAGGAGAGACGGGGAGAGGGGGGAGGAGAGTGGGGATGAGATGGGGGCAGGGGGGAGAGGGTGAGAGAGAGGGGGGAAGAGAGGGGGAAAGAGAGGGAGGAGGAGAGGTGGGGGGAGGAGAGGGGGATGAGGATAGTGGAGGGGAAGGGGAGAGGGGGGAGTTGTGGGAGGGGGAAGGGGAAGAGGAAGGGAGGTGGAGAGGGAGGAGGGGAGGGGGGAGAGGGGGGAGGAGTGGGGGATAGGGGGAGAGGGGGAGATGAGGAGAGGAGGAGAGGAGGAGAGAGGTGCAGTGAGACCGGAGAGAGAGGGGGTGAGAGGGTCGGAGAGAGGGTGAGAAGGGGGATGGAGGGGGAGAGGGGGAGAGGGGGAGAGTGGGGGGAGAGGGGGAGAGAGGGGCAAGGTGGGGAGAGGGGGCAGAGGAGGAGAGGGGGATGGAGGGGCAGGGGGAGAGCGGTGGGGGAGTGGGGGGGAAGGGGTGGAAAGGGCGGGGTGGAGGGCAGAGGGGGAGGTGGGAGGGGGGCGGGGGGCAGTGGCGGTTGGCAGAGGGGGGGAATGGGATAGAGGGAAAAGGAGGGGGAGAGTGGGGGGAAGAGAGGGGGAGAGAGAGGAGGGGGGAGAGAGAGGGGGAGAGAGGAGGGGGGAGAGAGGAGGGGGGAGAGAGGAGGGGGAAGAGAGGAGGGGGAGAGAGGGGGGAGAGGAGGGGGGAGAGGAGGGGGGAGGAGGGAGGGAGAGAGAGGAGGGGGGAGTGAGAGGAGGGGGAGAGATGAGGGGGTAGGGCGGAGGGGGAGGGGAGAGTGGGTGGCACAGAGAGTGAGGGTAAGAGAGGGGGCAGAGAGGTGGGGGGAGAGGATAATGCGCGGCGCTCCTACGGGAGAGAGCCCGGGGAGAGAGAGAGAGAGCTCTCCTACAGGTGAGGGGGGCAGTGGTGAGGGGGGCAGGGGGGGAGAGAGGGAGAGGGGGGTTAGAAGGGGAGGGGAGGAGAGAGGTGGGGGGGAGAGGAGGTGGGGAGAGAGGAGGGGGAGAGAGAGGGGTAGATGAGGTAGGAGGGAGAAGGGGGAGAGGTGGGAAGAGGAGGGGGAGAGAGAAGGGGTAGAGTGGAGGAGGGAGCGGGGGGAAAGGGGTGGAAAGGGATGGGGGGCAGTGGCGGTTGGCAGAGGAGCGGAGGGGGAAAGAGGATGGGGAGAGACTCTCTGCATCTCTCGGGTTCTCTTGAGAAACCGGGAGGCGGATAGCAGCGGGGAGGAGCGGTTAGCAGCCGGGAGGGAGGGGGCGGGGGTGGGTGGTGACTTCACTCGCTGTGTGTGGAACATAGCGCAGCAGGCCGCGAGGTTAAAGTTCTTGAAAAGCAAGCCGGGAAGCTCGTCAGTGCTCGTGAGTGCTCGTGAGCGCCCGGGACCTCAGTAGCACTCTGAAGCTCTCAGAAACACCTTCGGAAGCCCTAGCGATCTATAGAACAGAGCCCACTTGCTCGTTATTTCTGCATCTTTTGAAGAACCGAGGGGGAGGGTGGTGACGTCACTCCTGGAAAACAGTGCCCAGCAGGCAGCGCGTTGAAAACGGTGCAGCTTGCCGCGAGGAGCAGAGCCTTTGTGATGTCATCAGCTTGTTAACTTCAGTTCGTTAACTTCAAAAAAGATCTCAGATTGGTGAAAAATTTTAGTAAAAGAAATTCAGGAAATAATTAATCACATTTTCAGATGAGGCGATTTTTGAGATCATGAGGTAAATCTCTACCGGAATATGTAAAAATGTCACCATTCCGCGTCGGTTTTTTGAGGAAATGTGAATCACATACAAACACACAAATCCACACACAAATAAATACATCCATATCCAAGATCAGAGTTTTATATTATAATAGACTTAGTGCAGACCCGTTGGGTCTGTTCCCCGAACGTGCTTCAGACCCCGAGTACGGGGAGGGGGGGGGGGTGGGTGGAGTGGGCGGGCGGGCGTGATGCCGAGTGAGCCTGCGAGCCAGGCGTACGCCGTCAAGATGCTGCGTACGCCCGTTGAGATGCTGCGTACGCCCTCAATGCGCCTGCGGGCCGACAGGCCATTAAGGCCCTGGCTCTGTCATGAACAGCCGATCTTTGGCTTGAGCCAGCATGACAGAGCCGGGCCGGGGGGGGGGGAGAAGTGGAGGAGAGCCGGGCGGCAGCAGCCGTTGGGAAAAATGTCGGCGTTTTTGGAGAGCCAGGCGGCAGGAGGCGAAACTATGAGTGAGTGGGGGGGGGGGCAGGATTTTATTAAAAATGTGTACATAAAAACGACGAAATTTAATGAGTGGTTTTGCGAATGTAAAAGTGAAATGGCTAGCGAAATGGAAAAAATCTCTGAGTTTTGCGTGTGGCGGACCAACGAATGAAAGGCCAAAAATCTAATCTGAAAATCTAATCTGACATAACCCACAAACAAACAAACACACACACACATACACAGAGTTTTAAAAGTAAACTAGACCAAGTGCAGACCCGTTGGGTCTGTTCCCTGAACGTGCGGTTGAGGGGGGGAGAGCGAGGGAGGGAGGAGAGAGGGAGGGAGGGGAAGAGGGGTAGGGAGGGAGGGAGAGGGAGGGGGAGAGGGAGAGGGAGGGGGAGGGGGAGAGGGAAGAGGGGGAGAGGGAGGGGAGAGAGGGATGGGGACAGTGGGGACAGAGTTGACACGCCGGCTCTGTCACACTGGCTCAAGCCAAAGATCGGCTGTTATTGAGAGAGGGGGGAAGAGTGGGGCGGGAGGGGGAGAGAGGTAGGGGAAGAGGGGGAAGAAAGGGGGAAGAGTGGGGAGGGAGGGGGAGAGGGGTAGGGGGAGAGAGGTGCAGAGGGGGAGAGGTGCAGAGGGGGAGAGGTGCAGAGGGGGAGTGGGAGGAGAGAGGGGGGGAAGGGATGGGAGAGGAGGGGGGTGAGGGGGAGATGAAGGGGGGGAGAGGGAGCGTGAGGGGGTGGAGAGGGAGCGGATGGGGAGAGGGAGCAGTGAGAGTTTGATGGGTGGGGGTGCGCGTCGTCAGAGGTGAGGGCTGGTTCTTGAACGCAATAATCACTCGCTCTCTCGCTGCAAGAAGACGGCGTGTTTTTTTCCGAAGACCTTGCGAGCGACGCGACTGGCAGCAGGAGGGAGGGGGTGGGGGAGGCTCCCGGCTGCAGGCTGCAGGATTCAGGCCCCGAGTAGGGGGGGGAGTGGTCAGGAGGAAAGAGATGGGGGGAAGAGGAGGAGCAGGGGGGGAGGAGGAAAGGAGCGGGGAAAGAAGGGGGGAGAGGAGAAGGGGGGTGTAGAGTAGAAGGAGGGGGGCGAGGAGGAAGCGTGTGGGCAGCGGAGCACGCGTCAACCAAACGACATCCGCGGCCTCAATCGAGACTCCGGGGGGGGGGAGTGGAGGAGAGCCGGGCAGCAGGAGCCGTTATCGTCGCGCGGGGCGCAGGCGGGCAGGCGGGCGAGTCCAGCTGCGGGTGGCATGGCGTGAGCGTAGTTGGAGGGGGGAGGGCAGTGCAGGAGAGCCGGGCTGCCAAATGAAGAGAGAGAGAAGCGGCATGGATTGGTCGGCATGTGACGTCAGCAGCTTGTGAGTCCCGTTTAGATTTTAAAATTAGTGAGTGGGGGGAAGGATTTTATTTTAAAATGTGTACATAAAATGTCTAAATGTAATAAGGAGTGGATTTGCTCATGTAAAAGTGAAATCGCTAGCGAAATGGAAAAAATCTCAGAGTTTATGCATATGGTTTTGGCGGACCAAGGAATCAAAAGCCAAATATCTAATCTGAAAAAATATCTGAAAATCGAATCTGACATACACCCACAAATAAACATGGATGGACGGACAGACGGACGGACAGACAGACGGACGGACGGACGGACGGACGGACGGACGGATGGAAAGCATACCATTGTTGTCCTTGTGCCTGTACCCCTAATTTTCCTTTTCGTACAGGATGGCATTCTGCTGGAACCATTCCTCAAAGTCCCCCTCCTGCTGCCTGGTGAAGGTGTAGGGCATAACCTTCCTCCAGCCCTCCCTCACCACCAATGGGGCATCTGCCTCTGATGCTGTGTCAGACACAGGAGAAAGGACTGCTTTGCTGCCTTCAAATGAGGCAATGAAGGATGGGGTGGTGGTGGGGACATATACTACCACCCTGGTCTCCTCCTCCAGGAATCTCTCATGCAGGGCTATCTCCTCCTCCACCATTACCTCCTGTGGCATCACCTCCTGCCTCTCCTCCTCTTGGGTGGGCAACACCTGCATGGTCGTTTTTTTTTAGGGTTGTGTCCTTGCCCTGCACTGCTGCCTTTTTGGTGCCATCTCTAAAACACAAGTCTCCTCTCCAAAAAACTCTCCAGCTATGAATGAACATGCCTTGGAGTGACAGAGGTGACGTTCTGCTGTTTAAATAACTTTTTTTTTCTACTGACCTTTTTTTCACCCTGGAGCTATTACCTTCAACTGCCTCCGACCTCCTTCGACTACCTAGGACTACCTACGACTAGCATCACGACCTACTACGACCTACCTACTACCTACCTACGACCAACCTACGGGTAAAAAGTATCGATTTTTTCCATGCCGACCTTTATTTTACTCATGGACATTTTTTTATCAGGCTAGAAAAAATGCCGCGACCTACCTACGACTAGCCACGACTACCTACGATGCCACAACTACCTACGACTAGCATCACAACCTACTACGGCCTACCTACGACCTCCTACGACCTGGTGGCGACCATGCTGCGAGTATGAGTCAAAGGCAAACTTGGCAGACGTCGTGAATTAGGTCGTGAAAGTGGGACAGAGGCTTAACTCAGCGGGTCAGGCAGCTGCTCTGGAAAACATGGATAGGCCCTCTTAGTTAGAGCTTTTCTGACCTCTTCCCCATCTTTGCCCTCTTCCCTTTTCCTGATAGCACTATAGTAAAACCACTACTAGAGCTTCCATAATAAGCAATAAAGAAAAACAAACTGGAACTCAACGCCTACGTAAACATTACAGCCACCTTCTCTCTGCAGCAAACCGGTCTGCAAAATGTTCTGATTTCAATGCAGCTGACTCGTCAAATAATCTGCTGTTAAAATGTGCATTACCAGGATGATTCATTTTCACAATAAACCAGCAATTGGGTGCGGCAGGAGTTCCTTGGAAAGGTGTGTGACATACAGAGCAGCTGCCGGTCAAAGTTCCCATTACGCATGATGAGTGCGATTAGTTCCTGATCACGTTTCATGACTAATTTCATTCAAAAATCAGTTGCTCAGATCTGTGCTATTGAATCTCTGACAATGCAGCACTTCCTTGAAGAATCTGCTTAGATTAAGTGCATAAATCTTGTCATCTGGCATCACCTTGAAAGTCAGAATGAACAGGGGGAAATCTGATTTTCATATATTACTGCTGGAGATTGTCAAGATGCTTCGTACAGCAAATAAATTAAGATAAAAACCGATAGGAAGGACAATATTGACTACTGCTGCCTTTGACTGTTGTGTTCCTACAATAAAAAGTTATCTTTTCATTAAAAGGATTTTACTTGGCTATGATACACTAATAAAGCCACGTCCTTCAGTTTTAATTTGTCCAAATTCTGAGATTTGAATTCTGAAACATATACGCAGGTCATTCTGTTTCTTTCATGAAAGTAGAGAAAAAGAGTCATAAAGAGAAACTCAGCAGGTAAACAGACCCTTGGGCCCACCGTTCACTCATTTACATTGATCCCACAATAATCCCTTTTTTTCAATCAATTCTCTCCACATTCTAATCAGCTGACTGCAGATTCTACTATTCATCCACACGCCAGGGGCGTGTCTTCTGCTGCGAGAGGAAACCAGAGTATCACATGGAAAATGTTCAAATTTCACAGACAACACCTGAGGTCAGCATTGAACCAAAGCCACTAGTACTGTGAGTAGTTCTATCAGTTGTACAATTGCCTGCCCATTTAAAAACTAAATAGATCAAATAATTGTAAGCAACACCATTATGCCCAATGTAACATTTAATTTGATAGCATGGTAATTGAATTCTATCTAATTAAGAGTGCTTTTAAAATCAAATGTGTGAATTGGTTCTTTTCCAAGCAGGGAACTAATGCAATAGCTTCTCTCACAGAGTTACTGTTAAAGCCAATGTATAACCTTTAAAGTGACATGTTATTATGAGCCAATTTACCATTGCAAGGCACCTTTGCAACAAAGAAGATAGCCCAATATATCACTTCAAACAACTTAAAAAAGCATATTGTATTAACTCAGTTCATTTAAAGGTTACTTGATGCTTATAGATCACCTGTCATCTCAAATGGAAAATTCCCCCCAAAAATTACCAACATACTCAGAAATTTAATTTAAATATTCTTATAAAGTGAATATTAATACCACGACAAATAAAGTACCATCCAAGAGAATATTTTCTTGAGTACCAATTTATCATACATATAGAGTCAACTGTTGCTTTGTGCAAGGTTCATGGTTTTATCTGGTAGTACATGGGGAAGTAGAAAACTATATCATTTTTATATATGAGGCACAATTAAATAATAAATCAAACAGCTAGAAAACATTTCAGACCCTTGACATCCTGGATGTTAAAGCAATCACTGACAACAAAATAAAATAACTTAATATCAAAGATACAAACTCAGTTAACCAAAGCCTAATGGGCTTGTCCCACTTGGCAAATTTTAAGGCAACTGCCGGCGACTGTCATAGTTGTAGCAGGTCGCCGAAAAACAGGCGACAACCTATGTCATCTTGGCGACAACCTACGACAGCACCTACATCAGGAGAAAGCAAGCTACGCTCATTGGCGTCGAACCCACTGTCGCCAAAATTTTTTCAACATGTTGAAAATTTTGTGGCGATCAGAACGATGCTACGATTTTTTGCGCGACTGAGGAGACTACGCCCAGCGACCACCGGCGAACATGTGGCGACAAACTAGTCGCCTGTAGTTGCCAAAAAAATTGCCTAAGTGGGACAGGCCCATAAGGAAGGAGTTGTAAGGAAAAAAATCTACAAGGCAAGGCCCAATTCAAATCAAAACTCAGAAGCCTAAAAACTCAAAGATCTTACTTTCTCTAAAGGAATAGGTGTAGAGATATAAAAAACAAAACTAAATGTTATAAATACTCATTTGTCAAACTAATTTGGAGTATTTTGCAGAAGGTGGAGGCTGAAGGGGCTGTCCCACTGCGGCGACCTAATTGGCGAGTTTAGAAGAGTTTGCCCTCGACTCATACTCACAGCATGGTCGACACGAGGTCCTAGGAGGTCTATGTAACTCTCCTTCATGCTCGAGAGTAGTCCCCGCGTACTCAAGGCCTCAGCTAGGTCACGGCGTATTTTTCAACATGCTGAAAAATGCCCGTGAGTAAAAAAAAATCACAATGGAAAAAAATCGATTTTTACTCTTAGGTTTAGTCAAAGTAGGTCGTAGTAGGTCGGCATGTTATTCATAGGTAATCGAGAGTAGTTGAAGGTAATCGAAGGTAGTCAAACGTAGTCATAGATAGTCTTCAACATAGTCGAAGGGAGATCGAAGGAGGTCGTCTTCACTCTCCACTGTTCAGTGTCCAATTTTCCCGAAGCTAGTCGAAGCTAGTCGAAGCTAGTCTTCAACCTAGTCGAAGGAGGTCGAAGGAGGTCTTCAACATGACACTTTTTTAAAACTCTCCTAAACTCTTCTAAACTCACCATTAGGTCGCCGCAGTGGGACAGCCCCATTACTACATGTATCCTTGCATTCCCTTCTAATACAATTATGCTGGGTGTAATCAATGTTTATGTTTCATACTTCCTCATATTTTGCTATACCAACTAAACCAATGAAAGTTTAAATCATAGCATATTGTATATGGAGTAAAGGGAGTTTTAGAATTTGAATTGATTTTTCTTTCATGATTGCCCTAAACCTGTTGGAGGTGAAGTCAAATTCATTTTGAACCTAAGAAGATGTTTTCCTAAAACTTGTACATAGTACATAAAGCTATCTGTATGATAGATGCTTTAATCATTATGAATGACATATGCAGTTTTGTTCTTAGCATGTTCATACAGACCAGTGGTGCTATTTTTTCAATCCTCCACCATATGAATCTGTATCCTAAAAGAAGCAGTAAACCATAATCACAATGTATAACTTATTATAAGTTACAGAAATGAGAACACACAAATTAAAGGACTTAAGGGCCTGTCCCAATTGGGCGACCTAATCCGCGAGTTCTGGCGAGTTTGCCCTCGACTTATACTCGCAGCATGGTCGACACGAGGTCGTAGGAGGTCTTCGAAACTCTCCTTCATGCTCAAGAGTGGTTTCTACATACTCGAGGCCCCAGCTAGGACGCGGCATTTTTTTCAATATGTTAAAAAAATGCCCGCGAGTAAAAAAAGGTCGCCATGGAAAAAATCGATACATTTTACTCGTATGTTTAGTCGTAGTAGGTCGTAGTAGGTCGGCATGTTAGTCGTAGGTAATCGAGGGTAGTCGAAGGTAGTCGTAAGACAGTCTTCATCATAGTCGAAGGGAAGTCGAAGGAGATCGAAGGAGGTCGTCTTCACTCTCCATTATTCGGTGTCCAATTTTCCCGAAGTTAGTCGTAGCTAGTTGTAGCTAGTCGAAGCTAGTCTTCAACATAGTCGAAGGAGGTCGAAGGAGGTCTTCTACATAGTCGAAGGAGGTCTTCAACATGTCACTTTTTCAAACTTTTCAAAACTCGCCAATTAGGTCGCCCAAGTGGGACAGCCCCTTTAAGGGTTTTGAGTTTCAAAATTGGCTTTCATTCTTAGGATGCAAGTATTCATTTGTGGATGAGCACATATTTATTTCTGTACATTTTAAACAGGCAAATGCAGTTCTGTGTATTATTACTAAAAAGTAGCCTGTTAGTGAAGATTAAAGCAACATAAAGAAATATCTTACCACAAGAATGTTGTTTTTACTCTGCGTATCAAAATCTCTGATAATTACCAGTTGTTAGTTGAACTAACTTTTATTTTCACTGTTCAATCTATCAAAGCAGGACATAAATCATAGGGGGTCATCACTTTTCATAGTCCATTGACCCCACTGTGTGGTAAAATGAACATCTCACTACCAGCAGTGCAGGGGTGAAGTCATTCTACTAAGCAGGCAGAACCCACAAGTCCGCTCATCGTTCACTGTCAAACCTGGAATGAATGCACCAGTGATGGCTTTCAGCTTGATCTTCCATTACAAAGTGTTTGGCTGATAACAGTCAGTAGCTTGATGTGCGCAGTCACAAAACAATTAAAGATTTGAAATGTTTCATTAGGTTTAAGACAGAAAGAGGAATGTCTACCTGTAAACAGTAGATTGCCTGTGGAAAGCAACTCATTTTTCAAAGCAGATCCAAATAGGAAGACAAGAAATTGATGATTTTCAGCTTGTTGTAACCTAATTACTTGCAAAATGATGCATTAATAAATTGATAAGATCTAGTGATAGATGCTGTCATTAAATCAATGAAGTAGGAAATACTAAACTGTGAGTTAAATCTGTCTTATTTGAATGACAGTTTTATCGTCTAAAACTATGTGCCTGCCTTTCACATGCATATGAATTCAAGTATTAGCATTTTAACACCTACAGAAAAAGGTAAAGTACGTCAGCTGAATTGATTAAGTGCAGCTAAAAAGTCCATTACCAAACCTAATTCTGTCCATTCTGACAATATCAAAGAGAAGGCAAAACGGATTCCAAAAGAAAACAATAGTGTGAATGGAGCAAACAGCAATGAGCCATGGATTATCTGTACGACAAATCTAAATCTGTTAGTCCAAACTTAATTTGAATGTGTTTACACCACCTCATCTCTGAAAAGACATAATATAAACTAGTATTAATAAGTAGGGAATGTCCTCTGCATTGTTCAAAGGTTCAGAAAATTAATATGAGTGTAAAAATGTTTACAGGCACTGTTATTCTAGTGGATGATGCTTTCAAAGGGAACTATCAGCTATTGACCATTAACTGAAAGGTGCAGAGGTCTAAATCTATCTCTTTACACCATCATCTATTGCTGGGGCCCAGTTCTGTTTGACTTACTCTGGAATAGCACTCACTTCCATTAAAAAATATATCAAACGCGAACTATGGGGATGGACAGACGACATTTTGGGTCTGGATCCTTCTTCAGACTCAAGACATAGAGAGTTTGCATTAAAACTCAGTTTGCATTAAAAGACATGCAATTATTTACCAACAAAATACAGAGTAAACCTACAATAATTTGGTAGGCCTTATCTTTCAAGTGCAAGTTGGATAATTCTTAATTATTACCATTCAGCCTCTCTGACAGAAGATTTACTTTTATAGGATGGAATCCCATCCTAGCAGATCATGCTCAGCGTGCAAGTCCAAGGCAAATCTATCAGTAAAATAGAAACAACGTAATAGTATCCTTCCCTTTTTTATTGATAATTTCCAATAATTTTGAGTTTTTTGTTCCTATTACATTGGTTTATTAATGAATAGTAGTAGTTCTAAGCAGTTATCCTTATGGAATGTCACAAATCACTACTGTGAATAATTGCTCTTTACTGTTGCTTTACTCTTGCGTATGGCGTGCACAGCCTAAAGTTGTAGGACAACTTGTTCTATTTGACCTTATTTGATTGTGCACACCGGGTTGATTGCATTAGTCAAAACAGGGTGGACCACATGAAGGTTGCAATCTTCCACCCCATCCATTCTGCTCAACCTCCTCTAGCCTTCCTTATTCATCTAAAATGGGCTACTTTTTCAAAGACAATTTGAACATTTTGTAGCGGCGCCTGCTAGCGCACGCAGGTATCGAACCCGGCATTCGGAAGCCGTGGTCACGTGACTCGGGAGGGGCTGCTGTTTTCACGTGGTTTCATTTTCCCGCGGCAGTTGTGTGTTGACCACCGTTGTGGCCAGACGTGTTTGTGCTGATAAGTGTGAGGTGCTACATCTTTGCAGGACAAATCAAAATAGGACGTACATGGTAAATGGTAGCGAATTGAGGAATGCAGTTGAACAGAGAGATCTAGGAATAACTGTGCATAGATCCCTGAAGGTGGAATCTCATGTAGATAGGGTGGTAAAGAAAGCTTTTGGTATGCTGGCCTATATAAATCAGAGCATTGAGTATAGAAGTTGGGATGTAATGTTAAAATTGTACAAGGCATTGGTGAGGCCAATTCTGGAGTATGGTGTACAATTTTGGTCGCCAAATTATAGAAAAGATGTCAACAAAATAGAGAGAGTACAGAGGAGATTTACTAGAATGTTGCCTGGGTTTCAGTAACAAAGTTACAGAGAAAGGTTGAACAAGTTAGGTCTTTATTCTTTGGAGCGCAGAAGGTTAAGGGGGGACTTGATAGAGGTCATTAAAATGATGAGAGGGATAGACAGAATTGATGTGGATAAGCTTTTTCCATTGAGAGTAGGGAAGATTCAAACAAGAGGACATGATTTGAGAATTAAGGGACAGAAGTTTAGGGGTAACATGAGGGGGAACTTCTTTACTCAGAGAGTGGTAGCTGTGTGGAATGAGCTTCCAGTGGAAGTGGTGGAGGCAGGTTCGATTTTATCATTTAAAAATAAATTGGATAGGTATATGGACGGGAAAGGAATGGAGGGTTATGGTCTGAGTGTAGGTAGATGGGACTAGGGGAGAATAAGTGTTCGGCATGGACTAGAAGGGCCGAGATGGCCTGTTTCCATTCTGTAATTGTTATATGGTTATATGGTAAGAACCTGTGAACTAAGAAGTTATTTTTGAAATAAATAAGTTGATCAAACTTAGTTGTTGTTCTTGCGACCGCCAAGTTGGTGACCCCGACCTGTCTAGCCGTCGTTAGACAAGCAAAGATCATGCAGGAAGACTACGTTCCCGCAGAATCGGCCGGCATGAGGCAGGGCTCACCGGGCTTCAAACTACCCTCGTTTTGGCAGGATCAACCTCAGGTGTGGTTCGCCCACGTTGAGGCACAGTTCCACCTGCACCGCATTATTGCAGACGACACCATGTATTTTCATGTGGTAGGAGCTCTGCCACAGGACTGTGCCTCGAGGCTGTAGCCTTACATCAGAGACCTGCCGACGATCGCTAAGTATGAAGGTCTGAAGGCCCTCCTGCTCCACACCTTCGGTCTCAGTTGCAGAGACAGGGCGGCGAAGATTCTACACATGGACAGTGTCGGTGATCGGCGGCCATCCACCATCATGGCAAAGATGTTAGCCCTGATGGACGGGCACCGGCCATGTCTGCTCTTCGAACACGCATTCCTAGAGCAGATGCCCGACGAAGTTCGCCTGATGCTCGCCGGGGCTGATTTCAGCGATTCCCAACACCTCGCAGAGAGAGCTGACGAGTTGTGGGCCCACAGACGGCGGGACGTTTGTGCTTTCACCCGCTCCCCCGTCACGGCGTGGGTGTAACCGAGACTACATCGGGACGAAGAGGAAGCCCAGCGCCGAAGAAGCATCGCCGCTACCAGTGGTCTACAGCCAACGACGTTGGTGCTACTACCATCTGTGCTACGGTACCGAAGCCCGAAGATGCCGAAGCACCTGATCTTTTCAAGGAAATGCCTCGGCCGATCGCTCATAGAAGCGAACGCGATCGGCCCAAACGAATGTCTCTACGTCCGTGATAGCTACTCCGGCCACCGTTTCCTGATCGACTCCGGTGCCAAAGCCAGCATCCTGCCGCCGACCGCCCGAGAAACCCGCGTCAGTATGGTAGGACCGATCCTCTCAGCTGTCAACGGGAGTGACATTCGCACTTACGGTATGCGGACCCTGGACTTAAATTTCGACTCCCACCCATATAGGTGGAAGTTCACCGTTGCTGACGTCACCCAGCTGATATTGGGGGCCGATTTCTTGCGTGCGTTCTCCTTGTTAGTCGATGTGCGAGGCGGGCACATGGTTCCAGTGTCGGACTAGTGCCCTGCCAAGCCGCGCAATCCGTCTACGCCCCAACAGCAACACGACGAGGTAGCTGAGATCCAGCAACCTTTCGCAGCCCTTCTCACCGAATTCCCAGGGTTGCTCACACCCCATCGTGGCATGGTCCACCACATTCCCACCGAGGGCCCACCGGTTCACGCCAGTGTGCGCCGCCTCCGGCTCGATAAACTGCGCATCGCACGAGACAAGTTCAGCTTATGGAGGACATGGGGATTGTCTGGCGGTCGGATAGCCCTTGGGCTTCTCCGCTGCACATGGTGCTCAAAGTGTCCGGGGGTTGGAGACCTTGCGGTGATTACAGGTGTCTTAACGCCGTAACCACGGCAGATCGTTACCCAATCCCGAACATCCAAGATTTCTCGGCTCATCTGGAGTGCGCCACCTTCTTCTCGAAGGTCGACCTTATTCGCGCGTATAATCAGATTCCGGTCCATCCCGACGACGTCCCTAAGACGGCCACCATCATCCGTTTCGGCCTTTTCGAATGGCTAAGAATGCCTTTTGGCCTGAAGAACGGCGCTCAGGCGTTCCAAAGGTTAATGGATCAGGTTGGTCGGGGTTTGGTGATCAACCCTGTGAAGTGCCAGTTCGGATTGCGCTCCATTTCCTTTTTGGGTCACAGCATTACCTGCCATGGCGCACAGCCGCTCCCCGAGAAGGTCGACGCAATCCGTCGCTTCCCGAGGCCACTATCCATCAAGGGCCTGCAAGAATTCATCAGAATGATCAATTTCTACCACCGATTCGTCCCGTCAGCAGCCGCCATCATGCGACCGTTGTCCCAGTGTCTAGCAGGCAAGCCTAAGGACCTGGTCTGGTCCAATGAGGCTGAGATGGCTTTCGAGGGGGATAAGACAGCGTTGGCCAACGCCACCATGCTGGTACACCCTAGGGCATTGGCCTTAACGGCCCTCACCATGGACGCATCTGACGTCGCGGTGGGTGCTGTACTTGAACAACGGCTAGGTTGCCGCTGGGTGTCGCTGGCGTTTTTCAGCAGGCAGCTGCGGGCCCCCGAGATCAAATACAGCGCTTTCGATCAAGAGCTCCTCGCGCTTTACCTAGCGATCCGCCATTTCAGCTATTTCCTGGAGGGGCGCGCGTTTACCGCATTCACGGACCACAAACCACTCATGTTCGCTTTGACTAAGGTGTCCGATCCCTGGTCCGCCAGGCAACAGCGGCACCTCGCCTATATATCCAACTTCACATCTGACATTCGGCATGTGACGGGGAAGCTGGACATTGTGGCTGACGCGCTGTCCCATCCGGCAGCCCCTGAGGTTTCCGCTTTAAGCCTAGGTGTGGATTACGCGGAGCTGGCCGCTGCCCAATAGGCTGATGCCGGCATGGGGGATTACCGCAATGCTGAAACGGGCCTTAAATTGGCTGAGGTGCCCTGCGGCGCCACCAGCGTTCGGGTCCTTTGCGATGTCTCGACGGGCAAAGCCCGTCCGATTGTCCCGATTGCCTGGAGGCGTCGGATTTTCGACACCATCCACAGCCTAGCTCACCCGTCCATTCGCGCCACCTCTGCCTGGTCATGGCCAAGTTCCACTGGCACGGGTTACGAAAGCAGGTCGCAGCATGGGCCCGCACTTGTATCCCCTGTCAGACTTCCAAGGTGCAGAGGCATGTGCGCCCTGCACATCCATGTCGACCTGGTGGGTCCCTTGCCGTGTTCGCGTGGGGCCACCAGGTGGGCGGAGGCAATACCATTAACTGATACCTCTGGTGAAGCTTGTGCACGGGCCATTGTCTCCAATTGGATCGCTCGTTTCCGGGTCCCTTCAGATATTACTACCGATCGGGGGGCCCAGTTCATATCCTCCCTGTGGTGTGGTATGGCGCAGCTGTACGGCGCGAAGCTGCACCAGACCACCGCGTATCATCCGGAGTCAAACGGTTTGGTTGAGCGATTCCACATGCAGCTCAAGTGGGCGTTAAAGGCTCGACTCACCGGCCCCGATTGGGTTGACCAGTTGCCCTGGGTTCTCCTAGGCATCAGAACTACGCCTAAGGAAGACCTCAACGCCTCCTCGGCCGAGCTGGTTTATGGCTCGACTTTGCGGGTACCTGGGAATTTTCTGCCCGCCACCCGTGATCAGGAGGTCCCTGCTTCGGCCGTGCTAGCCAACTTTTGCGAGCGAGCGCGTGCATTGGTCCCGGTTCCCACTTCCCGACACGGGTCATCTGCAGTGCATGTGCCTACTATGTTACGGGATTGTGCTTATGTTTTCCTTTGATGGGATGCTCACCGCTCGCCGTTACAGCGGGTGTACGAAGGTTCGTACAGGTGCTGAGGACTGGTACCTCGACGTTCACGTTGGACATGGGTGGCAGGGAGGAGTTTGTCTCCGTCAGCCGCCTTAAGTCATCCCATGTCGACGAGGGTAGCCCGGTGGCGGTGGCCACTCCACGGCATAGAGGGCATCCGCCGGTCATTTTGCCGCCCTCAGCACCTGTTACCCCGGTTACGCCCGTCCCTCATTCACGTTTGTCGCGTCCCTCCGGTTCTGTTTTGCTGGCCCCTACTGTTACGTTCGCCCCGCGACCTCGGACTACGCATTTTGGTTGAACTGTCCAGTTACCCGTGCGTTTCCGTACTGCGGATTCTGGGGGGGGGGCCATGTAGCGGCGCCTGCTGGCGCACGCAGGTATCGAACCCGGCGTTCGGAAGCCGCGGTCACTTGACTCGGGAGGGGCTGCTGTTTTTGCGCGGTTTCGCTTTCGCGCGACAGTTGTGTGCTGACCACCATTGTGGCCACATGTGTTTGTAAGAACCTGTGAACTAAGAAGTTATTTTCGAAATAAATAAGTTGATAAAACTTAGTTGTCGTTCTTGCGACCGCCAAAATCTAAATAAATCACAACCGATTTTAACCTCTGCAAGATGTTCATTGATGCTGGCCACAGGATATTTCTCTGAAATCCATAATATTCTTTTTACCAATGGTAAGGATTCCATTATTTTTCTTATCACTGAATAAGAACTCAGTAATAAAGAAAATATCACTCACTTTGCGATATTTTTCTTGCGTCTGAATACTCCCTATTCCTCTTCTTAAATAATGTTACTACATTAATTATCTGTAAGTCTTTATGCCA
The DNA here is from genome assembly GCA_038087875.1 of Malacoraja senta. Taxonomy (NCBI): domain Eukaryota; kingdom Metazoa; phylum Chordata; class Chondrichthyes; order Rajiformes; family Rajidae; genus Malacoraja; species Malacoraja senta. The sequence goes on from CM075983.1 coordinate 34,746,384, forward strand.
CTGTCTTTGTATTGAGCAAAACGTAATGCCTCTGCCACCTCTTCCATCAATTATTTCAAAATGTGAAGGTGCAATACATCCAAACTAAGGGCTTCATTATCTGTGAATTTGATTTTCTTTTTGAATATATTTCTTGCTTTGTGAACTTATCTCATTACTCATTTCATTTTGAAATGTCATGTCCACTTTTTGATAAGAGGTGAAATACTGATATAATACTTCTGTTAAGTTCATTTAGTGTAACCTCATCTATTTCTTCCTAGCTTTAATGTAAAGGTTCTCATCAGGTAATAGGTGGTTCATTATGGATAAGGCCCTTTCACCTGTATCCACCTATTATCTGCCAGGATTTATCCTACCCCTCCTCTCTTCTTGCTTTCTCTCCCCCCCCCCTACAATCAGTCTGAAGAAGGGTCCCACCTTGAAATGTCACATATCCATGTTCTCCAGAGATGCTGCTTGACCTACTGAGTTACTCCAGCACAATGCGTAATCTTAAGGAACTTCCACTTTGCTGATCACTGTGCACTCAATACAAGCTCAGAAGCTGATATGCAGGAAAGCTTGGACAAATATGTTTGTGCCTGTGGCACTGTGGTCTCACAGCCTAAAGAAACTGTGCAAAAACCTGCAGCAAATAATCCATACCCAGAAACAAACATTCTTGTGAGTGGTCAGTGGCTTTCAGTAGTGGACAAAGTTCACATATCTTGGCAGCACTATCTCAAGATCTGACAACATTGATGACAAAATCAAAATAGGATATCAAAAATATTTTTGTATGTCTCAGAAGTAAAGTGCGGGTACGAAGTGGAATCAGTCTGAAGACCAAGCTGAATGTGCATCATGCCGTTGTCATACCCACTTTACTTTGTGTTAGCAAGACATGGACAGTGTACAACAAATAGCTTCACCACTTACACTTGACCAGTCTGTGCAGAATATTTCTCATCAGGTGGCTAAACAAGATCCCAGACACACAGACTCTGCCCCATTCAAACATCCCCAGCATTTACATATCATTAACAGAATCGTAGATCAGGATGGGAAGACATGTCAAAAATATGAATGATAGTAGATTACCAAACTAGCTACGTTATGGAGAGCTAACAGAGGGAAAACAATCATGTTGTGGCCAGAAAAAGAGATGTAATGGCTCCATTAGACTCTCGTAGATGTAATGGCTCTCTTAGACTCTGATTGCCACATACCACTGGGAATGACACACATTGGAATGTCCTGTTTGGTGTACACACATAACAGTGGTGCTCATTCATATGGGGAAGCTAAAAGCGAGGAAAGAAAGAGGAAAAATAATCTCAAAATCAAGGATCACTGGTGCCACAACATTCCTTCACTGTCATCTGTTTGGGGGGAATGTTCAAGACCAGATTAGTCTAATCATTCATCTCCATAAACATCACAACAAAACCAGATGTCATGGTTTATCTCGAGATCGAGTGATGAGCAACAAAACCATTAACATTCTTCGAGGGGGACTCAACTTTGACCAGAAACTTAATAAGAACAGGCAGATGAATATAGTGGCTAGAAGACCAGGCTAAATGTGAAGGAAAGTGTTTCACCTACTGAATCGCGAAAGCCCAGACCAATTGAGTGATTCCAACATTTTCTCTTTCCGTTACGTAAAGATGAGACCAGACAAGGACGGCAAATTCAAGGTGGATTTTCAAATCTGAATCCAATCAGATTATTTGATTAAATGATTTGATGAGTTTAATTCCTGTATCCTTGTCCAGAGTAACACAACTGCCATACTGCCTGCCTACAGTACAATTTACATTTGGAATAATCTATTATGAAATGTAAAGGAAAAAATCATTTCACCTAGTCACTATACATTTTTAGGTGTTATAAATGTACAAACTATATATAAAGAAGGATTTATAATACACTTCATACCCTGAGAGAAAAGTGTTGCTAAGTTCACTTCACATTAATCAATTTATAATTCGACTAAAATCAAATCTTATTTTCTCTAAATTTGCATGAAGTTAGAAAAAAATATTGCATCACACAATCAGTATGTTTTATTCACCCATTTCTTGGAATGTGGATTTGCGTTTACACACCAAATATTTTCTAGATTATCGCAGTTACCAGAGTATTATTTTTTAACTCTTAAGTTAAAGCACTTTGAAATAATCTGAGGGTGTGGAAGGTGATGGACTAATGCAAGTTCTTTCTATAGACACAAGAAGTAAAAAGCCACTAGCTATCACAAATATATCAGAATACTTGAGCAAAATTGTACATGATGATTAATCCATCTCTTGGAAAAAAGCAAGGGTCATTAAACTGTAAACTCACGCACATTAGAATATACATATGTGAATTGAAATACTAAGCATATAACATAACTGCACAGTTGCTTTGCAAGATTTGTCTACACGCCATCAGTTGTGATATTTCTCATTTAATTCAATCCATGTGCTGAAAAAGCCATTGGTTTCAAGAAGGTTTCAAGAAGGATTCTTGCCTGGAAACTGAATAGAGGATTCCTGGATCAGGGTGATATATAGGAAGACAAAGTACTTGCCTATATATTTCTTACAAATACTTTTTGTGCTCATGTGGCACTTGGTTTCTGGCTCCAAAATCAATTTAATAATATAATAATTTGTGGGAGAATGGGATTGCTCTGTGAGCTGGCATAGTTCTTGATGTTGCAAGGAAATATAAAAATAATAAGGAAGTATGGATGTGCAGCAGATACCTCAACGAACATCTCAGCAGTAAAGCATCAATTATTAGTTAAGTGGTTCAGCTAGGACAGCCAATGTTGTTCCACTGGAAGGTTCCCAGGCTGCTGGGCATATTGGGATAAGGAGTCATAGCCATTTTATTGAAACACCTGACCCATCATCTTTATCCTCTCTAGGTTTTAATTGAGTTCCAAGTTAGGCCATTGAGGGTGGAGCAGAATTATAGCATGCCTGCCATGAATAAAATACTTCAGGTGCCCGGAAGGACTAGACAAGCTAATAGAAACATTAATATAGAGAAGATTGGGATTCAACAGAGGTGCTCATAGCATTTCTGTGTATATTGGGAGTCATTAATAGCAATGTTAGGAATAAAGGCATAGACTGACTACTTTCTAAATGGAGAGAGAATTCAGAAATCGGAGGGGCAATGGGACTTGGGAGTGCTGGTGCAGGATTCCCAAAAAGTTAATTTGCAAGTTGAGTGAGCAGTAAGGAAGGGAAATGCAATGTTAGCATTGATTTCGAGGGGACAAGAATATAAAAGACAGGATACAGTGCTGAGGCTCTATAAGGCACTGGTAAGGCGACATATGGAATATTGTGAGCAGTATCTGCTTCATATCTGAGGAAGAATGTGTTGGCTTTGGATAGGGTCTAGAGGAGGTTTACGAGATTGATCCCAGGGAAGATTGGGTTAATGTATGAAGGGTGTTTGAAAGCTCTGGGCCTGTACTCGCTGGAGTTTAGATGAGTGAAGGGGGGAATCTCATGGAAACCTAATGGATAATGAAAGAGCTAGATAGAGTGGACATGGAAATATGTTTCCACTAATGGGAGGGGATAGGACCAGAGGCCACAGCCACAGAATAAAAGGACACACCTTCAAAATGGAGATGAGGAGAAATTTATTTAGCTGGAGGATGGGGAATCTGTAGAATTCATTGCCACAGACAGCTTTGGAGGTCATGACATTGGGTATTTTTAAGGCAGAGATTAATAGGTTCATTATTAGGAAGAGCATTATAGGTTATGGAGAGAAGGCAGGAGAATGGAGTTGGGAAGGAAATATAGATCAGTCATGATTAAATGGCGGAGTAGACTCGATAGGCAGAATGGCCTAATTCTGTTCCTCTATCTATGGTCTTATGGTTAGTAATGCAAAACCCCCCACAATGTTAGGAGAAGCCCTAAAGGGCCTGTCCCACTTGGGCGACCTAATCCGCGAGTTCTGGCGAGTTTGCCCTTGACTCATACTCGCAACATGGTCACACGAGGTCGTAGGAGGCCTTCGTAACTCTTCTTCATGCTCGAGAGTGGTATCCGCATACTCAAGGCCTCAGCTAGGTCGCGGCGTTTTTTTCAATATGTTAAAAAATGCCAACGAGTAAAAAAAGGTCGCCATGGAAAAAATCGATACATTTTTTACTTGTAGGTTTAGTCGTAGTAGGTCATAGTAGGTCGGCATGTTAGTCGTAGGTAATCGAGGGTAGTCGAAGGTAGTTGAAAGTAGTCATAGATAGTCGGACTGCAGGAGTGGGGCGCCGTTGTGTATGGCTGCTCTGCCTGCAGTCCGTTCGTCATTTCACCCTTTTTTATTTTTATTTTTAGTCCTGTTAAACTAAAATGTTTGTTGGGGGTCTTCTTTTATGTGGTGGGCAGGGGGAGGGGCAGGGGGAAACTTTATTTCCTAGTCCCTACCTGGTCGGAGAGGCGGCTTCCCTCCGAGCTGCTTCTTTGCCCCTTCCTCGCGGCCTACCATCGGACTGGAGCAGCGTTTCCTGTGGGGATCGGCCAGGACTACAGCTTCGGCGGCGGCACAGCGCTGGGACACCATCACGGAGCAGGCGATGCCTTACTGGGTCACCTTGCGGTAAGCTCCGGAGTAGTGTGACCGCCGACTCCAACATCCGAGGAGCTGTGGCTCCGGGCGTCCAGCTGCGGGCGGGCTGCGCTGGATTTAAAACACCGCGGAACCTGAGATCCGAGATCGCCAGAGTCGGAGCTCCAACCAGGCCGGCCTGAGGACTTCAGGTGCCGCGGTCTCCGGGGAGGATGCGGCCACTCCAGACCTTTCCAAGCCACTGAGGAGTGTTCACCCGACGCCGGAATTCCATCTTCCCAGCAAGAGGGCCTGAAAACATCGGACTGGCTGCGGAGGCCACAAATGGGCCCCGACCTCGGGTGATCACAGAGGAAGAGGACTGAACTTTCTGATGCCTTTCCCCACAGTGGAACATTTTGATTCTGCTGTGGGGGGACGTTCGTGTTGAATTCTATAATGTGTTGTGTCATTTTTCTTTTTTTTTCTTTTTCTACGGATGTACGGAAACTTAATTATTTATTCTATCTAAAGCACTTTGGTTTCAACGCGAGTTGATTTAAACGTACTATATAAATAAAATGTACTTACTTACTTACTTACTTCATCATAGTCGAAGGGAGGTCGAAGGAGGTCGTCTTCACTCTCCACTATTCGGTGTCCAATTTTCCCGAAGTTAGTCATAGCTAGTCGTAGCTAGTCGAAGCTGGTCTTCAACATAGTCGAAGGAGGTCGAAGGAGGTCTTCTACATAGTCGAAGGAGGTCTTCAACATGTCATTTTTTCATACTCTTCTAAACTCGCCAATTAGGTCGCTCAAGTGGGACAGCCCCTTAAAGAACTTGAGCAGAAAAGGAATTCACTGATTGAAAACAAATTCAGCAGCAACTTTCAAAAGGGTATTGGCGACAAAGTCAACAATCTGGGATGAGCATCATTGGCTATAAACCTGCTTGTGCTCAGTGATGCCATATCACACATTTTAATAGGTATCATTTTGCAGCATAATGACAATGGCCCAATTATAGTGTTCTAAAATCTTCAACCTTTTTCTACAGTACTACTTTGCTAGCTGCTCACCAAGTTACATGCCAGAAAATGCAAAGAATATTGGAAAAATTGGCTCAGACTGAATTGGCTCACTCAGGCTTCCCCCTCACTTAAAGTACAAAGTATAGCCCCCTAATAGTGAGGTGAATGTTAGTTACAGCATCATGTTTAGAGATAGTTTTCTATGATTCATTCTTCTTTAGTTTAGTTTAATGTCACGTGCACCGAGGTACAGTGAGAAACTTTTGTTGCGTGATAACCAGTCAGTGGAAAGAGAACATACGATCACAATCGAGCCTTCCACAGATACATGATAAAGGGAATAACATTTAGTGCAAGATAAAGTCTAGTAAAGCTCGATCAAAGGTAGTCCAAGGGTCTCCAAAGTTGAAGACAGTAGCTCAGAACTGCTCTCAAGTTGTTCTGTGAATTTTGATAAATATATGGATCTAGAATCAACAAAATGTCAGGGCCCATTGGATCCAGGGCAAGTGGGCACATTGGATTCATAATTGGCTTGGTATAGCAGATGGTATAGTGCTATTTTTCAATTGGATGCCTGTGATGAGTGGTGTTACACAGCTGCCAGTTCTGGGACCCTTGCTGTTTGTTATAGATGTGAACAATTTGGCTGTGAATGTAGGGGGCATCATCAGTAAGTTTGCAGATGACATACAGGTCAGAACTGGCAGGTGGAGTCTAATCCATATGCAGTAAATGTGAGGCAATGCATTTTTGGAGTATTAATGAGGATAGGGCCCTGAATTGTAAGATCCCAGGGAGTATTGAAGAACAGAGGAATTATGGCACGTATTTTTAAAGATTCTTGAAGGTGACAATGCAGGAAGATAACATGGTGAAGAAGGCACATGGCATACTGACCTTCACTGGGCAGGGCATTGGATGCAAGGGCAGGGGGTTGTGCTCCAACTTTATAAAACATTGATCAGGCCTCAGCTGGAAACTGTGTGTAGTTCTAGTCACTAAGAAAGGTATGATCATGCTGGAGATGATCCAGAGGAGACTAACTAGGATGTTGCCCGAGATAAAACCTTTTAATTATGAGGAGAGATTGGAGGATCCATGTCTGTTTTCTTTGGAGCAGAGGAGATTAAGAGGAGATTGGGTTGATCTATGTAAAATTATGGAGAGTGTAGATAGGTTGGACTGCAGGATTTTTTTCCACTTATCACAGATGAATAAAAATAAAAGGACATAGTTTTCGGATAAGGGTAAGAAATTCGGAGAGGATCTGAGTAGAAACCTTTTTATTCATGGAGTGGTGAGTACCTGGAATGCACTGCCAGAAAGAGTGGTGGAGGCAGTGTTGCTGGCATAATTTAAGAAATGTCTGGACAAGCAGTTAAATTGCTACGGCATGGAAGGCTATAGGCAAGTGCAAGAAAATAGATTAAATAAAGAAAATGGATTTAGTCAAGATGGGTGCAAACTGGTCAGCGTGGCTGTGGTGGAATGGAATGGCCTGTTTCTATTATGTATGTATCATCTATGACTATCACATTTATCTGCACCACTGAAAATGAGATTTTGGCAGGTAACTTGGACCCAAGTAACCCATTTACTGTAAATGTGCAAAATCTTCTTCAGAATCAACTTTCTGTTCTAACTCAGTTGCATTCATTAGGGGTTGAGGTCCCACACCTCAGGAAATGGGACCAAACACTTCCAGGTAAGATGTGTAGGAAGGAATTGCAGATGCTGGTGTATACCGAAGATAGAAGCAAAATGCTGGAGTGACTCAGCAGGTCAGGCAGCATCTCTAGAGAAAAATAATGTGGCGTTTCGAGTCAGAACCCTTCTTCAGACTGTTCTACTACCAGGCAAGATTCAGTCCAGTGGGGTTTCACTTCCCTGGCATCACTCGTTTGCATGGCAGTGCCAACAATCTGTGAGATGCTCACTTCCTCAATAACTGAAATTGGTTAAAAAAGATGCCACCTTCAACTTGTGCTTTTCACTCATTGTCCAAATCATTCTCCAAGTCACCAAACATATATGAAATAAAGTTAATCTACTGTGAAATTGATTGTGCTTGTGTGAGTGACGACTGAGCTGTTTCAGTGGCAGGTCAGTTCTGCTTATCTGAGAGCTCGTGGTAACTTTCAGCCGCGGAGATCACTGCTTCTGATCTCTGCCTGTGTTACAATTTGTGCTTAAACAGTTGCTTGAGGGGACGCACAGGGCCAAGATGAAACCAGAGGAAGGGAGTATTGCCAGGCACATTGCAAATGTTCCACACACCCATTCGATCCACACCCACCATTTACCCACATATCCATGGCAGCCTTATGCCACCCTTCCCGGTACTTTAAGGCACTGACTTGCCTCCCAATGGTTATTGCAGATGTGATGCCACAATTGCAAGCTCTGAAAACCACTGACAGAGGCAAAAATGCAGCAGCTATTTGTAGTGTATTAATAATTTATATAATGGTAACTGTAACTTTAAGAATGTTGTGATTTTTGTCATGTGATATATTCAATATCTTATCAGTCTCGTGAATATGCGTCAGTATGCGTAGGGTACTTTTGTAAAATAAAGAAGACCCACAATGGCAACAGCATGTACTGAAAACGTGTGCTTTGTTTTCTATCTTCATGCTACTGCCGTAATATCTTACAGCAAGTAAGGGGAAATATAATATCAATTATTCAAGGTAAATTTCACTATTATTATAGTGTTTTGTGAGCACCCTTAATTAGGGGTACACTCATTTAATATGCCAAATATGGGCCACATCCAATTTTGGGGATTTTTTCGCAGATTTTTTCCCATGTTTTCAAAAGCAAGATGTTTTTTAAACAAGCACTATTGTAAACTGCATAAATTTAATCAACAATGATATATTTAAAAGCACAACCATAAGGTATGTGCGGCTTGCCGTAAAATTTGCTAGGTGAATAGAATCAATTTTGTATTTTGAGTCAGGAAATGAGGAATAACATTTGATGAAGAATAGCCCATTAAAACTAATGGGTTCTTCCAGTGATTGGGAAGAAGAATCATTCTTACCTTCAGTATGAAATAGATTCAAGCCAAATCCAATAAGAAAAATAAATGCACCATCAATCAGCTGAACCACCAGCCTCTTTTACCAATCAACATTCACTTTATCTATGTTAAAATCAGCCAAACTGTTTAATGCTTCACTTAAAGCAAATGCTTATTTGACTTGCAAGAATTTGGCTTGAGGGGTTTACTTTCCAAAATAAAGTGATTTAAACAGAAGTAAGCATATGTCTTCACAAGCTGAATCATCTCTCAGATTCTTTAAAGCATGTTGGGTTTTGCCAGTTCAACTGCAACAATACCACCAATGAGCTCTGCGGACATCAATAGTTTAGTTTAGTTTACTGATGCAGCATGGAAACAGGACCTACGGTCCACCGAATCCATGCCAACCAACAATCACCCATACGCTAGTTCTATCCTATACACTAGGGATAATTTACAGAATCCAATTGACCCACAATCTCCATATAGCTGGCACTCAAGTCATAGTCAGAATCAAACCCAGGTCTCTGGTGCTGTATGGCAGCAACTCTATGCTGCGTCACCATGCCGCCTCATTGCTGTGGGACAGAATGAGTCCCTTTAATAGGTTACTTTCAAATAAATCTACTCAACTCATCTTCACTAACATTAGCTTTAATCTAAATATCACAACTATGATATGAACTCATATTTCTGGATTTGTAAAACAGGCTTCTGAGCTACCAAGCTTCTTAAATTTATGTAACCTTTTCTTGGTAACTTGGTAGCTTCTTCGCAACCAATAAACACAGGATCTGGTTTCTGAGTCACTAGGCTACTGAGGTCCTGGTCTTTTCTCACATCCAGCTCTTCCCCCCCCCCCCTCCCACCCCCACTTTCAGTCTGAAGAAGGGTCCTGACTCAAAACATCACCAATCCTTTTTCTCCAGAGATTGTGCCTGACCGCTGAGTTATTCCAGCATTAAGTATCTATTTTTTGTTACTAATGTCATGGTTAAGAGACTCAGGGTCAGATAAGATGACACAGACATGGAGAATTCTTCAAGAAGACGAAAGCCTTTATTTGCAAACATCGGCTGGAACATTCAGAGATGACACCACCTGTCCGTTCACTAATTGCTCTCTGATTTGCAGAAACAGGCTGCTTTTTATTACAGTTTCACAGCCATATCTTTTCTACCTTATCTTGCATGCTGTACTCCTCTCACATCAATCTATCTTTGATTCTAATATTCTCTGTCTCGCCACCATTAACTTACGATCTTGGTTCAGTCTTATTAAACTTTACATTTCCCCTCATATCTCTTCCTCCTTTGCCACCCTTAAATTCCAACTGTTACTCTAATCTCCCAGCTATGTCTACTTAGCCACCCTTATGTTCTAGCTACAGCCAAGGTTACACACACCATATTATAATGTTACATATTAGTTTATAAGTTGAGTATAAAGATACAAATGTATTTATTAAGAATACAAAGATGCAAAAGTAGAAATAAGTAACTTGTTTCGTGTCTTGTTTACTAGATAAATGATTTAATTGAGTGCTGCTATGTATTCTTCTATATAACTTCCATACTAACCAGGTAGTAACTCAAAAAAGTATTAAAATAAAGTGTTTAAGAATGGTCATGTTACAGTAGTTATACTGTAACATGACCATTCATAAACACTAACTTTTTTGAAAAGAATATCTAACAAATGCAAAGCTTTTAGAAGATGCCTGGGGAAAGGATGTTTCTGCACGTCACATGAACAGCTTTGGCTGTTCTCATGTTCCAAAAATCTGTTTTGAATGGAGAGAAAACAAAGTGGTGGAGGAATTCAATGTGTCAGGCAACATCTGTGAATGGAGTGGATCGATGACATTTCGGGTCAGGAGCCTTCTTCAAATTAATGTAGTAGGGGTAGAAAACTGGAAGAGAGAGGTTGGGGTACATCAAAGCCTGGTAGGTGACAAGGTGGATAAGGGTGAGGGGGATTTGAGGGGTAAGAAAGTAGTGGGGGCCTAGAACGCAATGCCAGGGATGGTGGTGGAGGCAGATACGATATTGGCATTTAAGAGGCTTTTAGAAAGCCATATGGAAGTGCAGAGAATAGAGGGGTATGGATCATGTGCAGGCAGATGAGATCAGTTTAACTCATCATCATGTTCGGCACAAACATTGTGGGTTGAAGGGCCCGCTCTTTTGCTGTACAACATGTTCTATGTTCTTTGTTCTATAAGCAGCCAACTACAATCACTGTTTCTCAGTACGTGCAATAATAATAAACCATTATCAAATACCTCCACCCACATGTCATTTATTAAATAATAGTATTAAGATGCCTTTTAATGAATCTGGCTGCTTTAGTCCTTTCTGGAAATGTGGCAGTTATAAAATGCTAGAATGAAAAGCAGCTTGACCAATTTGGCCATGATCTGCCAGCATAACTCATTTCCATTTAAAGATACATCTAATGTAATGTGAAGAGCCTCACAGGTTTATATATAATTGAGGTTTATGCTGCTCCTAAAGTTATTAAATTGTCCTGCAATTGACAGCTCTGAGGGAAGATGATGAACAGACCTAATGAAGATTAATACTTCATAGTATATTGTGGGGTTCTGTTTAAAAAGATCCATTTCAAAAGCAGATTATTACAAACAACTACTGTGCACCAGAAATAATAAGCACTGTCAATTATTCATATACTTGGTTATGCTTCTGGGATTCAAAGGAAATAATTATATATAATTACAGTCATCATGATATATGTAAGCCAGTTAATCTCCAGTTCTATCAGTTGGTGATCAAATAATAAAAGAGACAACCACCCAGGATCTTAATTATAGTGTATTGTCTGTGACTGCATATGTGCTTCAAAAAGCAAAGGTATATTTTGTAATAGGTTGCCAGATAACACCCATGTAGGTCTCAGTTTCTGTTAGCTCTTGTTTGTCTACATTCGATTTTAGAACTGCCGGTGATGATCAGATTGGGAAGTGCAAAAAATTCCCTCCTAATCATAAATGCAAAATTATTTTAATGTCAGTGGTTTCTTCCTCAGGTGCAATCTACCCAAACACATAAGGTTGATGATAAACATTAGCCTCTCGCAATTGAAGCATAAGACAAAGACCAGCAGTTTAGAAACGTAATGAAATTTCTTAAATATTAGAGTGAATAATCCAAAGCCTTGATGTTTAAAACTATTTAGTACATTCCATGGGCTCAAGTATTTTCTGGGCATATTCAATCTATACTGGAAATATAGGAAGCAGATTGTTATATTGTGACCAGCAGCCTCTCCAAAAAAATCTCCTTCGGAATTTGTTTAACTCCTCTAAAGCACGATTGAATCAGTTTAAAGGACAAATTACTTCTCAGCTGATCCTAGTTTCAATAGGCCCTAGGTTAATAGCTATGCGCGCTTACTTAAAAAGTCTACCATCTTAGTAGTCACAGATTGTTGTACAGTGAATCCCCTATCCATGGGGATCGGGGCACGCAAGTCCGTTGGATAACAAAATAACATAGTTCGCACTAAAATCTGAGCTCTAATCAAAGATTTGTTCATGTTCCCAACCCCAGCTCCAGCTGCACATTGAGTATTGATATTGTACTAATTGCCAGCACAAAACATCAAATGCAATCCATCTTATGGCAAGCAGGATTTGCTGGACATCAGAAGAAATATATATTTACCAACTCTCCCAGAAACTTATGAAGCTGGAAAAGCAGATAGTCAGTCTGAGGATAATGAGAACTTAGTATAAAGAGAACATCCCACCATTCTTTACACTCCACCAGCCCAATGATTTGACAAACTCAGGAAAAGCTACATGTTAGACGTCTCTGAATTTAACAATCCAGCAATGATTCTACAGCTTAAACCTTTAAAAGAATATTTGATTAAAGAAGTCTTGATATCATAAATATTTGGCTGACCATTCTCATTGGCTTTGAAATATGTAACTAGCTAGGTGTTAAAAAAAAAAGAACCACACCAGAACAGTCCACAATGGCAAAAGGTTATTGGGCCCAAAAAAGGCAATCTAGAAAATGCTGGAGATATTCAGCAAGACTTTCAGCATCTGTCAAGACAGGAACAACTAATGTCCCGTCTGAAGAAGGGTTTCGGCCCGAAACGTTGCCAATTTCCTTCGCTTCATAGATGCTGCTGCACCCGCTGAGTTTCTCCAGAATTTTTGTGTACCCAGGAACAACTAATGCTTCATGTCACCGATCTTTCATTGGAGCAACCGAAGTCTGTTCAAAGGCCATCAACCTGAAACCATCACTCAGCTTCTCTCTCCACAGATGCTGCATGAGCAGCTAAATATTTACAACATTTTATGTTGTGTATTGTGTTCTTTTTATTCGTATGGCTGTAAGGTAACTCAACTCTCACTGTACCAATTGGTGCATGTGACAATAAATCTAACTTGAACTTGAATTTGAACTTGAACTTGTACTTATTTCACATTCCTGCTGCATTAGTATTTTTGTTGATATCTAAAAGATGCCTCTACATAACGTCAACATTATTTGCTTAAACAGGATTTTCTGGATTTCATTCCAACAAATCTGCACTTTTCTTACATTTGGATCTGCAAAATATTGTATTTATCAAATATTTCATTGATGTCACCGAAACAGCTGTTTAAAGTTGTACCCACACTTTATCTTCAGCATTGCAACAGAGTATGCATTTTTGGAATGACATGGTTGAAAGCCATTCAGTCCACCATGCCAATGCTGAATCTCCAAGCAATCTGAAGAAGGGTCTCAACCCAAAACGTCACCTATTTCTTTACTTCAGAGATGCTGTCTGGCCCGCTGAGTTACTACAGCTTTTTGTGTCTATCTTCAATCACATTCTCACACCAATTTCATCTAACCTATTCCCTCATGTTGGCCATTAATACTCGATTGACTCTCCACAGCCAGACATAAAAACAGTTTTTATCCACGAATAGTTGCTCTGCTCAAGAGCCAAACATCTGTAGCCTCCCTTTGATCTGGTATTTTGTTGGTTCACATGCTTGATCAATGGTGTTTTATCATTAATGTTTTATTATTATTAATGTTTAGTGTTTTCTGAGCCATTCGTAACTGTTACTGTATGTCATGTTTTTACTTGTGGGCGGAGCACCAAGGAAAATTCCTTGTATGTGAATACTTGGCCAATAAACTTACTTACTTACTAAACTGAGGTAATTTACAATAGCCAATTAACCTAGCTACCAGCACGTCTTGGGAATTTAGGAAGAAACGTGAGCAACAGGAGACAACTCGTGCAGTCAAAGGGAGAAAGGGCACACTCAGAGCATCAGAAGTCAGAATGGAACTTGTTTCACCAGAGTTGTGAGACATGTTCACCATCTACCTTTATTAAAATCAGCATGAGGAGAAACTGACCACTGAGCCAGTTATACAGGAACCAATAAAGGGAACCAAACAAATTGCAAATTCCATTCTCTGGTGAAAATGTGATTTGAATTTGAAGGTGTACAGTAACGTACAGTGCAAAGTTTTTACCTCTTTCCCTTTTCTCTCTTCTGCCTTCTGGGAGAAGATACAGAGCCTGAAAGCCTCAGACTTTAGAAACTTTTCTTCCCCACTTCTATCAGACTCCTGAATTAATCACCTCTTTCGCACCAGAAGTGCTGCCACATGCTATTACTCCAAACTCATTCTCATTCGGTTATTCCATTAATGCACTTAAGTATATTTTGCATCACGTCAGTTTGCACTACGATCTTTGCACCATTCTGCTATTTTGCATTCATCATTGTAGTTATTGTTGTATTTATCATTGTCATATGTGTTGTTTACTCTGTAAGCTTCATGTGGACAACCAATTTCATGGCACACTGCTGTACATGACAAAAAAACTAATCTGAATCTGAATTCAATTCTTGTTAAGAAAAAAAAAGCATGTGCTTACTCTTAGCCCTCCAGCGTAACCATTTTGTTAATTGCAATGTAATTATACAATGCGGCAGGTTAGATATATATTTTCTAATATTTAATCAAATAGAATACAATGATCTCTCCAAAGGGCAAAGTCTGTCACACATTCAATTATTGGGAAATGTTGAAAAATCTGCGAAATGTGTACAATTTTCTATGCAGTGAAAAATGTAAGTAGATCAAAAGACAGCTGTGGAATTTTAATATTTGAGGAGTTTTAAGCTTGCCTGGCATCCACGTGACTAAATTAAGCTTCTAGCTTGTTTGCGGAAACATTATTGGCAAATCTCATAAAAATAAAGAAATGTAAGGATATTTCAGACAATTGGGAAATTCAGATGAATATAATTAAGGAACAGAGGGCTAGAAATTCATTCAAACAACCCTCCAAAAACTGCTATGCTTTTTTTATAATGAGATTGGAGCTACTCCGCACACAGCTCTGGATGACTTATCTCCCATTAGGATATAAGCTTCATCTTTTATTCGTATAATTTTTGTTTGTCTTTGCATTTTTGTTCCTGAGTGTAAAACTTCCCCAGATAACATCAACAAAAGTGCAACATGCAAAATTCATTTATGGGTTTTCAGCCTTACTGATTTAAAAATTGCCAGTCTTACTTACCCACGATAGAATTAAAGTTTACTTCCCAGTTTTCAGAGAAACAATACAACTTAAAATGTTTGCAAAAGGGTTAAAGGTTAACATTCTCTGAAAGGTTCACATTCCCTCAACCTTAAACGGGGCCTGACATGTGGCTGGACTGCTTTCCCAACTGACTTCGATAAAGATCATCATCACTTGTAGTTCCAAACCTTGGGATCCTTCCAGGCTTTGGCTGCTGATCCCTGCCACACCCCAGGACATCCAACATATCATTGGACAAAGTCAGCATGGATTTACGAAAGGTAAATCGTGTCTGACGAATCTTATAGAATTTTTCGAGGATGTAACTAGTAGAGTGGACAGGGGAGAACCAGTGGATGTGTTGTATCTGGACTTTCAGAAGGCTTTCGACAAGGTACCACATAAGAGATTAGGATACAAACTTAAATCACACGGTATTGGGGGTTCAGTATTGATGTGGATAGAGAACTGGCTGGCAAACAGGAAGCAAAGAGTAGGAGTAAACGGGTCCTTTTCACAATGGCAGGCAGTGACTAGTGGGGTACCACAAGGCTCAGTGCTGGGACCCCAGCTATTTACAATTTATATTAATGATCTGGACGAGGGAATTGAAAGCAACATCTCCAAGTTTGCGGATGACACTAAGCTGGGGGGCAGTGTTAGCTGTGAGGAGGATGCTAGGAGACTGCAAGGTGACTTGGATAGGCTGGGTGAGTGGGCAAATGTTTGGCAGATGCAGTATAATGTGGATAAATGTGAGGTTATCCACTTTGGTAGCAAAAACGGGAAGGCAGACTATTATCTAAATGGTGGCCGATTAGGAAATGGGGAGATGCAGCGAGACCTGGGTGTCATGGTACACCAGTCATTGAAAGTAGGCATGCAGGTGCAGCAGGCAGTGAAGAAAGCGAATGGTATGTTGGCCTTCATAGCAAGAGGATTTGAGTATAGGAGCAGTGAGGTTCTACTGCAGTTGTACAGGGTCTTGGTGAGACCACACCTGGAGTATTGCGTACAGTTTTGGTCTCCAAATCTGAGGAAGGACATTATAGCCATAGAGGGAGTGCAGAGAAGGTTCACCAGACTGATTCCTGGGATGTCAGGACTTTCATATGAAGAAAGACTGGATAGACTTGGCTTATACTCGCTAGAATTTAGGAGATTGAGAGGGGATCTTATAGAAACGTACAAGATTCTTATGGGGTTGGACAGGCTAGATGCAGGAAGATTGTTCCCGATGTTGGGGAAGTCCAGGACAAGGGGTCACAGCTTAAGGATAAGGGGAAAATCCTTTAAGACCGAGATGAGGAAAAACTTTTTCACACAGAGAGTGGTGAATCTCTGGAACTCTCTGCCACAGAGGGTAGTTGAGGCCAGTTCATTGGCTATATTTAAGAGGGAATTAGATGTGGCCCTTGTGGCTAAAGGGATCAGGGGGTATGGAGAGAAGGCAGGTACGGGATACTGAGTTGGATGATCAGCCATGATCGTATTGAATGGCGGTGCAGGCTCGAAGGGCCGAATGGCCTACTCCTGCACCTAATTTCTATGTATCTATGTATCTATATTTGCTCCTGTAGGATTTGGCAATTCTTGAATTGTATATTTGATGTGGTCAATGAAATTAGAATGATGGCACCTTGGAAGGTAAATGTAAATGTAAATGTCTTTAGCTAATACTAGTTATTAAGATAATAAAGGTGTCTTGCAAGAATGGGAGCTCCATTCCAATATTGAGTAATAATAATAATAATACATTTTATTTATATAGCGCTTTTCAGGACTCAAAGTCGCTTTAGTTTAGTAGGCTGTAGTTTAGCAAATGTAAAACTTTTTTTCAGAAGAAGTACCGACCGCTATTGGTATGTTAACCATCTCCAATTCATTTAAAAACCCAATTACTTTTTCACATAATTATTACTGCATTCTTGTCAATTACTGCTTTAACTGTCAATTAGTGTCAAATATAAATAAGACGAATGCTTGCAACTCAATATCAATTATCCCAGTTTTATCTTATTCAACAAAAGAACATACACTGAATTCAATTAATAGCAAAATTAACATTTTAGGCACTTGCCATTTTAGGCCACGGAGGTTGCATGAAAGGATGAAGGAGGTTGAAAAAAATTGCAGTTTGGAATCTGGCCCTTTAAGTAGCAGGCTAGTAAAAGCTGATGATTCTTTGAGTAATTTAAGACCTCTGTGTTTCCATACCAATGAAGTTGAACATCACAATTGAGCTGAATTATGTGTGCTGCACTGTTATTGATGTCATTTAGTGGATTTTAACATCAGGAAAAAAGACACAAAAGCAAAAGAATAATCAAATATCCCAGTTAGCACTTAAGTTGCAAATAAATCAGCACAATACTTTGCTATTCCAGTTTAATTGCACAACATCATCATCTTTAATAAAATGCAGAGGAACTTCGAGGCAGCTGTTAGGAAACAAACATTGTTAGGAAACATTGTTAGGAAACAAACACTTGTGGCATATCAATGGCTGTCAACAAAGTTTTCATTTCAAAAATGTATTCATAAAATGTGCAAATATAATGTACTAACCATTCCCATTCTAAGCCATATCAATCCCATGTTTTCCTCTATGACATCAACTATCCATTTACATACATTTCCTGAGCCAAGGGATGGAGGCTTCTTGTGTTGGTAAACCAGAATACTTTGAGCAGACTGCCAGACATCCTTTAGTAATTTGATAATCTTCCAGCAGCAGTTCACATTTGTCCCAGGGAGCAACCCATATAGCACCAAGACCTGTGCTATGCAGGATTAGATAAGCATAGAGGGGTTGAAATTGTGAAGCCCAAGGAAGAAATATAGGTGGAAAAAGGAAAAAGAGGGGAGTAATGGGTACGAGTCCAGATATGCCACAAGGAAGAGGGGAGCAGGGTGGGTTTATAAATTACCGAAAGTTGGAGAACTCAATGCTCATACCGTAAAACACCCAAGCGGAATATGAGGTGCTGTCCCTGACAGTTTTCCACCGCTAACCTTATCTTACACATTTAGTCTTTTCATCTCTGGCCTTAGTCCAATCATCTGCCTATCCAAACACCCGCTCACCTGTATCCACCTATCACTTTACAGGCTTTGCCCTGCCCCTCCTCTCTTCCAGGTTTCATCCCCCCCCCACCCACCATCAGTCTGAAGAATGGTTCCAATCTGAAACATCATCTAGCCATGTTCTCCAGTGATCCTGCCTGACCTGTGAGTTATTCCGACACTTTGTGTCTTTTTTTAAATAATCCAGCATCTGCAGTTGCTTGTTTCTACTTCTTAGTTGATGCTAAATTTCCCAAAGGAGCTTTGCATTGATATACTTGCATGTAATTTTCTGAGCAGGTTCATTAGCCTTCATGGGTTGCTAGCTTTATCTAATGTTTTCAAGTCTCCAAGGAAAATAGCAATTCATGCTGAAGGACAGATTAAAGCAGCAGCTGGGTTTTGTGCTTCATAAACAAAGCCATAGAGAACAAAGACAGAGAGGTTACATTGGACCTCAATAAAACATAAGCTAGGCCACAACCAAATAGGGCCATTACAAAAAGAGCAAAAAAACTTCATGATAATGTTTCACATGATGAGTGGTTTCAGTTATTAGGCAAGTTGCTTTTGCTCTTCTTGGACCCAAAGTTGAGAGGAGATCTAGCAGAAGTGCCCAGGACCACATTGGGTTCATAGAGGGAAAAGATATTGAAGGACCCGAGTACATAGATTCAACATGAGGGGCAGAAGACACAGGGAAGATATGAGGGAACAACAGAAAGTGGTTATGATCTGGAACTCACTGACAGTAAGACTGGCATAAATAAGGATATGCAGAAGGGAATACGATAGGCATTTAAGAGAAAATAATTTAGAGGCACCAAGCAAAAGGGTAGGGGAATGGAAATTACTTGAATCAACGAGCAGACATAAATCTAATGGGCTGCATGGCCTCCATCAGTACAATAATAATTCTAGATTTGCAGATCAATGTCATGTGCTTGCAGGATTTCAGGTTATCCTGCAGAGAAAAAAATACCGTACCAAGACTTCCCTGTTCAATTTGCAAATATATGGATACATGCATTATTTCAAGTATTTTGAATTAAAAACCAAAGATTATATTGAATTTAAAATATAAGCCCAGCTTTAGATCGCCCACTATAGTTATCATTCATAGTCAGAATTTTGCTCAGCACTGAAATGTGTGGGAACGATTTAGGTGCCTCAGGTTTCAAACCTCTCTATGCTACAACCAATGTTGCCCTATCATTGATTAATTATTTTTTATGGACTATTTCATGTGGAATGAAACCTAATGAGTCATGAAAATAAAGGAGAAAGCTTGAAAGGTATGCAGCTGACTTTCAAAGATTTCCCAGAAAGTTAGATTCAAGTGACTGCAGCAAGGTGATACTGCAAGGCTACAAGTTTGCTACATGCAATGTAGATATGAAAAAGAGACCTTGTTAAAAGGGGCGGCATGATGGCGCAGCAGTAGAGTTGCTGCCTTAAAGCACCAGAGACATGGGTTTGATCCTGACTATGGGTGTTGTCTGTACCAAAGTAAGTTTTCTCCAGGAGCTCCGGTTTCCTCTTTCCACTTGAAAGACGTACAGGTTTGTAGGCAAATTGGCTTTGTAAAATTGTAAATTATCCCTAGTGTGTGTGGCATAGCTTGTGTCCATTCTTGTGTGGGGATCGCTGGTTGACACGGACTCGGTGGGCTAAAGGGCCTGTTTCCACGCTGTATCTTTAAACTAAACTAAAAGATGAGCCAATGGCAATAATGACAATCCGATCATCGCCAGCTGGGGTAAAAGCACCTTGTTTAGTTGGAATCATATTAATCACCCAAACATTCATTCTTTCCATCAACAATGTAATGTTGTATGAAATGTAGCTGCAGTGCATACAATTGACCAAAGGTACTGCAGGAACTCTCCTAGACTGGTTCAACTGCATCTCACAAACCTCTGCCACCAAAAGGGCATGAGCTTCAGACATTTAGGAATGACTCCCCAGCCAAACTTAGCAATATATCCCCAATTCATCATGATTTATGTGTTTAATCTCCAGAGTTCCAAGCTGGTCAGCACTCGGTGACTATCGTTTAACACAGAGGCTAGATAACTGCAATGGTATCCAATGTCATTCAGTTCCCTTGGACACATTTCCATGCCTGTTTGCAGGAGAAGGATTGTAGACCATGAGGCCTGCTTTAGCTTAACCTTAAGCAGGAAATCACAAGCCCTTAGGTCCAGCATTGTGAATCACTTTAGATAAATCCTCTATAATCATAATCATAATCATAATTTATTAGCCAAGTATGTTTTGCAACATACGATGAATTTGGTTTGCCATACAGTCATACCAAAAAACCAACAAAACACACAACTACATAAAAATTTGACATAAACATCCACCACAGCAGCTCCTCCACATTCCCCACTGTGATGGAAGGCAATAAAGTCTTATCTTCCTTCCTCCTTTCCTCCCGCAGTCAGGGGAATCGAATCATCCGCAGCCAGTGATCGAGCTCCCATATCTGGGCGGTCTAAGCTCCCACATCGGGGTGGTCGAAAACTCTTGCGGCTTGGAGTACCCCAAATCGGTCCCTAACCAGGAAACGCGAGCTTCACGATGTTAAAGTCCGCAGCTCCCGCAGGTTGGAGCACCAAAGGCCGACCCCTGGCAAAGGGATCACCCGCTCCAAGATGTTAAAGTCTGCAGGCTCCGCTGTTTTGGAGCTCTAGAAGTCCCAAACAAGAGGCCGCCAACTCCACGATGTTAGGTCGCAGTGCAGGCGGAGATACGACACGGCATCTCCATCGAGGAAAGAGATTAAAAAAAGTTTCCCTCACAAATACAAAAACTAAAGATATGCTAAAACATACATTTTACTTCGGAGTCACGTGAGTGACTACGTGAAGAACCCGACCAGCACGCATGCGCGACATTAGCGTTCACGCAGTGCAACAGCGACGAACGGGAGTACAGGCGCTCCCTCTACAAGTTTAAAAAGCAGACCATCAGGTAAGTACTTACTCTGAGGTCGTACTTAAAAAGCTTTTCTCTGCTTTGTGAATTCCAGGTTAACAAGCTGGAAAAATGAGCAAAGCACGGCAAGGGAACAAGACCGCCCCCCGTTCGACTCCAACAGAACAGGAGTGTCCCATCAGTGGGGGGCGAGAGGCGGCACCTGGACCGCACATGCTGCGGTCCACAATCATTGAGACTGAGCCGAGCCCAGTACCGCTAGCGCAGCCTGACAAACAGCAGCGGGCTGGAGGTAAATCAAGACAAAAAACTGACCGGCCGGTTATATCTGACTCCGATGAGGAGGACTCTCCACCTGAGGCGGCAGAGGCAGCCGCCTGAGCTGCATGGAAGGCTCATGGAGCAAATGCTCCAGCGAGACTTGCTTCGGGAGCTGGAGCAGTCTCGCCAAGGGAATTCAGGCACTCCCACATCAGTGCCTTACAATGCACTGGCCATCGCTTCCCCCTCAGCCGAGGGCAGCGTTAGCGACCAGGGCTGGGCTGGTTAGGAACAGGGGTCATTGGCCGAAGATATCGGGAGTACGCTTGGGGTACAGGACCAGGAGGAGCTGCTGGGTGTGGAGAATCGCTACGTGGTTACACCACGAGCAGGGCGGCCGTTGCAGCCAAAACTGACGGCCAGCATTAACCACCTGTCCCTCAAACCCCTACAAGAACAGCAAATCTGGGGGTATGTTAGACAGAGTATCCGGAACCAGGAGCTAAAATTACAGCATATCCTCAAGCTCCTGACGACAGGGATAACATCCTATGCTCGTTCCGTGGATGGGGTGGATATGACCACCAACCAGCAAGACACTCTGGCTCTGCTGTGCAACACTCAATATGAGATAAACAACCTCCGCAAGGAGAGAATATGACCTGCCCTCAATCCCAAATATGCAGGACTGTGTAAAACACCGGCCTCAGAGCCGCAGATCCTGTTATTTGGAAAGGACTTGACAAAACAAGTGAAAGACCTGGAGGAAGAGTCCAAAGCATTTGGCCTCATGAGGGCAGGCCCCGGAACGAGCAGACCCACACAACCCAGACGGCAGTACCCCACTGCGTCCACCAGTCGACGTCAAACTTATGGGACTGGTGAAAGCTCGGGGTCCGCATACCATCTCCGAAAGCCTTTTTTAGGCCAGGGCCCAGAGCGGACCCCATGGAAAATGCGCCACCCCCAACCAGCAGTACATCCAGCAGTACAACGACGGATGAAGAAACTGAAGAAAGGAACACTCCCATAATTATGGAGGTAGGTGGGTCTGGTTCCTACCAGCATATAAAAAGTGGGGGAACTGTACTAACAGGGGGGAGATTACACCTGTTCATTGAAGCATGGAGGTCTGTCACGAATGATAGTTATATACTTAACGGTATTCGTGGATACAAAATAGAGTTCATTCAAGAAAATATGCCACCAGTTCAGCATGTACCCCAAAGGGTTTTTACCCTCTCAATCAAAGAAAAACTAGAGGGTCAAGCAGAACTGGTGAGGTTACTTACAAAGGGTATCATTGAGAAATCCAAACATGAACCTTTGGAATTTGTCTCAAATATATTTACCAAAGACAAAAAATATGGTGGATGTTGCATCATCATTGACTTAACTTCACTAAATACCTTTGTTAAGTATGTACATTTCGAAATGGAAACATTTGTAACTGCCAAACAACTGATTTCCAAAGGATACTTTATGGCAAGTATTGATTTAAAAGATGCCTACTATACAGTACCCATTCAAAAGGGTCATCGCAGATACCTGAAATTTACCTGGATGGGGCAACTATGGCAGTTTAAAGCGTTGCCTAAATGGGTTAACATCAGCCCAAGACTATTTACCAAGATATTAAAACCAGCCTTGGCAACATTAAGAAAACAGAGACATATTGTCATGGCATAACTTGATGATATTCTAATAGTAGGCAAAACCATGGAGTTGGCTAAATCAGCTGTATTAGCTACCAAACAATTGTTTGAAACCCAGGGATTTGTCATACATCCAGATAATTCTAAGTTGACGCCATCCACAACTATGGACTATCTGAGATTCACAATTAACTCAGTCCACATGTCCGTAACGTTGCCAAAAGATAAAGCAGCAGAATTGGCACAAACGTGTAACAATTTAATGGTTAGCAATCGACCAACCATCCGACAAGAATAATTGGCAAAATGGTAGCAGCATTTCCAGCTACACAATTTGGACCCTGCACTATCAAAACCTACAAAGGGCAAAATTACAGGCGTTAAAACGACATGCAGGTCACTTTGACCGGACCATGAAATTATCCATTGAAGCTATATCAGAGTTACAGTGGCGGATAGAGAACATTTGGCCCTATCATCATCAATAACCCAACATTAACTATACAAACAGATGCCAGTGCTCAAGGCTGGGGAGCAACTAATACCATATCCAGCACAGGTGGTAGATGGACTAACCTAGAATCATCTTTGCTACAAACACTGGGCATAAATTATTTGGAAATGTTGGGTGCGTTTTATGGTGTTCGTTACAAATTGATAATACCACGGTGGTGGCCCATATTAAACCATATGGGTGGAATAAAATCGATATCATGTGACAATTTGGTCAACAAAATCTGGCAATGGTGTGTCGATAGACATATTTGGCTATCAGCAACTTACCTACCAGGTAAGCTAAATACAGTGGCAGACACCAGGTCACGCAAATTCAATGATAACACCGAATGGATGTTAAATCCTAGAGCTTTTGCTAAAATTACAAAGCAATATGGCACACCAGATATCGATCTCTTTGCATCCAGACTAAATCACCAGGTACCAATGTATGTCGCTTGGGAACCAGACCCTGAGGCAGCAGCGATAGATGCATTCGCGCTGAACTGGGGAAACTATTTATTTTATGCTTTTCCTCCCTTCTGCCTCATCAATAGGGTACTACGCAAAATACAGATGGACTCTGCTTCAGGTATTTTGATAGTACCAACTGGCCTACACAGCCATGGTTCCCAGTGGTCCTCGACATGGTCATCGAAACTCCTATGACCTTTCCCAGTAGCCCAGACCTATTGACGCACCCGGTATCAGGCATAAGTCATCCATGCCATGACAAAATTAACCTACTGGGTTGCAGATTATCAAAAGACCACTGCTGGGCCTGGGATTGTCTGACAGGACCATCAACATGATGACAGCGTACCACCGTATGTCCACCAGGAAACAATACCTATCGAGCATCAGGAAGTGGGAAAGTTACTGCTCGACTACTGGGACAACATACTCATCTGCAACCATAACCAATGTACTGGAGTTCCTGGGGGACCTTCACCATAATGAAGGACTGAGCTACAGTGCCATCAATACTGCCAGAAGTGCTCTGTCAGCCTACTTAAAACAAGTACCAGGACAACAGGCCATAGGGTCTCACCCGCTGGTGATCAAACTCATGAGGGGTATATTCAACTCCAACCCCCCTAGACCTAGGTACACCCAAATCTGGGATGTCAGTGTGGTCCTGACATACCTAAGGGGATGGTCACCAGCCAGGTCTCTCACCCTGGAAAAGCTAACCCTGAAAACGGTCATGCTGATGGCACTAGTCTCAGCACAAAGAGTCCAGTCCCTCCACTTACTGCGACTGGACAACATGGTTATAACACCAGACCAGGTCTCATTCACCATTCAGGAGCTGCTAAAGCAGAGCAGGCCAGGAATTTCAGGCCTAGTTATGGATTTCCGGGCATACCCACCTGACCCACGGTTGTGTGTCATGACTCACCTACTCACTTACATCAATACAACAAGAGATTCCCGAGGGAGAGAAAAAGCCTTATGGGTCAGCCACAAGAAACCTCATGGTCGGGTGTCGAGCCAAACCATCTCAAGATGGCTCAAGCAGGTACTGGGAGCTGCTGGAGTAGATACTGATGCATATACATCTCACTCCACCAGGGTAGCATCCACATCGGCGGCTAAAAGGATGGACGTACCACTGGACCACATCCTGGCTACAGCGGGGTGGTCCATGGAGAAAACGTTCCAAACGTTCTACAACAAGCCGCTAGCAGAACCTGTGTTATTTGCAGAAAGAGTTTTAGAATCTGCAAATATATAATTTAAGCCCGGGGGAGCATTTTGTCTTTTGTTATTGTTTAATAAATACCATTCTTGTTTACAAACAGATTCATGGTTGATTACGATAACATACTTCCTCCCTTGAATGACTTCGGCAGCGAGTGAAGTATGAACTGTTACACGGTTTGAAATCACAGAGCTTTAAAATCTTCACGTAGTCACTCACGTGACTCCGAAGTAAAATAGTAAGATTAAACGAGAACTTACCAGTTTGAAGTTTGATCTGTATTTTATGAGGAGTTACGATGAGGGATTACGTGCCCTCCGCTCCCACCCTCAATTATATAGATCAACAGGTATCTTAGCTCTCCTTTTCTTTACTATGTTTATTTCAATTATTGTGTTTCCTGTGATTCCACACCGCTGCTTTGAAGTATGTCGCGCATGCGTGCTGGACGGGTTCTTCACGTAATCCCTCATCGTAACTCCTCATAAAATACAGATCAAACTTCAAACTGGTAAGTTCTCGTTTAATCTTACTATTTTACAACAAACTAAAACACACAAAGAATGAAAAAGACGAAGACAGACTGTTGGCGAGGCAGCCATCGTGCGGCGCCCCCTGGTGGTATTACTTCTCAAAAGGAATTCAGCCTCAGGTCCCTTGGTTTCATCCTCTTCACCACCCCCTATCATACAAACAGTGAACTTTGCTCTCCAACCCAATCAGAAGTCCAGCCCATTCTTTCCCAACATAATCGTAGCAGAGAAGGATCTTGCTTTAACAAGTAACTGGGAATTCTGACCCAAAATGAATTTTAAGCTCCCAATTTCACACCCAGATCCCACGTTCTAGAACCACTGAAGCCTGAACCCTCTTGTTCATCCACCCAACTCCAACCAAACCCTTTTCCTGTGACTTGCAATGCAAGCAATGCAATCTACACAGTCGAAACATAGGCAAAATAATGAAAGGCTATTCACATCTCAAGCACACCTCCAGAGCTAATTTGTGGAGTTGGACTTTCTCCCTAGGGTTAAGTTAAAGCAGGGCTTGTGCTCTACAAATAATTCAACCAGGCATAGAATGGTTCTCCTAGGGAACTGAATGGCCTTGGATGTCATTGCAGTTAATTAGGTGCATTTCTTTCATGTGTTTTCTCCAGTGGCTCTGGTTTCCTCTTTTTATCCCAAAGACAAGTATGTTTGTAGGTTAAATGGCTTCTGTAAATTGTCCCTGATGTGTAGGTTAGGGGGAGGATCAGGGGTGAATTGATAGTTGGGGTGAGGGGGGTGGGGGAGGTGGGGGAGGAGTAAATTGGGATTCATGAAGGATAAGTATAAATTAGTATTTGATCATCAGCATAGTTTCAATGGGCTAAATAGCCTCTTTTCATGCTGTACAACTCAATTACTTTATTGAATCGGGGAATAGGCCCAAGGTAATGAGTGATCTAATTATGTTCCTAGATCTCAGATAGGATGGTACTGGTTTCTTGAGTTCTGAGTTGCGATTGTTGGTGCTCATGACTCAACCAACATCATCAAGGGTTGCTCTTCTTGAGTAGTGGACCTACTCAATTGATTGCCGTTTGTCAATTCCATTTGCTGTTTCTCAGGGCATGGAACAGTCCATGCATGCTCACAGCAGAACTTGGGAAGGGTTTTGTCAACATGTTCCAGTAGCTGAGTGACCAACAAGAGAAAGTCTTCTCAACAGTCCTTGACATTCATTGGCATTTCTATCATCAAATCATCGATTAGGATTCCTGACGAGGACTAGCTACATGAAAGGCTGAATATCTTCTGCTGAATGACTCACGGCCTAAGTGTTCACTAAAATATCTGCTAAAATGTAGAAGATAGGAGAAGGACAAAGCTTCACCAATCCTCAGGAAGATTGCCCCCATCTAGCACAGTGTATTCCACATGATCAGCAGCCAACCCACCACTTTATGTATTCACACTCTGCAGCATCACACAACATGGCTGAAGTGTGTACAGCCAGCCTCGCTAACTTCACCAGCTGCTTTCCTTTCTGTGCCACAGATTTCAGCGTCTACAGTCCCTTGTGTCTGACTTGGAAATATATTGTCATTCCTTCATAAAATGTTATGAATTTCCCCACTCATCAGCACTTTGGATGGCACGAGTGGTGCAAGTATAAACCAGTTGTCTCACAATTCTTGTGACCTGGATTAGTTCCTAACCTCTGATTCTGTCTGTGTAGGTTTTGCATATTCTCCCTGTGACCACATGGATATTCCCATGGGTGCTCCAATTTCCTTCCACATCACAGATGTGTGAGGATTAGCAGATTAAGTGGGCACTGTGCGATGCC
The DNA here is from genome assembly GCA_038087875.1 of Malacoraja senta. NCBI lineage: Eukaryota > Metazoa > Chordata > Chondrichthyes > Rajiformes > Rajidae > Malacoraja > Malacoraja senta. The sequence goes on from CM075983.1 coordinate 34,774,041, forward strand.
TTTGGTGGATGGGTAAAATTGAAGGGTTGATGAGAAAGTAGGGAGAATAAACTGAGTTTAGTGTACACGTGTGCTTGATGGTCAGTGTGGAATCAATGGGCCAAAGGACTCATTTCAATGCTATGTGTCTCTGTGACTTTGATTATCTCCACTTGACTGAAATTGCTCAAGATGGTGACTGACAAACAGCAAGAATGATGAGCAGTAAATAATGGCCTTGTCACATGAATGAATAAATTAAAAATAAACAAGTATGAGCTTGTTGAAGTGGAGCTGCAATTAGTTGCTGGGGAAAACGATTACATTTTTAAATCAAAGTCTATTCCATGTTAATGCAAATATATATTATTGTTTAACAAACTGACAGAACATACAAGTAATGAAACATTATATCAACAATAAAACAACCTCCAGAGCATTGCAGACATATTAATTCAAAGTTAGCACCATTGCGAGTTCATAATTTATAACACTTGCAAGAATGATGAATAAAATTTTTACAATTTATTCCACTTATTCTATGATTCCACTAATTCTTAAACACTAGGCATATAATTATTGAGGCCATTTCTTGGTTGAAATCTAAAATAGAGAGTTATCTCGGAAGAAAGAAAAGCAGAAATAATATGTAGGTCATATCAAAGAGAAAGTATTAAATGAAGCAGAAAAAAAAGATAAAGGGTTTCTACCGGATGCACTGGTTCCCTTGTATATCTCAAAGTTATGCAGGTCAATAGACTAATTGGCCATTGTAAATTACCCTTGATGTAAAAGGTAATTGGTAAAATCTGGTGGAGTTGAATGGAATGTGAGAGCTTAGGTATGGAATTATTTTGTAAACCAGCATAAACAATGAGTTTAAATGAGTCAAAAAGAAATGAATAAATATGAGTAATTAGGGACAGAATAGGGAGGAGCAAACTTTGTAAATGGAAATCAATGTGCGATTAAATTTATTATCTCAGTACACCATTAATATCATATGACTAAATCATATTTCTGGCATATTTCTAAGATTCAGAGAACCAATGTTTGCTTAAGGATTGGTGAGGGAATTGAAAACTTTTTTAGGTAAAATTGTCAGAGAATCATTGTGTTCTGTGCTGCAGAGGAAAAAAAAAGTGTAAATTTCATCAAAAGATGAAACGAAGCATAGCTTTTCCCGCTGACCGGATTATCTGGAAAAGGGACTTGCTGGCAGACACTTGCCCATTCTTTATGATGCTGATGAGATGGGATCTAGCCTACCTTTACACTGCAGAACATTCTAATAGACTTTGCTTCCATTTTAATGGAATGACAATATTCATTCATTTTGAAAATAACTGGTTTGAAGGGCCTGTCCCACTTTCACGACCTAATTCATGACCTTTTTTACTCGTGGACATTTTTCATCAGGCTAGAAAAACGCCCCGACCTATTTGATGCCACGAGTACCTACGACTAGCATCATGACCTACCTACGACCTACCTACGACCTCCTATGACCTCCTACGACCTTGTGACGACCATGCTGCGAGTATGAGTCAAGGGCAAACTTGGCAGAGGTCGTGAAAGTGGGACAGGCCCTTAAGGTGCTGAGACGTCCCTGAGCCTGGTGGTTATTGGGGAATTAAATGGTAGATGTCTCAGCACATGTAAATTTATCTTCTAGCATTCAAGCTCCCTCCTGCCAGCACTCATTCACAATAAGGCATTGAATTACATATTGTACAAACAGGCAATTCAGCCCAAATATAACTTGTTGGGTTCTGGTCCACACATCTTTTTCTACTCGTCAGATTATGATTCACTCACTTTCACTCATACTGTATGTACATATTGTCCCAAGGTTAACTGGCTAGTATAGATTGTCCAGTAGGAATGCGGCAAAAGACTTAAAAGAGGAGTTATACATGAGAGTGAATGATTTGCAGAGCTAATGGGAAATAAGAAGTGGTAAATGTGATCAAAAGGGGTAAGGGCTGGCATGGACCCAATGGGCCAAATGGCCTCCCGCTGACCAAAATAAGTAAGTACGAATTTTCAAGATACGTTAATCAGATCCCACAAAGATGAACTAGCAGCAAATATTTTTGCCATCCTAGTCCTTGTGTGACCATAGATCCATCAATGTGTTTGAATCTTAACTTCTGCCTTGATTCAGGGATGGACTAGCATTGAAATTATATTTGCATCTTATGAACAAGTAAGTACATGGGAAATGCATTTTCTTTAATAAATATTTTCAAAGCCATTTCAGTAGGATTGGATACCTCAGAAATATGTATCCTGACTTACTCAAGCTTGGTTAAATCACTGAAATCAAGAAAACTATATTGTCTGGTCCCCACATAGGGTCTTGTCAGCATCAACTCCTCAATTTCCAGTGTAAATTCACAAAGTAAGACTCTTCTTATTTTCAATACAATTACAAATTTATGAACCACATGTAAAAAGGTGATACCTGTATATTTACATTGAATGGAAAGTGAAAATAAGTGGTAGAATTGAAACATTGTATGGTTAATGCAATGGAAGTTTTACAGATCAATGCCATACCTTTTCCTGTCATAGGGTGGTTGATATTTCTTATTATTTGGTGCAAGTTTCCAATTGAACATGTAGCTTTATGGCACTGTGTGACATCCCTGCATCCAATTCACACAAGTACAGGCAAGCCTTCTGGAATGACATTAATATTTGCAGAGTTTCAACTTTGAGTTTATGAGTAAAGGTCTGATTTTGATAAACAAGAATTACCTCTTAAACAAAGACTAAGGCCAGTACAACAATACGCAGAACTAAGGAAGGGGGAACCACTACAAAGTGTGGGTTTTATCGGATTTCAAAAATGCTTTATTTGTGCTTAACAAAAATGTTGTTTAGAAATGTTCATTAGGCATCCTATATTTTAGGCTTCAAGTAAGCATTTTAAAATAATTAGCTTAACCAACTGGGTTAGCAAACTGTAATTAAATGCTAAGAGTAGGAATTCTTCTTCTAACAATGGAATGAATCGGTCTTCAAGTATATATGTACGAAGCATACTTCTGGGAATCAATTTAGGTTCCCCTGGATAATCTTGACATACAATTGTAAATTATACCACTTTACTTATTGACCACACATAATTAGTTAAGCAACACTATGGACCTCAACCATGGAAGCAAGTCTTAGCCATAGATTAATACCAGGTCCAAATTTACTTAAAGGGCCCATCCCTAACTGGGAACGCTGCTGGGTTTCAATATTCTTCAAGGTAGGTTTCTTTTTTATCTTTGTATATATAATGATCATTCCTCCTTTCACACCCAGCCCTGCCAATGATCTCATGATCACTTGGATCTCTCTCCTAAGGACCATTGATCTTCAGCACAATTTCCAAGATCTGCTACCAGACCCCTTTGCCTCCTCCCTGACTTCTTCAAACACTTCTTCTATCTCCCTCATTCAAATTCATCTCCATTTCCCTGATGTAGATTTTACTAGCCCTCCCCAGGTGTAGATATCAATAACAGCAGCACTTTGACCACCTACCCCCTGCCCATTCTGATCTTCTCCCCCATACCATTCAACCTTGATATTCCCCCAATCATATCAACCACAGCTCCAATCAGCCATCCACTATTGCTGTGGCTTCCATTATTCTCAATAGGAGATGAGCACCATGCAATGGCCTTTGCTTATGATTGCTTGCACTAGGCTATGTTCTATCACATGTAATGCTTTGGGTATTATGTAGAGAAGAAAACTAAAGTTCTAGAGATCACTGGAATGTCAGATGTCTTTGTTTTATGGAACATTAAAGCAACATTTCTTTGATACATGAAAACACATGTTGAGGAATGTCTAGCCCTTTGGTGCTACATGTTTCTGGATCATAGAAGGTTAACATGCCCAACAGCCCAGAGAGTCCATGCCAACCCTCAAGCACCTATTTACCCTAATCATTTTTTGTTCACCCCATATTCCCCCACTACCCACATTCTACCACTCATCTACACACTAAAGACAATTTATAGTGGCCAAGTAGCCTACCAATCTGCACATCTTTGGGGCAATGGAGGAAACAAGAGTACTCAAACTAAATCCACGTGGTTACAGGGAGAACTCCACACACACGCTGCACCAAGGTCAGGATTGAACTGAGATGATGAACAGGCACTGTGCTACATATCAATGGAGATGTTCCTAATGTCCTAGCCACTATTTAACTCTTTAAAAAATTACAATGATTTGACCATGTCATTGCTACTTGCGGGAGTTGTAATACAAAAATGGTCTTTTGTATTTTCTACATTGCATGAGTGATCACACCTGGTAAAATAAGAGCTGTAAAATTCATTGGAGAACATATTTTTCTTCAAGTATTTATGGTTTTGAAAGAATGGTGATAGATTTTTCTGAAATGTTATAACTTGGCCTGCATTTGTTAGATTTTCATTTTAATCATGCATTATGTTGAGGCAATGCAAAATTCATCTCAGCAGTGATCAGGAAATAGTTATTTGACACACTTTGAACAGTGGCACTATACTATTCATGCCATTCATCATAATGGTTTCAAGTTAAAATCACTCCCAAAATTACTAAAGAGGAGTTGATACTCCAGTGCTGCACTGAGAGATTGCTGCTCTGCTAAAGATGCTGCATCAGTGTTGAGCCCATAAAACACTGCCATGGTTGATGCCTTCCCCATTAATAATCTCACATAGTTCTTGCAGCCTGCACAGTTGCGCCCCAGGAAATATATCCACCTGTTTATAGTCCGTTCCTTTTCCATTTCAAAATGTTTTCACCTTAAATCCAACAACACATAAAGATTACAGTTTATCATGGAGTTATCATGATGCTTCAGCCAATCGGACAATTATCAATATTACAAGCCTTTGACCTATTGATCTAAAAAAAAGTATCTTTTAATAATTAATTTTGTGTACCATTATTTTATTTTTTTACATAGGGCACCGGCTCCATTACAAGTCTATACAAATATTCCAGGCAGAGAGGAACTTATGTTTAATAATGTGACCAAAGAAGACTCGGTGTGGAGAACTGCGGTGAGTGGGAACAAAGGGGGACCTGGCACAGGATATTTTGTAAATTTGTCTGCACCCATTATGTGGAGACTCTTTGCATACCTTGAATGTGCAAAACAAAAAATATCACAGTAACTTGTCCCACATGATTCATTAATTCATCAAATTACACAGTAAACAAGTAAGCTTATGGTTATCTAAAATTGCACAAAATCTGTTTGTATTAAATCACATTACCATAATTCATTCTTGGTATCTCTTTTGAGAACAATATAAAAATCAAACCTCTTAAATATGCCAGGCAGTTATCATGAAATATAACTTGCTAAGGCAAGATAACTTGCAAGGGAAGAATGTCAATATTTTAATTTTCTATTCAAATTGTTGATTTAAGGAATACATATTCTCCAGAGAGCAAATGGTGATTTTGTATGACAGCATCACATTGAAAATTATTCTAAAGTTAAATTTAAAAGGGTACATTCCACTTATTGGAATTCTCTGCCTCAGAGGGTGGTGGAGGCAGGTTCTCTGGATGCTTTCAAGAGAGAGCTAGATAGGGCTCTTATAAATAGAGGAGTCAGGGGATATGGGGAGAAAGCAGGAACGGGGTACTGATTGGGGATGATCAGCCATGATCACATTGAATGGCGGTGCTGGCTCGAAGGGCCGAATGGACTACTCCTGCACCTATTGTCCATTGTCTATTGTCTATTGTCATTATGATAATCATAATCATAATCATACATTATTATCCAAGTATGTTTTGCAACATTCAAGGAATTGCATTTGCCATACAGTCATACCAATAAAAAGCAACAGAACACACAAAATACATTTTAACATAAACACCCACCACAGTATCTCCTCCACATTCCTCACTGTGATGGAAGGCGAAAACAAGTTCAATCTCTTCCCTTCTTTTTCCTCCCGCGGTCAGGGGCCTCGAGCCTTCCTTTGAACGGGCGATCTTGGCTCGCGTAGCCGGCGGCGTTTGCGCCCTCCACATCGGATATGGGGAGAAGGCAGGAACGGGGTACTGATTGGGGATGATCAGCCATGATCACATTGAATGGCGGTGCTGGCTCGAAGGGACGAATGGCCTACTCCTGCACCTATTGTCTATTGTCTATTGTCTATTGTCTATTTTCTATTATACTGAAGTTAGACCATGTTTTAGTTTTACAAGCTTTCATTGTCCAATGATTTTAACAAAAAGGATTGTCCATTCATAATCCCAGGTTGAGCTGAGATATTCCAGAACTGAAGAATTACTATTGAAATGCAGGCTGCCGCAATGAACAAAAAAATGGCAGTCAGTTTGCACATAGCAGTACACAATGAGCAATGACTTAAATGAAAAAATGATCTGTCAGTGAATCATGTTGATTGAGGGGTATCATTGGCCAGCACATTGGATAAAGGGGCCCTAGCTTTCCCCAAAGTTTGCCTTTGCATGGTTTTGGTCCATCTAATATGTAACATTATGATCAACTGTAGCAACTACTATTGGTGATGACACCTTTGACAACACACTATCCCCTCCCAACCCCCACCCCCAAGTCTGCAGACATTGATTTCAAGATGAATGGCATTCTTTTAATATTTAGCATCTGATAAGGCTGATCGGCTGGTCCTTTACCTTGAAGAAGCTCTTAGTTTCTGGAAATAAAGATATAAAAAAGCAAAGTCCGAATTTGTGAATGTTCTTGGTCCTCCTTATGTTCCTGGAACAAGAGATATCAGAATCAGGAAGTAGAGTAGTACCTATAATTTGTGTTGGTAATTAAATTAGGACTATCAGCTCCACTCCCTCTAGTTGAGTTCCCATCTCCAGTTTCCCCCAAACTGATTGAACAGCAATCTACAAGGATAGCTTGAAGAAAGCTGCTGTCAACCATGTTTATGTTTTTTTCTTGCCACTATCCATGAAAGTTCCTCAAACCCTAATCAGTCTACATGTTGCTTCTCAGTTGTACAAACTTATACTTCCTTGTGCACATCTGAGGCAAGGTCAAACTTGCACATGAGGTGATCTTGGTTCAGTCAATGGCCCAAGACAGGAAGCCCCAGAGCCTCTCAGCTTGGATAGAGCTATTTCTAACACAATGATGGGCTATTTCTGTCCAATATGTGATCAGGTAGAATCAAGAACATTAATCTTAGCGCAACTCCATGAAGAGTTCATGACAAGAGTATTCACCTATAACCACCCTTTTCTGTATTTGTCAACCAACATTCTATCTATCCCATTATGTTGCTGTTGCCTCATTATTATTTTTTTAACTTTCTGCAATCATATTTGATGGAGCACCCTATCAGAAATGCAAATATAGTATAGTCACCCATTCCACATCTGCTCACCACGTTATTTTTTTAAAGCCTCTGGTATTACTTCCTGCTGTTGATCACTGCATGCTCAATGTGAATTGTTCAGCTTTACAACTTGTGAATGCCAGAGAATTGACAGGAATAACAAAATTCTGGAAATGCACAGCACCTCATGCAGCAACAACAATGTGGTTCATTTTGCAAGCATAGATATCATAGAAGTGTTTCACTCTGGACGTTCACTATTTTGCTTCTTTGCTTATGTTCCAGCATGCAAGAATTTTACAACAGACAAAAATACACACATCACATACATACATACATACACTCAGTACGTAGCTTTGGTATGCCATGTTATCACATTTTGATTTTAAGTCTACTATATTTCATCTTCTAAGGATACTGGCAATTTTATTGAGCATGCCCATTATGTCAGGGGTGGCATCTCCATGTTTTCATTGTGCTCAGCAGTAAATCTGTATAATCAATCACAATGTAAAGGCAAATCCAGAGTTAACACCATCATGCCCAAACAATGACAAATTTTATCCACAAGCCTAGTTATTCGATCCTGCTAACAAAGCAACGCAAGGCATCTGGTACTATTTCAATTGGTTGGCATGAGATCAAAAAATATTGAAATAAATGAAATTGATTTATTTCCCATGAAATTACAGGTAGAGCAGGTTTGTCAAACAGGAAAGATGATTCCATTGTGATCTGTGTGAAGAACCACCAGAAGGCATGATTGCTCAATTCAATATAGCTCATACTTGCATGAGGCACAACGTAACAAAAAAAATAAGGAGTGAAACTTGAGAAATATTGCTCAATGCAATGAAAGATATCTGCAGCTATCGTGCGGAATGAGGCCACAAAATTGTTTATTTAATTTAGTTTTTCAGAACTATTGTTGTTGCACAGAAAGAAATTAGCCCAAGATTTTTGAAAAATATTATTCAGTTATTGATTCACAAATGTTTCATGATTAATTAGAATATGAATTGAAAGATGAGATGTACAGAAATATTCATGGCTAATTGAGGCTTGATCCTAAGATCACATTAAACAAGATTCAACCATCATCAACCTATGTAAGCCAAACAAGATTTTGTTTATCCTATTTTGCACTGATTATCACCACAAAGCAAGCTGTAGATTTAAAAACAGTACAAGAGATCATTTGAAATGATTTGACAACTTCAGTATTCAAACGGAGGCTTTTTCCTCCCAAATCACTGTTTGAACAATTAAGTGACATCGCCTACAAGAGAGTTAAATTCCCTACTAAACTACTTACAATCTGTATTCGTTTACTAGACTAAATGGGACCCGGGTGGCCTGGTCCCCCAACGCAATATTCCACCACTCACCCATAGCCCTCAACTGCGCAGGCGCGGCTGACTCACGGCATTCTGGACTCACTCAATGACTCACGGCTTTCTGGGCTCACTCACTGGCTCACAGCTTTCTGGACACTCACTCACTGACTCAGGGCTTTCTGGACACTCACTCACTGACTCACGGCTTTATGTGTGCTCACTCGCGGCTTTCTGGACACTCAGTCACTGACACGGTTTTCTGGACACTCTCTCACTGACACGGTTTTCTGGACACTCTCTCACTGACACGGCTTTCTGGACACTCACTCACTGACTCACGGCTTTCTGGACATTCACTCACTGATGGTGTTCTGGACTCACTCACGATTTTCTGGACTCACTCACGGCTTTCTGGACTCATGGCTTTCTGGACTCACTCACGGCATTCTGGACTCGCTCACGGTTTTCTGGACTCGCTCACGGCTTTCTGGACTCAAACGGCTTTCTGGACTCACTCACGGCTTTCTGGACTCTCTCACGGCTTTCTGGTCTCACTCACGGATTTCTGGACTCATCCCGGCCTCCGGGGCTTTATTCTCCTCGTCCCGGTGATTGACAGCGGGTGCTGGAAGGGGCGTTGCCGTCCTGGTGATGGACAGGAGAGAAGACCAATCTGCTGATCTTATGATATTTAAACCTTCATAACTTTTGTATTATTCCACCGCTCGGAACAAAACTTGATGCGCTTGGAGTGCAGGTGAACGGTGATTAAGGTGGCGAAGAATCGTAGCGCTATCCAGTACCGTTTTTGTGCAAATCTAAAAACATCGCAAACCGGAAGAGGACAAGATGAGAGTTTTAGTTAAGTACTAGACCAAGTGCAGACCCGTTGGGTCTGGTCCCCGAAAGTGCTTGACACCCCGGGGTGTTGTTCCCGAACGTGCTTCAGACCCCGGGGTGAAAATCGTGGAAAAAAAGATGGCGTCGTTTTCGGAGAAAATCGGAGAAAAAAAGATGGCGTCGTTTTCGGAGAAAGTCGGAGACAATCGGAGAAAATCACATGGGGGTGGGGGGGGGGGGGAGATTTTATTAAAAAACGTGTACATAAACAGGACCGAATTTAATCAGGAGTGGCTATTCGTAAAGATACATGTCATCTCTTTGGAAATGGTAAAACATATGGGCCTTTCCGCGCGCTGTGTGGGCCAGGGGCGGTATCAAAGGCGGCGTGCGGACGTACAGACGTACAGACGTACAGATGTACAGACGTACAGACGTACAGACGGACGACAGCCAGAGAGTTTTAAAAGTATATAGATAGATAGATAGATGTTCCTGATGGATTTGAATTTTTCACTAGAATTCTCAATACATTGGAAAACCAGACTTGAGTAAATTTTGCTGAGATCATAGCTATATGGTCGGCATCAAAGCTTCCTGCTGTTTATCTTCAATAAACTACTTTCACAAATGTGTTGTAATAATAAAACGTAAAATTGTAGAATAAGAACAAATATGAGTAGATCAATCCTTCTAAATTAAAGTTTCCAGCACGTTAATGCACTTAGATTACATAGCTCTGGTAATAGAATTGATAATCAAGGCGTTGGTAGCCATCTGGTTAAAAGTTAAGGTGCTGAATGAGTGGATGGAAGATTGAGGAGATGGGGGTAAGTTTTTGATTAGTTTTTGATTAGCCAGGGGATGGTCAGTGGTGAAGGGAGGAGCCTGGTGCCATTGCTTTGAAGTGAAGGGGTGTGCTGCTGTTGTGCAGCATTGTTTAGAGGGAGGGTTGTCTAGTGGGAGAAGGGCGGTGGTGGGGGTTCAGTCAGCATTCTCTGGAGAACATGGATAGGTGATATTGCTGGTTGGGACCCTTCTTCAGACCAAAGATGAAGTCTTCAAGTCTGAAGAAGGGTCCTGGCCCAAAACAGGGACACCTGGAGGATTGCAACAGTTACAGCACTGTTCAAAAAAGGACAGGAGACATATTAGTCAGTGGTGATGGAAGGTTATTCTAACCCTTAATAAAATGCTGCAAAGGTGCTAGGTGGTGATTTGTGTTTAATTCATTTCAGGAAGAATACCCAAGGGGAGGGTGTTACAGATATAATACCAGGGGGCAGGTGTGTGGAATGTCTGTAGAAAATTAGATGTTTTCATTAATTGAAGAAATTTAATGTTCAAAATTATGAATGAGTAAATAAGATTGATCTGTTTCCAGTGACAGAAAGAGAAACAACTGGGGATCATGATTTAAGTTTAGAGTCAACTAAACAAGAGATAATATGCTGAACATGAAATATATGGTGTAAAAGGAAAAAAGACTGCGTTTCAATTAAAACTTGCAAAAAAATAGGATAAATAATGTAAACCACGCAGACAAAGGATAATCTTAAAGATCTACCCTAGCAAGATATTAACCAATGTTGGGTCCATACACTAGCTTTTAGTTTTTGTATATTGGCTGTTATATCCCCTAGTTCCTCTACAGTTCTTCGTCTAATTCCAAGATGACGTACTTATTTATCTTTCTAAAATCCAATGGAAGAAATTTAGAACAATACATTTTTTAAATAATTATTTTAAAATGCATTGGTTAGAAAAGTTGACATATTTGGTTTAACGGAGATAAACAAACAGCTGCACATCATGCTGGACAAACCATGCAAGGACAGAAGATCAGGTCTCCTGAAGGAATGATAGAATTGCTGCGTTATAGTGCAAGAGATTCGGCTTTGATCCTGACCTTGTCTGTATTGAGTTTGTATGTTCTCCCGTGACCTGCGTGAGGTTTCTCCAGGATCTCCAGTTTCCTCCCACACTACAAAGACGTACAGGTTTGTAGGTTAATTGGTATAATTGTAAATTGTCCATAGGTGTGTAGGATAGTGTTAATGTGCGGGGATCACTGGTTGGCATGGATTTGGTGGGCCGACGGGCCTGTTTCCGCACCGTATCTCTAAACCAAACTAAACTAAACTGATATCCAGGCCTTTCTGCCTTTTAATCTTAAAGCCTCTTTCCTGGCCCTGCAGTAAATTAAACTCAATGGGAAGGTAGAGAATGGCTGGGGTGATAATGGTCCAAAGGCCCTGATATGGGATGATTATGAAATTCCAGTTCCATTACAGATCTGGGCTGCTTGCTGAGCTGCCAGCCTGGTAAAGAGTCAAGAGACAAGAGTGTTTCATTGTCATATGTCCCAGAGAGAACAATGAAATTCATACTTGCTGCAGCACAACAGAATATATATATATATATATTAGACTAAGTGGGACCCGTTGGGTCCCATGTTCACATGGGAGGGCTGGTCCCCCAATGCAATAATCCACCTCTCCACCAATTCCAATATTGGTGGCCAGTGGGGGGGGGGCTTTCTGGAGCGCTAGTATGGGTGTTGTGGGCCGAAGGGACTGGTTTCCAGAGGTCTTGTATGGATATTGTGGGCAAAATAGATTATTGGGCTGGCAGCTCAATCACTCAGGCCTGGTGGGCTGGCAGCTCAGTCACTCAGGCCTGGTGGGCTGGCAGCTCAGTCACTCAGGCCTGGTGGGCTGGCAGCTCCATCACTCAGGGCTGGTGAGCTAGCAGCCCAGTCACTCAGGGCTGGTGGGCTGGCAGCTCAGTCACTCAGGGCTGGTGGGCTGGCAGCTCAGTCACTCAGTGCTGATGGGCTGGCAGCTCAGTCACTCAGGGCTGGTGGGCTGGCAGCTCAGTCACTCAGGGCTGGTGGGCTGGCAGCTCAGTCACTCAGGGCTGGTAGGCTGGCAGCTCAGTCACTCAGGGCAGGTGGGCTGGCAGTGCATTCACTGCTATTCCTTGAAATTCCATTTCATGCAGAGTGCAGGCCACCAAACTCAATTTCATAGCATTTCAGGCAGAGTGCAGGCCACCAAACTCAATTTCATAGCATTTCACACAGAGTGCAGGCCACCAAACTCAATTTCATAGCATTTCAGGCAGAGTGCAGGCCACCAAATTGCCAAACAACTCATTGCATTGTCATTGGAAGCCTTACCCCACTATTCAAGCCTCACATCAAAAACCTTGGCGTGATATTTGACTCAGCACTGAAATTTGACAAACAAGTCAATGCCGTGGTAAAAGCTAGCTTCTTTCAGCTTCGGACGATAGCTAAAATAAAACAATTCCTCCAGTTTGATGACCTCGAAAAGATCATCCACACATTCATTTCCTCCCGCCTACATTACTGCAACTCCCTGTACACTGGCATCAGCCAATCTTCCCTGTCCCACCTGCAACTGGTCCAAAACGCCGCAGCGAGACTCTTGACGGGCACCCGAAAAAGGGACCACATCACACCGATCCTGGCCTCTCTCCACTGGCTCCCTGTGCGGTTCCTTATAAACTTCAAGATCCTCCTCCATGTCTACAAAGCCCTCAATGGGCTTGCCCCCACCTACATTAAAAGTCTTCTCACCCACCACTCCACCTCCAGGCCCCTCAGATCGGCCGACTTGGAGTTGCTGAATATCCCACGGTCTAGGCATAAGCTCAGGGGCGACCGCGCCTTTGCGGTTGCAGCCCCTAGACTGTGGAACAGCATCCCCTTTCCCATCAGAACTGCCCCCTCCATCGACTCGTTTAAGTCAAGGCTAAAAACTTATCTATACTCCCAAGCCTTTCCTGACGTCCTCTGAGTGAGGGTTACATGTATATATGTATGTAGTTTGTTTTGTTTATGCTATTCTTATAACAAATGTAAAGCACTTTGGTCAACGAGAGTTGTTTTTTAAATGTGCTATATAAATAAATGTGACTTGACTTGACTTGACTTGACTTGATTAAGGGCTAACAAATCATTTATTGCAAGTACATGGCAGACTCACAGTTCAGTCGATTCACAGCTTAGAATCACAGTTGTGGACTCTCCCTCGTGATCTTCCAGAGTGACTGACTCATGTCCAGGCATCTGGGATTTTATAGTCCTCCCCCCCCCCCCCCCCCAGAAGGGGTGTTACCTTCATCGTGGTGATTGACAGGCAAGAGGACCAATCAGCTGATCTCAAGATTTTTTTAACATTCATAACTTTTTCATTTTTCATCGATCGGAAAAATCCTCGCTGCTGCCTCAGCGAAGGAGGACTGTGAGTATGATGGCCAAAAATCATAGCGATATATGGTAGCGTTTTTTTCTAAAATCATTATACAGCGCAGCCAAGAAATGGTCAAGATGAGGCTTTTAGTTATATAGATATATATACATTCACAAACAGGCATACTCAAAAAACAAATAGTGTAATAATAATAATAATAATAATAATAATAATAATAATAATAATAATAATAATAATAATAATAATAATAATAATAGTCTATCGTAGTTCAGAGCTTATTTGAGGTTGTAGTGTTTAATTGCCTGATGACTATAGGGAAGAAACTGTTCCTGAACCTGGACATTACAGTTTTCAGACTCCTGTACATTCTTCCCGATGGCAGCAGTGAAATGAGTGTGTGGCCAGGATAGTGTGGGTCTCTGATGAAGCTGGCTGCCTTTTTTAGGCAGCGACTGCGATAAATCTCTTCGACGGTGGGGAGGTCAGAGCCGGTGATGGACTGGGCAGTGTTCACAACTTTTTGCAGTCTTTTCCGCTCCTGGACATTCAAGTTGCCGAACCAGGCCACGATGCAACCAGTCAATATGCTCTCTACTATGCACCTATAGAAGTTCAAGAGAATCCTCTCTGACATACCGAATCTCCTTAAACTTTTCAGGAAGTAGAGGCGTTGATGTGCTTTATTTATAATTACATCAGTGTGCTGGGTCCAGGAAAGATCTTCGGAAATATGACCGCCCAGGAATTTGAAGTTTTTGACTGTCTTCACCATCGTCCCGTTGATATAAACAGGATTATGAGTCCTCATCTTCCTCTTCCAAAGTCCACAATCAGTTCATTGGTTTTACTGATATTGATAGCCAGGTTGTTGTGCTGGCACCATTTCGGTCAATCTCACTTCTATACTCTGACATCACCATCTGTTATTCGTCCAACAACAGTGGTGTTGTCGGTGAACTTGAAGATGGAGTTCGCACTATGTCCAGATACACAGTCATGAGTATAAAGTGAGTAGAGCAGGGTGCTGAGCATGCAGCCTTGAGGTGCTCCCGTACTGATTCTTAATGAGGATGAAGTATTTCTGTCAATTCGAACATACTGAGGTCCGTGGATGAGGAAATCGAGGATCCAATTGCAGAGGGATGCGCAGAGACTCAGTTCCATGAGCTTGGTAAGCAGCTATTTATTTATTTATTTATTTATTTATTAACCAAAAATATTAATTAAAATATTAAAATAATATGTACAGTACAATAAAACAAAACAGAACCCACCACCATAATACAAGACAAGCAATAAACTATTATACAACTGTCTTACAATCCAACAGTCCCGCAAATCCCCAGGGCACCCGTGGACAGCGCGTAGTCCTTCTCCAACACCACCCGGGCATGGACGAAGGGCAAGCAGCTGGCTTGGGCAGAGCCCTCTTCCGCCTGGCGCCATGACTCACAGATGGCCAGATTGGCCAGGCCCAGGAACAACCCAACCAGGACATCCTCGGCCCTACCCTCTTCCCTATGCATGAGGTGTCCAAAGATGAGAATGGTGGGTGAGAAGTGCAGCCAGAAGGCAAGGAGCAGCCCCACGGTACCCAGCTGTATTTATTTTTTAATTAATCAAAAATATTTATTAATATTAAAATAATATTTACAATACAATAAAACAAAACAGAACCCACCACCATAATATAAGACAAACAATAAACTATAATACAACTATCTTTCAATCCTTGTCAACGATGCATTCAACCCCCCCCCCCCACCCCCCGCGGTGCCCAGCGGTCCTGGAAATCCCCCAGGGCACCTGTGGACAGCGCCTAGTCCCTCTCTAACACCATCCGGGCACAGACTTATCCCCGGAAGGGCAGGCGGACGGCTCGGGCAGAGCCCTCTTCCACCTGGTGCCGTGACTCACGGATGGCCAGCTTGGCCAGGCCCAGGAGCAACCCAACCAGGACATCCTCAACCCTGTGGGTCGAGGTTCTTGTTGAGGTAGGAGTTAATATCCACCATAACCAATCTCTCAAAGCACTTCATCACCACAGACATTAGCACAAATGATTCTAGGTTGTCTTTACTGACCTGGAATGTTAAGCTCCTCAAAGAACATTGCACCCAGGAATCAGGTAACAGTGACCACCAGTAAGCAAAAGTCATACACACTGGTTAGAAAGAGGTGGGGCAGGATATGCCATCGGGTTGTAGACTACCAGAGGTGGAAGATTGCAACCTTCACGTGGTCCACCCTGTTTCGACTAATGCAATCAACTCGACGTGCACAAATGGAAGATCAAATAGAACAAGTTGTCCAACAACTTTAGGCTGTGCACGCCACACGAAAGAAGAAGAAGAAGTAGACTATCAAACTGGTTTAGATATAATCCCAGGCTCGGTAGGCAGATTTTCCAAACCTAACAGATGGGAAGCCTGCAGATCCCAGAATAGCCAGCAGCCCAAGCTACAAGGTGGAGGATGCTGCTATGGGCTTAAACTTACACCAGCACTAGACACCAGGGCTTCCATGGGGAAACAAAATATCATCAGCATGGGTATCGGAACAGACGTTTAAAGCCATTAATCAATGATCAGTTTCAGGTTGATATCCAGCCTTCCAAATTCAGTTTAGTAGAGATCTGTTCCAAAGTTTTCCTTAATTGTATATGAGTGTCAGATTAATTACTCATCAAATGGAATACATTGTTATGGGCTCAAAATGCAAATGTTGATTAACCGTGCTTCTGTCTCCATCACACTAACACACTGATAATGTAAAGCAGTCATGCTCTGGTGAAGTCTGTTATAGAAACAAATCTCCATAACTGCGTTGCTCGAGTCAGATGAAGGGAAAGTAGATTAAATATTTTCTCTTTAAATACAGAGTTTGCATAACTTCCCTAATGCAGCAATTAACAGAAAATTGAGATGTGAAAGAGATCAGCAAAGGCAGCTTGGAAGGAGGCTTGGAGTGGCCATAATCCTGAACTACCTGGAAAACAGATTAAAGGTACCTGTCAGGATGTATCCAAGATTGCAGATGGTTGCAGATTCCAGTGTGGAAATAGGATATTGGCACTTTAAATGACACTGCTTCAAATAGCATTTGTAAATCTGGGTTATTTGCCAAGTGAATAATAACAGCTGTCGTTTCTCAGCTTAGATAGTGACAATCATGTTGGGGACAATTTTTTGTTTTCTGAAGCATGGTTAATGTTACTTGAGGGGTGGGGGGGGATGTTTAAACCAAAACAATTGCACTTTGGGAAAATAAAGTCCTGCAGAAAAATTAAGATTTCAAATTGACCGACAGGAGCTAAGAAGAACGGATGCAATATTATTCTGTATAGCGAAACAACATGGAAACAAGCCCGTCGACCCACCAAGTCCACGCCCACCATCGATCCCCCATGCTCCAAGTTTAGCAGACTTCCAACTGCCTTGTGTGGAATAATCTCTCAGTAAATGCTTGCAGAATGCAACTGAGGGGGATCATCATCAAAGTTTCAAGAAGAGTCTTGACCTGAACCACCAAGGAAAGTATTTCTTGTGCACTGTAGCTTCAACTAGATAGAATCCAAATCAAAATATATATTGTGTATTATATTTTGGTCAGACCCCTTGTTCAGACCCTTTTCCCTACACTGATGATGTCTGAGTCAATGAGTTCCTCTAATAGTTTGGTTTTCGCTCAGGACTACAGTACCTGCAGTCTCATGTACAATGTGTATTACTGTGTATTTATTGGGAAACTGCAAACGATTCGGGAATTCAGACAGGATAAACAGTCAACTACAGGCCAGAAAGCCCAGCATTTTTTCTTGGGGAAATTATAATTTTATTGTCAAGGATGTGGAAACAGGACACTTAGAAAACCCAAAACATGGTCACGCAGAGTCAAGGCAGATATATGAAAAGAAAATATTGTTTGACCTATCTTTGAGGATGTAATTAGAGGGAGGGCAATGGATTTCCAAAAGGTAACACATAGAAAGTAACACACAAAGTAATTGTTTTTGGTATTGAGGTAATATGTTAACATGGATAGGTGATATCAGGACCCTTCCTCAGACCAATTGAGTTTTTCCACTTTGTTTTGTTTAACTTTAAAACTACGCGTCGATGCCACTGGTCTGCACCAGCGAGCACTTCTTCACCTGTTCACATGGCTGTTGTTGCGGCTCACATTGTAGCCCCTGACAGGACACACTTTCTTCAAACAACTACCAACAACAGGAAATGCTTGGTCACCATGGTGCCTCTCATCTGCTGTCGCTTCCAAGGTGGAGTATGTTGGCGACTCTGGGAGAGAAGGAGGAGGTGGCGGTGGTGGGGCAGAAGAGGCCAACTGGATAGAGCGACGGGAGAAGCAGGTGGCAGCAATCAAGCGAGGAGTGGACAAAGCCACTGCCAACAACAAGAAACAGCAGCAGGTGAGAGGAGGGGGGACACCCACGGTAACTGAGCGCATCCTGTCATTGGCAGCAACCTGAAGAAAGCACTGGCTCCAGGGACTACAACATGAGCCACAACAACAGCCATGTCACCGGATCATGCAGTGGGTGAAGAAGGGTTCGCTGGAGCACCTAGCGAGTCGGGAGTGGGAGGTACATAAAAATGCTGGAGAAACTCAGCGGGTGCAGCAGCATCTATGGAGCGAAGGAAATAGGTAACGTTTCGGGCCGAAACCCCGGGAGTGGGGTTGGAAGCTGGGGAGACGGTGGGAACCGGGGATGGATCGGCAGGTCATTCCATTCACATTCAGTTTACATTTTATATTTGTTTTATTTACGTTTTTGGCAATGCATGGTGCTTTAGAGACATGGGAGGGGTGTCATTAGGGGTAACATTTCATTATTACGTGACCTCTGTTGGTCTGGAAAACGGATAATCAAGAAAGGCTCTGGAACCGAGGATGCCGGAAAATTGGTGTTCAACCTGCATTAATTATCTTAAAATATATGTTTAGTGGATGCAAGTGGATGTAATTTTGTATAAAGTTACAAAGATTGTAGACCAAACTTCTTCAGATTTAACTAACTTTGCTCAATTGACTGAGCTGTACATATTGTATCTGAATCCTTCAACTGGGCAATAACTTGATTGTGAAGAAGTGTTCCAAACTGAAACATCACCCATCCTTTATGTTCAGAGCTGCTGCTTGATCCAGAACTTTGCCTCCATTCTTAAATGCTGTAATGGCCCAAATCACAATAAGCTTGGGAGAGATAGTAAAATGATTCCTATATTGTCTCATTGTCTTCAGAGCAATCTGCTTCAATTGAGCCATTCACTCATAATATCCTGTAAAATAAAATCATTCACTTTTTTCATGAATTGTGACAGATTTTGATTACATGATCCATTTCAGTGCAAGCTGTAAATACTGCCATCTGATGGGTGTATGGAATTTGACAATAATATGTGCATTTAATGTGCAGGATTGTTTTATAGTTTATGCTTGTTGTTTCCGTAGCGGGTTATTACTAAGGGGGATTGAAGGCAACCTTGTCTTACCCCTGTGACAATGTCAAAGAATTCTGTGTTTCCTGAATCAACCTTGACGCAACAACTGGATCCCTCGTAAAGGTTCTTGAAGATGTTGATGAAAGCCTCTGGAATGCCATACACTTTAAGAATTTGCCACAGGGTGCCTCTATGAATGAATGAATGAATGAATGAATAAGTTTATTGGCCAAGTATTCACATACAAGGAATTTGCTTGTACACTATGTACACTATTTGTACATAGAGAATGCCTTTTTGAAATCAACAAAGTTTATTAGTATTGGCTTCTGAAATTCCAGGCATTATTCTACCACATTTCGTAACACAGTCCGCTGCAGGATCTTCCCATTCAGAATCTTCCTTGTGCATCACGGAGTTTCATATCCAGAGCTGCGCTAAGACGATGTAGCAGTACAGAACAAAGCACTATTTCTGGGACTGAGAGCAACGTGATCCCTCTCCAGTTTCCAGTCACTAAGATCTCCTTTCTTTGGCAATTTCACTATCACTCCTTTCCTCCAATCTTCCCAGCATGCATTACATAGCTTCGTGAGTTTCCCTCTCAACGTTTCTCCTCCGCTCTTTAGTAGTTCTGCTGGAATCTGGTCGAGGCCTGCTGCTTTGTTATTTTTCAGATTCTTAATTGCAATTGCAACTTTAATTTCTGTGATTGGTCCAACTTTCACCTCAAGTTCTGGAGTATCTTCCTCCTCAGGGAAGACAAACAGTTCAAATGGTTCAGGTTGATTCAATATCTCTTTGAAGTGTTCAACCCATTGCGTGTTTTGCTCTTTTTCTGTCAGAAGTACTCTCCCGCTCTTGTCTTTTATGAGGGCACCAGATCTACTACCGGAATCTCCCAGATCTCTGGCTATGCGGTAGAGTGTATGGGTGTAATTTCTGTCCCTGGCTTCTTGTGCTTCTGCGCATTTGCTTTCTATCCAAGCTTTTTAAAAATCTTTTCTGCATCTCCTCTTCACTAGTTTGTGTACTTGTCCATAATTTTCTGCCATTTCTTTCCTTTCTTCAGTTGTCTTTGCTTCTACTTTATGTCTCTTCTTCTGTCAATCATCTCCCATGTGTCTGATCTTATCCAACTTTCTTTTCTGGTCCCACGTCTTCGGCCAATGGTGGTATCTGCAGCCACTGTTGTTCAATATCATCTCCTTCCTGTAACACTTGGAAACTATTTATTACTTCAAATTTTAATTTCTGTGACATCTCTTCATCTTTTAGCTTTGCAATGTCGTATGGTTTTACAACTTTCTGAACTTTAATCTTTTTCAGTTTCAATTTTAATGTTCCTCTAACAAGGTAGAACAGGGTTTGAAGGTGTAATGGGACCATTTGGGTCAGCCAGGAAGACAAATGACAATGGAGAATGAATTTTATCATTTTGTAATGTGGATGGAATGTGCGTGTGAAACACATTATTTAGGCATAAATACATACACAAGAAATCTTGGCGATCACCAGATGGAAACACGTGGAACGAGATTGACTACATCTGCATCAGCAAGGGATGGCGCAGTACGATGCAAGATGTATGGAGTTACAGAGGGGCAGACATTGGTACTGACCACAAAGTGAATTAAATCAAATAAAAATGCATAATGTGGGTTGCAGACATCCAAAAGGAAATTGCTTTTAATCAAAATGAATAACTTTGAAAATTAAAAGGAAAAAAATCTTGCATTTGCCTAATACTTTTCGCAACTCTTGGAGAAAAGTAAAAGGTTTGCTTAAATGAAACTTGAAGGGGAAAGGTGTCAGATAACTTCCTTTTCAGTTAACTATAACATCCTTCAGTATTGTGGCTGAAACCACCCCCCTCCCTCAATTCTGTCCTTGAAAAAGAATGAACGATGCCAGCGCATCTACTTTCTTAGACTTTTAAAGAGATTTGGGATGTCACTGAATACGCCATCTTCTGCAGATATACTGTAGAAAATATCCTGACTGGTTGCTTCATGGCCTGGTACAGTGAGTCAAATGCACAGGAATTCAAGAAGCTGCAAAGTATGGTGAACTCAGCACAGTCCACCATGGACACACCCCTCTTCACCATCAAAAGCATCTGTATGAGGCACTGCCTCAAGTTTGTGGCATCTGTCATCAAGGATCCTCACCATCTGGGCCTTGCTGTGTTCTTGCCAGGGCCGGATTTAGATGAAGAGAGGCCCTAAGCTATTTCGCTTGTCAGGCCCTCTCCTCCCAATCCCCCACCACCACGACTAGAGGACCATGACTACCCGACAGTGACAGTGTGACACTTTTAGATCCTACTGTATGTTGTCATTAAACAGTTGTTTTTAAAATACATATTGGATTCACCATGGAGCAGGCGATGCCTTACCTGGATCGCCCCCTATAACCATATAACATATAACAATTACAGCACGGAAACAGGCCATCTCGGCCCTTCTAGTCCGTGCCGAACACTTACTCTCACCTAGTCCCATCTACCTGCACTCAGACCATAACCCTCCATTCCTTTCCCGTCCATATACCTATCCAATTTATTTTTAAATGTAAAATCGAACCTGCCTCCACTACTTCCACTGGAAGCTCATTCCAGACAGCTACCACTCACTGAGTAAAGAAGTTCCCCCTCATGTTACCCCTAAACTTTTGTCCCTTAATTTTCAAATCATGTCCTCTTGATTGAATCTCAATGGAAAAAGCTTATCCACGTCAACTCTCTCTATCCCTCACATAAATTTAAAGACGTCTATCAAGTTCCCCCTTAACCTTCTGCGCTCCAAAGAATAAAGACCTATCTTGTTCAACCTTTCTCTGTAACTTAGGTGCTGAAATCCAGACAACATTCTAGTAAATCTCCTCTGTACTCTCTCTATTTTGTTGACATCTTTCCTATAATTTGGCGACCAAAATTGTACACCATACTCCAGAATTGGCCTCACCAATGCCTTGTACAATTTTAACATTACATCCCAACTTCCATACTCAATGCTCTGATTTGTAAACGCCAGCACACCAAAAGCTTTCTTTACCACCCTATCTACATGAGATTCCACCTTCAGGGAACTATGCACAGTTATTCCTAGATCCCTCTGTTCAACTGTATGGCTGCCGTTGACACAAGCTCTAGCCTGCAGGCTCAACTATTTGTCAATTTGATGGCGTTCTGAGATTCCTTCTAAACTCTAACTCGCCTGGTGTCAATGAACGATTTTTGGTGAATTTAAAACGCAAGGTAGAACAACTTAACTAATTATTAATTACTGGACTATCTTCTATCTTCTACCTTCTATTATCTTCTACCTTCTACTATTCGCTGAGTGGAAAACACTACTGGTTTTACAATGGGTGAGCCAATTGCCCTCCAAAGTGTCTTGGATAATATGCAGCAAATGCAGCTCAACATGATATTACATATGGACAATAAAATTGATCCAATTAGAGTAAGCCTGATTAACATTGAAGGCTCACTTCAAACGCTTGGAGAGCAAGTAACGGAGCTTGAGCAAAGAGTTAGCTCCAACGAGGATAATATAATGGACCTGGTCGGACATGTAAAATTACTTGAAAAAGAAAACGCTGACCTGAAAACTTGGGCAGATGACGCTGAGAACAGAAGCAGACGTTCCAACTTACGTTTTGTCGGCATCCCCAAGAGGGTCGAGTCAAAAGATATTTCCGGATTCATAGGCCGTCTGATACCGCAGCTTTTTGGTGAGGCGAATTTCCCCACTCCTCTAGAGATTGAGCGTTGTCACCGTGCTGGTCGCAAGGATAACTCCAGAGCCAAGGGTCCGAGGCCTATCTTGGTGAAGTTCCACTATTTCCAGGATAAGCTGAAGATAATGAAGCTCTCCCGGGAGAAAAATGTGCCCCTTGAGTACAATGGAGCTCGGATTCATGTCTACCCGGACTTCAGCGCTGCTCTTGTCCGGAGACGCCGGGAGTATGATGCGGCTAAGAAGAAGCTACGCGACCGTGACATTAAATATGCATTGATATTTCCCTGCACACTGAGAGTTGTCTACGCTGGCAAGACACAGTTCTTTCGTACTCCTGATGAAGTTGAGCCATTTTTTGGTGAGGTTTCCTCCACTAACTCCTCCATGGACTCTGATATAACAGCCTAATGTTGGTGGCCAGTGGCTGGTGATAGCGTTAGCACAATAATGTTGTTTGCCTATGAACTTTGTGTTTATCTGGTTTTGGTTGTATTTTTCTTGATTTTGATAAACTGATGCCAGTGGGTCCTCTTGTAATTATATAATCGCTGGACAACCATTGATTTTTCTGTTTTATTTGCAAAGTTAAAACTGGCATGAGAGTTGTTATGATTGATGCTGCTTTACTACTGTTGCGGTAAAAAGTGTTGCAATTGCCGTAAAAACGTTGTAAAACTAAGAGTTGTTATTTTGGGCTTCATAATGCCCCATTAATTTAAACATAAATGGTCCAGGACCTCATACTTTGATCTATTTGCATAAATATGAGCTATGCAGACTGAGGTGTGTATGCTCACTTTGTTTTCTTCTTTTTCTCTCTCTCTCAATGACGCAGCCTGATCTTGTGTGCTTTGTCTGTCCTGTCTTTTGTGTGTGTGTGTCTGTGTTAATCTGTGTATGTGGCTCTCTCGTCCCCTTTCTCATGCTATTTCCCTGCCTCACTCCCCTGACTTTATCTACACCCAATTGATCCATAATTGATACAGCTAAAGGTCTAAAAATTATCCACTTGAACATTAGGAGTCTTCTTCCAAAGATAGATTTAATTAGAGTTTGGATTGCACAGAATAAACCTGACATAATAACATTTTCAGAAACATGGTTACATAGTGAAATTTGTGACAATGATATTCATATTGATAATTTTGTATTATATAGAGCAGATAGGCCTACGAGAGCTGGAGGTGTGGCTTGTTATGTGTCAACTTGTTTTATATCTGAACTTGCCATCCCTAAAGCAACCTCACCCCTCTTTGAAAGCCTTTTTATTAGGTTAAAACTTCATGACAATAAACATCTAATTATTGGCACTATCTATCGATCTCCCCTTGTTCATCCTGACTCAACTAATTCCTTAATTTCTACTCTCACCTCTATTGAATACCCATGTGAATTAGTGCTTCTTGGTGACTTCAATAAAAACTGGCTCGATCGCTCCTCTTCTAACAACAAACACTTGCTTAAAAGTATAAACCTGACCCAGTTAATCAATGAACCTACTAGAGTTCATGGCAATTCTACATCACTATTAGAATGGATTCTTGTTACCCATCCTGACCGAATCTTAACATCTGGTGTTTTGTCAGATTGCTTTAGCGATCACTCTGCTATTTTCTGTGTGTGGAAGATTAAACCCTCCCGTCTCCCTCCTAAACATATTCGTGTTAGACAATGTAGAAAATTAAATTATGATAATTATATGCATGACCTGATTGCAATAAACTGGGATAGGTTTCAACTTATACCAACTGTCGAGGATGCCTGGAATTATTTATACACTGAAGTCTCAAGAGTTATTGATAATGATGCCCACTGGAGAGAAATAAAAGTCAAGGGAAAACATTTACCATGGATTAGTGCTGATTTGATCAACCTTTTTAATGAGCGAGATAAAGTTTGGAAGACTTTCAGCGAAACAAAGGACCCTGCTGACTGGGAAAAATATAGGTCCTTAAGGAATCAGTGTACGACAAAAACACGTAATGCTAAATCAAGTTATTTTTAAAAACATCTTTCTGAAGATATGCATAATCCAAAAAAGTTTTGGAAAAGACTAAACAATTTTCTTAATAAATCAAATCAAAATATTAGAACTCAGATTCGGGTCAATATTGACATCATTCAGGACCCTGCTGTTATATCCAATGCTTTTAACCAGCACTTCTCCACTGTAGGTAGCTCTACTGTATTTGATTCATCTATTATATGTGACCTTCCAGCTACCTCTACAAGTAGAAGCTCTTTTTTCTTTTCAAAAAATCAAACCTGTTGATGTTCAACATGTTATTAATGAACGAAAGGATGGTTGTGGATCTGGACCAGCTGGTATTGAGACTAAATTCATTAAGTTAGGAGCTAATATTTTAATGTACCCACTATGCGACCTGTTTAATTCGTCTTTCTCAACTTGTACCCTCCCTTCCGCATGGAAGTGTGCCAATGTTACTCCACTGCATAAGGGAGGCGACCCACAAGATATTAACAATTACCGCCCCATCTCAATTATCAACTCTGTGGCTAAAATCCTTGAGAAACTAGTGTTCAACCAGCTATCACATTATGTCTCAACTTTCAATATTCTATCTCCATGCCAGTCTGGGTTCAGACCTAAACACTCCACAACTACAGCTCTGTTAAAACTTACCAGCGATGTGTTCACTGCTTCCGAGGATGGTAAATTCACCGGTGCCATCTTTCTTGATCTAACCAAGGCCTTTGATGTTGTTGACCACTACCTACTGCTTGATAAACGTTACTCTATTGGTCTTTCTCGAAACAATCTACTGTGGTTTAACTCATACCTTCATAACAGACGCCAATATGTCACCATTAATGGAAGTCAATCCAATTTATTAATTGTTGAAAAAGGGGTCCCGCAAGGTTCGTCCTTGGGACCACTCCTTTTCTCAATTTTCATAAACGACCTCCCCAATATCTGTTCTGACTGTCAAATACAACTATATGCCGATGATGCGGTGCTATATACATCTAGTACTAACAAGTCTGAAATTGAAAGAACCCTTCAATCAGATCTTATTTCTGTTCAGAAATGGCTATTATTTAACAAATTAATTTTAAATAAAAATAAATCATGCCGTATGTTATTTGGTACCAGACAAGGCCTTGGTAATTCTGTAGATCTGACTATATCATTTAATGAAGGATCACCATTAGAACAAGTATTGAACTTCAAATATCTTGGTGTTTGGCTTGACCCAACGCTTTCATTTACGCAGCATAGTGAGACGATTACTAAAAAAAGTAGCTGTAATCTAGCTATTCTTTACCGCCATATAAATTGTTTCACCTTTCAGATGAGAAAAAGAATTGTCTCTCAACTACTACTACCAACACTGGATTATGCTGATATTGTCTATCAGAATACATTTGATATACATCTTCAACCCCTTAATGTAGTTTATAATAGTCTTTGCAGATTTATTTTAAGGTGTCCATATACAACTCACCATTGTTCTATGTACGAAACTTTAAACTGGTTATCCCCCCACGCTCGAAGATACTACCACTGGTTCCAGTTCATCTTTAAATGCATCCATCTTAATTATCCCTCTTATTTAAAACAAGACCTATTACCATACACACCCTCATATTCACTAGGACATATTCAACAACCCTTCTTTTTCATTCCAAGAACTAACAAAGAAATTGGTAGACGTGTATTTAAATATAAAGCTCCTTCTGACTGGAACACTCTGCCTCGTACCATAAGAACCATTATTTCATTTCGTCTATTTAAAAATACACTTTTAACATTTCTCATAAAACCATGTACCTGTTTCTAGTATTAGAGTATTGCATAGCGACTAACATTATGCTGTAATACATAACTTTTGTTATTATTGGATTTAAGTTAATTAACAATTGTTATAAACTATAACAAGTGGGGATGGAGGGGTTTTGGGTTTGGTGTGTGGGTAGGTGGGTCGATGAGAGCCTTTATGTATGTTATGTCTTGTGCTGTATGTTCTATGTTGGACCCCCTCGAAAACGAGATGACTGTCCATCTCAAGGGTTTATCCATAAATAAACTTGTTGAACTGCATTCCTCAATTCGCTACCATTTACCATGTACGTCCTATTTTGATTTGTCCTGCCAAGATGTAGCACCTCACACTTATCAGCATTAAACTCCTACTGCCATCTTTCAGCCCACTCTTCCAAATGGCCTAAATCTCTCTGTAGACTTTGAAAATCTACTTCATTATCCACAACACCACCTATCTTAGTGTTATCTGCATACTTACTAATCCAATTTACTACACCATCATCCAGCTCATTGATGTATATGACAAACAACAGTGGACCCAACACATATCCCTGAGGCACCCAACTAGTCACCGGCCTCCAACCTGACAAACAGTTGTCCACCATTACTCTCTGGTATCTCCCATTCAGCCATTGTTGAATCCATCTTGCTACTCCACTATTAATACCCAACAATTGAATCTTCTTAACCAACCTTCCATGTGGAACCTTGTCAAAGGTCTTATTGAAGTCCATATAGACAACATCCACCGCTTTACCCTCATCAATTTCCCTAGTAACCTCTTCAAAAAATTCAAGAAGATTAGTCAAACATGACCTTCCAGGCACAAATCCATGTTGACTGTTCCTAATTAGACCCTGTTTATCCAGATGATTACATATATTATCTCGAAGTATCCTTTCCATTAATTTGCCCACCACTGACTTCAAACTAACAGGTCTATAATTGCTAAGTTTACTCTTAGAACCCTTTTTAAACAATGGAACAACATGCGCAGTATGCCAATCCTCCGGCACCATTCCCGTTTCTAATGAAATTTGAAATATTTCTGTCATAGCCTCTGCTATTTCTACACTAACTTCCCTCAATGTCCTAGGGAATATCCTGTCAGGACCTGGAGACTTATCCACTTTTATATTTTTCAAAAGTGTCAGTACTTCCTCTTCTTTGATCCTCATAGTTTCCATAGCTACTCTACTTGTTTCCCTTACCTCACATAATTCAATATCCTTCTCCTTGGTGAATACCGAAGAAATGAAATTGTTCAATATCTCCCCCATCTCTTTTGGCTCTGTAGATAGCTGTCCACTCTGACTCTCTAATGGACCAATTTTATCCCTCGTTATCCTTTTGCTCTTAATATAGCTGTAAAAACCCTTTGATTTACTTTCACCTTACTTGCCAATGCAACCTCATATCTTCTTTTAGCTTTTCAAATTTCTTTCTTAAGATTCTTTTAACATTCTTTATACTCCTCAAGCACCTCATTTACTCCATGCTGCCTATAATTATTGTAGATCTCTCTTTTTCCGAACCAAGTGTCCAATTTCTCTTGAAAACCATGGCTCTTTCCAATTATTACTCTTTCCTTTCAACCGAACAGGGACATAAAGATTCTGTACTCTTAAAATGTCACCTTTAAATGTCTTCCATTTCTTGACTACATCCTTCCCATAAAACAAAATGTCCCAATTCACTCCTTTTAAATCATTTCGCATCTCCTCAAAGTTAGCCTTTCTCCAATCAAAAATCTCAACCCTTGATCCAGTTCTGACCTTCTCCATAATTATATTGAAACTCTGGAGTGTTGCGCCTGCTGCTTCAACATCATGGAGCTGTAGTTTGTGGAGCTCCCAGCCTCGGGCTGCATTGATTTCAAAATCGTGGAGCCCTGGGATCCCTTTGCCGAGGGCCACCAGCGTGAATCTCCACCCAGCTCAGCCTGTGGACTTCGGGATCAGCTGTCTC
This sequence comes from Malacoraja senta, assembly GCA_038087875.1. NCBI lineage: Eukaryota > Metazoa > Chordata > Chondrichthyes > Rajiformes > Rajidae > Malacoraja > Malacoraja senta. The sequence continues at coordinate 34,802,759 of CM075983.1, forward strand.
CGGTAGGAAGTGGCCGATTCGTAAGTCCAAGCCATTGAGAATGTTCTCCCGTTCCGACGTCGGATGGTGACCACAAATTTCATTGTACCAATTGGTGCATGTGACAACAATTGAATTGAATGTGGAATATTAAGAAATAAAGATACTACAAATACACTAAGAGCAAAAATGTTTTTTCTCGCCTTCTTGATAGCAAAATCATCCAGAAGTTGACCAAGATCTGTTTGTCTACGTTTGTCACTCTCAATGCACAGAATGCTCAGTGCAGACAACCTCTCTGGAGACATTGTGGACCTTCATTCATTTTAATTCTTTTGAGTCTTGAAAAAGACCTCTCTCCCGAGCAGTTGGTGAGCATTAAGCTAAGAAACAGCCGCAAGATTGCTTCCACATTAGGGAAGGCCATCTGAATTGCTTATTATTTGATAAAGGTCTGTATGAGACAGAGAGTGCTCTTCTGTATGCCTATGGCTTTGTCTCACGTACGAGTGAAAGTGCAAAAGTTCATCAGCAAGTTCCAGGTCAACATCTCTGGGTATGCTTCCATCAACAGTTTAACACCATGCTGAATTTCTTGCTTAGATGCGGTCAGATTAGCAAGAAAGGAAAACTGTTGCGCAACTTCACTTTACAAAGTAGCTCTTCTTTCTTAATTGGTTTCAAGTGCATCTAGTATAGGAATAAAGGATTTCATCCTAAACTTATCTCTTGAAGAGAGTTTACCTAAAGCACCAGGACCAGGTGCACCTCCACCATTTCCTTGCCATTTCCTTACTCTTTGTCTCCCTGTGACAGTTCTGTAGTTAACATCTGGCAAGGTGGCCTTTGCTTGTTGCTCAAGCTCATCAAAATCTTCTCTAATTTTGCTTACAAAATCCTGAAGTGAACTGTACAAACTTGCACAAGTACTCAATAACAGTTTGGATTTCTGAATGGCTTTGTTGACATTGTGGAAATGACCTAGCAGACGGGTCCAAAAATGCAGCATAAACACAAATTCCAGTTCTTCCATTTTCTGCAAAAGATTGTTAGCTTGAAGCCTGGTATCACCCTTCACATTAACATCAGAGTACAAATGACTGAGGGCATCAGTGATAGCGCTGTAACTTTCCAAAATAGCTTCTGTGGCTTTTGCATGTGCCTCCCACCTAGTGTGTGACAAATATTTAGGCACTTTTGACTGAGGTTGCAAACATTATTTTAGAACTGCCCATCTTTGTGGAGGATGAAAAGAAGGTACAAATTTCATTGATAATTCCAAAACAGTTCAGTGCATCAAGGCAGGAATCAACAGCCGAACGAACGGCCCACCAAATTTAATGAGTGAGCAGCGCATGGAATAAATCTTGCAAATTTGTTTTTTACGAGGATTTTTTTGCTGCATACCCTTGTACCTACCAGCCATGTTGGCAGCATTGTCATAAGACTGCCCTCGGAAGAAGAGCTCCAAACCTAGAACGGTTGGGGGGAGGGACTCAGAGAAAGATGGTAGAAAATGTGGGAGGCAGGAGGCAGAGAAGGGAAGCACTCGGACCCAAAATGTAGGGGAGAAAGAAGAAAAAGATAATAAACAGAGAATAAGTGGTGGTGGGTTTCTTAAATGTGTATATTTTAATGCTAGGAGCATTGTAAGAAAGGTGGATGAGCTTAGAGTCTGGATTGATACCTGGAAGTATGATGTTGTGGCGATCAGTGAAACATGGTTGCAGGAGGGCTGTGATTGGAAACTAAATATTCCAGGATTTCGTTGCTTCAGGGGTGATAGAATTGGAGGGGCAAGAGGTGGGGGTGTTGCATTGCTTGTCAAGGAAGATATTACAGCAGTGCTTTGGCAGGATAGATTAGAGGGCTCGTCTAGGGAGGCTATTTGGGTGGAGCTGAGAAATGGGAAAGGTGTAGCAACACTTATAGGGGTGTATCCAAGCGAGAATTGGAAGAGCAAATATGTAAGGAGATAGCAGATATTAGTAGTAAGCACAAGGTAGTGATTGTGGGAGATTTCAATTTTCCACACATAGACTGGGAAACACATTCTGTAAAAGGGCTGGATGGTTTGGAGTTTGTAAAATGTGTGCAGGATAGTTTTTTGCAGCAATACATAGAGGTGCCTACTAGAGAAGGGGCAGTGCTGGACCTCCTGTTAGGAAATGAGACCGGGCAGGTGGCGGAGGTAAGCGTTGGGGAGCACTTCGGGTCCAGTGATTACAATACCATTAGTTTCAATATAATTATGGAGAGGGTCAGAACTGGACCTAGGGTTGAGATTTTTGATTGGAGAAAGGCTAACTTTGAGGAGATGCGAAAGGATTTAAAAGGAGTGAATTGGGACATGTTGTTTTATGGGAAGGAGGTAGAAGAAAAATGGAGGACATTTAAAGGTGAAATTTTAAGAGTACAGAATCTTTATGTACCTGTTCGGTTGAAAGGAAATAGTAAAAATTGGAAAGAGCCATGGTTTTCAAGGGAAATTGGACACTTGGTTCGGAAAAAGAGAGAGATCTACAATAATTATAGGCAGCATGGAGTAAATGAGGTGCTTGAGGAGTATAAAGAATGTAAAAAGAATATTAAGAAAGAAATTAGAAAAGCTAAAAGAAGATATGAGGTTGCTTTGGCAGGTAAGGTGAAAGTAAATCCAAAGGGTTTCTACAGCTATATTAATAGCAAAAGGATAACAAGGAATAAAATTGGTCCATTAGAGAGTCAGAGTGGACAGCTATCTGCAGAGCCAAAAGAGATGGGGGAGATACTGAACTATTTATTTTCTTCGGTATTCACCAAGGAGAAGGATATGGAATTATGTGAGGTAAGGGAAACAAGCAGAGTAGCAATGGAAACTATGAGATTCAAAGAAGAGGAGGTGCGGGCACTTTTGAAAAATATGAAAACGGATAAGTCTCCAGGTCCTGACAGGATATTCCCGAGGACATTGAGGGAAGTTAGTGTAGAAATAGCAGGGGCTATGACAGAAATATTTCAAATGTCATTAGAAACGGGAATAGTGCCGGAGGATTGGCGTACTGCGCATGTTGTTCCGTTGTTTAAAAAGGGTTCGAAGAGTAAACCTAGCAATTATAGACCTGTTAGTTTGACGTCAGTGGTGGGCAAATTAATGGAAAGGATACTTAAAGATAATATATATAAGCATCTGGATAAGCAGGGTCTGATTAGGAACAGTCAACATGGATTTGTGCCTGGAAGGTCGTGTTTGACTAATCTTCTAGAATTTTTCGAAGAGGTTACTAGGGAAATTGATGAGGGTAAAGCAGTGGATGTTGTCTATATGGACTTCAGTAAGGCCTTTGACAAGGTTCCTCATGGAAGGTTGGTTAAGAAGATTCAATTGTTGGCTATTAATGATGGAGTAGCAAGATGGATTCAACAGTGGCTGAATGGGAGATGCCAGAGAGTAATGGTGGATGGCTGTTTGTCAGGTTGGAGGCCGGTGACTAGTGGGGTGCCTCAGGGGTCTGTGTTGGGTCCACTGTTGTTTGTCATGTACATCAATGATCTGGATGATGGTGTGGAAAATTGGATTAGTAAGTATGCAGATGATACTAAGATAGGTGGTGTGGTGGATAATGAAGTAGATTTTCAAAGTCTACAGAGAGATTTAGGCCATTTGGAAGAGTGGGCTGAAAGATGGCAGATGGAGTTTAATGCTGATAAATGTGAGGTACTACATCTCGGCAGGACAAATCAAAATAGGACGTACATGGTAAATGGTAGAGAATTGAGGAATGCAGTTGAACAGAGGGATATAGGAATAACTGTGCATAGTTCCCTGAAGGTGGAATCTCATGTAGATAGGGTGGTAAAGAAAGCTTTTGGGGTGCTGGCCTTTATAAATCAGAGCATTGAATATAGAAGTTGGGATGTAATGTTAAAATTGTACAAGGCATTGGTGAGGCCAATTCTGGAGAATGGAGTACAATTTTGGTCGCCTAATTATAGGAAGGATGTCAACAAAATAGAGAGAGTACAGAGGAGATTTACTAGAATGTTGCCTGGGTTTCAGCAACTAAGTTACAGAGAAAGGTTGAACAAGTTAGGTCTTTATTCTTTGGAGCGCAGAAGGTTAAGAGGGGACTTGATAGAGGTCTTTAAAATTATGAGCGGGTTAGACAGAGTTGACGTGGATAAGCTTTTTCCATTGAGAGTAGGGAAGATTCAAACAAGGGGACATGACTTGAGAATTAAGGGACAGAAGTTTAGGGGTAACATTAAGGGGAACTTATTTACCCAGAGAGTGGTAGCTGTGTGGAATGAGCTTCCAGTGGAAGTGGTGGAGGCTGGTTCGATTTTATCCTTTAAAAATAGATTGGATGGGTATATGGACGGGAAAGGAATGGAGGGTTATGGTCTGAGTGCAGGTAGATGGGACTAGGGGGAAGTATTTATTAAAAAAATAATAATAATAATAATAATAATAATAATAATAATAATAATAATGTTCGGCACGGACTTGAAGGGCCGAGATGGCCTGTTTCCGTGCTGTAATGGTTATATGGTTATATGGTTATATGGTTATCGCGGCGGGCGCGGAACTCATTGAGGTGGGGACGGAGGGGGACAAAGGTGAGGCCTCTGCTACAGACAGACCAGTATCTGAGAAGGCGAGGTCAGGGGGGATGGTGAACACATGGCAGGGATGGGGGTTGGGGCCGGAGGAAGGCAGGTGAGTGCACTGAGGCAGAGCCAATGTCTGGTGGGGGGCTGGTGGGTGGTCAGGGGGTAGGGGGGGTGTATGAGGACTGTAGTGTGGGTGGGGAAGAGCTGGGGTCACATAGTTTGAGGGGGATGGGGAAGACCCAGTGGAACAGCCACTGAGATTACCAGGGTTGGGAGACTAGTACTAGGACACAGCACAGTCAAACTCAGGGGAGTTGGAGTCTGCAGCATGGAAACTTGAGGCCGGTGCTGAGTCCAGGCTGCAGGTAAGGCGATGGCTGCGGGCTGCTGGAGGGCGGTGAAGTGTCGAGGGTCACCGGGCAAAGCGTGTGAGGTCCCGGTGGGTGGGAAACCAGCCCCATCAGAGACTGTGAGCAGGGTTAACTATAAAAAGGACCATTCCACCTATGGTAGCGGGTGGCTGCTCGTTCCCACCCACCCTTTATCCCGCCCGGAGCCTTATCTCTTCTCCCCTGAAGCAGGTAGGTTGGGCACAGTCGCAGCTGGTTCTGACATTGTTAAACTTGCACCCGCGCACCGACTCGAACAGTCCTGACTGTTGAAAGGACAACGCTCAGAAAATACGAATATGTCAAAGTTTTATACCCCTTGGTGGAGCGGGCCAGGGCCCCGCTAGATCTCAAGGCCCTAAGCTTAAGCTTGTCCAGCTTATAAGTAAATCCAGCCCTGGTTCTTGCTGCTACCAAAGAAGGAAGTACATAGGTCCCACACCACCAGGTTCAGGAACAGTTACTTTGTAATGATTATTAGTTTCTTGAACCATCCTGAACAACCCTAATCCTATCTTGGCCATGGAACACCTCTTTCATTTGATTAAGAAAGAACTACAGCTGCTGGAACAATCGAAGGTAGACAAAAAATGCTGGAGAATGTCAGCGGGTGAGGCAGTATCTAGGGAGGGAAGGAATAGGCGTCTATTATAGAGAGTATAGAGTATAGTATTGAGAGATGCCTATTCCTTCTCTCCATAGATGCTGCCTCACCCTCTGAGTTTCTCCAGCATTTTTTGTCTACCACTTTCATTTTCCTGGATGGCAGGAGTGAAATGAGAATGTGGCCATGGTGCTGTGTGTGGCTCTGATGATATTGGCTGCCATTTTGAGGCAGTGACTCTTATAGATCCCTTTGATGGTGGGGAGGTCTGTACTCATGATGGACTGGGCAGTGTTCACCACTTTTTGCAATCTTTCACATTCCCGAGCATTCGAATTGCCTAACTAGGTCTTTGTGCAACCAGTCAATATGCTCTCTACTGTACACCTAGGTCCAAGAGAGTATTTGTTGACATACCGAAGCTCCTCAAACTTCTAAGGAAATAGAGGCATTGATAGGCTTTCTTTATGATTGCATCAATGTGCTGGGTCCAGGACAGATCTTCACAGAAATGCACGCCCATGAATTTGAAGATTATGACTCTCTCCACAACCGTCCCATCATTAAAGCCGAATTTATGAATTCTCGACTTTCCTCTTCCAAAGTCAACAATCATTTCCTTGTTTTACTGATGTATAGAGCAAGGTTGTTGTTCAGGCACCATTTGGTCAGTTGATCTGTCTCCCTCCTATACTCTGACTTATATCATCTTTAATTCGTCCAATGGTGGTGTCATCGGCGAATTTGAAGATGGAGTTGGAACTGTGTTCTGCGGTGGGGCCTCAGCAGCAATGGGAGCCTCGCGGTAACGTGGGCCTGGGGGTGGGGCAATAGGAGCCTCGGTGGTGGTGGGGCCTCATGGTTGATGAGTGTGAGGGGGGCGAAGACAATGGGGACCCGGTGTGGGGGGATCGCCATGAAGAACAATGGAGGACCAGATGTGGGGGGACCGCCGTGAAGGATGGTGGGAGAACAAAGGGGGACCCGGTGTGTGGGAGGCAGGGGGGCACTCTAGTTTAGAATCTTCTGCCCAAGGGGGTGAGCCTGTGTTTTGTTTGTTTGGTTGTTCATCTGTTCTTGTGAAGGCTTTTGTGCACATGGCAGCCAGCCAACAGTCGCTTATCTTTTTCTTTTTGTTTTTCACTTTTAATTTCAAGTTTTTGTGTGCCTTGTGTGTTTTGACTATTGGGCAGACCAATTTCCTTCTGGGGATGAATAAAGTTTTATCATAACGTATCGTGTATGGCTACACTGTCATGAGTATAGAGTTAGTAGAGCAGGGGGCTGAGCACACAACCTTGAGGTGTTCCTGTTCTGATGGTTATCGAGGAGGAAGTGTTCTGCCAATTTGTACGGATTGTGGTCTGTTGATGAGAAAGTAAAGGATCCAGTTGCAGAGGGATGCAGAGACCCAATTCTGTGAGCTTGGTAACCAGTTTGTATGGGATAATTGTATGTGACATATACCCATTTTTATTCTCCAAGTAGTCTAGTGCAGAGGTGGAGAACCAGTGTGATCGCATCCTCCAATAACCTGTTAGGTTGTAGGCAAATTGTAGTGGGTCCAGGTTCTTGTTGAGGTAGGAATTGATATACATGATAACCAACCTGTCAAAGTATTTCTTCAGCATGGACATTAGTGCTGCCGGTCGGTGGTCATTGAAGCATGTCGCCTTACTCTTCTTGGGCACCGGTATTACTGATGCCCTTTTAAAGTAGGTATATATTAGCAATGTTACAAAATTTTGAGATTTTAAAAATCAAGTCGGCAATTTTATCCCATCAGATAAAGCATAAAAAGAAGTTTAATTTGACATCTAATTCACTTTCATATCTTCAGTATTAAAAAAGTTATGGTAATTTTCATACTCGGAAATTAGCATCTTGCTTTTCAATTGACTTAACTCAAAAGCTGTGATCAAGGACAGTCAAAAGCCCATAACTTTCTTAAAAATTAAGAGAACTGAATGACATATTCAGTTATTATAGATTGAAGCATTCTGAAACAAATATGAAACAATCTTACTTGGATGACCTGAAATTAAAGCATATAATTAGTTAGTTACCTAATTGTAGCTAATTACAAAATTCAATTACTAGATCTAAACATCTGTCAATTTCTTAAGAAATGGTTAACATTTTTAAATAGCCTAAGTGTCCAAATAACATTCACACAAGAATTCACAATATAACATGATTTTTAAATCTCATTGTCATGAATTTTATAGGCCAAATGGAAGGAATTTAGTGTTTAATTGCTGTAAATTAATGGCCATTTAAATCATCTTGCGAGTGGGATTTTGTGGAACGCTATTGTTTGGAACGTTGTGGTTGCGGTGAATTTAAACCCCATGTCGGCAGGAAAAATACTGCCGGTTCGGATGGGTCCCAAGTCACCTTCTCGCAACTTAAAATTTTGATTAAAGGCATCTTAAGAAGCACTTTTTAATGTAAAAATAAACGGCGTACCTTGCCTTGTCCCTACGTGAGATCCGTCCCGTTGTCGGCGTTCACGGCTTTAGAAGATGACTTTTAATTTACTCTAGCAATTAAATTATCCAACGCAGTTTAAAAATAACTCCAGAGAACGAATGTCGGAGTGATTTTTCTTGAGCAACTAAACAGCCTGACGAACATCGATTTAAACAGCCTGGAGAAAACGGCATTTTAAACCCGCCCCCCTCTCAAAGGCCCAAAGTCGCCCACACGGGCAGTGACAGAACTGCAGCGCCGCTGAAGGTAAGTTTTGCAACATACCTATATATATAGTCTTGGCAAATTACCGTAAAGGACATTTTATTTCTGTGTTCCTCAGCAGGAGGTGTCTGATTATATTTGAACTTCATAAGTATATTCCGAGAAAAATCATCCATTTGTTTGGTATCACTGTTTTCAATTAAGATCAAATTGATGCCTTTTCTGCACATGCAAACCTTTGACAATATGCTGTTGTTAGAATTCCAGTTATTTCTACTATTTGGAAAGTAAAACCAGAAACAGAATAAAGTCAGGGATAGAGACAAGAACAGCAAGATCTGCTTCAGTGGTGTACAGAAAGAGTGGAAGTTAACCCTTTGAATTATTTTTGAAGTATAATTTAGCTATATTGCAAATTAATCATTAATGCACATCTTGTTTTACTATATAATGAGAGTTCCAAGATGTGTGACCTTATTTTATTGTTAACAGATTTGTAGAATTTGTCAACTGTGTACATTCCATCAGAACTGATACACCAATATTACTTTCTCAGGAGAAGAACAAAAGTGTTTTCTTTGAAAGGAATTTAAAATGATGCCAGAAAGCACATCCTTTGTTTGAAATGAAAGAGCTTTGTTTTCACTTTATCTTTTGAGAACTTAATTTGAGGAATGCAGAACCGTATTAACGTTATCATGGAACGTGTAAATCCTCTCATAGACCAAGAACATTGCCAGTGAAAGTGGGTCAGCTGAAATCAAACCAACATCACTGCAGTTTTGGGAAAATACACCTCTGAGCTGAGCAGAGCAGAGAAAGTTAAAAAAAAAAACACAGATGCTGAACATTGGGAATAAATACAGAAAGTGTGAGAAATATGTTGCAGATTAGGCAGCATCATTGGAGAGAGAACAGTTAATGTTTCAAATCAATGATTTTTATCACAACTTAGGATATAACGAAAACTGATCTTAGACTCCTTACCTAAGAAATTCCACAGAAAACATGATTATGACAGTGTTTCACCTTTCAATGGTGGGGTGGGGTGGGGTGTGCCTGTGATAGACCAGGCTGTGTCCATGACTCTCTGCAGTCTCTTGCATTCTTGTGCATTGAAATTGCCATACCAGTTCTCGATGCAACTAGTCAGGATACTTTCTACAGTGCACTAACTGTAGAAGTTCGTTAGCGTAATCGGTGATATGCCAAAGCTCTTTGAAGTTTTAAGTAAACAGAGATGCTGGCGCGTCTTCTTTGTGATAGCATCTATGTGCTGGGTTCAGGACTGGTCATCCAAGGGGCTAACGCTTTGGACGTTGAGGCTGCTGATTCTCTCTATTACCAACACATCAATGATAGCTAGCATGTGGACTTCCCCCTTCCCCTTCCCCCTTCCCCCTTCCCCCTTCCCCCTTCCCCCTCCCCCCTTCCCCCTTCCCCCTCCCCCTTCCCCCTTCCCCCTTCCCCCTTCCCTCTTCCCCCTTTCTGAAGTCAACGATTAGTTTGCTGGTTATTGCTGCTGTATGTGAGGTTGTGACTGCAGCATCACTCAACAAGGTGTTCTACTCTCTCCGGCATGTTATTCACCACCCATGACTTGGCAAAGCAGTGGTGTCGTTGGCAAATTTAGAGATAGAACTGGAGCTGTGCTTAGCTATGCAATCAAGATTGCAGAGCAAGAGCTTATTAGGGATATTAGGGATCATTAAGGGTAACGAGCATGGTGTTGTACGAGTGAGATTATGTCCAAGAAACCTGTGGTTTTTGAAGATGTAACCACAAAGGCCGATGAGGGCAGAGCCATAGACATTTTTTTCTGAATTTAAGCAAGGCATTTGATAAGGTTCCGCATGATAGGTTGCTCTGGAAGGATAGATCACATGGGATCCAGGGAGAGTTAGCGGACTGGATAGAAAATTGGCTTCTTGGAAATTAAACAGAGGATGATGGAGGAAGGTTGCTTTTCACGCAAACTGCCTATGACCACTGTTCGTGGTTTATATTAATGATGGATTAGAATGTAGAAGGCATGATTAGTACATTTGCAGATTACAATATAGTGGGTAATATTGTAGATAGCAAAGATGATTTTCAATAATGACAGGAGGAACTTAATCAGTTGGGCATGTTGGCTGAGGAATGGTTAATGAAGTTTAATGCAGATAAGTGCAAGATGTGCATTTTGGGAAGTCAGACAGGGTAGGGCCCTCACAGTGAATGGCAGTGATCTGGGGAGTGTAGTAGACCAGGGGGATCTAGGAGTGGATGTATATAGTCCTCGAAAGTGTCATCACAGGTAGACAGGGTGGTCAGTCAGGATTCTGGGTGTTGAAGTTGGGATGTTATGGTACAATTCTACAAGACATTGGTGAGGTCACATTTGGAGTACTGTATACAATTTTGGTCACACTGCTATAGGAATGTTGTTAAGATGGAAAGAGCGCAGATTGAAGAATTTCCAGCTTTTCTTTTACAATAGAATAAAGTTAGAGGTGATCAGAAAAAAGTAATGGATTCAGCAAAGTGTGTGTGAAGAAAATAATTTGACTCAGAGAATTCAAAAATGGGGCAAGCAAATCAAGATTGTATTCAATGAAGTGGAAGTTCCTTTCTTGGAGAGTAACTATATACGTTTACCTGCTACTGTTGGAAATGGTTGAACAAAATTGTTTGATGCTTTCAATGGACGTTATGAGAGAAAGTTTAAGATTTGTATCTATATCAGATAGTTTGAAAGGAGTCTCATAGTTTATGAACTGGCTGTAATCAGTTTCGGAATGCACTCCTATTGCATTCACCATAGAGTCATAGTCATACAGTGTGAAAACAGGCCCTTTGGCACAACTTGCCCATGCCGACCAGCATGCCCATCTACACTAGTCCCACCTGCCTGCGTTTGACCCAATATCCTTCTAAATCTAACATATTCATGTACCTGTCCAAATTATCTTTTAAACATTATGATAGTACCTGCCTTAACTACCTCCTCCGGCAGCTAGTTTCATACACCCATCAACCTTTGTGTAAAAATAGTTGCCCTTCAGGTTCCTATTAAATCTTTCCCCTCTTGCTTTAAACATGTCCTCTGGTTCTTGATTCCCCTACTTTGGGTTTAAAAAAAACCTCTACATCTACTCTATCTAATTCCCTCATGATCCGACATACCTAAAATCCTAGACTGTTCAACATCTCCCTATAGCTCAGGCCAATGAGTCCTGACAACATCCTCGTAAATCTTCTCTGTACCCTTTCCAGCTTAACAACATCTTTCTTACAACAGGGTGACCAAACATGAACACAATTCAACAAATGTGGCCTCACCAATGTCTTGTACAACTGTAGCATAATATCCCAACTTATTATCCGGGTATTTAATCAATATCCTGACCAATGAAAGCAATGTGCTGATAGCCTTCTTAACCTCCGATGATGACGCCACTTAGGGGGAGGGAATGGGGGATTGTGGGGGTGGGTTGTGGGGGCAGGGCTTTGTGGGCAGGGGTGGGAGTTGTGAGCGGGGTTGGTTGTGGGGGGAGGGGGTGGGTGGGGGGTTTGTGGGAGGGGGAGGGGGAGAGGGGTGCGTGGGCAGGGAGGGTGTGTGGGGGAGGAGGGCTGTGTTGCGCGGGAAGGGGTGTCATGGAGGAGGGGGGCAGGAGCCAGTGAGGAGGACCAGAGGGGAAGGGGCTGCAGGACTCAAAGGCGGGCGATGTGGACTTACAGCGGGCACTGTCGCTGGACGTTCTCCTCCGCCAGGATCAGAGTCTCCGTTTCCCCTTTGGCGACCTCAGTGACATCTCCGACTCCACGCCGGGCCGGGTTGGGGCGCTTCCGGTCCCTCCAAAAATTATGTCTGGTTGGAAACCTCCGCCGGCCATCCAGAGCCTCCATTGAGCTCCAGTAAAGATGCAATGGAAACCTCCGCCGGCCATCCAGATCCTCCATCAGCTCCAGTAAATATGCGATGGCGCAGGAAGGGTTGGACATCCCGCAAAGTGATGGAAGAAAAGACCAATCCACGCATCTCCGACTGGCAGGAGAGTAGATCGATCTGCGCACGCGAGATTTTTAACCTTGCTAACTTTTACATTAGACCACCGATCGAAACAAACCTTGGTACAATCGCAGCAGAGGAGAACGGTGAGTAAGCTGATGAAAAATCGTAGTGCTATCGCATATCATTTTTGCACAAATAGAATGACTGCGCAAACCGGAAGATAACAAGATCAGAGTTTAGTTATAGAAACATAGAAGCATAGAAAATAGGTGCAGGATAAGGCCATTCAGCCCTTCGAGCCAGCACCGCCATTCATTGTGATCAGGGCTGATTGTCCCTATCAATAACCCATGCCTGCCTTCTCCCCATATCCTTGACTCCACTAGCCCCTAGAGCTCTATCTAACTCTCTCTTAAATCCATCCACTGCCCTCTGTGGCAAAGAATTCCATAAATTCACAACTCTCTGGGTGAAAACGTTTTTTCTCCACCTCAGTCTTAAATGGCCTCCCTTTATTCTAAGACTGTGGCCCTAGTTCTGGACTCGCCCAACATTGGGAACATTTTTCCTGCATCTAGCTTGTCCAGTCCTTTTATAATTTTTATATGTTTCTATAAGAGTCCCCTCATCCTTCTAAACTCCAGTGAATACAAGCCTAGTCTTTTCAATCTTTCCTCATATGACAGTCCCGCCATCCCAGGGATCAATCTCGTGAACCTACGCTGCACTGCCTCAATCACAAGTCCTTCCTCAAATTAGAAGACCAAAACTGTACACAATACTCCAGATGTGTGGCACCAGAGCCCTATACAACTGCAGAAGAACCTCTTTACTCCTATACTGAAATCCTCTTGTTATGAAGGCCAACATTCCATTAGCTTTCTTCACTGCCTGCTGTACCTGTAAGCCAACTTTCAGTGACCGGTGTACAAGGACGCCCAGGTCTCGCTGCACCTCCCCCTTACCTAACCTAACCCCATTGAGATAATAATCTGCCCCCTTGTTTTTGCCACCAAAGTGGATAACCTCACATTTATCTATATTATACTGCATCTGCCATGCATCTGCCATGCATCTGCCCACTCACTCAACCTGTCCAGGTCACCCTGCAACCTCCTAGCATCCTCTTCACAGCTCACACTGCCACCCAGCTTTGTGTCATCCGCAAACTTGCTAGTGTTGCTCCTAATTCCCTCTTCCAAATCATTAATATATATGGTAATGTATAGATGTACCTGTACTTCCTAGATCCCTCTGGTTTACAACACTCCCAATGCCCTTCAATGCACTGTGAAGTCCTGCCCTGGTTTGACTTCCCTAAATGCAATACCTCGCACTTATCGGTATTAATCTCAAATAACATTTAAAAAATTGAATCTTGTCACAGCAGTAGAAACAGTAGAAACTTGTTTATAAATACTATAAGATAAATCTATTATCATAAAATTCACATTACCGTGTGTATCGTCATAGGATGCAGCTCACCAAATTATTGAAAGAGATGTAGAGTGGTTTTATCATTCTCCCACTCTTGCCCCTGAGCCTCGTTATGTTCTGCTTTCTTACCAAAGATCTGTTTTGGAAACTGTCCATGCATTTGTGGAATTTGTATACGCTTATGAAAATAATGGTTATGTGGGAATGTTTGCTCCATCATTATAAATAGTGTGTTCTTGTGTATATTGTGATTAATATTCTCACCAGTATTATTTGGATAGCGTGAGAGAATACATGCCAACAATAACAGTTGATGACAATGTAGCCACCAATGGTTGCTTTCAAGCATTTCATAAATTACTGCATCAAAGGCAGAGGTCCAAGTCCAAAACATGATAATTGAGAATCATTAAAAAAAATACTTTAGCATATGTCACCATGTTTTAAGCTGTGGTTACTGAGAGTGTTAGATTGCGGCAGGTTGTCAGGATCTGGTAGGAAACAAGATAGTTGCTGGGTTTGAATGAATTAAACAGAAAAAGTGTTGATTATTTACAAGTACTCAAATGCAATTTTCATTTGAGATAATATTGCATGCTTGAATCCATTGTCATTGTAATGGAAAAGCAATGAGATAAACATTTCACATTTGGATGGTTGTAAAACATTTTTCCTTAAAATCCGGTTATAGGAGAAGCTGATCGGATAGAATTCCCCATTCGGCCGGCATTGTGATAGGGCCAGATTATAGGGAACATTTTGCTTTAGAGAATACCAGTTATCTAGTTTTGCACAGTCAGTATGGAATACTCATCAACCAAATGAATTGTCCTCAAGAACTGCACTGCAAGCTGAAAATTTAAAGAGTAACCCACACAAGAGATTTTATTCCTGTAATTGCAATTTGGAAGCAAAAACTGACTTCATAGCAACTGGAAATGTGTAACAATGTTAATCATTCCCAACCCATGTGGAAATGTTTCTCAAGGCCAATAAAGTTATACGAGAACATAGAGAGAGAGAGGTTCATTAAATACATAGACAGCAGAGGAAT
>CM075983.1:34817708-34872455 GCA_038087875.1 Malacoraja senta
AGACAACAAAATAGTGACTCAGAAACCAAGAGGGCATTTTGTGATTTGAAAAACATTGTTGGTGCCTGAACCAGAATTTAAGTATAACAATTTTCAGCACCACAAAGTCATTTGAAGGTTGTGAATAATGGCTTTTAGCAAGAGGAAAATATCATCATTGGGAATTCATCATCATTTTTATCCATGCACTGAATGATATAAATCTGATATAAATGCTGTTTAAAACCATCCAACATTTCAATAATTTTTATTCTTGTGTATATCTATTTCCATTTTCAGTACATTTTTTTCCACACGCCACACACAGTAACATAATTGCTGATTTTTGAGATGTGAAACATTCCTTTAAATTTGGCTTGTAAAACCAAATAGTAATTTGCAATAGTAATCCAAATGCTATACATTCCCTTTCAAGTTTCACAAAACGTGGACAATTACTGAAGATGGGTCTCGACCTGAAACATCACCTATCTATGTTCTTCAAGGATGCTGCCTGACCTGTTGAATTACTCCAGCACTTTGTGTCTTATTTTGTAAACCAGTATAAGTTCCTTATTTCTGTGTTGAGAATTACTGCATGTAATTTTTGCCATACGAGTTATTGGATTCTGGTTGGTTGAAAAAACATCTATATATAGGTTACTACCATTTCCCAGTTCTTGGTAACAGCTTTGCAAGAACTCAAGCTCATAAGAATGAAGACAATTTTCTGCCACTACCAGCGTATCACCCAATGGTGCAGTGGAAGAAACAAAGAGAATTGAGAATCTCAGTGTCATTCACAATACTCCCTCTCCATTTTTGAGTACTGTTTGGCCAAGGATTCCACGTTGGTGGGGAGTATACATTATTTCAAGGAGGGTTTGAGAACACCATTGAATATTGTGTTCATTTATCATGATAGAGCTCAGAATACAAAATCTGTTTTGAGAATTGGTGTCGGTGAAGACCACTTTTGGCACATTGACCTGCATCAGTCCAGGTAAGTGAGAATGGAATAACAAGGAAGAACAGATGCTGATTTATACCAAAGACAGACACAAAATCCTGGGGTAATTCAGCGGGTCAGACAGCATCTCTGGAGAAAATGGATCGGTGATGTTTTGGGTCGAGACCCTTCTTCAGATTGATTGCAGGGGGAGCAGGAATAAAAGCTGGGAGAGATGAAGGGCCTGGACAAATCACTGCCAGCATCAAATGACCTCAAGCTAGGGGGTTCACCTGATAAGTAGATTGTTGGATAGAAGCAGGTGTCAGCCGAGAAGAAATACATAGTTGTAAACTGCTAAGTTTGTTGAAGGATTTTTGGTGGATGTTGTGGGGGGGAAGAAAACCAGTGTAAGATCAGCCAGGGTTCAAGGGAAGGGGTGGGGAGGGGGAAGGGGGTGGGGGTGGGGGGAGGGGGGGTGTTGTGAGGGAGAAAGGAGAGAGGGTAGAGTGTTTGCATAACTTACTAAAATTGGAAGAATTCATTGGTTTCATGCCATGAGGTTGCAAGCACACCAAAAATATGAGTGTGTTTCTCCAGTTTGTAATGTGGTCTCACTCTGGCAATGGAGAAGGTCCAAGACAGAAAGGTCAGTGGGGAATAGGAGTTAAAATGGTAGCAACCTGGAGTTCCAATAGGCCTTGATGGACCGAACGCAAATCTATGTCTATGCTTGATCTCACCAAATTGGAGATCACATCATGAGTGCCGGATGTAGTGGATGAAATTACTGCTCGAGTTTTACACACCAGTCAGAGCCTAATCTGCCTTGTGGGATGCCTTTTTGCATGGAGAGGTCAGTTAATTCAGCTCACAGCAGCTGGGGAAAGTGAGCAAGAACTGGTGGACATTGTGGGTGTGAGTCTCAGCAGTGGTCCTGCTCCAGTCTGTCTCCAACATTTCCAGATCAACCAACCAAACTGACTCACAATATTCAGGAACAAGCAATTGCCTAATAAATTCATAATCAGCAATTGAAGCTGATTATGAATTTCTTGACTTCAAGGAATTTTGGATGGTTAAATTCCATCGACCAGTGGTGATTTTCCTCAGCTTTAAAATAACTCTGCAATAAGACAAGGAATTATTATTCCCTGCAACTTTATGGATATTATTCTGCCCGACGAAACAGAAGAACATATTTTGTCAGCATTATTGTTTTCAGGTTGACTGTCAATCTCTTTGATATCTCAAGTTGCTTTTTTAACCTTCAAAAGTGCGTATTAGGAACATAAATCGCACATATGTATGCCATTAAATTGAAAACACTACATATGCTACTGACAAGGGATGAATTTTAGAAGCTAAAATTGCTTCCCATCCTGAATATTGAATAGTAAGATAAATATTTGTGCTTCAGAAAATTCATACTTTTGCTCACTACCAGTGTACGCAACAGGTCATAGATTAATGAGTGTGCAAAGCACAGAAAAGGGAACTTCATCCCACCATGTCCATGCTGACCTTTTTGCAATTCTACACTAATTCCAGTTGCCTATATTAGATTCACATATACTTCTCTGCCTTTAAATATTTGTCTAAGTATCTCTTAAGCATAAGGATTGCATCTGATTTCCACCAGCTTCTCCATCAGCATGTTCCAGATATCAACCGTTCTGTATAATAAAATCTTTCCCCTCAAATTTCCTACTCTTTCCACTCATTTTAATTCCATGGGCTCTTGTTTCTCATAGCCCTACCGTGACAAATAGATTATCTACCCTATCCATGCGGAAGGATCTAATCCAGGCAACTGGGATTAGCGTAGTATATTTATATACTATTTTATGTACCTCTACCAGTCTCTTTTTTCTCGAGGAAATCAAATCCACCAACTCCAATCTCTCCCTATAACCAAAGTCATCTAAGCCAGGCACAACCTGGAAAATCTCTGTGCTCTCTCCAGCACAACCCCATGCTTCCTACAATGTGGCATACAATACTTCAAATGCATTCTAATCAGAGCTTTATAAATTTGCAATATAATTGTCCTAACTTTCATCAGATTAAATCTAATCTGCCAATAATCTGCCCAACTTTTCATGCAATCCATACCCTACTGTAGTCTTAGAAACATTCCTCATTAGCCACAACACCACCAATCATTATGTCATCTACAAGCTTACTAATCATTCCTCCACATTCCTCCAAAAGCTTAGAACATAAAACAGTACAGCACAGTAACAGACCCATTGGCCTATAATGTCTCTGCCGAAAATGATGACAAGACCATCAATTATCTGCCTGCATATAATTCGGATGTTAGACACAAATTGCTGGAGTAACTATTTATACCTCACGCTGCCTCGGCAAGACCAGCAGCATAATCAAGGACGAGTCGCACCCTCGCCACTCCCTCTTCTCCCCTCACCTATCGGGCAAATGGTATTGAAGTGTGAAAACGCACACTTCCAGATTCAGGGACAGTTTCTTCCAGCTTTTATCAGGATCTATATAATCCTACTGTAGAGTGGCTATTTCATACTAGCCAATTATAATGTTTGTTAGTAGTGACTCTGCCTACAATGTACTTTATATTATCAAGAGCCTGATTACGCTAGTTAGAATGACCGGCCAGGACTTCAGCTTCGGCGGCGGCACAGCGCTGAAGCACCATCGCGGAGCGGGCGATGCCTAACCCGGGTCGCCGTGCAGCAAGCTCCAGAGTGCTGTGACAGCCGGCACCAACATCGCAAAGCTGCGGTCTGTGGTCTGCGGTCTGCGGTCAGCGGTCTGCGGAGCTTCCAGCCACGGGCGGCGCTGTGCTTTAAACACCGCGGAGCCTGGGATCTCACGACGAGGTCGCCAGAGTCGGAGCATCGACCAGCGCGGCTCGTGGACTTCGGGAGCCATGGTCTCCTGGGAGGTAGCGGCCGCTCCAGACACTCCGGGCCGCTGAGAGTGTTCACCCGACGCCGGAGCTTCATCATCCGGCGAGAGGGCCTGAGGCATCGGGCTGCCATATCGGCGACTGCAGAGGCCTCAATAGGCCCCGACTATGGGTGAACTGGGGATGGGACTGGACTTTGCTGCCTTCCCCCACAGTGGGAACCATTGTGGGGGGATGTTTTTATGTTATTGTTAAATTCTTTAATGTTATCTTTATTTGTGTGCTGCATGGCAAGTCAAATTTCACTACACCAATTGGTGTATGTGACAATAAATGTTTATCTACTGTATCTATCTATCTATCTAGCAGGTCGGAGTTGTGATGACTGCTGATCCTTGCTGCATGTAGATTTAATAAATATGTGTTGTATCCTGGTGTGTGTTCGAGTCAACTCATTACATGGTGTCAGAGAGTGAATCTTGCCCATTCTGCTCATGTTTATCGGGTTTTATTTTCTTTTGATTATTTTGTGTGTTTTTTAATCTTAATCATGGCAAACTCATGTCGCCGTCCAAGTCCTCTGATCTTTGATTCTGACATTGCTGAATGCTGGCATCTTTTCGAGCGTGACTACACTCATTATGCTTGCATCGTCCAGCGACAAACAGACCCATACATTTCCATTTTATATTGTTAAGGAGATTCAGAGACTTTGCTCGGTATCAATGCATGCCATGATCTAGGCCTGGTTTACTTTGGCCGCACGGTCCATAAACTCTGTCTCGCTGATGGACCCACACAACAGCTACTCTCTCAATATAAAGAACTGTTTAACGATGAGCTTGGCAAGTTGTCTATCAAATACCACATTGCTGTTGATCCCAAAGTTACTCCTGTGGTCAGAGCACCACATCGTGTCCCGTATGCCATGCGCGGCCATGCACTGAACTCAAGCACATGGTCTCCATGGGTGTTATTGCTGAAGTTACTGACCCGTCTGACTGGGTTTCCACCATGGTCGTTGCAACAAAGAAAAACAAGGAGGAGATCTGTATCTGCTTCAACCCCAGAGATCTTTATACTGCCATTAAACGCCCGCATTACTCAATGCGAACGACAGAAGAAGTTGCTGCCCAGATAGGCAATGTAGCAGTATTCTCAGTTCTGGATGCCAAAAGCTTGTTTCGGCAGATTCCACTGGACCCAGACTCGTCCAATCTCACTATGTTCGGCACCCCCTTTGGCCGATACAAATTTCTGTGAATGCTCTTTGGCATCAACTCCGCCAGCGAAGTTTTCCAGCGCACTATGAAACAATTGTTTGCAGAGTATCCATGCACTATCATTGTCGATGATATTCTCATCTACGGACGTGATCTGGCTGAACATGACACCAATCTGAAGAAAGTACTCGACCTTGCCAAAGACATTCAGCTCAAACTCAATCCCCTGAAGGTTGAAATGGTCAAGAGCTTCAAATTCCTGGGCGTGCACATCTCTGAAGATCTTTCCTGGTCCGAGAACACTGATGCCATTATTAAGAAAGCACATCAGCGCCTCTACTTCCTGAGAAGATTACGGAGAGTCGGTTTGTCAAGGAGGACTCTCTCTAACTTCTACAGGTGCACAGTAGAGAGCATGCTGACCGGTTGCATCGTGGCTTGGTTCGGCAACTTGAGCGCCCTGGAGAGGAAAAGACTACAAAAAGTAGTAAACACTGCCCAGTCCATCATCGGCTCTGACCTCCCTTCCATCAAGGGGATCTATCGCAGTCGCTGCCTCAAAAAGGCTGGCAGTATCATCAAGGACCCACACCATCCTGGCCACACACCCATATCCCTTCTACCTTCAGGTAGAAGGTACAGGAGCCTGAAGACTGCAACGACCAGGTTCAGGAATAGCTACTTCCCCACAGCCATCAGGCTATTAAAGTTGGCTCGGACAAAACTCTGAACTTTAATAGCCCATTAACTGTTATTTGCACTTTATCAGTTTATTTATTCATGTGTGTATATTTTTATAGAATGGTATATGGACACACTGATCTGTTTTGTAGTCAATGCCTACTATGTTCTGTTGTGCTGAAGCAAAGCAAGAATTTCATTGTCCTATCAGGGACACATGACAATAAATTCACTTGAACCTGAACTTGAAGTGCAGGTTTCGAGTTCCAGAGGTTACTTACGTCGGACATGAGTTCACAAGTGATGGTCTCAAACCAGACCCGTCGAAAACTACAGCTATCAACGAAATGTTGGTTCCTACTGATGTCGTAAGCTTACAAAGGTTCCTCGGAATGGTCAACTACCTGGGTAAATTTATTCCCAACCTCAGCGACATGTCTGCCCCCCTACGAGAACTGACACAAAAGGACGCGGCATGGTCCTGGTACCCGCAGCACCAAACAGCTTTTGACACTCTCAAATTGCAGCTGGCTAGCGCACCTACTCTCGCCTACTTTGCTTTGGATTTGCCAGTAACACTCATGTGTGATGTGTCCCAGTACGGGCTAGGCGCAGCGTGCCTACAGGCCACTACCGATGGCAATTTCACGCCCGTTTCGTACGCCTCCCGTATGCTGACTGATACAGAACAGCGTTACACCCAGATCGAAAAGGAACTGCTCGCAGTGGTTTTCGCCTGCACTAAATTCAAGGACTTTATCTGTGGAAAATCTGTGACTATCGAGGCTGACCACCAGCCGCTGGTCACCATTTTGAACAAACCCATCCACGCTGCCCCAGCATGACTACAGCGAATGATGATGCAACTTCAGCGATTTGATTTCAACATCGTCTACAAGAAAAGTAAAGACATGCACATAGCAGACACGCTATCTAGAGCCCCGTGTAAAACCAACGAACAACAACTCTACGAACAGGACAAATTCTCAGTAATGAAGGTTTCGTTTGTGCCAACTGATTGTTTGAGCAGCCTAGCAGAACACACGGCTGCTAATGAGACCTTACAATTACTGTCTGCAGCCATCCGGACAAAAGCTGGCCGGACAAACAAAATTAACGCCCCACTCGAGATATGCCCATACTTCCTGGTTCACGATGAACTAGTATTACAGGACGCAATTATTGTCAAGGGCCAAAAGGCAGTGGGCCCAGCAGCCCTCCGGGACAAATACTTTGACGACATCCACAGGGGCCACCCTGGCGTGGAGGCAACCCTCCAAAGGGCGCAAAGCATGTTTTACTGGCTCGGAATGACCAAATACATACGAGAAAAAACGAAGTTGGCGCCATCTGCAAAAGCCTGATGCCACATCAGCAAAACCAGCCTTTACTGCCGCACCCAGTACCCCCTCTCCCGTGGTCCACGTTAGCCACCGACATCTTCGAATGGCATGGGAAACACTATCTAGATTCTTACTCTGGCTGGTTCAAAATTGACTTACTTCAAACCACTACTTCTGAAGCAGTTATCGAAAAGTTGCAGCGCCACCTCTCCGTGCACGGCTCCCCTGCACGCATCCAGTCCGACAATGGCAGGCAGTTCATCAGCCAAGCTTTTAAAAAGTTTTCACAACGATGGGACTTTCAACATATTACCAGCAGCCCTGAGTTCCCACTGTCCAACGGATTCGCCGGAATGCGCTGTCCAGAGTGCAAAACAACTCATGGAGTGTTCATACCTTGCCAAATCAGACGTGTACCTGGACTTGCTCAACCTAAGGAATGTTGCACAGGATCCCATACTGGGTTCTCCAGCCCAATGACTGATGTCTCGACAAACCCATGCTCCTCTGCTTGTGTCCCAGCAGCTTCTGCAGCCACAAGTTCGTTCCCCGACTGCAGTTCAGAAGCAACTACAATCCAAATGTGACACGCAGAAACGCTTCTTCGACAAGTCCAGCAAGCCACTTAACCCTCTCGCTCGTGGACAAGTGGTCCGTCTACAGACAAACAAGGTCTCTGCACGTCTGAGACACATCTACGGCCCTGCCAAAGAGCCGCGCTCCTATCTGATCAAAGCGGACAGGGTCATCTACAGACGCAACTGTCAACATGTCCTTCCAGTGAAGGAACAGCATCCTGTGACTCTGTAACCTGATGCCTCACGTTTCGTGTACCCTCCCACAGTCGGTCCCACTTCCCCACTGCCGCCTATTGTTCCCATTGCGGTTTCCCCATGGCATTTGGTGTCTAGCTTGCCTATCTCGTCACCCTCCCTGCCTGTCAGGCCGTCGGTTGTTTCCCCATTTCCCTCCCTGGTTTCTTCTCCAGTGAAAGGAGGTGAGGGGGACTCGTTCAGCACACGGGCCGGAAGGGTTTGCAGGCCACCCGTTAGATATGGCGATTTTGTGTAATTCTGCAAATGTATTATTAATATCCCACCTCTATTGCTTAGCCAGTGATGCTTCTTTTGTTTCTACAAGGAAGGATGTAGATTGGCTACTTCATACTAGCCAATTATAGTGTTTGTCGGTGGTGACTCCACCTACTATGTACTTTATATTATCAAGAGCCTGCTTACGCTAGTTAGAATGAGTAGCAGCTCGGAGATGTGATGACTGCTGATCCTTGCTGTATGTAGATTTCATAAATATGTGTGTTGTATCCTGATGTGTGTTTGAGTTGACCCATTACTACCACAACTAGAGAGCAGTCCTGAACTATTATGTACCTCATTGGAGACCCTTGGACTATCTTTGATTGGACTTTACTGTTATTCTCTTATCATGTATCTATAAATGGCTCGATCGTAATCATGTATTGTCTTTCTGCTGACTGGTTAGCACTCAACAAAGGTTTTTCACTGTACCTCGGCACACATGACAATAAAATGAACTCAACTCATGAGGATCGTCATACTCGACTTCGAGTGATTGCCAATGATGATGATGTTTATCCATGTTGCCCTTCCTAAATAAATGAACAACA
Source organism: Malacoraja senta (assembly GCA_038087875.1). NCBI lineage: Eukaryota > Metazoa > Chordata > Chondrichthyes > Rajiformes > Rajidae > Malacoraja > Malacoraja senta. The sequence continues at coordinate 34,826,419 of CM075983.1, forward strand.
TTAGCTATCCTCCAGTCTTTTAGTATGTTATTTGTTGTTAATGTAGATACAAGTATCTCTTTCAAGACTCCAGTTATCTCTTCCCTTACTTCCCATACATCAAGGTTAGATGGCATCCAGATGTGGTGATTTATCAACTCTTAACAAGTTCCATGTCATCCAACACCTCTGTCCCTACTCATCTCCTAGATCATGTTCAAAGCTCTCCCAGTTGTCTCCTCAGCACATTCCCCAATATTCTTCATCCTCAATCTTCCACTGCAGCCCATTCCACTTTCACTCAAATATACTTCGGTGACCATCGCCTCATTGCACCTCATCGCAATCCTTTCTCCCATTTCCTAAACACCCAATGACTTCCATATTCTACCTAATCTCAAGCATCAATCATCTCCCATCCCTCATCGGCAATCTGCTGCGCAATACTCCTTCTGTGACCTCGACTCCAAGAAATGATGGGGGACTACAGAGGAAAGAGCTTAATATGTGATAAATTGCATTAGGCCTATTCTCAGAGCAGAGTTTCATTAAAATTGGCATACCAAATTGGCATGGGATTCTCAAACATGCAGAGTACTTGCAGAATATTTTGCCCTGCAATTCTCAAAGTCCAATTGAGCTAGTTTTCCATCAGTGAAATTGCAGACTATTTTTTCCAAAAGGGTCTAACATTTTCTCTGTGTGATTTAAGCATAGGGAGCAAGGTCGGGTGCCAAGCCAGAATAAGCACAATCCCACACAGATTTGTATATTGTTGTTCTTACTCAAACTTACCTTTAGTTCTCATAGTTGCCCTGTGAATTAGCCCTCCTATATTCATTACTATCAATCAATGTGGATTTGATCTGCCTTCCAATTAATGTTTTATAATTTTTTTATTCTGAGCAACCGACGCCTATAAAACTCACCAGTGAGGCTGTAGGCCATTTGAAGCTGCAACAGATTATGGAAATTAAACCTCTTTATTTACATATATTTACTTAATTCCTCATTACTAATACTTCTAACCTCCCTAATGGGCAGGTATTTCCCCATTACTGGTACTTCTCAAGGTGTGTACTTCTCCACACCCTGTTCCCATGTAAACACTAATAGCACAGTGATCATTGTGACTCCCTTTCCTTTGTCTGCATCAGGGATTATCACTGTTTATTTTTTTTAAACAACTACACATCCCAAAGAATTCTTAATTTGTAAAGGTCTTGTTTTTGCTCACCTGGTGTAATTTGTATTCTTGGAATAATTCTTTGCCTCATATAATGAATGGTACATATATTTACTGCATAAGATCCATAAACATCAGTTTGATCAAATTCTCCTGGATATATTTATTATTCCTGTGACCATAATCTTCACTCATGGCTTCCAAAAAGTACTTTTTCATACATGGTCTATCTGATTTTGGTTTTGTTCCCAACCCTGTTAACTCTGGAAGTCCCCTAGAACCAAACCTTTGGATTCCTTCTCCACAACTCCTTGTCATTCATGTCAAATTTAATAAATATGCTGATAATACTCAGTTCTATCCATCAAATGCTTGAAGCTTTATGTTCTACGCTCCCCCTATTTATCCATCCCTCATCACTTATCTCAGATTGGTCACAATATTTACCTGGCATCAAATATAGGATGACCATAAATTATCTACAACCAAGTATGGGAAAGAATTGAAACATTTTTTTGTGATTCCCACTACAAATCCAGCTTGGTATATCTGTACAGGTGAGTATGTTCTGCTCCTTGAACATATGTGCGTGAGCATATCATGATCTGGTTGGTTTTGATATTTAGATGGTGTACCAGGAGCTTAAAGCCTCAACGATTTGTCTGGGCTGCGCTGATCAATCGACTACGGTCTCTTAGGCATTTGTGAACACAATATAGCTGGTTATTTGCATCTGAATCATGAAATATTCTGAAACTTAGCCAAGCAGTTCCCATGCCTGGAACTTTGTCACTAAAACTACGTTCTCTTCCCTAAAATATTAATAGTGTCAATGACTTCAACTCATATGCTTCTGAACCAAAATACTTGCCTTTGTTGCCTTTGGATAATTACTCATATTGTCACCAGTCTGGCCTCTCATCTAACTTTAAAAATATGTATCTCCCATATTTTAACTAGCAGTGTCTTATTCATCTCGCTTGCCTATGTTTGCTGACTTGTAACGACTCCTGCCTTAAATATACATCAATTTTAAAATTATTTTGTTGATGTTCTAATCCTTTCCTGGATCTGCCGACTAATTTTCAAACCTTTCAAATTTTCCCAATTTCACAAGTTCACAGGTTATAGGAGTAGAATTAGGCCATTTGGCCCATCGAGTCTACTCTGCCATTCAATCGTGGCTGATCTCTGCCTCCTAATCCCATTTTTCTGCCTACTCCCAATAACCCTTGACACCCGTTCTAATCAAGAATTTGTCTATCTCTGCCTTAAAATTATCCACTGGATTGACCTCCACAGCCCTCTGTGGCAATGAGTTCCACAGATTAACTCTCCTCTGACTAAAGAAGATCCTCCTCACCTCCTTTCTAAAACAGTGCACTTTAATTCTGATGCTATGACTTCTGGTCCTAGACTCTCCCACTAGGGGAAAAATCCTTTGCACATCCACTCTATCTATGCTTCTAACTAGGAAGGTCATCTGTTGTCAGTCCAGATTTGTTCCCAGCTGCCCAGGTGAAAGACCGCTAGGGGCGCCACACCGACGGCAGCCTCTGCCTGCAGCCTGTTTGTCCTTTCAATCTTTTTTTAATTTTTGGTTAGTTTAAAGTCCGTTTTTGGTGGAAACTTTAACTTTTTTATGTGGGGGAGGGGGACAGGGTAAGGGGGAAACTGTTTCCCAGTCGCTTCCTGGCGGGGATGCGACTATTTCTCCGAGTCGCGTCCTCGCCCCCCACCTCGCGGCCTACCAGCTGGATCGGAGCGGCCTTTCCTGCCGGGGACCGGGAACCGGACCAGAGCAACAACAGAGGCGGCGCAGTGCTGAATTCACCGCGGAGCGGGCGATGCCGACCTGGATCGCCGTTTGGAGCTCCGGAGCATTGGGCCGCTGCTCCAACATCGCTGAGCTGTGGTTTGGGTGAGCTTCCAACGCGGATGGCGCTGAACAACTTCGTGGAGTCCTCGGGCCCTTCGCCGACGGCCGCCAGCATTGCATCTCCGCCCGGGCAGCCTGCGGACTTTGGGAGCCACGGACTCCGGTAGGAGGGGGCCGACTCTGATGTCCAGGCCGCTGAGGATGTCCCCCAGCCCCGACGCCGGAGTTACATCACCCCGGCGAGCAGGCCTGAACATCGGGCCGCCCATAACGGCGACTGCGGAGGGCTCGGGGAGGCCCCGACCACGGGTGAACATTGGGGAACATTAGAGGAAGAGACAGACTTTGGTGCCTTCCCTCACAGTGGCTAACTTTGATTCTGCTGTGTGGGGATGTTTTATGTTGAATTCTATCGTGTGTTGTGTTCTTTATTTTAGTGTATGGCTGTATGGTGACCACACATTTCACTGTGTCAACTGGCACATGTGACAAATAAATGTATCTTGTATCTTGTATCTTGTTCTGGCCTGTTTATTCCACCCCCCCTTCCACTTTCAGCCTAAATTCTTTATTTCATTCCTCTAATTCAGGTCTGGTCTCTTGAACTTATCAGATTTTAAGCCTTAGGTAATTTGTCCTGAGATTTGTCTGTAATTCACTATCACATTTAATTTTGTTTTATAATATTCATTAAGTAGTTTGGTATAATAGACACAAAATGCTGAAGTATCTCAATGGGTCAGGCAGCATCTCTGGAGAAAAAGGTTGGGTGACGTTTCGGGTCTGAAGAAAGGTCCCAACCCAAAAAGTCACCCATCATTTTTCTGCAGAGATGCTGCCTGACCCATTGAGTTACTCCAGCACTTTGTGTCTATCTGCAGTTCTTTGATTGCACAAATAGTTTGGAATGTTCTGTTATGTTAGATGTGATATAATGCAAGCAGATCCTATTCTTGATCCTATGGAAATAATTATTCACCAATACACTAACTCATATATTGGTAAGTTGGATCAACCAAACTCTCTTTTCCTACTCTAGTACAAAATCTCTTACTGATCACTCAGTCAAGTGACTGCCGTTATCTTCACCACTATTGATCAGATCATTTAAGGCTTGATGCTGCATTCTCAGTTTGATGATGTTATTGATGGAGCTTAATTTAAATTATGCAATAATTCTATTTCAGCTTTGGAAAGGCAGCCTTTGAATGATCAGAAATGTGTAATTTTCCTGATGCAAAGTGCTGACCTGAATGTTCACTGTTTTTTTTCCATCTATAGATGCTCCTCAACTCGCTGAGATTCTCCAGCAGTTTCTTTGCCATTGAACACTTTAATGTTTTTCAAAATGTTTAAGCCTCTCTTTGAGCCTTTTATGGTTATGTGTCTGCAAGTTATGCAACAAATGACCACCACTTTGTTATTACCAACTTTGTTTATCAGTAAATTCATTGCCTTACAGTGCCAGAGACCTGGGTTTGATCCTGACTACGGGTGCTCCCTGTACGTTGTTGGAACATTCTCCCTGTAACCAGGTGGGTTTTCTCCAGGTGCTCTGGTTTCTCCCACGGTTCCAAGGATGTGCAGGTTTTTAGGTTAATTGGCTTCTGCAAATTGTCCCAAGGGTGTAGGATAGAAGTGGTGGACAGGTGATTAATGGTTGATGGGGACTCGGTTGGCCGAAGGGCCTGTATCTCTAAAACTAAAAATACTAAAACTATTTCTACTTCTCAGTGATCTACAGTACATAGTTGTGAAATAATAATTGTTCAACTATATCCACTGAAATCCATATGAATGCCTCAATCCTGTGGTGGTTGGAGTGAATCAGATTTGGAGAGGTGGGGAGTGGAAGGTAGAGGGATTCATTCTTTAAGGATGGGTTTTGCCCATTTCCTGCATAGGTGAATGGGTTTCCAGTATTTCCTGGTTTTGTTCCTAATTTCTAGTTGTGTGCTTGACCTTTTATTCAAAAAAATGCCTCTTTAAACTTATCTAATTCTGTTGGTCATTGCTTTGCTACTCTCAGCTCATCTCAGCTGTGGAAGCCATTGGTTATGAGAGTCTATGTGTTTGTTCATATTTGGCACTAGGTTCATTGTGCATCACAGCAGTATGGGCACAAGACTTGACGGCTTGGTTTTCTGTACCAGTGCTATGTTGCACATTCGCTGCAAGTTCACTCTTAATAGACAACAAGGTTACGAATCTGACTATTGCCCATCGACTGTGTCGCAAAAACAGTTCTCACAATCAGGGTTTGACAGTTATGACAGGGTTGACAATGTGGTTTCCAGAATTTGGACAAATGCAGTCATTCAGGTTTTTCAGGCTATTACACAATTTATTACCTCAGTATGTTTGCTTTTGTATAAAAGTACATGTTTATAGTGGAGTCATACAAGTAATTATCCAGAATTCAGATGTGGCTGTATATATCTTAAATCTTTTGCGCAATCAAGAATCCCAGCAATATCCCCTTAAAACCTGTTGACTGCACTCACACAGCAAGGCATAGCATGTGTAGACTTGTCAGCAACAGCAACTGAAGTTGTTCAGGTGGCTAGTTAACGCAAGATTTCAACTGCATCGAACTAGAAAATATCAGAAAGATAACAGCATTCTCTTTATCTCTTCTCTTTATGAATGTTAGTAATTCCATCCTTATCTTTTGATTTTATCTGAAATTATCAGAATTTGCCAGTTTTAATTCTGGCCAGTACTTCAGTTTGTTGTTGCATACATATGGAAGTGACAAAGAGGAGCTTAGACTTTCTGAACTGGTAAATTATTCTTGCCTAATAATTCAAAGCCAAAGAATATCTACCAAAGATTGTATGAGCTCTAAAAAGGTAGACATTCCTTGGACATCTATAGCCATTAAGCTTCAAATAAATGTCCTGATTAAACTTGAGGTGTACGGATACAAATTGAATAATGCATTTGGTACAATGTGAAATGTCTAAGTCACTTCTCTGCATGCCATTATTAAATGTGCAAAAATGTGCAAGGAGTCTATCAAAAACATGATACCCTGATCAATAAGAAAAACAACATTGAGTCATTCCATCACAAATATGAAATAACAAATAAAATTATCTTTCAGTATTTGATCTAACTTTTTCATTTATACTTTTATGTCCCCTGAACTACCAGTTTATTTGCTTTAAGATGAGATAATACAAAATCTGAACTCCCAAACTCATCGATTACAGAGTGGAAATTGATAATGCAAGAAAATTGAAAGTTCTCCAAAAGTGGATAAAAGCATTGAAAGGACACTCTAAATTTGGGAACAGAACCCTAACTGATTTATTGTCTTCTAACATATGTAATGGCTTTAAACATATTCTATCAAATGTTATCACATGATTTTTGATCAAAGCTATATTAATAATTTAAGAAGCAAAGGCTATCACAATATTACTATGTGGATCCAAGGATTGGCACAGGAGAAAAATTGATGACCAAATAATATTAATAACAGTGGTGTATTGTTCAAGAGGAATGCTGGGAATATTCAAATAATCAGAAATGACATGTTAAGCATATGAGTTGGGCAAAAGATTGCAATATCTAATGGCACAAGAGCATTAAATGATCCCCCTGCATACGGATGTCAATGGAGGTAGAAACTTGGGAAGACCATGGATGTGCCGAGTTGCCAATATCAAGAGTGATTTATCACTGGACAGGATCCAGATGGTGGAAGCCGTGTGCTGAGTCCAAAGCCAGCGACTGCAGAGTGAATTAATTTAACTTCAGTATTACCGTTGGGTTAATGTATGTGAATCTGGTAATAGCAAGCATTTATTACACCGAAAAAAATGCTGAGCTAATTTGATTTTAGTTTGAACACATTACTTCTCTATCAAGATATGACATGATAGATAAAATTGTACAATCATGGAGTCATAGATCTATATAGCATGGAAACAGGCCCTTCAGCCCAAGATGTCCATGCAGACCAAGTTGCTTTGACAAAACCTATTTGGCGAAGCCTTTTGCCCAAAACCCGCCAAACCCTTTCTGTTCATACATTTGAACAAATGTCTTTTGACAGTCATAATTGTATTTGCATCTAACCTTACACTGGTATCTCGTTCAAGACATGGACTACCACAGAGTGATAATGCTACCCATGATGGCCCTCTTTAATCTCTCACCTCTTTTCTTAAGGTTATGCCCACTAGTTTTAGAATCCTCTACTCTGGGGAAATACTGTTCAGTTTATCCATGCCTTTCATGATGTTGTGCACCTCAATAAAGTCACCCTTCAGCTTCCTATACTCCAAAGGAAAAGGTCATTGCCTATCCAACATCTTTCTATTACTCAAGCTCATGTCAAGGCAATATCCTGATTTTTCCTTTTTCATTTTTATGAAATCATTTGTATATCTGGGCAACCAGAATTGTGCATTATATTCCAAGTGTGGTCTCACCAACGACTTGTACAGCTGTCTTATGATGTCCCAACCTTTGTACTCAATAGCCTTCCCAATGAAGACTACCATTTACTGCCCTAGTTCACATACCAACATCTCACACTTGTCAGAGATAACTGACACCTCAATTGGTGCAACTTTGTACATTCATTATACTCAATGAACATTGCTGTCAGTACGTTGTTGGAATGACAGCCAGTTATAAAGTCATGGAGTCATAGATCATGGAAACAAACCTTCGGCACGACTTGCCCAAGCCGACCAAAATGCTCCATCTATACTAGTTCTACCAGCCTGTGTTTGGCCCATCTATATTATTAAAAGTAAGATCTTGACCACTTCCTGTTTTCCTGTTTCGTGATTTTAGAAAAAACGCTGCCACTTACGGCTGTGATTTTTGGCCATCTTACTCAGAGTCCCCCTCCGCTGTGCAGGACAAGAGGATTTTCCCCATCGATGGAAAATGAAAGAGTTATTAATGTTTTAAAAATGTTGAGATTCTCTCTGCTGCCCCTGCTGGTGGGAGGGGGGAGGGACTATAAAATCCAGAAGTGTTGTGCCTCACTCAGTCTCTGCAAGATGGTGAAAGTGAGAGGGTCACGTCTCTCTGAGCTGTGAATAACACTGAACACATGTCTACTCAACTGTGAGTGCCCATAATGTGGTTTGAATTTGAAAATGTGGTTGCTTTGAAATGCTGCACTGCAAATGGTTGTTTGGGGGGGGGGGTGCTTGGAACTGCTGCACTGCAAATGGTTGTTTGGGGGGGGGGTGCTTGGAACTGCTGCACTGCAAATGGTTGTTTGGGGGGGGGTGCTTTGAACTGCTGCACTGCAAATGGTTGTTGGTGGGGGGGTTGCTTTGAACTGCTGCACTGCAAATGGTTGTTGGTATGGGGGGTTGCTTTGAACTGCTGCACTGCAAATGGTTTTTGGTGGGGGGGGTTGCTTTGAACTGCGGCACTGCAAATGGTTGTTGGTGGGGGGGATTGCTTTGTACTACTGCACTGCAAATGGTTTTTGATGGGGGTGGTTGCTTTGAACTGCTGCACTGCAAATGGTTGTTGGTGGGGGGGTTGCTTTGAACTGCTGCACTGCAAATGGTTGTTGGTGGGGGGGGTAGCTTTGAACTGCTGCACTGCATATGGTTGTTAGTGGGGGGGTTGCTTTAAAATGCTGCACTGCAAATGGTTGTTGGTGTAAACTTGACAACTTCCTGTTTGCACTGTAGATTGATTTTAGATAAAACGCTACCACTTACGGCTCTGATTTTTGGCCATCTTACTCAGCCCCCCTCCGCTCATCAGGTGCACAGGATTCTTCCCATCAATGAAAAATAAAAGTGTTATTAGTGTTTTAAAAATATTCAGAATCTCTCTCCTGTCAATCACGCCATGAAGGCTATGCCCCTTCCGGTGGGAGGAGGTAGGGATTATAAAACCCGGAAGTGTGGGTGTGGCTCAGTCTCTGCAAGATGGGGGAGGGAGAGGTCACGACTGTCTGAGCTGTGAATCAACTGAATACACTGAATGTCTACGGAACTGTGAGTGTGAGTGTGGTTTTATGGTGGTTTTATGGTGGTTTCACCCTGCTTGAAATGGTATGAAACTGCATTTGATTGTGGTGGCCTTGCACCCTGCATGAAATGGTATGAAACTGCATTTGAATTTGGTGGCCTTGCACCCTGCATGAAATGGTATGAAACTGCACTTGAATTTGGTGGCCTTGCACCCTGCTTGAAATGGTATGGAAACTGCACTTCAATTTGGTTCTCTTGCACCCTGCTTGAAGTTGTATGAAACTGCACTTGATTTTGGTGGCCTTGCACCCTGCTTGAAATGGCATGAAGCAGCACTAGCATTTGGTGGCCTTGCACCCTGCTTGAAATGGTCGGAAACTACATTTGAATTTGGTGGCCTTGCACCCTGCTTGAAATGGCATGAAACAGCACTAGCATTTGGTGGCCTTGCACCCTGCTTGAAATGGTCGGAAACTACATTTGAATTTGGTGGCCTTGCACCCTGCTTGAAATGGAATTTCAAAGAATAGCCGTGAGTCAACTGCTAGCCCACCAGCCGTGAGTGAGCTGCCAGCACATCAGGCTTGAGTGACTGAGCTGCCACCCCAAGAATCCATTTGGCCCACAATGTCCATACTAGACCTCTGGAAACCAGTCCCTTCAGCCCACACCCATACTAGCACTCCAGAAAGCCCCCCCACCCACTGGTCACCAATATTGGAATTGGTGGAGAGGTGGAAAATTGTGTTGGGGGACCAGCCCTCCCGTGTGAACATGGGACCCAACGGGTCCCACTTAGTCTAGTATCCTTCTAAATCTTTCCTATCCATCTACCTGTCGAAATGTATTTTAAATAGTGTGATAGTACCTGCCTCAACTACCTCCTCTGGATGCTCATTGCATATACCCACCACCCTTTGTGTGTAAACATTGCCCCTCGGGTTCCTTTTTTTCTGCTGCTAGGCTGAGTCATTAGAAGGGCTTTAAATGAATATGTTGACCTGCTAGGCAAATAGATTTATTAGTTCTGCATGTTTTTAAAAACAATTAAGGGCTGTCATAGGTGGAGGAGTGGAGGCTGTTTATTTCTTGTTTGAGATAAAGGTGAAGCGACGTAAAATATTCAAGGAATGGAGGTCAGAGAAATTTAAGGTGCTATTACAAACAAGATTGATCAGATGTGTCCTCAATTTACTGTCATACTGAGTGTCCTTCAATCAATTAAACCAGTTGTTGAATGCATTCAAAAATTATGTCAATACAAATCCAAAGACTACTTTGTTAGTGTTTCTTCTCATTCAATAAAATAATCTTGATACATTGGTGCATCGATATTTTGCTTATTACATAGTGGTTTATTGACTTATGATCTCCAACATGAGGATTAGTTAGTTCAGGATTATCATATACTTGTGTACCTATGGTGACACTTAGAATGGGGAAACTGTGGAACTGCCGCCATTTGCCTGCAAAATTCAGTCCATGGAACCGAGATAGATTATAAAGCCGAAGGCATAACTGTCACAAATTAAGAAAATATATCTATCTTCTATGTCCTTTCATTTATAAACTTGCACAGGGGTCCGAAAGTTAATGAAACATTTCTAGGAATTGCTTGCATGAAAGATAGGAAAGGACTATTGTGAAGCGGCGCCTGCTGGCGCACGCAGTTATCGAACCCGGCGTTCGGAAGCCGCGGTCATGTGACTCGGGAGGGGCTGCTGTTTTTGCGCGGGTTTGCTTTCGTGCCACAGTTGTGTAGCTGACCACCGTTGGGGTCAGACGTGTTTGTGAGGACCTGTAAACCAAAGAGTTATTTCTGAAATAAATAAGTTCACAAAAACTTGGTTGCCGTTCTTACATCCGCCAAATTGGTGACCCCGACCTGTCTAGCCATCATTAGACAAAGAAGATCATGCAGGAGGACTACTTTCCCGCAGAATCGGCCGGCACGAGGCAGGGCTCACCGGGCTTCAAATTACCTTTGTTTGGCCAGACCAACCTCAGGTGTGGTTCGCCCATGTTGAGGCACAGTTCCACCTGCACCGCATTATTGCAGACGACACGATGTACTCTCATGTGGTAGGAGCTCTACCACAGGACTGTGCCTCGAGGCTGTAGCCTTACATCAGGGAACCGCCGACAATCGCTAAATACGAAGGTTTGAAGGCTGCTGCTCCACACCTTCGGTCTCAGCCATAGAGACAGGGCAGCGAAGATCCTGCACGTGGACAGTGTCGGTGACGGGCGGCCATCCACCATCATGGCAAAGATGCTAGCCTTGATGGACGGGCACCGCCCATGTCTGCTCTTCGAACAGGCGTTCTTAGATGAGATGCCAAACGAAGTTCGTACGATGCTCGCCGGGGCTGATTTCAGCAATCCCCAACACCTCGCGGAGAGAACCGATGAGTTGTGGGCCTACAGACGGCGGGACGTTTGTGTTTTCACCCGCTCCCCCATCATGGCGCGGGTGCAACCGAGACGACATCGGGATGAAGAGAAAGTCCTGAAGAAGCACTGCCGCTGAAGCGCTGAAGAAGCATCACCGCTGCCGGAGGTGTACATCCGTCGACGTTGGTGCTACTACCATCTCCGCTACGGCGCCGAATCCCGAAGATGCCGAAGCCCCTGTTCATTTCAGGGAAATGCCTCGGCTGATCGCCCATAGCGGCGAACACGATCGGCCCAAACGAACGCCTCTAGGTCCGTGATAGCCATTCCGGCCACCGTTTCCTGGTTGACTCCGGTGCCATAGCCAGCATCCTGCCCCCGACTGCCCAAGATACCCACGTCAGTAAGGTAGGACCCGTCCTCTTGGCCGTCAACGGGAGTGACATTCGCACTTACGGTACGTGGAACTTGGACTTACATTTTGACTCCTACCTGTATAGGTGGAAGTTCACCGTTGCTGACGTCGCCCAGCCAATATTGGGGGCCGATTTCTTGCGTGCGTTCTCCCTGCTAGTCGATGTGCGAAGCGGGCAAATGGTTCCAGTGTCGGACCTGTGCCCTGCCAAGCCGCGCAACCCGTTCACGCCCCAACAGCAACTCGACAAGGTAGCTGAGATCCAGCAACCTTACGCAGCCCTTCTCACTGAATTCCCAGGGTTGCTCACGCCCCGGTTCGACGGGACCACGCCCCATCATGGCGTGGTTCATCACATTCCCACCGAGGGCCCACCGGTTCACGCCCACGCGCACCGCCTCCCGTCCGATAAACTGCGCATCGCACGAGATGAGTTCCAGCTTATGGAGGACATGGGAATTGTCCGGCGGTCGGAGCCCTTGAGCTTCCCCGCTGCATATGGTGCTCAAAGCGTCCGGGGGTTGGTGACCTTGCGGTGATTACAGGCGTCTTAACGCTGTAACCACGGCAGATCGGTACCCAGTCCCGAACATCCAAGATTTTCGGCACATTTGGAGGGCGCCACCTTCTTCTCGAAGGTCGACCTTGTCCGCGGGTATAATTAGATTCCGGTCCACCCCGACGACGTCCCTAAGACGGCCACAATCACCCCTTTCGGCCTTTTTGAATGGCTAAGAATGCCTTTTGGCCTGAAGAACGCCGCTCAGGCGTTCCAAAGGTTAATGGATCAGGTCGGGCGGGGTTTGCCGTTCATATTCATCTATTTCGATGATATTCTGGTGGTCAGCAGCTCGCAGGCTGAACACGTTAAACACCTCCGCCTGCTCTTCAAACGGCTGCGTAAGCATGGGTTGGTGATCAGCCCTGTGAAGTGCCAGTTTGGATTGCGGTCCATCTCCTTTTTAGGTCACAGGGTAACCTGCCATGGCATGCAGCCGCTGCCTGAGAAGGTCGACGCAGTCCGTCACTTCCCGAGGCCACTATCCGTCAAGGGCCTGCAAGAATTCATCGGAATGGGCAATTTCTACCACCGATTTGTCCCGTCAGCAGCCGCCATCATGCGGCCGTTGTTCCAGTGTCTAGCAGGCAAGCCTAAGGACCTGGTCTGGTCCAAGGAGGCTGAGATAGCTTTCAAGGGGGCTAAAACAGCGTTGGCCAATGACACCATGCTGGTACACCCTAAGGCATCGGCCCTAACGGCCCTCACCGTGAACGCATCTGACGTTGCGGTGGGTGCTGTCCTCTAGCAGCTGCCGTTTTTCAGCAGGCAGCTGCGGGCCCCGGAGAGCATTTTCGATCGGGAGCTCCTCGCGCTTTACCTAGCGATCCGCCATTTCCGTTATTTCCTGGAGGGACGCGCGTTTACCGCATTCACGGACCACAATCCACTCACGTTCGCTTTGAATAAGGTGTCCGACCCCTGGTCTGCCAGGCAACAACGGCACCTCACCTACATATCCAAGTTCACTTCTGACATTCGGCATGTGGCAGGGAAGCTGAACGTTGTCCCGTCCGGCAGCCCCTGAGGTTTCCGCTTTAAGCCTAGGGGTGAATTACGCGGAGCTGGCTGCGGCCCAATGGGCTGATGCCGGCATGGGGGATTACCGCAATGCTGAATCGGGCCTTAAGTTGGCTGAGGTGCCTTGCGGCACCGCCGGCATGCGGGTCCTTTGTGATGTCTCGACGGGCAAAGCCCGCCGATTGTCCCGATTGCCTGGAGGCGTCGGATTTTCGATACCATCCACAGCCTAGCTCACCCGTCCATTCGCGCCACCTATACCTGGTCACGGCCATGTTCATCTGGCAAGGGTTACGAAAGCAGGTCGCAACATGGGCACGCGCTTGTATCCCTGTCAGACTTCCAAGGTGCAGAGGCATGTGCGCCCGCCCGTACAGGATTTCGCTGTTCCAGACGGCAGGTTCCTGCACATCCATGTCGACCTGGTGGGTCCCTTGCCGTGTTTGCGTGGGGCCACTCACTTGCTAACCATCATAGATAGGTTCACCAGGTGGGCAGAGGCAATACCGTTGACTGATACCTCCGCTGAGGCTTGTGCCTGCGCTATTGTCTCCAAATGGATCACTCGTTTCGGGGTCCCTTCAGATATTACTACCGATCGTGGGGCCCAGTTCACATCCTCCCTGTGGTGTGGTATGGCACAGCTGTACGGCGCGAAGCTGCACCAGACCACCGCGTATCATCCGGAGTCAAACGGTTTAGTCGAGCTGTTCCACAGACGCCTTAAGTCGGCGTTGAAAGCCCGGCTCACCGGCCCCGATTGGGTTAACCGGTTGCCCTGGGTTCTCCTAGGCACCAGAACTACGCCTAAGGAGGATCTCGACACCTCCTCGGCCGAGCTGGTTTATGGCTCGGTTTTGCGGGTACCTGGGAATTTCCTACCCGCCACCCGTGATCAGGAGTTCCCTGCTTCGGCCGTGCTAGCCGACCTTTGCGAGCGAGCGCGCGCGTTGGTCCCGGTTCCCACTTCCCGACACGGGTCGTCTGCAGTGCATGTACCTACTATGTTATGGGATTGTGCTTATGTTTTCCTTCGTAGGGATGCTCACCGCTCGCCGTTACAGCGGGTGTACGATGGTCCATACAGGGTGCTGAGGACTGGTACCTCGACGTTCACGTTGGACATGGGTGGCAGGGAGGAGTTTGTCTCCATCAGCCGCCTTAAGCCAGCCCACATCGACGAGGATAGCCCGGTGGCGGTGGCCACTCCGCGGCGTAGAGAGCGTCCGCCGGCCGTTTTGCCACCCTCTGCACCTGTTACCCCCAGTTATGTTTCACCGGTCCCCTCTATTACGCCCGTCCCTCGTTCGCGTTTGTCGCGTCCCTCCGGTTCTGTTTTGCCGGCCCCAACTGTTATGCTCGCCCCGCGACCTCGGACTACGCTGTCCGGTCGAACCGTCCGGTTACCCGTGCGTTTCCGTACCGTGGATTCTGGGGGAGGGGGGAATGTAGCGCCGCCTGCTGGCGCACGCAGGTATCGAACCTGGCGTTCAGAAGCCGCGGTCACATGACTCGGGAGGGGCTGCTGTTTTTGCGCGGTTTTGCTTTCGCGCCACAGCCGTGTAGCTGACCACTGTTGTTGTGGTCAGACGTGTTTGTGAGGACCTGTAAACCAAAGAGTTATTTCTGAAATAAATAAGTTCACAAAAACTTGGTTGCCGTTCTTACATCCGCCAAAATTGACATAAAAAGTTATTTGTGTCAGTGTGTGCAGTGTTCCACTCATCCTTCTGTGTGTCGTTGAGAGGCAGTCACAAGAAAAAGTGTTTATCAGTTCCTTAAGTGGCCCTTATTTCTCCAATATCCATTCCCCTTCTAATTATGAGTAGCAGACTATCCTTACTCTTAATTTTGAAAGTTAGTTATTAGTGGAAATTGAATCTTGAGCATTGACTACTGCCTAATCATTGGGTTGTAATAAATCGCATTGCGTTCCTCTTCCAGATAAATATATTAATGCATTCCAAACATTTCTTTAGTTTATCCTAGCATTTTTTGCAAAATTAAAATATTAATGGTACTGGTTTTGAATCAGTAAATGATAGATGTCATTGGTCTATTGGCAATTCTACCTGCTTCCACATCACTCCTGCCAGGCATCCAGCAACCAATGCTTAAACAAAACATCTCTTTTAAACTTTCATCATCTGACCTTCTCTGACCCTCTAGTCGTACACATTGTTTTTAAGAAGGAACTGCAGATGCTGGAAAATCCCAGATACACAAAAATGCTGGAGAAACTCAGTGTGCAGCAGCATCTATGGAGCGAAGGAAATAGGCAGTGTTTCGGGCCGAAACCCTTCTTCAGACACATTTCTGCCTTGTCGTACCCATTTCTACCTTGGGATAAAAGATTCTGACTCTCAATCCTATCTATGTCTCTCATTATTTAATATACTGTACCCTCTTCTGTACCCTCTCCAGAGACTTCACATTCTTCCTGTAACGCAGCGACCAGTATTGCACACAATTATCCAAATATGGCCTATCCATTCATCTCCCAAAGTGCAACACCTCACAAATCCAAGTAAAGTTAATTGGATTCATCTATATCCCATGGTATCCTTTGACAGCTTTTCATCTTTTACTTTTTTAAATTCCAATGAACGAATTTATTAATATTTCCTCATTACAAAGAATTAATAGTAGTATTTTATCCTTTACAAAAATAATATGTGTATCTACAGTTCATAGGTATAAAGGTACCATGCATTTGAAATAACAGATTCATGTTGAGGCCCCTATCAGGGAGATACAGTATATTGTTCAAGAGATCATGTGTGATAGAACAGATCATGCAAATTTACGCAGCAATCTTTTAGAGGTTGGTTTTTGTGAATGGATCCAGCAGTGGAAAATAATTAGGTAGTGGATGTGATAATAGAGTAATGGTCCTGTCCCACTTAGGCGACTTTTTAGGCGAGTGCATGAGATTGCGCTCGCCACATGGTCGCCACATAGTCACTGATGGTCTCTGGTGAGTCTCCTTCATGGTTGCGAGGAGTTCCCGCATTCTGGGAACTAGTCGCAGCCTCAGTATGGTCGCCATGGAGAAAATTGGTCGCCATGGAGAAAATCGATAAACCTGTAGTCGTAGGTGCAGTTGTAATGTCGCCATGTAGTTATGGGTAGTCGAGGTAGTCGGAGGTAGTTTTAGTTAATCGCCTTTGATGACCGGTCATTTTCATTGGCTCATTGGGGGAAAAAAATTAAGCAGGAGTTTTCAGAACCAAGGATAACCGACCGGTAATGTTAAAAGTCCGCCAAACTTCCCAGCTGTGTATCTCTGGCTTATTAAAAGTTGTCTGGCTTCTTAAAAGTTGTCGCCAATCCTTCTTTCCCTTCTTCCCCCCTTCTGCCCCCCTCCTCTCCCCCTTCTCCCCTCTTCTCCCCTCTTTTAAAGGACTTACCGTACACTGTGCTAGCCGTCTTAATTACAGCACCAACCTTCCTGTTGATCGTGGTGTGTGTCTGTATCACCTTAGCTTTGTACCGTGTGAATTTCAGTCAGCGCTCCCCCGCTTGCCCTGGCCCCTGTCATTGCGATGTGTTGTGTGTATGTGTGTGTGTGTGTTCCACTCTAAGAGTCGTCGTTCCAGTTCCCAGTTTTTCAGGCGACTGCCGGAAACTTGACAGTCGCCGGCAGTCCGCTGAAAAATCGCCTAAGTGGGACAGGCCCATAAAGAAGATCAGGAGGGTGGAATTCCAAGGAAGGGGAGTGACGAATGAGATATGGTGAGAGTGAAAGATTTGTAAGTTGTTCTCAGGATGGATCACGAATGTGGGGGTGAGAGGAAAAAACAATTATGATTGATTGGGAATATGTTTAGGGGAAAGAGGATTGGATGAGTCCATCATGGAAAGAGTGGGAAAATATTTCATCAGGGGACTAGTGGGAGGGGCTTGGAGAGAGCATGAAGGAATCCTGTTAACATTTGCCGTTAAGTGGGCTGGTGGGAATAATCACACAGAAACAATTTTTTAGAAAGAGTCCTTGCTGAAGGAATATGGATGCTTTGCATCACCATGGCCTGATTAGGTTGGGCTCTCCTGATGTAATGCCCAAACAAGAATTTGATTAAGTTACCATTTGTGGCCTTTCCATGCACTGGGAAATGTTGTGCAAGTGATGTGAAATTCAGTGTCATACTCCATTTGTCAGCAATATGCAAGTCCACAAGCCACCAAGCTATACCATTTGTATAGAGTCCCTGGAGCTAAACATTCAGATGTGTATTACTGGTGAACTTGCTAGAAGTTCATCAATTTGCCTTTAGATAAATTCTACCACAATGTGCACAATAGGTTTGAATTTCTCTGATACTTTCCTTAAAATGCAAGTATTCCATCACAAAAATTAAAATGTGCAATTTAAAAAAATACAATAATATTTTTCATTGAAGATGTAGTTCAGTTTTATTATTAACCCAAAATGAGGATACATTTTATGTAGACAAAAATGCTGGAGAAACTCAGCGGGTGAGGCAGCATCTATGGAGCACCTTCGATTTCTCCAGCATCTGCAGTTCTTTGTTAAACATACATTTTAATTACTATATTTTACATTGATTATTGTGGTTGTTTAGGGAAGCTGCTTGAAAGTTTTGGTACTGTTTAGTTTAGTTTAGAGAGACAGTGCAGAAACAGGCCCTTCCGCCCTCCGAGTCTGCATCAACCAGCAATCCCCGTACACTAACACTGGGAACAATTAACAATTTTCACCTAAGCCAATTAACCTATAAACCTGTACGTCTTTGGTGTGTGGGAGGAAACCGGAGCACCCAGACAAACCCCATGCAGTCCATATAGACTGCTCCCATAGTCAGGATCGAACATGATTCTCTGTGCTGTAAGGATCTTAGAGCTGGCATGGACTTGATGGGCTGAGTGACCTCCACCTCTGTCATAGGAAATATTTAAGTTGCCACATCCCCAATTGGTTTTGGCAAGTTACTTCTAAGAAATCCTGCCAAAGCCAAGTGGTTCCTTGTTCATCAGATCAGAAATGACTAATAAACAGGAGAAAACTAAAGAGGTAGTACTGAAAATATTCTCCTCCATCTTTGACCTTAGAAAGTAGGCCTTAACATTACAATATAACCGGCACCCATTCAACTGCCAGGAACAGTGGGAATGGATGAATGTAACGGCAGGGTCCTATGAAAGGGCAATGGAAACTGCACCAGCTTTGAAGGAATGTGTGCAGGAAGTTGTTTACTTATCCAATGGTGTTCACGGTAAAAATTGTCTGGGAGGTGTTTATAAGCTGTATTGGGCAGCATATCTGAGAAAGGGTGTGCTGGCCTGTGGAGGGTCCCGAGGAAGTTTAAGAGAACGATCCCAAGAATGATTGGGGTAACATATGATGAGCATTTGATGGCACTGGGCCTATACTCGCTGGAGTTTAGATGGATAAGGGGGGACCTCATTGTACTTAAAGAACAGTGAAAGGCCTGGATAGAGTGGATGTGGAGAGGATGTTTCCATGAGTGGGAGAGTCCAGGACCAGAGGCCATAGCCTCAGAATAAAATAATGTACCTTTAGAAGGGAGATGAGGAGGACATTCTTTAATAATAGGGTGGTTAATCTGTGGAATTCATTGCTGCAGATGGCCATGTAGGCCAAGTCAATGGATATTTTTAAGGTGGAGATTGACAGATTCTTGATTAGAAAGGGTGTCAGGGGTTATGAGGAGAAGGCAGAGAATGGGGTTGGGAGGGTAAGATAGATCAACCATGATTGAATGGCAGAGCAGACTTGATGGGCCGAATGGGCTAATTCTGCTCCTTTTAATTTATGAACATGAACTCACTAGGGCACGTATGCCTTTTATGAATGATCACACTATGTAATGGAAAAGCAGACAAATGCAATCTGAATGCAGAACTCACCTTGATCAATTGCTGAAGGATCTCCACCATGACAATGGAGATCTCTTATGACATCTGAAATAAAGCAGTCTGCAAGCACCTTGAGGCAAGGTTTCTGAAAGCAAGCATGACTCTGACTTTGACTTTGAAAGCAAGCACTTGACTGTCTGTGACTTGAGGTTTGCCTTTGGATTCCACCAAACATGAGCACAAATTCACGTAAAGGCCTGCGCCACTCTCAAAATCAAAGACCCTCCCAGAAAGCTTGCAGGGTAACTCCCAAAAATATGCGACATATGACATTTTGTTGGTCAGTGCTACACTAGGTTTAACCATCATGACTGGCAACCTTTGATTATTGCTCATGTTTGTTATCTTCTGAAGGGCATGGCAGCAGATTCAAAAGTGCAGGCATTAATAAAGAGCACTTATTTCCTTTGGGGCACATTCCTGGAGTTTTCTTTTGTGAACCCTGTTCTTCACAAACCTGTCCTCTACCCACTTTAGCAGATTTTGCCACCCCATTCCCATCAACAGGGCCGGCCCTAGGCCAATTGAACAGATTTTTCCAAATTGGGCCCCGCGCCCAAGGAGGGCCCCACGCCCAAGGGGGGCCCCGCGTTAATTTTCCGTATTTCATATGGAAATACAAATTCGCTTTGTTAAATAGAGATTTTTTTTTAAACATTCGCCATAAGGATTTTTTTGCAAAACTTACATGGTTTTGTACATGGAATACAAGCGCTGTGCGGTCATCAGACACAAACGATGTGTTAACAGCCAGTAGTTAACAAGTAGTTATCCAATGCATCATCAATGCATCGATCCACATTCCTCAGTAAATGTGTAATTGTGTTTTAGAAGAAATATTAATGACGCTGCGTTCCTTTGAATACAATTCACGCGGCGTCATTAACACTTCTTCAAAACATAATTACATTTTACTGAGGAATGTAGATTGATGCATTAATGACACATTGAGAATTTCTTAAAATTCACCATCATGATTGAGAACTTCTTCTTGGTGACATTCTTGGTGTGCAAGTTAGTCATTCAATTTACCTACCGACCCACGTTGTGTCTCTCTGTATTTCGCTCTCTCCCTCCCTCTCTCTCTCGCGCGCTCTCTCTCCCCCATGCGCTCTCTCTCTCCCGTGCGTGCTCTCTCTCTCCCGTTCCCCACCTCTCTTTAGCTCTCTCAGCATTCCTGGAATCATTGACGTTTTGCGGTATACAAAAATGCTGGAGAAACTTAGCGGGTGAGGCAGCATCTATGGAGCGAAGGAAATATGCAACGTTTCGGGTCGAGACCCTTCTTCAGACCCGGCTATTTCCTTCACTCCATAGATGCTGCCTCAAGCCCTGTCCCACTGTGCGAGTTCACACAAGAGCTTAAAATCTCTGGTAGCATCTCTGTCCCTATCTTCAAATTCCCACTTTGAAATAAAATACAGTTTTCGACTTAAACATTTCGCAGCAGGATCGCGATTAGTCGATTCCCACGCATTTTCAATCATCGTTCGATTCAGTGTAATTTTCACACCTGGTTGATATAGTTTTTTTTTAAAGATACAGTACATTACAATAAATAGTTTCAAGTATACCCAGTACTAAACGCACAAACATTAAGGTGGTTACTGATGTTACAAACGGTTATAAATGAATATAATTTCAAAGTGAAATAGGAGATTTCCGTGGAAAGAATATTTAACCAGAATATGGTGAGGTCGCTGCAAAATGCTCACTTAAAACAATACGCCGTCAACTCAGGATTGTTTCTTAGCCCTCTGACAGGTGTTTCAATCTAACCTCGCAGCTCGCTGTTAATCGATTCATAGCTATTAATTTTCATTCCTGGTCCGTATCGAACTTCTCCAAATGTAAACGCTTCAAGTTACGCTTCTTGTGTGGTGGTAAGGCGGGGGGGGGGGGATGCTAGGATAAAATACCATATATTTGTATTTATGTAGCGATCCTGCTGCGAAAATTTTGTCGAAAGTTGTATTTTATTTCAAAGTGGGAATTGGAAGATAGGGACAGAGATGCTACACAGAGATTTTGATAGGAAGGAAACGTTACAGCAGCTGAGTAAAAGATTAGTCAAATGGTAGGTTCAATGAAGATCGGGCGAGGGGGATTAGGGGTGGGGGAAAAGTATCTATAGCTTGGCACTTGCCTAAATGAGTACTGAGATGGATTATCATTCCACACCAAATTTCTTAGACAATAATACATTATATGCAATTATCACATTTTGTAGGATATGGATCAACCTATGGTACATGCTCGTAAATTAGTAAAACAAATGTTCTTTAAGTACTGTTGTTTCTGGGATGGAATTTCTGATAACAAATAACCTACATTCTATATTTTGTCATAATGAGGCTGAAACAATTGCATATTTTGTGATATTTATTGAGATAGAAAGATACAACTGAGTTTGGGCAAGATATTACCTTGCAACATTCTGTATGTCTGATAGATATTGTGAAATGGAACAGAAATTATGGGAGGATTACATAAAACTACAATTCAAAGGTAATGAATATACAGAGTATTCTTATTTCCATCATGAACATACAATAGTGATATTTGACACCAGGTCCTACTACGGTAAACTCACGAGCTACTACGGTATGACTACGTGTTAAAAAGTATCAAATTTTTACATCCTGAGTATATTTTACATGTGGACATTTTTCAACATGTTGAAAAATCTTCACGAGTTACCACGTTTCCCGAGTACCTGCCGTTAGCGCTAAGAAATGGCATGTTGGCCTTTATAACAGGAGGAATCGAATATAGGAGCAAAGAGGTCTTTCTGCAGTTGTACAGAGTTCTAGTGAGACCGTACCTGGAGTATTGTGTGCAGTTTTGGTCCCCTAATTTGAGGAAGGACATTCTTGCTATTGAGGGAGTGCAGCGTAGGTTTACAAGGTTAATTCCCGGGATGGTGGGACTGTCATATGCTGAGAGAACGGAGCAGCTGGGCTTGTACACTTTCGAGTTTAGAAGGATGAGAGGGCATCTCATTGAAACTTATAAGATTTGTTAAGGGCTTGGACACGCTAGAGGCAGGAAACATGTTCCCGATGTTGGGGGAGTCCAGAACCAGGGGCCACAGTTTAAGAATAAGGGGTAAGCCATTTAGAACAGGGACGAGGAAACACTTTTTCTCACAGAGAGTGGTGAGTGTGGAATTCTCTGCCTCAGAGGGAGGTGGAGGCAGGTTCTCTGGATGCTTTCAAGAGAGTGCTAGATAGGGCTCTTAAAAAATAGCAGAGTCAGGGGATATGGGGAGAAGGCAGGAACGGGGTACTGATTGTGGATGATCAGCCATGTTCACATTGAATGGCTCGAAGGGCCAAATGGCCTGCTCCTGAACCTATTGTTTATTGTCTATTGAAACGTCCCGAGCTCCGACATACCCGCTACATTCATTCTACGTATGGTGCAATGGGCTAAGTGTTCGGCTGGCAACCGGAAGGTAGCCGGTTCGAATCCTGCTTGGAGTGCATACTGTCGTTGTGTCCTTGGGCAAGACACTTCACCCACCTATGCCTGCGTGTGAATGTGTGTGAATGTGTGTGAGTGATTGGTGGTGGTCGGAGGGGCCGTAGGCGCAGGTTAGCAGCCACGCTTCCTTCAGTCTGCCCCAGGGCAGCTGTGGCTACAGAAGTAGCTCACCACCACCGAGTGTGACTGAGGAGTGAATGAATAATGCGATGTAAAGCGCCTTGAGTATTAGAAAGGCGCTATATAAATCCCATCCATTATTATTATTATTACGTGTTTACCACGAGTTTTGATTTTTTTTAAACTCGGGAGAGCTCTTGGGTGAACTCGCACAGTGGGACAGGGCTTCACACCCGTTGAGTTTCTCCAGCATTTTTGTCTATCTTCGATTTTCCAGCATCTACAGTTCCTTCTTAGACGTTTTGCGGTGATGGCTGCATCTGCGGTTCCTTTCTGTTGGAGGGAGAGGGGGGGGTAAAGATTCCAGGCTCCTGATAAGTGATATGTTCCCTCTGCGGGTGCTGCCTTGCCCGCTGAGTTCCTCCAGCACTCTGTGTTTTTTGTTTGGCTCTGAAGTTGAAGGTGGACCCCCCTGTGTCTACCTTTAACTCCCTGTCTGTGGTGGCTCAGCGGGACGGGCAGGGGCTCTTGGGAGAGGGTTGCGGTTCTGGTCGAGATCCTTCTTCAGACAATGACAAGTACTCTCACCGACGAGAGTTCAGTTCAGTCTGAAGGAAGGTCTTCTCTCCAGAGTCGCTGAGCTGCCTGTCCTGCTGAGCTACTCCAGCTTTTGTCTATCTCCAATTTCAGAGTTAGATAAAATTGCAGACTTGATTTGTAAAATCTCAAAATTTTGTAACATTGCTAGAAAATGTACCTGCATCTTGGAGGCCGAAGGTTAGGTTGTTAGCCAAGAAAGATAGACTTTGTTATCCCTCAGTACAGTAACATCAAGAACGATGTTGCTGTACTGAGGTATAGCCAAGTCTATCGCTCATTGCTAGCAGCTGATGGGAAGCGGCTGTAAAGTGGGAAGCAGCTGAAAAAGGACAGCACTGCTGGGGGGGGGGGGGGGGGGTAGGGGGGACAGGGGAGAGTTCCTTTCACAGCGTGTGGGTAGTCTGCCCAGGGGTAAAGTTGCGGGGAGAGCAGGAGGTTTGAGAAGGAGCAGGTCGGCCGGGGATCATCCAGATCAAGAGCAGGTCAGCGGGCGATGGATAACAGGACAGCGGGCGGTGGAGCTTACTCCATATGTCAGTGCGAGTAACCTCAATTGATCCGTTGTTCGCGCTACACAAGAGTAAGCTCCACCGCCCGCTGTGATGTTATCCATCACCTGCTGACCACTCCGCTCTATGAAATTTGCTCTTGAGCTGGTCCCCTCACTGTTCAGCCGGAGAGCACTGCCAGAGGTGAGCGGGCCGGCAGAAGGCGCTGAGATGGCAGTCGGTTCCGCTGTCCGGTGATGGAGGCCGCTCGTAGGCGAGCTGCTTCCCTCCCCGGCCACAATGCGGTGGCGCCCGGAGCGCCGCGGCAGCGGTAAGTGAGTGTTACTGGCATGAACCCGACCCTCTCCTTCTCAACGCTCCTTCCATCCTCGCAACTTTACCCCTGGCTAGACTCCCCACACGCTGTGAAAGGAACTCTCCCCCGAATTGTCATGTTACTCACGACATGTGACTCATTTATAATTATTTATTTATATTTCTACGAAAATTTTTCCCAATTGGGCCCCGCACCTCCTAAGGCCGGCCCTGCCCAACATTCCTTAGTTCCCAGTTCTCAGAAGTTGAAGAATGCTGTTTCTATTGTGGTGTGGCTTTGTATGGGTTACTTCCTGAGCTGTGAGGAAAGATATCCTCACAAGGGAAACTCATGCAATTAATTCAGTACCTAGGTAACATTACTAGAAGAAGCCCACCAAAGTTATTTTGAAAATGGGGTTTGCCAAGTTTTATGTGCTACTTTAGAGCTTTGAAAACAGCATTAGCGAGATTGCAACTGCTTTTGAATGAAAAAAAATTGCAGACAAAATTGTAGCCCAATGTTTAAGATATAAATCCATGCTATATAATAACATGGGTTTATATCTGAGCTTTCAATAACAAATTGCTGCATATATGTAGTCCATCACGTAAATAATGATATTTACTCCAATGCACAATGTGCAAACACAAAATTTGATCCAAAAACAACTGAAAATTTGCATTTTTCAAGTTTTATTTTAATGTTATTTCTACTGTTAGCAGTTTAGACAAGATACAGAATGGATTTTTATATATTACTTTCTTAACTTTGATTGGTTTTGTTTTTAATGTCTTTATATACTGGTGAGGAGGTGGTGATGGAAAGAGGATAGTGAATCTCAGTGGATGAATGACCTCCTCTCTTTGACAATTTTTATGATCTTGTTATTCTCCTAACTAAAATTGAATATTGCAGTTCAAATGAAGTGTTGTGTTGTGACAACACTTTAAATCACGGGCATTCTAGCATTGATTAAAGTGGATATTTTTTTGAAGAAATGCTCAGCCATTACCCATGGCTTTTGTCCTGTTCAAACTTTGACTTCATAGCATAAGTTTAGTCCTTAAGAATCTCCGAGTCAGTCAATCAGTACAATCTATTTTCAAATGGCATCATGGACATTTAGTACATGCATTTAAAAGTGCCTATTAAATCTGGCATTTTGACAAGAATTTAATCATGATCAGATTATAAATTGACATTGTTAGGTTGACTGGAATAAAATGATTTGCTTGACTGGCTCTCAGTAAAGCAATCTCAGCACTAACATCGTCATATTTATGTGCATGCATTACAAAGGAGAAAATTAAAAATGCATCTTTTAACAGAATGCTTTTCCGAACAATAAAAATGTCTAAGTCACTGCAATTTATTGTCCCCTCATTGCCCCCCCCAACATTAACTGCACCCCATTCCCTGCCAATGCATGTCATGATGATTAGCTCTAAGCTCCATTTGATGGCTGCCCCAAATTTTGAATTGATGGCCATTTCTGCTGAAGATTTTTTTTTAATTGTTCACACAATATATTTGGAGCACAGCAAACGAAAGGATTGTTTTCCCCTTTACATAGAAACATAGAAACATAGAAAATAGGTGCAGGAGTAGGCCATTCGGCCCTTCGAGCCTGCACCGCCATTCAATATGATCATGGCCGATCATCCAACTCAGTATCCCGTACATGCCTTCTCTCCATACCCCCTGATCCCCTTAGCCACAAGGGCCACATCTAACTCCCTCTTAAATAGAGCCAATGAACTGGCCTCAACTACCCTCTGTGGCAGAGAGTTCCAGAGATTCACCACTCTCTGTGTGAAAAAGTTTTTCCTCATCTCGGTCTTAAAGGATTTCCCCCTTATCCTTAAGCTGTGACCCCTTGTCCTGGACTTCCCCAACATCGGGTACAATCTTCCTGCATCTAGCCTGTCCAACCCCATAAGAATTTTGTACGTTTCTATAAGATCCCCTCTCAATCTCCTAAATTCTAGCGAGTATAAGCCAAGTCTATCCAGTCTTTCTTCATATGAAAGTCCTGACATCCCAGGAATCAGTCTGGTGAACCTTCTCTGCACTCCCTCTATGGCTATAATGTCCTTCCTCAGATTTGGAGACCAAAACTGTACGCAATACTCCAGGTGTGGTCTCACCAAGACCCTGTACAACTGCAGTAGAACCTCCCTGCTCCTATACGCAAATCCTCTTGCTATGAAGGCCAACATACCATTCGCTTTCTTCACTGCCTGCTGCACCTGCATGCCTACTTTCAATGACTGGTGTACCATGACACCCAGGTCTCGCTGCATCTCCCCATTTCTAAATCGGCCACCATTTAGATAATAGTCTGCCTTCCCGTTCTTGCCACCAAAGTGGATAACCTCACATTTATCCACATTATACTGCATCTGCCAAACATTTGCCCACTCACCCAGCCTATCCAAGTCACCTTGCAGTCTCCTAGCATCCTCCTCACAGCTAACACTGCCCCCCAGCTTAGTGTCATCCGCAAACTTGGAGATGTTGCTTTCAATTCCCTCGTCCAGATCATTAATATAAATTGTAAATAGCTGGGGTCCCAGCACTGAGCCTTGCGGTACCCCACTAGTCACTGCCTGCCATTGTGAAAATGACCCGTTTACTCCAACTCTTTGCTTCCTGTTTGCCAGCCAGTTCTCTATCCACATCAATACTGAACCCCCAATACCGTGTGATTTAAGTTTGTATCCTAATCTCTTATGTGGTACCTTGTCGAAAGCCTTCTGAAAGTCCAGATACAACACATCCACTGGTTCTCCCCTATCCACTCTACTAGTTACATCCTCAAAAAATTCTATAAGATTCGTCAGACACGATTTACCTTTCGTAAATCCATGCTGACTTTGTCCAATGATTTCACCACTTTCCAAATGTGCTGCTATCCCATCTTTAATAACTGACTCTAGCAGTTTCCCCACTACCGATGTTAGACTAACTGGTCTGTAATTCCCCGTTTTATCTTTCCCTCCCTTCTTAAAAAGTGGGGTTACGTTTGCTACCCTCCAATCCTCAGGATTTACATCATCAACAACAGTCTTGTGCTTAGTATAGCACCATTAATGCAGAAGAACATCCTTACAAACCAGACACAGTGGCACATGACAAGGTATTACCACAGGTTATTAAAAAATTACCAAAAGGTTTGGCTTAGAAGTGAATTTGAAAGAATAAATAAATGGAGAGGCAAAAATTTAGGGAGGGATATCCAGAACTCACAATTCAAGAACACTCATGTTGGAGCAATAACCAGATTTCAGCATGCACAAGAGGCCAGAATTGGGAGAGCACAGAGATTTTTAAAGGATTGCACAGCTGGAAGAGATTGGCCGTGGACTGAATGGAAGCAAGGATGTGGATCCATAATCCATAGAGGCAGAGGCAAGAGATTCTGTGACCACAAACTGGACTCCAAGGATGGTGTGTTCTCTCCTTGATGCCAAGGTCCTGAATGTCTCCGAGTGGCTGCAGAACACTCTCAGATAAGCTTGGCTATGAAGGTAGGGAAATGGAGGAGAACATGGGACACGAGTGAAGGAGGAAAGGAGGGAGAATTAATTAGTGGAAAATGACCAAAGGGCAGGGGGTGTTCAAAGACAGAGGGTGGGAGAAGGAAGGAAAGAGTATCCAAGCAGAGAGGGCATAGTGAGGGTATTTACTTTTATAGCTAATATAACTGGATGCTATTTTGGGACTGATCCTGGTTTTCACCAGATGTATGTTTAGTATTGGATAGAAAGAAATCAATTCTTCAAACTAAAGTGTATCGCTAACCCTTCGTAAATGACATCTCAGCAGCATCTCTTTTAATGATTTACAACAGATTAATAATTCACTATATCACCTTACAGTCATGGAAATGCTGTCTTTTGATATTACTTTTGACATGAGTTGCAATGGCAAACGTGGGTTAATTTCCCATAACTAAACATATACATCATATGATCTTGATCAACAAAATGTAAGAAGCAGTCAACGCTTATTACTTTAAGTCTGCAGTATATTGCAGGAGGCAATGATCTGGTGTTGAGTGACTATAAGGCTGTTTTTCTTTTTTTCTATGCAAATGTCTTGGATGGGAAAAATGTATTGACCAGTTCAATGCTTTCAAAATGTAGTACATCATCATCGGTTGAGTAGTAATTATTTGAGAGGTAGGGGTTAGAAGGTGCCAGCAAGGAAATGCATTTACATTGGTGAGATATAACAATTAGATGAAACCTTAGCTCTCATCATACAAATCAATGTTTTGCATAAAGGAATAGACAGCTACGTTTCCATGTTTGCTGATGACCCAGGGTAACTTGTGTACACATAAGCAGTAAGTTATAATGCCTACCATACATCAGTGTTAGGTACAGGATATGGTTTAGTAGTAATTCAACTCAGGATCAAACATAACATCAAATTGCAAATACTCTTTCAGTTTTTCAATTGTACATGGAGATATATGTGAAATATGCAAAATATTTCTATTTTAGATCTGATGGAGAAAAATTTAAATATTTATCAACAATGCACAAGAGGGAGTTATGTAATTGGGTTTAGATTATGCAAACATTTAGTGCACAGTTGCAAAAAAGAATACAGTAAACCCTCGTTTTAATGGACCATGAGAACGGGAGGGGAGGAATGGTGTCCATTATTGCCAATTGTCTGCTTTAACCGAGTAAGAGGAGTATCATTGCACGTGGTAGAAACAAAGAACTGTAGATACTGATTAATATATACAAAAGTACGCAAAGTGCTGGAGTAACTCAGCAGGTCAGGTAGCATCTCCAGAGAACATGGATAGGTGACGTTTCGGGTTGAAACCGTTCTTCAGACTCTCGGTCTGGAACAGGGCCTGGAATCCAGGTGAGATGCTGGCCACCAGGGAAGAGGTGAAGATTGGCAGAGTCATTGGTTGTAGCCCATAAACAGCTCGAGTGCAGGTAAGGGTCAGCAGAGGCGGAGCAGGCACAGTCTGGAAGTAGCTGGAGAAGTCATGCATGCTGGTGTTGCATCCAGCCTGACGGTGTAATTCGGTAGGTCTGGCCTTGTAGTGACTCATAATAATCTTCATGACATATCTTATTCTTTAGTTGTTGAATTGATTGAAATGGAAACAGACCCATTGAGTTCACGCTGACCATCAGTCACCGGTTCACATCTGATCTATGGTATCCCACTTGTACTTTCACTCCCTACACACTTGGGCCAATTTACCAGTGGCCAATTAACCCACAACCCCACATCTCTGGTGCTGTGAGGCAGCAGTTCTACCAGCTGCACCATTGCACTGTCCATGTTAAATGAGCAATTTGTGTCAAAATGTATGTGCAATTCCAAAATCTCTTCAAGAAAAGTGGACTATTAGTGGTGATATTCATTAACCACACCCAGAATCAATGGGATTGATATAGATGGGTACCTAATGAACAGCATTGACATTTTGGGCTGAACTGCCTGATTCTGTGCTTTATGACTCTAACCATGATGCATTATTTACCTAGTTGATGCATTATTTACCTACCTGCCTGAGCACCCTTTTTAAACACTCGTAAAAGTCAAGAAAGATCATGTCCATTACAATGCTGGATACATTTTGATGTGCTTATGTTTGCTTTACATGCAAATTTACCAAATTTAATCAGCAAGATGCACTCAGCCATAAATGTATTTCTGTAAAATCTTGCTCTTTCCTTGAAATAGTTACAATCAACAGCAACAATCTCCACGTACAAAGGGAAAGAAGACTGGAATCAGGTGATGTTATGCAGTTGGAAATATGTGCCCTTAGTAATGGCACAGAAACGAGTTTTGGGACTCAACTGAGGATCAAACATGACCCAATTTGTAAAAGCTCTGCTTAAGTTGCCAAGGAAAGGGATGTAGTTAGTACCTAGGGCATGGAGTATGTGATAGAGATTGAAGACACTGTCTATGAGCTTCCAATATTTAATTGAAGGAAATTTCTGCTCATTTGTCATGCTCTTCCAATGTATTGATAGTGGATGGACAAGAGAGGTGCTGATGAGATTAAAATGGGTGTCGGTGCACAGGTGTAAACATCAACATGTTTTGGAATGATGTTATGAAAGAAACTCATGTAAGTGGGACCGAGAATAGATCCTTAGGAAATGCCCAAGGTACTACTGTGGTAAAAAAGAGAAAAAAAACATAAAGAGTTTGAGAAACTCAACGAGTCAGACAGCATCTCTGGAGAATATGGATAGGTAACATTTTGGGTCGGGATTCTTCTGACCTCAAACATCAGCTATCCATGTTGTCCAGAGATAGACATAGACATAGACATAGAAAATAGGTGCAGGAGGAGGCCATTCGGCCCTTCGAGCCAGCACCGCCATTCATTGTGGTCATGGCTGATCGTTCCCTAACAATAACCCGTGCCTGCCTTCTCCCCATATCCCTTGACTCCACTAGCCCCTAGCGCTCTATCTAACTCTCTCTCTCAGATAGTGCCTGACCTGCTGAGTTACTCCAACACATTGTGTCCTTTTTGTAAACCAGCACCTGCAGTTCCTTGTTTCTCCAAGGGAGGAAAGAAGCCGGAGAATGTAGGTAATGGGGAGAGGCATTCGAGGAATTTGGTGCTGTCATTCATTTCAGAGCCTGCAGGCAGATTAAGGGAGACAAGAAGTGAAAAATACAACTTTACAAGTTTACATCTTCAGAAAAAAAGTAGAAAATGTTGGAATAATTTTTGCTTAATATTTAAATAGTTTTTATTTCAGATATACAGCATCTGCAGTTTTTTGCCATTCAAAAATACTTTCACCCGGTGCTGAGCAGCATTTGCTTTTCCAAAAATGCTTCACCCAATGCAACAGAATAGGATGTTCTTCAGCTATGTCTGAGTGGCATTGAAAAACAACATAGATGTAACTATAAGAAAGGAGTCGGCCAAATTACTCCTTGAAACTGCTCTGCCACTAATTAAGTTTGTGGCTGGTCTGATTTGGGCCTCATCTCTGCTTTCCTGTCTGGTTCCTAATGCTATATATTCCCTTCAGACCAAAAATGTAGCTATGGCTTTGAGAACGTGGTCTTCAAATTTTCAGCCTCCACAGCTCTGTGGGGTAGAGAATGCCAAAGAGGCACAAACCTCAGATAATTCCTGCACAAATCTATCAAATTATGAGCCCATGTTCTGAATCTGTGCTTTCTTGATCTGATTACCCCCAGTAGGGGAAATACACTTGCAGCAACTGCTCTATCATTCCCTTTCAGAATCATCTATGTTTCAATTAGATCAATCTTCATTTCCAAAACTGCAATGCGTACAAGCTCAATCTACCCAACCTTTTCCAAAGGAAGCCAGAAGATCTTTGACTGAAATGTTAACTCTGATTTGGTTTCCACTCATTCTACCTGAGCTGCAATTTCCATATTTTTCAAGGCAGTGGAAGATCTGACATGGAAATTCCTCTCAATCATTTATTCCACCAATCATGCTACATTTAAAGTACTAGTGATAGTAAGTATGAGTGTCCAAGTTATTACCATGGCATTTTTATTTCTGCACTGCAGTCAGAGTAGCATCTCTGGAGAGAAGGAATGGGTGACGTTTTGGGTCTAGACCTTTCTTCAGACTGGTTAGACATAAGGGAAACGAGAGTTACCCTGACTGATAAAGGCCAATGTACCAACAACCATCTTGACCACCCTATTTGTGAAGCCACTTTCAAGGAACTATGTACCTGCACTCCTAGATCCCTCTGCTCTGCAACACTCCCTGGGCTCCATCATTCACTGTAAAGGTCCTACACTGGTTTAACTTCCCAAACAGCAACACATCACAAACATCTACATTAAATTCCATTAAATAATCTGCAGCTCATTTGCTCAATTTATCAAGATCCTGCTGTAATTTTTGATAACCATCTTCACTATCCATGATACCACCTACTTTTGTGTCATCTGCAAATGTACTTATCATGCCTTCTGCATTCTCATCCAAATCATTGTATAAACCATATACAGCATTGGGCCCAGCACTGATCCCCAAAGGACACTACCAATCACACATGGAAGGGATCTGTAAGTTATTCAAGGTATTTATACCAGAATATTTCTTATTACCTCTTCAGTACTACTTTTGTCAATGTAAATAGCACTGACATCAAAAAGCATGTTCCAACTTGCAAAAAAACCTGACAATGGACAGGTTTCAGGAAGGTAACTTATTTGAAAGTAGGATATTTACCATGATTCTATTAAGATCACTGCTTTAAAGCCAAATGCTTTGATATGGTTCCAGTGGCCTTCATAGGTCATGCTGGCAATTCCAACTACTACATAATTGGATGATGTTGAGAGACGTATGAATGGAATGGAACACACTGTACAGTTACTAGTGGTCAGTTCAATATGAAGCACATTGAAGCACAGTGTTGGATGCTATCCTGCATAATTCCAACACCAAAAATCCCAACAACCATATCTCTTTTCCTCTGTCCCATATTTGAATCCAGATGTTGGCGAGAAGACCACTTGTATCCTGTAAGTTTGTTTAATTACATTTCTTTGGTACTACTCTTAGGTAAGTACTTCCGTGATTTCAAGGAATGATGCAATCCTGTACTTAGTTCTGATGCAAGATTTTCCACCCACACCATGAAATTAATTTTTCTCCTTACCAATGCAACTTCATCTGACAATTTCTAGGATTATCTTCTGTTTCAGATTTCCTGCAATTAAAATGTTCTACAACTCCCAGTTAGAGATTAGAGATTAGAGATTCCTTTATTTGTCATTCAGACCTTTCGGTCTGAATGAAATTTCGTTGCCTGCAGTCATACATATAATAATAAATAACAAAACACACAATAAACACAAATTAACATCCACCACAGTGAGTTCACCAGGCACCTCCTCACTGTGATGGAGGCAAAAGTCTTAAAGTCTCTGTCTCTTCCCGCTTTGTTCTTCCTCTGCGCTGAGGCGATCCAGGCTTCTGATGTTGTGACCCCCGCCGGGTGATGGTAAGTCAATCCCGCGGCTGAATCCTACATTTTTTTTGAATCCCTCTCTCCAACTGTCCTCATTCATCTATTAACCAGCCGCCTCTGAAAGCAACATGCCACCTTGACAAACATGACTACTCCCTAATACCCTTTGTCCTTAGTCCGGATGTATCTGAATATTAACTTTGTTTCTCCATCTACAGATCCTTATTGTCTGCTAAGTATTACCTACACGGTGTGGTTTCATTTTGATGTGAAGTGGCCAAGGTGAAATACAAATTGATTAATTATGTTCACACAGAGAACATTTTGTCCCCTTGTTTCTGTACCTTCTGTTTCCTCCAAATGGTATTTAAAGTGGCAGATTTATTCAGCTTCAGGGAGGACAGTAATCATCAGAGGGCTACGGACACACGCTTGCCTTCATTTGATCTTAAGTTAAGATTGAAGATGTCCAAGACCAGATTTGCTTGAATGCACAATCAAGGTTTATCTTACTTGCTGGATATCAACATGACTTGGGCTTCTGGGTCTGACGTATATCGTACCCAGTATCCTAAGTCATAATTCAATGTCACAGCATCCTGACTGATTGCATCATGACCTGATATGGTAATTTGAATGCACAGGATACAAGATGCTACAGAGGGGGGTGGACTCAGCTTGATCCAGCACAGACGCAGTCATCAACACCATCAAAAGCATCCTCGAGGTGGCGTTAACCATCAAGAATCATCATCAACTGTGCCAAACCCCTTCTCACTGTTATATTGGACAGGAGCCTGATGTCCCACACCACCAGCTTGAGGGACAGCTACTTTCCTACAATAATCCAGCTTCTTGAACGAACCCACACATCCCTAATGCTCCTTCAACAATAAAATACCATGGACCATCTATTGCACTACCATATACCTGTCTTTTTTTTTATTGTGTTTTGCACTGATATCTTTTTATGCAGTCTTTTCTTTTCCTACTGTCTTGCAGCATTTTGTGAGATTTATGTAGAATTTATGTATCATGTGTTTGCCTGAGACTATGTGCCTGTGATGCTGTTGCAAGTGAGATTTTCATTGTATCTGTACCTCATTGTACTTGTACAGTATGTAGGACAATAAACTCAACGACGATATATATAATATCAACCTGTTGCTTCGCTCTTTTGTGAGACAGCTCCTGGTGCAGTGAGGACAACTTTATAAGGTCAATTCCCCTGGTGTCTGTGTTAAACTGTCATTCAATTCTAATTGTAATTTTTTGGGAAAATTAACTAAAATGGAAAGCCAACTACCACAAACAGACCCAGTGCCTAAACCATTCAGCTCCCTCTCTCTCCATCCCTCCCCCACCCAAATCATGCCAGCTTCAAAGTCGTCTTGTTGAGTCTCATTCTTTACTCGTTCTCACCAAACAAACAGCTAACAAAGGCCTGTTTCCTTTATCATTGTTACTTTTTTGCATATCTTTCATTCATTTGTTCTATATCTCTCTCCATCACCATCTATATCTCTTGTTTCTCTTTCCCCTGACTCTCAGTTTGAAGAAGGGTCTTGACCCAAAACGTCACCTATCCCTTTACTCCAGAGATGCTGCCTGACCCGCTGAGTTACTCCAGCTTTTTGTGTCTATATTCAGGTAGCTTTGGAGTTTGTAACATCATTTGAATGTGTTAAAGAAGTTAAAATAATGAAAAAAACATAAAGGACCGGAGTGACTGAGCAGGTCAGGCAGCAACAATGGAGAACATGGTTAGGTGATGTAGACAGACTCCAGACACGCTATGTGATCCAAAATCATCTTTAATCAGCACTTAAACTTTGACAGCATGAAGGATGGTTAGATGTCAGAACATGCCAACTGCTGCTCGAACCGGTTCCTCACTCCCCTCCATTGAGTCTGTCCAAAGCAAGCGTTGTCTGCGCAGGGCGCTCAGCATCACCAAGGACTGCTCTCACCCCAACCACAGACTGTTTACCCTCCTACCATCCGGGAGGCGCTACAGGTCTCTCCGTTGCCAGACCAGCAGGTCCAGGAACAGCTTCTTCCCTGCGGCTGTTACACTACTCAACACTGTACCTCGGTGACTGCCAATCACTCCCCCCCCCCCCCCCCGGACACTCCTCCCACCAGGACTTATTAGATTTATTTATTGCTCATATTTATGTCGCTCTTCTAGGGAGATGCTAACTGCATTTCGTTGTCTCTGTACTGTACACTGCACAATGACAATAAAGTTGAATCTGAATCTAGTGCCAGAAGCAAGTGTTAATATAAATGTTATAGTGGGGTGGGGTTAGTGATGCTAACTATGCGTGATTGGTTAACATGCACAATCAATCTACAGGTGACATTTCAGGTCGGGACCCTTCTTCAAACTCCCGACCCAAAACGTCACTTATATATATATATATATATATCCTTCAGAGCCTGACCCATTGGATTACTCCAGCACTTGTTGTTTCTTTATTGTAAACCAGTATCTGCAATCCCTTGTGTCTTAAAATAATGAAAATCCAATCGTTTAACCTCACCCATTTCTTCATTTAGTTCTCTGAGATATTTATGACTTGGCTTTGTCATATTCTGATGCAAAGCTACAGTCACAGCTCAGTGTTCCTTTGTATTTATTCTGCCTCTAATTCCAACGGTTTATATACAGTTGAAAAATCCTTTATCATTCAGAGGATTGTTAAGATTCAACCTAGGATCTCATATGTATTCATCAGATCAAAAAAGATTTGCGGGTCTCTTTCTATAAAAGGACTAATTGGGTTTTAATAACAAATTTTACTTCGGAGTCACATGAGTGACTACGTGAAGAAGACCCGTCAGGGCGCAAGCGCGTCATTTACGTCTGACGCATTGGCGCGAACGGCAGCAGGAGGACGGAGCTCCTCCTGCAGGTGAGTAGTTACAGTTCCACCAAAGTCGGGGAGACTTTGGAGGAGTTAGAAAAAAGTAGACAAATTGTTGCTGTATTTTTTTTTGCCCCCATAGTGCAGGAACAAGTAAAAAATCATCAAGGTGCAGGCCTGCTATGGACAAGGAGAGAGAGAGCTGCGGGAGCGCAGTCTCTGAAAGGCAGCCTGTCACCTCTGGGGAGTCGCAAGCCGGTAGCGGTGCGGCGACAGACTTGGCAAAGTGCCCAGCAGGATATACAGCCAACGCCAGTCGGGCGTTATGCATAAGCCAAGTCTGTCAGGGCCATTGACTCCGCAGAGTCGGGCCAGGAGAGTCCCGTCGGGGGCAGGATAACGTGACCCAGCGGTTATCCAAAAGGAGCAGCGCATACAGGGGCAGCTCCACACAGCCACACTCCAGGAGGAGTAGTGCAGGCGGGAGGCCATAGTGAAGGCTCCGCCGGCAGTGCCTAGGAGAGGCCTGCTTCACAAAGCCACACTCCAGGAGGAGTTGTGCAGGCGGGAGGCCGTCGGGAAGGCTCCGCCAACAGTGCCTAGTAGAGGCCTGCTTGAAAGCACCCTCTTTGCAAGAGGTGAGTGCAGAATGGCAGATATGCTCTGACCCTGAGTCCGACGACGACTTCCAAAGGGAGGGCATGCAGGGGCCAGAGCTGACACTGTGTGCAGCACGGTTTGCCATGTCGTCGGACGCTGGTGAGCCTCTGGGTGAGGAACTTGCCACCAGCATAAAATATGCTTCACTCTGCCAGCCTGGCACAGTGCAACCGGCACAGCTGTTTGGCGAGGATTTCGCAAAGCAGGTGAAGGAGCTGGAGGAGGAGGCCAAGACGGTGGGCTTGATTAAGCAGCCAGCAGCCACATATCCACCAAAGCGGAAGCATCCCTATAAGCGAGGAGACTGGTCCGGGCAAGGGACGAGTCCAGCTACGATGCAGCGCAGTTGGCGTTCGGCTGTAGCAGCGCCAGGGAAGGTGAGATATCCAGCTCGAGGCCGAGGAAGAATGCCAGGTGGTAAGGAGCTAAGTGGGTCTGGTTCTCATGTAGACAGATCTAATGTGACACAATTAAATGTTTACCTCAGATATGTTTATACTGAAGGTTATGGAAAGGTATCGAATAAAGCTTAATGCAAATTCTGATTTACCCATGCAACATGTTCCAAAAAGGAGTTTGACCAGTATCACTGAACAATTGGAAGTTCAGGTGGAACTTGCAAGCTTATGTAATAAAGGTGTAATTGCTAAGGCAGTTTACCAAAGCCATCAGTTTGTGTCCAATATCTTTCCCAGACCAAAAAAGGATGGGGGATGCAGAATTATACAGGACCTGAATAGGCTTAACCCTTTTGTACGGTATAGACATTTTAAGATGGAAACGTTTGTGAAGGGGATCTTAAAGATGCGGATTCAGTGTCTGTTCATTTGCAGGATTGAAGATTTAAAATTCAGCTTGATGGGGCAATTATGGCAATACAATGCACTGCGTAATGGTTTGTCTTCAGCTCCTAGAGTGATTACAAAGTTGTTAAAACCTATTCTAGGCATGATGAGAAGTCAAGGGCATGTGCTCATGGCTTAACTAGATAATATCGTGATTGTAGGACAATCAAAGGAACAGCTGAAGCATCATTGGCAGTTGGTAAAAACCACTTTTTAAAAATAGGGCTCCATAAGCTATCCAGCGAAATCTAAATTAATACCTGTGACACAAATTGAATAGTTGGGTTCACAATAGACTTAATCAACATGATTGTGACCTTGCCCAGGCAAAAAAGGGTAGAGCTAATTAAGAGCTGTATCAAGTTAATTGCTGACACACAGCCTTCAATTAGCCAGGTGACGAGTCTGCTGGGGAAATTGCTGGCAGCATTTCCAGCAGTTCAATAGTGGCCACTTTATTATCTACAGTTACAAAGGTCAAAGGAACAAGCACTGAGGATACATTAGGGTCATTATAATAGACCTATGCTTCTATCAATAGAGGCTGTTGCTGATGTACAATGGTGGATTCAGCATGTGTCCACTAGTAGTTCCAAAGTGTTATTGGACCAAGCTTCCATGATTTTGCAGACAGATGTCAGAGCACTTGGGTAGGGTGCTACTGATACAAGATCCAGCTGTGGAGACAGATGGACATTGCTTCTGCAAACACGGGGAATTAACCAAGAGTATTTTATGGACTCAAGGCTTATAGATACATAGATACATAGAAAATAGGTGCAGGAGTAGGCCATTCGGCCCTTCGAGCCTGCACCGCCATTCAATATGATCATGGCTGATCATCCAACTCAGTATCCCGTACCTGCCTTCTCTCCATACCCCCTGATCCCCTTAGCCACAAGGGCCACATCTAACTCCCTCTTAAATATAGCCAATGAACTGGCCTCAAGTACCCTCTGTGGCAGGGAGTTCCAGAGATTCACCACTCTCTGTGTGAAAAAGTTTTTCCTCATCTCGGTCTTAAAGGATTTCCCCCTTATCCTTAAGCTGTGACCCCTTGTCCTGGACTTCCCCAACATCGGGAACAATCTTCCTGCATCTAGCCTGTCCAACCCCATAAGAATTTTGTACGTTTCTATAAGATCCCCTCTCAATCTCCTAAATTCTAGCGAGTATAAGCCAAGTCTATCCAGTCTTTCTTCATATGAAAGTCCTGACATCCCAGGAATCAGTCTGGTGAACCTTCTCTGCACTCCCTCTATGGCTATAATGTCCTTCCTCAGATTTGGAGACCAAAACTGTACGCAATACTCCAGGTGTGGTCTCACCAAGACCCTGTACAACTGCAGTAGAACCTCCCTGCTCCTATACTCAAATCCTCTTGCTATGAAGGCCAACATACCATTCGCTTTCTTCACTGCCTGCTGCACCTGCATGCCTACTTTCAATGACTGGTGTACCATAACACCCAGGTCTCGCTGCATCTCCCCATTTCCTAATCGGCCACCATTTAGATAATAGTCTGCCTTCCCGTTTTTGCCACCAAAGTGGATAACCTCACATTTATCCACATTATACTGCATCTGCCAAACATTTGCCCACTCACCCAGCCTATCCAAGTCACCTTCCAGTCTCCTAGCATCCTCCTCACAGCTAACACTGCCCCCCAGCTTAGTGTCATCCGCAAACTTGGAGATGTTGCTTTCAATTCCCTCGTCCAGATCATTAATATAAATTGTAAATAGCTGGGGTCCCAGCACTGAGCCTTGCGGTACCCCACTAGTCACTGCCTGCCATTGTGAAAAGGACCCGTTTACTCCTACTCTTTGCTTCCTGTTTGCCAGCCAGTTCTCTATCCACATCAATACTGAACCCCCAATACCGTGTGATTTAAGTTTGTATCCTAATCTCTTATGTGGTACCTTGTCGAAAGCCTTCTGAAAGTCCAGATACAACACATCCACTGGTTCTACCCTATCCATGCTACTAGTTACATCCTCAAAAAAGTCTATAAGATTCGTCAGACACGATTTACCTTTCGTAAATCCATGCTGACTTTGTCCAATGATTTCACCACTTTCCAAATGTGCTGCTATCCCATCTTTAATAACTGACTCTAGCAGTTTCCCCACTACCTATGTTAGACTAACTGGTCTGTAATTCCCCGTTTTCTCTCTCCCTCTCTTCTTAAAAAGTGGGGTTACGTTTGCTACCCTCCAATTCTCAGGAACTACTCCAGAATCTAAAGAGTTTTGAAAAATTATCACTAATGCATCCACTATTTCTGGAGCTACTTCCTTATGTACTCTGGGATGCAGCCTATCTGGCCATGGTGATTTATCGGCCTTTAATCCATTCAATTTACCCAACACCACTTCCCGACTAACCTGGATTTCACTCAGTTCCTCCATCTCCTTTGACCCGCGGTCCCCTGCTATTTCCGGCAGATTATTTATGTCTTCCTCAGTGAAGACGGAACCAAAGTAGTTATTCTATTGGTCCGCCATATCCTTGTTCCCCATGATCAATTCACCTGTTTCTGACTGCAAGGGACCTACATTTGTTTTAACTAATCTCTTTCTCTTCACATATCTATAAATACTTTTTCAGTCAGTTTTTATGTTCCCTGCCATTTTCCTTTCATAATTAAGCCCTTTGTCCTCCTCTGCTGGTCTCTGAATTTCTCCCAGTCCTCTGGTATGCTGCTTTTTCTGGCTAATTTGTACGCATCATCTTTTGGTTTGATACTATCCCTGATTTCCTTTGTTATCCACGGATGCACTACCTTCCCTGATTTATTCTTTTGCCAAACTGGGAAGAACAATTTTTGTAGTTCATCCGTGCAGTCTTTAAATGCCTTCCATTGCATATCCACCGTCAACCCTTTTACTTCTAATAAATAAAAAAAAATAAAAAAAAAGAACTAATTGCCAGTCAATCTTGGCCAATTCACGTCTCATACCCTCAAAGTTACCTTTCTTTAAGTTCAGAACCATTGTTTCTGAATTAACAATGTCACTCTCCATCCTAATGAAGAACTCAACCATATTATGGTCACTCTTGCCCAAGGGGGCACGCACAACAAGACTGCTAACTAACCCTTCCTCATTACTCAATACCCAGTCTAGAATAGCCTGCTCTCTCATTGGTTCCTCTACATGTTGGTTTAGATAACTATCCTGCATACATTCCAAGAAATCCTCTTCCTCAGCACCCCTGCCAATTTGATTCACCCAATCTATATGTAGATTGAAGTCACCCATTATAACTGTTTTGCCTTTGTTGCACGCATTTCTAATTTCCTGTTTGATGCCATCCCCAACTTCACTACTACTGCTAGGTGGCCTGTACACAACACCCACCAGCGTTTTCTGCCCCTTAGTGTTTTGCAGCTCTACCCATACCGATTCACATCCTCCAAGCTAATGTCCTTCCTTTCCACTGCGTTAATCTCCTCTCTAACCAGCAACGCTACCTCACCTCCTTTTCCTTTCTCTCTATCCCTCCTGAATATTGAATATCCCTGGATGTTCAGCTCCCAGCCTTGGTCACCCTGGAGCCATGTCTCCGTGATCCCAACTATATCATAATCATTAATTGCTATCTGCACGTTCAACTCATCCACCTTATTACGAATGCTCCTTGCATTGAGACACAAAGCCTTCAGGCTTGTTTTTACAACGCTCTTACCCCCTTATACAATTATGTTGAAAAGTGGCCCTTTTTGATTTTTGCCCTGGATTTGTCTGCCTGCCACTTTTACTTTTCACCTTGCTACCTATTGCTTCTGCCCGCATTTTTACACCCCTCTGATTCTCTGCTCACCCATTTAAGAACCCCACCACCTCTTATTCGCTGTTTATTATTGTTTTCTTCTTTCCCCCCTACATGTTGGACTGAGTGCTTCCTTCTCTGCCTCCTGCCTCACACACTGTCTAATAGCATTCTCTATTTGAGTCCCTCCCCCCAACCATTCTAGTTTAAAGTCTCCCCAATAGCCTTTGCAGATCTCCCCGCCAGGACATCGGTCCCCCTCAGGTTTCAAGTGCAACCCATTCTTTTTGTACAGGTCGAACCTTCCACAAAAGAGGTCCCAATGATCCAGAAATTTGAATCCCTGCCTTCTGCACCAGTCCTTCAGCCACGCATTTATCCTCCACCTTGCTCCATTCCTACTCTCACTGTCGCGTGGCACAGGCAGTAATCCCGAGATTGTTACCTTTGCTGGTCCTTCTCTTTAACTCCCCTCCTAACTCCCTAAATTCTCCTTTCAGGACCTCTTCTCTTTTTTTACCTATGTCATTGGTACCTATATGTACCACGACCTCGGGCTCCTCTCCCTGCCCTTTTCAGGATATCTTGGACACGTTGAGACACATCACCAGACCCTGGCACCAGGGAGCAAACTACCATCCGGGGTCTCCCGACTGCATCCACAGAATCGCCTGTCTGACCCCCTGACTATATGGCACTAACAAAAACCCCTAACTATATGGCACTAACAAAACTAGACAACCACTACAGCAGTTGCTTATATGAATCACATGGGTGGAATCAAATCGTTATCATGTGACAGGTTGGCAAATAAAATTGGACCTGGAGTATGATAGAGATACTTTGGATTGGAGCTATCTATCTGCCAGGGAAACTTAATGTAAGTACCAGATGGCAGCTCACGAAAATTCCCGTGATAATACAGAGTGGATGTTGAACCAGGATGTGTT
Source organism: Malacoraja senta (assembly GCA_038087875.1). NCBI lineage: Eukaryota > Metazoa > Chordata > Chondrichthyes > Rajiformes > Rajidae > Malacoraja > Malacoraja senta. Next base: position 34,868,811 of record CM075983.1, read on the forward strand.
CAAGAACATAGTACTTCTATATGGAAGGCCAAAATATGTTTCATGGGCACCAGATCCAGGGGCAGTGGCAATTGATTGCTTTTTCACTAAATTGGGATGATATGTTTGTGTACATTTTCTCACCATTCTGCCTCATAGGTCGGTGTTTGAGAAAATCAAGCAGGATGCCGCTTCACGGGTTTTGGTGATGCCAACATTGCCCGATTCAACCATGGTTCCCTTTGATGTTACAGATAGCGATCCAACCTCCTTTTGCTGATTCCAAACAGTAGGAATTTGCTGAAGCATCCAGTAACGCGTTAAGTTCATCTGTTATGTGATCGTATTGATCTGTTAATTTGCAGGTTTTTCAAGAATGCCTTACATTGGTCGAGGACTTTCTAGGCCAACGGTGGATATACTCACTGCAGCCTGGAGAAAGAGTACTCAAAAGCAGTATATGACTTATGTAAAAAAAATGGGAACAATATTGTGTTCAAAAGACTATTCAATATGATACTGTAGTTATTGAAAATGTGTTAGAGTTTTATCTACACTTTATTATGATCAGGGTCTTAGCTATAGTGCTATCAATACAGCTAGAAGTGCTTTGTCGGCATATCTTGTAATAGGTACACGGACACAAAGTATAGGTTTCTCACCCTCTCATGTCTAGGTTGATGAAAGGTATCTTTAATTCCAAACCGCCTACGCCTAGGCATATGGTAATCTGCGATGTAAGCATTGTTCTTAACATGCTTCGTCATTGGGTCCCTGTCAAGTCAATAACTTTGTTAAAATTAACCATGAAATTGGCTATGCTAATGGCATTGGTGTCAGTACAGAGAGTGCAGACTTTGCAAAAACTTCAGTTAGATAGAATGGAAGTGACTACAGAGAATGTTCTGTTTTATATTTATGACCTGCTCAAACAAAGCAGGCCAGGTGTGACAGGATTTAAGATTGTGTTCTCAGCATATCCTACAGCTCCATGTTTATGTGTAAGGACACAATTTCTTACATTACATTGAAGCCACAAGGGCTTTAAGACAAGAAGAAACACGATTATTTGTCAGTTACAAGAAGCCCACATAAAAGAGTGGCAGTTCAGACTATCTCAAGGTGGATAAAGCAAGAGTTGGTTCAGGCAGGAATTAACATTTATGTGTTTACATCTCATTCCACTAGCGCAGTAGCAACATCAGCGGCAAGAGGAGTTGGCAACAGCCTCCATCCAATCGACCGATGTATTAAAAGCGCAGGTTGGAAAATACTACCATCGGCCGATTGCCGATGGAGGGCTGTTTGCCAACTCAATATTGAGTGCTGTTGCTATTGTTTAAAGTCTGTTTTCAATACTGTTTAATTCTGTTTCGTTTGTTGCCCCTACATTAAGAGGGTTTACTGGTTGTTTTATGACCAAAAATAAAACTGTTTTGTTTTTGCATGATATCCAATGTCATGTTTACAGCATTATTGATGATACTCAGAGTCAATCGATGCAGTGAGAAGCCGGGATTTTGATCTGCGGCATAAAAATCACAGAGCTTTAAAATCTTCACGTTGTCATTCACGTGACTCCGAAGTAAAATAGTAAGATTAAACGAGAACTTACCAGTTTGAAGTTTGATCTTTATTTTATGAGGAGTTACGTTGGTGATTACGTGCCCGCCACGCCCAACCCTCTCTCATAGAAAAAAAGGTCATAATGGTAGTTCTCATGTTGATCATCTTAATATGTTACTTCAATTATGGTGTTGTCTGTGATTTCATACCGCTGCTTTTGAAGATTGACGCGCATGCGCCCTGACGGGTCTTCTTCACGTAATCACCAACGTAACTTCTCATAAAATAAAGATCAAATTTCAAACTGGTAAGTTCTCGTTTAATCTTACTATTTCCTATCTCATGTTAACTTTTTCTAACATTGCGGTTATAAGCTAAATTCGTTTCTTTTTAATTGCAATGGTTGGATTTGAATTCGAATTAGCTAAATTATTATTGGATGGCCCAGAACTTCCTCCAACTAAACGAGAGTAAGTCTGAGGTCATCCTTCTCGGCCCCTCGGACTCAATCAAAATGATAGCAGGCAGCCTTGGAAGCCTTACCCCACTACTCAAACCTCACGTCAAAAGCCTTGGCGTGATATTTGACTCAGCACTGAAATTTGACAAACAAGTCAATGCCATGGTAAAAGCTAGCTTCTTTCAGCTTCAGACGATAGTTAAAATAAAACAATTCCTCCACTTTGATGACCTCGAAAAGATCATCCACACATATATCTCCTCCCGCCTAGATTACTGCAACTCCCTTTACACTGGCATCAGCCAATCTTCCCTGTCCCACCTGCAACTGGTCCAAAACGCCACAGCGAGACTCCTGATGGGCACTCTAAAAAGGGACCACATCACCCCGATCCTGGCCTCTCTCCACTGGCTCCCTGTGCGGTTCCGTATACATTTCAAGATCCTCCTCTATGTCTACAAAGCCCTCAATTGGCTTGCCCCCACCCACATTAAAAGTCTTCTTACCCACCCCTCCACCTCCAGGTCCCTCAGATCGGCCAACTTGGGGTTGCTGAATATCCCGCGGTCTAGGCATAAGCTCAGGGGCGACCGCGCCTTTGGGATTGCAGCTCCTAGACTGTGGAACAGCATCCCCCTTCCCATCAGAACTGTCCCCTCCATCGACTCCTTTAAGTCAAGACTAAAAACGTATCTATACTCCCAAGCCTTTCTTGACGTCCTCTGAGCGAGGGCTTTATGTATATATGCATGTAGTTTGTTTGTTTATACTATTCTTATGACAAATGTAAAGCACTTTGGCCAACGAGAGTTGTTTTTTAAATGTGCTATATAAATAAATGTGACTAGACTTGACTTGATTATATTCCAGGCATCTGCCTCACTAAAGCAGTAGTAACCCTAACACACAGCCATACCTCAAAGTCCAAACCTTTTAGACCCATCTCCCCCTATGTCTGCCTTCCGCAAAGACCGCTCCCTCCGTAACTCCCTTGTCAATTCTTCCCTTCCCTCCCATACCACCCCCTCCCCTGTTACTTTCCCTTGCAACCGCAAGAGATGCAACACTTGTCCCTTCACTTCCCCCCTCCACTCCATTCCAGGACCCAAGCAGTCGTTCCAGGTGCGACAGAGGTTCACCTGCATCTCCTCCAACCTTATCTATTGCATTCGCTGCTCTAGATGCCAGCTGATCTACATCGGTGAGACCAAGCGGAGGCTTGGCGATCGTTTCGCCGAACACCTCCGGTCGGTCCGCAATAACCAACCTGAACTCCCGGTGGCTGAGCACTTCAACTCCCCCTCCCATTCCATATCTGACCTCTCTGTCCTGGGTCTCCTCCATGGCCACAGCGAGCAACACCGTAAATTGGAGGAAATGCACCTCATATTCCGCTTGGGCAGTCTACATCCTGGTGGCCTGAACGTTGAATTCTCCCAATTCTGCTAGCCCTGGCTGTCCCCTCCCCTTCATCGGCCATCTGGTTGTCTCCTCCCCTCCCCCAGCCCTCGGGCTCCTCCTCCTCCTTTTCCTTTTTTCCTTTCTTCTCCCCACCCCCTATCAGTCTGAAGAAGGGTTTCGGCCCGAAACGTTACCTATTTCCTTCGCTCCATAGATGCTGCTGCACCCGCTGAGTTTCT
>CM075983.1:34872655-35189342 GCA_038087875.1 Malacoraja senta
CTCCCCACCCCCTATCAGTGTCTGAAGAAGGGTTTCGGCCCGAAACGTTACCTATTTCCTTCGCTCCATAGATGCTGCTGCACCCGCTGAGTTTCTCCAGCATTTTTGTGAACCTTTTAGACCTGTTGGTTCGACATTTGAAAAGTGTCATAATGTGGATCTTTATATATGCTATACACACATTGGTATATAATGGTCAATTGAATATTGGTTGACTTTTTCCAAAAATGGTAGATAACTGCTACTGAGGCTGTGAGGATCAGTGCAGACAGAAGTAATCTAATACTTCATGGAAACAATAGACCTTTGTCCATTGTGACCTGAAGTATCATGTTTTGAAAACAGCCCACTGGTTTGATGAATGAAAATGCGTGGAACAATGAAAAATTCCTCTGGAAACTGATTGGTGAAAGCTCTTATTTTGTGCCTGTGACAAGAAAGGGCATGATGTCGAATGCACTTATTGTTTCTCCCATAATATCTCATACTATCATTTCCTAACTTTTCTGATATTCAACCAGTGCTTATCTCCAACTTTTCACTCCCCCCCCCCCCCCCCCGATAGTTTCATATTCATTTCAAAAACAATTATATTGAGAATACACATACACTGGGATACCACCAGGGGCGCCGGGGAGATGGCCAGCCCTGCCGGCAGTCTGTTCGTTTTTCATTATTTTGTTATTTTTAGCGTCTGTTAAGAGTTTGTTTTAATGTTCTTCGGTTTGTTTTATGTGGGGGAGGGGGGTGGGGTCGGGGGGAAACATTTTTTCAAGTTCTTACCTTCCCGGAGACGTGATCATTTTTCAGATGACATTCTCCGGGCTCTGCGGTCTACCATCGATGGAGTTGGAAGCCTCCTCGGACTGTCGTGAGCCCCACCGCGGGACACGGGCTTAACATCGGAGCTGATTCCTTGCCTGGGATCGCCTGCGGAATTACCATCAAGGGCTCGCAGTCTAGGGAGAGGCTAGTCGAGAGCTCCAACGCCGCTGAAGGTTCGACCAGCGGAGCGACCGAACACCACCGGCTACGGGAGTCAAGACCGTCCCGTCAACGGAGGGCTCGAGGCCTCCGACCCAGGAAGAACAAAAGGAAGAGACTTGAACTTTATTTCGCCTTCCATCACAGTGAGGAATGTGTAGGAGTTCATGTTAAAATGTGTTTTGGGGTCTGTTGCTTTTAATTGTATGACTGACCTGGCCAGTGAAATTCCTCGTATGTTGCAAAACATACTTGGCAAATAAAATCTGATTCTGATTCTGATTCTGACTGCTATGCAATGCCTGCTGCAATTTAAAATAAATGATATCCACTACATAGCTCTCATCTGCTGATTGAGGCTTTCCTGGATGAATTGCAATAGATGTGTGATGCAGAACCCATTCCCTGTAAGCCTATCGTCTTTAAATGAACATTGATATCATCCCATAAAATGCTATGAAGCATTTCCTCTGCTGCCTACAGTAAACAATTGCATGCCAATTGCTTTGTTTTTCTGTCTGATTAGTAGAATCACACCAACTAATATTTACATACAGATTCTGAGTTCATGGATGTTGTTAAAATATGCCTCACCTGATTTTTTTTTTACTCAGTTCTTGAGGGTTTAGTTTAGTATCCAATGTCACTTTACATTTTACCCCATAGGAACTATTGTTTTATAGACAATAAACAATAGGTGCAGGAGTAGGCCATTCGGCCCTTCGAGCCATTTAATGTGATCATGGCTGATCATCCACAATCAGTACCCCGTTCCTGCCTATATAACTAGTTTTCACTGGTTATAGTCATAGAGTGATACAGTGTGGAAACAGGCCCTTCGGCCTAACTCACCCACACTGGCCAACAATGTCCCAGCTACCCTCGTCCCACTGGCCTGCGCATGTTCCATAACCCTCCAAACCTGTCCTATCGATGTTCCTGTCCAACAGTTTCTTAAATGATGGGATAGTCCCAGCCTCAACTACCTCCTCTGGCAGCTTGTTCCATACACCCAAAAGTTACCCCTCGGATTTCTATTAAATCTTTTCCCCTTCACCTTGAACCTATGGTCCTCGTTTCCCCTACTCTGGATAAAAGATTCCGTGCATCTACCCGATCAATCAATCAATCAATCAATCAATCAATCAGATTTATTCATCACATGCACAATAAAGTGCAATGAAATGAACTTGCCAGCAGCGGTACAATCAAAAAGAACACACAATACACAATAAAAATTTAACACAAACATCCACCACAGCATTCTTCACTGTGGTGGAAGGCACAAAGTACAGTCAGTCCTCCTCCATTGTTCCCCCATGGTCGGGGCCATAAACCTCCGCAGTCGCCGCTGCGGGTGGCCAGATGTTCAGGCCCTCTCGTCTGGAATGTAAGTCCCGAATCGGTGCTTCCCTACAGGAGACCGCGGCTTCAGGATGTCGTAGACCGCAGGCCGGCGGTCGGAGCTCTATTCCTCTCATGATTTTGTATACCTCTATAAGATCTCCCCTCATCCTCCTATGTTCCATGGAATAGAGAGCCAGCCTACAACCTCTCCCTAAAGCTCACACCTTCTAGTCCTGGCAACATCCTCGTAAATCTTTTCTGAACCCTTTCGAGCTTGACAATATCTTTCCTATAACATGGTGCCCAGAACTTAACACAATATTCTAAATGCGGTCTCATCAACGTCTTATACAACTGAAACATGACCTCCCAACTTCTATACTCAATACTCTATACTGACGATGACCAAAGTGCCAAAATCCTTTATGACAACCTTATCGACCTGCGACTCGACCTTCAAGGTACCATGCACGTGTACTCCTAGATCCCTATGCTCTATAACACTACCCTGAGGCCTACCATTTACTGTGTAGGTCCTGCCCTTGTTCAACGTCTCAAAATGCAACAACTCACACTTCTCTGTATTTAATTCCATCAACCATTCCTCTGCCCACCTGGCAAATCGATCCAGATCCTGCTGCAATCATTCACAACCTTCTTCACTATGCAAAACCACTAACGTTTGTATCATCAGCAAACTTGCTAATCTTGCCCTGTATCTTCTCTTTCAAATCATTGATGTAGATGACAAACATTAACGGACCCAGCACTGAACCCTGTGGCACACCAATAGTCACAGGCCTCCATTCTGAGAAGCAACCTTCCACCATGCTTCCCTCCATGGAGCCAATGAAATAAATGAGTTGGTTCATTGACACCCAAGCTGCCGAAATTGCCAACCTCTTACCTTATCATATTGTAGTTTACACCTGCAAAAGTGCAATCAGGTTTGGAAAGGACCTGGGCATAGAGAACAAGGGGCAAGGCAGCTGGAAATGTATGCACATCATAGTGCAGATCTTTCATCTATACTGATCTGTCATGAGCTAGTTGGTTTTATTATGTGTTATGGAAACACATCTTTGCTGGCATGGAAATAAAAATAATTATTGGTTGATTGATTAGGCATTTAGGAACTAGTGATCAACCAACCTATTTCACAGCGCTCAAGTTGGAGTCCATCAGTGAAGAACAGTGTGAATCAGCGACATAGGTGACAGAATCAAAGAGGCCATGCCACAAATAGTTTTTCTAAAACAATCTCTACATGTGCAATATGAAACAGATGTAAATAAATTATATTTTAAACTTTAGTTATACTTTTGAATGGAAAAGATCTCACTCTAAAGATCGACAATGAAGTAAATGAGATGATTACTTGATCACTGAATTAAGTGCTGGAAAACAATCAGACAGATGGGCTTTGATGAAATTATGGCAGAACATATTTTTTAAAGTTTTGACAAATAATCATTTAGAAAGGAGGACAATATATTGGCCAAAGAGAATAAAATAATATTCTACACATTTAACTACAGTAGATAGATAACATTAATATAGTACTAACAAAGTAGCATATTTTGAATCTTAGGAACTAATTTTAAATATTTTAGAATTCACTCAGCATCGTATTTTTTTAAATGAAGGATCTGCTTCAGATTGCACAAAACAATTGTTGGACATTGATTGATGAAATGTTTGAGTTCCTTCGTAATCCATCAGTTGTCGGATTCTTCCTGAATCATTTAGGACTTAAACATATATATATATATTTTTAATTGTACTGCAAGGGATTAACTTTGTATGTTTACTATCTTGTTAGGCCAAATATTGGGCTGGCCTTTATGTCAGGCCATAGTGCAAATTGGACCGTCCTTTGCCAATGAATGTAAACGAGCTGCCAATTCACATCACATCTTCTGTTATCGCCCAAATAGATTGCATGCTCTTTATTTCCAATTCTGAATCCATTTACACATTCCACTTTTTTTTCTTGACAGCTGTATACCAATGTTTTTATTTTAATTCAGTTTTAATTTTTCTTCATTTGTGTGCCTCCCAGTCGATGATGGTCTCAGTCAGTTTCTTTGTGATTTGCACTTTTCTCAACTTAATATGACGTTGGAACAAAAGGGAGAAAGCAGAAACAAACAAACAAACACAAATACCCAGAAAATACAATGTGGGATGCTAGCACGTGAACATGTCAACAATGCACTTGGAACAACCTATTAATGGAAAGTGAATCCACACAAAGAAACCAGCCCAGATGGTATATCTGGCTGAGTAACAAAGACCTGTTCAACATATCACTGAATACTTCATATGGAAATTTCAATGCACAGGAATTCAAGAGGCTGCAGATATTGTGTAGGAAAGAACTGCAGATGCTGGTTTAAATTGAAGGTAGACACAAAATGCTGGAGTAACTCATTGGGACAGGCAACATCTCTGGCGAGATTCCCATTCCTTCTCTCCAGAGATGTTGCCTGTCACACTGAGTTAATCCAGCATTTTGTGTCAGGCTGCAGAGAATGTTGGACTCGGATCATAATCAATAATCATAAAAGCATGCTAGTGGAATTCTCTGCCTCAGAGGGCGGTGGAGGCAGGTTCTCTGGATGCTTTCAAGAGAGAGCTAGATAGGGCTCTTAAAAATAGAGGAGTCAGGCGATATGGGGAGAAAGCAGAAACGGGGTACTGATTGGGGATGATCAGCCATGATCACATTGAATGGCGATGCTGGCTCGAAGGGCCGAATGGACTACTCCTGCACCTATTGTCCATTGTCTATTGTCATTATGATAATCATAATCATAATCATACATTATTAGCCAAGTATGTTTTGCAACATTCAAGGAATTGCATTTGCCATACAGTCATACCAATAAAAAGCAACAGAACACACAAAATACATTTTAACATAAACACCCACCACAGTGTCTCCTCCACATTCCTCGCTGTGATGTAAGGCGAAAACAAGTTCAATCTCTTCCCTTCTTTTTCCTCCCGCGGTCAGGGGCCTCGAGCCTTCCTTTGAAGGGGCGATCTTGGCTCGCGTAGCCGGCGGCGTTTGGGCCCTCCACATCGGGGCGATCAAGCACCTGCATTGGGGTGGAATCTCAGCTCCCACACACCGGGCGATCGAACCCCGGGTTGGGGATGGTCGAAAACTTCTGCGTCGTTTGGAGCTTCCCAACATCGGTCTCTACCCAAGACTGCGAGCTCCTCGATGTTGGAATCCGCAGGCTGTGGTTGGATCGTCGATCCCAGGCAAGGGATCAGCTCTGATGGTAAGTCCATGTCCCCGCGGTGGGGCTCAAAGTCAGTTCCGAGCAAGGCCTCCAGCTACATGATGTTAGGCCGCAGAACGACCGGAGATACGATCCAGAAAACAATCGCATCTCCGGCAAGGTAAGAGATTGAAAAAAGTTTCCCCCGACCCCCTCCCCCAACCCCCACATAAAACAAACCAGGGAACATTGTCAAAACCTTTTAAAACACACTAAAAAGAACAAAAAAAATGAAAAGACAGACAAACAGTTCGCGAGGCTGCCATCGTGCGGCGCTGCCTGGTGGTATTCAAAGCCCTCTCCACTATCAAAAGCATCTACATGAGGCACTGCCTCTAAATGGTGCCATCTATCATCAAAGATCATCACCCTTCGTCCATGTCCTCTTCTCGCTGCTACCATTGGGCAAGAGATACAGAGACGCCCGAAGTTCCACACCACCAGGCTCAGGGACAGCTACTTTCCTACAACTATCAGGTTCTTGAACCAACCTGTGCAACCCTGACCCTACCTCAACAGTCGAACATTATGGACCTCCTCTTTCAATACTGTGACATTTTTCTGAATATTTTTTGCACTAATGTCTCAGTTTTTGCACAGTATTTTTCTTTTCACTGTTTTGTAGAATTTTGTTGCAATTAGTGTATAATTTATGTTTTTGTGTGTTACCTGATTCTATCTGCCTGTGATTTCCTTAGTACCTGTACAGCATACCTGTGCACATGAGAATAAACCTGACTTGACTCGACATATAATTGTCACCGGTGAAGCAATACTGACGGAAACATCAGTCAAAGGTATTTTCACATACTGGTAGCCCACAGCATAATTCCAGGGTCCAAATTTATTTAGTTTACTAAATAGTTTTGTGCACAAATATTTCATGAAATTTTGCAATATGATTTGCTCTCTGCCACATATTGCTTATGTTCAAATTATGTTTGAAACATCAGTGAAGTTTGTAAAAGTTCAAGTGCAATGAATAATGAAGACAAACTAGACAGGGAGCTATTGCTGCCAGTTTCCGGGATTGTGTGCCTCCCTTAAAAACAAAAGGTTAAAATGCTGGTAGCCCCACCTACGGCTGCTAGCATCAAAAGCAGGAATTTCTGCTACACTGCAGCATTGACACTGTCATACACTGCTGAAGCAAGCACACTATTCCTTATCAGCAGACTAAAATTCTTATTAGTTGGAACTATGGACCTTAAAAGTATCTTCTGTGTGGATTTTACAGGATCAGTGCTGCAGGTAATTATATTTGTTTTCTGCTTTTCACTTGTGTTCAGGATTCATCCATTTCTGATCACTTTAAGAAGTATGAGAATTGTGCATCTAGAAAGCCTGTTACCAACTTAATACCTCAGATTTTCAGTACTTAAGAGCTTAGCTTTGTTGTATTTCTTCAGCAGCACTTCAGCACATGCAATATATTATAGAAGAGCAGATGTTATTTAACATTGATCAATTGCTGATTTGCTACTTTTATGTCTCAGATGCCAGCTCTCTTTAATGGATAAGTTTAGAAAAGCAGAAATAATGCATAGCTATCTATTCCACGTGTTCTTGCATACTGCTATTCTCCATTGGAATACTAAGAATTAGCTAAATGGAATGAGTTAAATACCAATATTAAATTTAGTACAGTTTTATTTTTAATTTTACCTGCAGGTTAAAGTGTTTAACACTTTCATGGGATTAGTCATCACAGTATTAAATAAAATCTGAATATGAACACTCTGTACTACTTAAAAATTAATATGTACTTTCAGGAATTTGTAGAGGAGTGCATCAGGCATGCTCAAAATATATGAAAAGGAGATACACAATTGGTAACTGAGATCAAATTTTGAAGCCGTCTCCAAACAGATATTCCTATCTGGTAATATAGGCATAACATGGGCAATATGCAATAGAAAATCTCAATGTCTACAGACTTTTTTTCATGGACTCATTATTTATGTCCCAACTCTTAACTGCTAGATTATGTACATTATTATTTTTTAACAGCAATGATGTTCCATTGTACTTTTTATTTTATCTCACGTTTTCTACATTAAATCAGTTCACTAAATATTCACACATGAAGCATTCACTTCATATTCACAATGTACAACAAAACATTTTGCATATGTATTATGTTCTCTAAATTGCCTGCCAGGATTCCTGCAATGAAGTTTTATGATTTTTTTTTAAAAACAAGACATTCTAAAAATGCTTTGCAGGACAGTTTTTTGTATCATTATTTGTAAAATATCATTGTTATATCATGTAAACTCTGATTAATCATTAGAATTAACTGGAACCCAAGATTTTCTTCCAATTTCATGATGATATTAATACCATTTTATGTGAAATGCCCGTTGCATCCAAAGGTTCCATTATTTCCTGCCATCAGAGATTAGACAGCCATCAAAATGCTTTCTATGTCACATTAATCATTTTCAAAACTTTCACAAGTCTTGTGGAATGGAACCGAACAGCCCAGAACAATCCTGAGCAAAATTCCTCAACATGGGATTTACTATTTTCTCATCTGACAACATGCCAACACCATTCCCACCATCAATGTACCCCTGCCATCATCCACCCTGGACTAAATAGCCATGCCATCAAAGTTCTCATTGGTAAAAAAAAAGTGTAATTTAAACTCAGTGGGAAAGAATCGCATACCAAATTCAGGTGTTAGAACTAATGGGCATCCGTTATCATTAATGCCCCAGTTTCTGGGAACTAAATACCTGTGCAGCTGAAGATCAGAAATCATAACCTTCAAATCAGAGATTGGAAGCAATTGGAAGTGTACAAAATTGCTTCCAATATCTCCTGTGTTATGTTTTGGTCAAGGAGGAGAATGTACACCTCGGTGAGATCATCAACATGGGAATATTCCTACTGCAAATATAGAAAATGTTGGATAGCACCCAAGGGAAGATAACAGATATGTTCTATGTTAATCAATGTTCATCATAAATGCTCTATTAATGTATAGAGTGTTGCTACTTTGGGAATCAAGCATCATCTGTGTCATTTTCTGCACCTTTGCTGGTGACAAATGGAAATGTTGAGTACTTCCGTTTTCCAGAGTTTTTCTCATTCTGATCATGATAGCCTTATCAAGCAGACATCTGACCAAAATCAAGTAGCCTTTAATGTATAATTTTGCACTTGTGAAGTGGCCTTTCACTTGTTCATTTTTAGGGAATGCAAAACAGAAACAGACCTTGCAGCCCAGCTGGTCTGCACAGGTGCTCATGTTCCTTGCTGTAAAATCTAAATTATCTACTAGTTTGATGGCCAAACTGTTAAAATATTTTCTTGGTTCTGTATGTATGATCATGGTGGGTAATTTCAACAACTTTTAAGTGCCATTTCCATCTGTTGCCTTCAAGATTTACATAAGTGACGTGATTATTTACTGGCGTCTTCTGGCTTGGCAGTGTTTCTTTTTAAAATCAATATCTAAATTTGTAATTTTCAAGAATAAAAGGAAATGTAACCCCATAGAACGGTACTCGGTACAAAAAAGAAATACAAAAAGAAAATGTTGAGAAAGATGTGACATTGCTGTTTAACTTTCAACTAATTAAAGTAAACTGGTTTGAGAATAGAGGGGTATGCTGGGCTGATAGCCCTTATAGACTGTTACACATAGTAACTTTCAACTGTTTACTGATTCTTGACATTGCCCAGGTTGAGGGCATTTATTCTTAATATTGATAACTGTGTAATAAACTATTTTAGTTCATGCAGGTGATTTGGTTGTGTTGGGAGTTCATCTAATATAAATTGTGGGTGCCAGCAGCCAGTCCCTACCTCCAAATGCAGTAATAATCCACATGGCGTGACAACATATTCCAGGCTGAAGAGGTAGACACAATTTTAGTGCATCCATTAGTCAGGCTTGACAATGATGTGGGGGATCAACAACTGTCTTTGTTGTTGGTCCATGGGGTAAACTTCAGTCATTCCCAAGACCTGGACAATGTTGAAAAAAATGTACCATGAACAATGGAGCTTAATATTTGATTGGGGGGGAGAGGGGAGAAACATGTGTTCTCAGTGTTTGGATTAGAAGCAGCAACAAGTTTGGAATTGGTCGATAACTGCCGGCAAGGGGAGTGGGATGATAATTGTAGATTGACAGATAACTGGCAGTGGAGGTGGCAATGTGGTTACTGGTTTTTTTTGGAACTGAGGAAATTAGAACAAGTAGTGAAGTAAAGGGTATTGCAGAGTCAGGCGGAGATTGTGGGGGAGGGATGCTTGGAGATTTGGGATGTTGACAGACTCATTTTAGCCCTCTCAGTTTGGAGTTTGAAGACCATGTTGTCTGAGGAGTATCCAACAAATGTGATGCCATCATATGCACCATGACATGGATAGAGCCAGGATCATAAGAGTAACGGAAGATAGAAACAAGTTGAATTTCTGACTGATGCAATAGGATAGGATCAGATTTTCCAGAAATAACAAATTTCAATTATATAAAACTGAGAAACAAAGTATGCTTCCACATGAGGTGGTACTGGTGATAACCCTAATTCTGCTTCAAATTTTTATATTCCTCCAATGTAAATTAACATTTCTTAGATTGAAAACTCCTTTTCAACTTCCATAAGAAATAGTAGCAATTCAAAATAAATATCACCACCAATTTTATTCCCATTTCTGCTGAGGCACCTTAGCATTTCAGAGTTAAAATATTTAGTGGGTAAAGGTGTAAATGAAAGGAAAGTCAGGGGGTTTTGTTCACAAGACATTTAACACACCAAAATACCGCAACTAATATTCACCAGTCTGGGGCCATGCTTAAAATGGAGGCCTTCAACCAGAATGTTTAATAATGGCTATTGATTTCAACTGACCTATGGTCTCCCATCGATCTTATGCCCATTTTCTATAACAGTTCCCATTTAAGGCAGAGATTAGTTTTTTTTTTAAATCTCAAAGAGTTAGAAGTCTTTAGAACCAATTAATGTAGACTCTGAAATATGCAGAGTTTTAATGGTGCAGGATTCTAGATTAGTAGGGTGAACGTTAGCACAGATAGAGGGGATTATATAGTTACAATCAGATCAAGTCTCATTGTATTCAATGGTAGATGAGCCTCAAGTATCGAATGGCCTATTCCTGTCCCTAATTCATAAGTGCATATGCATTGTTGCTGTTAAAAGCCAAGAAAGAAACAGCCTCCATAGACTTTTGTCTCACATATTTTAATATACAGGTCCTTAAACCAGCTCAGTGAAACTGAACAACTTCAAAATAGATTGACGACAGTAAATTCTAAAGATTACATTTAAAAAGTTCCTTTTCATAAATTAGCCACTATTCAAGCCTGAAGCAAGTTATTGTTGGCTGCTCGACAGATCGTCGTGCACTCCAGAATCTCTGTCCAAGTTATAGCTTGTCTAGTTAATAATGGCTGAATGGTGCAATGTAGAAAGAACACTGCATTTTGACTGTGGCCAAAAGCATTACATCTTGACTTGCCAATAGAGCTATGTAACAATCATATCTAGTGGTTTCAGCACCTTCTTCCCACCCCCACCTCAACAATGCACACAGCGAACGTCATGTTTTTGATGGCTACAATTCAAAGTGGTGGAAAAATGGCAAGCAACTTTTTTTTTGTCTCCCTCTTCTATTATTTGAAGTCATGTTGCTGCCTCAGTTACTCACTGGCCAAATTACAAGTGTGACATATTTTTCATTATAAGCATTTATTAAAAAATATGATTTGTAAACCTACTTCCTTTATGGAGAGAGGAGGACAGGAAAAGGGCTATGTTTGTCAATACTGTACACAAATGAAGCAAGAGGCTTTGCAAAGTCACCATATCCAATTCCTTGTCACAGTTAGAAATGTTAGCCAAAAACCTTTTATTCCTGGTAACAATATATGCACATTGTTGGAATATGGCCACAAAACAGCAGGGTCAAAAATTAAATGAAATAAAAAACAATTTTTACTCATTCCACAGTTTCCTTTCCGTTCTAATGCTGCAAATTCATTTGGCCATCCATCAAACAGTTCTGAGCCCTTGAACTATTCATGGCACTGTGCTGATTCAATTCCCCCCCGCACAGTAAACAAAGAATATTGAAATGACAACATTTGAGGTGTTTAAGAAGGAACTGCAGATGCTGGAAAATCGAAGGTAGACAAAATGCTGGAGAAACTCAGCGGGTGAGGCAGCACCTATGGAGCGAAGGGAATAGGCAATGTTTCGGGTCGAAGAAGGTCCTCGACCGGAAACGTTGCCTATTTCCTTCGCTCCATAGATGTTGCCTCACCCACTGAGTTTCTCCAACATTTTTGTCTACATTTGAGGTGTTGCTCACTCTCAATTCACTATCCTGTTATTATGAAGCAAGATTTAAATCCAGCAGCTATTCTTGAAAGTTTGTAGCAAAGCAGGTTAAGGGCCTGTCTCACTTGGGCGTCATTTGCGCGTCATTTACGCAACATCATTTACACGTCATGACGTGTGGTGAGGCGTGGTGGCGTAGGCAGTGCCGCGCGGTAGCGTGCGGCGCCCCAGGATTTTGGGATTCTCAAAATCCTCGCGCGCACACCTGCGTGACGCGCAAATGACGCCCAAGTTGGACAGGCCCTTTAGCAACAAAATTGCATTTGTTTTGCATCTTTAAAGTAGAAATTATTTTCAAGGATTCAATGGAGACATAATGAAACAAAAATGAAGATTAAACAGAAGCAGGAGATAAAATGATATGTCCAACAATTTGGGAAGCAGCAATTTTATAAAAGAAAAGTCATTGGAGTAATGGAAAGGTTATAGATGAGATTTCAAGAGAGGGGGAATGCATATCATGAGAATTGTAGTTTGCTTTAATATCCCAGTTCACCAAAAAGTTAAAGTGTAAAAGAGGGAAGAAAATGACTCCTCATGACAGAAACAAAGTGCCACGTGCTGACTTCTTGCTCCTTGAACAAAACAAAATGTTGCTAATAAGATAAGGATGATTGTTCAACTTTTTTTAGACACACTGCAAGGTACACAATAGGAGAGCTTCCTGAATAAAGATTCTGATATTATCTAATCTAGACAGAAATCAAGTTAAAAAAGTGTGTAACCTCCAAAACCTAATACCAGACTTGAATTCATCTTCCAGCTTTTTCGGTAAAGCTGATTATCTGAATACCGCAGGCATAATCTACCCAAGAAAGTCAGTCAACATTAAGCAAGTTTCCAAAAGAAATCATTGGCAATGTGCCCTGTCACTGATTACAGGAGAACAGCCTTGTTTAGAATCATGTGACAAAAGAAAACAAGAAGATTCTTGCTGGGGGAGGTCGAGATTGGGTGGAGGTGTGTGGGGGTGAGTGTCAGTGGAGGAAATTAAAATAAGTGGACTGTTCCCACTTTGAAAGCATGAAAGACACATTAATTGGAAGCAAATTTTCTTCTCACAATGTATAATATTAAAAAAAGGAAATTCCCAGTTCAGAAGTGGGTTTTTTTTCAATTCACTAACCAGACCACCACGCCCATCATTCACACATCCCATATCAAAGTATTTAAGCAAGCAGTCCCCAAAGGCACAGGACTCCAACAAGATGCAAGAATCACAGGAAACTACAATGCCCAGATAATAAAAAGGTAGGGCTCCATCATACATAGTTCGTTAAAAAGTCATTAATACTATTCCTCAGCCTCTGACAAAATGTACCATCCTCTTGACAACTTTACTGTCAATAGTTTTTGCCTTCCTCATTCAGTTCAGATTACATTTGGTTCTACCCAACTTAGTTTAAGATAAAGTTCCTCTATCCCCTCCAATTCAATTTGGTACCACTTATCATCTCTAGCTCAAGATGGTTCTGCTTCTTCTCATCCAATTATTATGTATCCACCCTCTCCCCCTCAAACTGTGCCTTCACCCGTTACACAGGCTGACAATCTTCCTTACCTCTTTGTGCTGGTAATCCCATCTGCACTTTCTATTTTTTTTAAAATTAACAAATTTCCTCTTCCGCCAGTCAAAGTATCACCTTTAGCTTCCAGCCATTTCTTCCATAGACCAACATGCAGAGCTTTTCCTTGTTACTTTCTCAAATCATCTCCGTACATCTCAACTTCACTGACATCTGTTGTTTTTTTCTTTTGCCATTCATTGCTGTATTCTTTCCTTCTCACTGCACTCAACTAGCATCCAACTTCATTATATTATCTTCTCTTCATCGTCTGCTTACAACAAATGGGTTTCCCTTTAAGTGGTTCAGCTATGACTAACAAAATAACTGTAGATAGTACAAGATTAAACATTACATTTATGTGCAGGTGCAAGTATTCAGCAAAGGAAAACCAAGCAATTAATAAAGAAAGTGAAAATGGAATTTGAGCCGGGTCTAGTGACTCACCAATCTACTCACAGAGGAACCTGGCATCAACATCTTCTCTAGATATGTAAATAGCTTGAGCAATAGTTCCTCTGGTTTCCTTACAGAATGTCTCATAAGAGGTTGTATTCAAGAACAAAGAAACAGCTGAGAAATTAAACAATCAAATTGTCCCAAACAATCATAAACTTTTTGGAAATGTTTGGAACTTCGAGAATAACATGTCTTGAGGGAAGGACTTACTGAAAAACATTAATATAAATCGATCTTAACAGGATGGAAAAATAACAAATCCCCACAACCTGATAATCTGCTTCTGATCTTGAAAGATTGGCTATGGGGACAAGAGATCATGACAATTTACCATCTACCAAAGTTATAAGCAAATTATCCAAATTTCCACTTTAATTAGTGGGGTGTTGCAGCAATCATGCTGGGGATGCAGCAGATCACAAATTGTATCAAAGACGTGGACAAAGCATTATATATCCCAGTTTGCTGATGATACAAATATGCGGTCATCCATTGTCGTTAGAAAGATAGAAAAGTGGCACAATTGGTAGAACTGCTGCCTCACAGTGCCAAAGACTGTGTGGAGTTTGCATTTTAGAAACATAGAAAAATAGAAAACAGGTGCAGGAGTAGGCCATTCGGCCTTTCGAGCCAGCACTGCCATTCAATATGATCATGGCTGACCATCCAGAATCAGTACCCTGTTCCTGCTTTCTCCCCATATCCCTTGATTCCGTTAGCCCCAAGAGTTATATCCAACTCTCTCTTGAATACATCTCTTGAATACATTTTCTCCTGGTGACCACATGGGGTTCCTCCGGGTGCCCTGGTTTCCTCCCACATTCCAAAGATATGTATGTTTGTAGTTTAATTGACCTCTGTAAATTGGCCCTGGTGTGTGGGGAATGGAAGAAAATTGTGTGATGACAGAACTAGCTTGAACAGGTGATCGATGGTAGGCATAGTCTTTGTGGCTGAAAAGAGCTTGTTTCCATGCTGTATCTCTAAACTCAAAACCATTTTAAATGAGGCCAAGACGCTCAACACCATCGCCACCGGAAGACACAGTACCAACACTCACCACGTCTCTGGCCGCTCAGGGGCCAAGCCCACTAACTCAGACTTTCACAGGCTGGAACCACCGAAGATGCCACTGCTTCAGGTCCTCACCATGTCCCCGGTCACTCACAGGAGTCTGTGAAAGGGTCTTGATTAGAAACATCACCTATCCATGTTTTCCAGAGATGCTGCCAAATCCGCTCAGTTACTCCAGCACTTAGTGTTTTTCTTTAAACAGCGAGTAACTAAAAAACATTGACGATCAGAGGTACTCAGGCAGCTTTATATATAAATTATAAAATTACTGAGCAGGCATAGCAAACAATTAGGAAAGCAAATATTACCATGACTTTATTGAAAGATAATGTCAGCACAAGCATACAATCTTACTGAAATGACAGAACTCTTGTGCAATATTGCATACATATTTGTTCTTCTTCCTAAGAAAAAGTGTACTTGTGATTGAGAGAATGCTCTATGTTTTACTGGATAGATTACAGGAAAGGGACTTTTTCCAGATGAGAAGAAATCAAATAGACTGATTTTCTGCTCTTTAGAGTTTAGAAGAATATGGTGTGGTTTTACGGAATCATAAAACATTTGACAAGGTAGATTCAAGAATGCTACGCAGGAAGTGCAGATGCTGGCTTACAAAAAAAAGTCATAAAGTGCTGGGATGTCTGGAGATTTCTGCATAAATGCTGCCTGATTCCAACTCTTTGGGTCTACATTCTGGGAACATAAGGTATTGTAATGAAGCAATAATCATAGGATGGAAATAATAGAAAATAATAGAAAATACTTCATTCTTACAAGCTTCAGTATACCTCACTATACCTCAGTAAACGTGATAGTAATAATAAACCTAAACCTGATTTCTTTCAAAATCTGCATGCAAACAGTTTCTCTCTTGCTGTATATTTTATTGCGTGATTAATACGACCCTGCTGTCCCAATAGCTTCTTATCAATTCCTTTTTTTATCTGAGGGAGTTGGTTACAAATTCAGTTTCCCATGTTTGTGGTAAATTTTCGTAGATCTTCTCCAGTCAGACTCTTGCAAAAGGACATGTGGACCATTTTGAATCCATTTCCAAGCAATTCATATATTGTGTTGTCTGACCCATCTTAGAAGAGAAAGCTTTGATTTTCTTGAGGCAAACCTAACAAATTGCATGTTCAAAGGTCAGGAGTCAAGTTTAATACATTTCCTTGCCAATTTCCCCTCCCTGACACCTTTAAATAACACTAAGGGACAGCCAGAAGTGGTAGTGCATGTTGGCACAAACGATGTCGGAAAGAAGGGGATGAATATTCTGCAGCGTGACTTTAGAGAGCTCGGAAAAATGCTGACAAGCAGGACCTCCAGGGTTGTTATCTCCAGTTTGCTTCCAGTTCCTCGTGCTGGCGAGAATACACCATATTCGGGAGATACGGGACCTGAATGTTTGGCTGAGGAACAGGTGCACGGGGCAGGGATTTAGATTCTTAGATCACTGGGATCTCTTTTGGAGTAAGGGGGAACTGTACAAAAGGGACGGATTGCATCTTAACAGGTTGGGGACCAGCATTCTGGCAGGCAGGTTTGCCACTGCTACACGGGTGGTTTTAAACTTAATAAGGGGGGTGGGGTGTCAAATGGGATAGTCGAGGATGGGGTTAAAGGGAAAGGGTTTCTTAAATGTGTGAGCAGAGAGACAGAGGGATGTAAAATGAGGGTAGAAGCAATAGGTAGCAAGGTGAAAAGTAAAAGTGGCAGGCAGACAAATCCAGTGCAAAAATCAAAAAGGGCCACTTTTCAACATAATTGTATAAGGGGTAAGAGTGTTGTAAAAACAAGCCTGAAGGCTTTGTGTCTCAATGCAAGGAGCATTCGTAATAAGGTGGATGAGTTGATTGTGCAGATAGTTATTAATGACTATGATGTAGTTGGGATCACGGAGACATGGCTACAGGGTGACCAAGGCTGGGACCTGAACATCCAGGGATATTGAATATTCAGGAGGGATAGTCAGAAAGGAAAAGGAGGTGGGGTAGCGTTGCTGGTTAGAGAGGAGATTAACGCAATAGAAAGGAAGGACATTAGCTTGGAGGATGTGGAATCGATATGGGTAGAGCTGCGAAACACTAAGGGGCAGAAAACGCTAGTGGGAGTTGTGTACAGGCCACCTAACAGTAGTAGTGGAGTTGGGGATGGTATCAAACAGGAAATTAGAAATGCGTGCAACAAAGGTAAAACAGTTATAATGGGAGACTTCAATCTACATATAGATTGGGTGAATCAAATTGGCAGGGGTGCTGAGGAAGAGGATTTCTTGAATTGTATGCGGGATAGTTTTCTAAACCAACATGTAGAGGAACCAACAAGGGAGCAGGCTATTCTAGACTTGGTATTGAGTTATGAGGAAGGGTTAGTTAGCAGTCTTGTTGTGCGTGGCCCCTTGGGCAAGAGTGACCATAATATGGTTGAGTTCTTCATTAGGATGGAGAGTGACATAATTAATTCAGAAACAAGGGTTCTGAACTTAAAGAAAGGTAACATTGAGGGTATGAGACGTGAATTGGCCAAGATAGACTGGCAATTGATTATTAAAGGGTTGACGGTGGATATGCAATGGAAGGCATTTAAAGGCTGCATGGATGAACTACAACAATTGTTCATCCCAGTTTGGCAAAAGAATAAATGAGGGAAGGTAGTGCATCCGTGGATAACAAGGGAAATCAGGGATAGTATCAAAACAAAAGATGAAGCATACAAACTATCCAGAAAAAGCAGCCTACCAGAGGACTGGGAAAAATTCAGAGTCCAGCAGAGGAGGACAAAGGGCTTAATTAGGAAAGGTAAAATAGATTATGAAAGAAAACTGGCAGGGAACATAAAAACTGACTTCAAAAGTTTTTATAGATATGTGAAGAGAAAAAGATTAGTTAAAACAAAGGTAGGTCCCTTTGCAGTCAGAAACAGGCGAATTGATCATGGGGAACAAGGACCTGGCAGACCAATTGAATAACTACTTTGGTTCTGTCTTCACTAAGGAAGACATAAATAATCTGCCGGAAATAGCAGGGGACCGGGGGTCAAATGAGATGGAGGAACTGAGTGAAATCCAGGTTAGCCGGGATGTGGTGTTAGGTAAATTGAATGGATTAAAGGCCGATAAATCCGCAGGGCCAGATAGGCTGCATCCCAGAGTACTTAAGGAAGTAGCCCCAGAAATAGTGGATGCATTAGTGATAATTTTTCCAAACTCTTTAGATTCTGGAGTAGTTCTTGAGGATTGGAGGGTAGCTAATGTAACCCCACTTTTTAAAAAGGGAGGGAGAGAGAAAACGGGGAATTACAGACCAGTTAGTCTAACATCGGTAGTGGGGAAACTGCTAGAGTCAGTTATTAAAGAAGCGATAGCAGCACATTTGGAAAGTGGTGAAATCATTGGACAAAGTCAGCATGGATTTATGAAAGGGAAATCATGCCTGACGAATCTTATAGAATTTTTCGAGGATGTAACTAGTAGAGTGGATAAAGTAGAACCAGTGGATGTGTTATATCTGGACTTTCAGAAGGCTTTCGATAAGGTCCCACATAAGAGATTAGTATACAAACTTAAAGCATATGATATTGGGGGTTCAGTATTGATGTGGATAGAGACTGGCTGGCAGACAGGAAGCAAAGAGTAGGAGTAAACGGGTCCTTGGTAATACGGCAGGCAGTGACTAGTGGGGTACCTGAAGGCTCAGTGCTGGGACCCCAGCTATTTACAATATATATTAATGATTTGGATGAGGGAATTGAATGCAACATCTCCAAGTTTGCGGATGACTAGTAGCTGGGGGGGCAGTGTTAGCTGTGAGGAGGATGCTAGGAGGCTGCAAGGTGACTTGGATAGGCTGGGTGAGTGGGCAAATGCATGGCAGATACAGTATAATGTGGATAAATGTGAGGTTATCCACTTTGGTGGCAAAAACAGGATAGTAGACTATTATCTGAATGGTGGCCGATTAGGAAAAGGGAGATGCAACGAGACCTGGGTGTCATGGTACACCAGTCATTGAAAGTAGGCATGCAGGTGCAACAGGCAGTGAAGAAAGCGAATGGTATGTTAGCATTCATAGCAAAAGGATTTGAGTATAGGAGCAGGGAGGTTCTACTGCAATTGTACAGGGTCTTGGTGAGACCACACCTGGAGAATTGCGTACAGTTTTGGTCTCCTAATCTGAGGAAAGACATTCTTGCCATAGAGGGAGTACAGAGAAGGTTCACCAGACTGATTCCTGGGATGTCAGGACTTTCATATGAAGAAAGACTGGATAGACTTGGCTTGTACTCGCTAGAATTTAGAAGATTGAGGGGGGATCTTATAGAAACTTACAAAATTCTTAAGGGGTTGGACAGGCTAGATGCAGGAAGATTGTTCCCGATGTTGGGGAAGTTCAGAACAAGGGGACGCAGTTTAAGGATAAGTGAGAAGTCTTTTAGGATCGAGATGAGAAAAACATTTTTCGCACAGAGAGTGGTGAATCTGTGGAATTCTCTGACACAGAAGGTAGTTGAGGCCAATGCGTTGGCTATATTTAAGAGGGAATTAGATGTGGCCCTTGTGGTTAAAGGAATCAGGGGGTATGGAGAGAAGGCAGGTACAGGATACTGAGTTGGATGATCAGCCATGATCATATTGAATTGCGGTGCAGGCTCGAAGGGCCGAATGGCCTACTCCTGCACCTATTTTCTATGTTTCTATGTTTCTATTTGCAATGTACTTAATGGAGAAAGATCCAGTCTCACTAAAGTAATTTACTCCGGAAAGCATCATTTAATCAAGGATTCTAACAGGAATAATATTGTAAATTACTCATTCTAAGTTTCTCCCCAGTTTAGTTTCAGTCAAAAATCACTGAGTCAAGCACTTGCGCATCTAAACTTTATTTTGACAAAACACAATTATAGTTCCCACTACAGTACCTAACCACTGGGGGTTTGATCCTCGTATCTGCCTGATCAAGCCCTCCTGGCCTCGCTCAAGCAGAAACACTCCAGAATGTCACGCAATCCTAGAAGATCGACACAGGACCTCGTGGGAGCAGGCTTTTATAGGTCCCCGAACCCCGAGGGGCCGAACCACATGGGGGTGGTCTCTTTACAATCCAATAACAGATATCAATTAACCCAGTACATGACAGACATTTCCCCCAACCCAATAATACTGTGGCAAATACATTGTATTCAAACAGTGTTTCTCAAAGGAAACGAACATCGCAACATGTGCCCTGATATGCAAAATCAACATCCAGCAAAGTAAAGCTTTGCAACATTATTTACAAAGTGTATGTCTGGTTTGCATTCATCCAATCCTATGCATTTTGCACCTAATTGTCAGGGTCTGCAGATGTTCCCATTCCCTTCCTGCAACTCTAATCTAGGCTCTAGACAAACTGGCACTATTCTGCAGCTTGTCCCATTTCTGCAGAAGGTACATTTACATTGACCAAATGGACTAGCAGCCCAGAAGCCTTTACTCAATTTTAGTGTCCTGGCCTCTACAATTTGGCCAGGATTAACATTCCTTCCTTTTATCATATATGATAAACAATCATTTATGATAACTAAGTAGTCAGATAATCAAATAACCAGATATACATGTGTGTGCCTATTACAATCTCCATCTATTAATAACACAAGACGATGATGTTTCTTCCCAGAATCCTGTCAAGCTTCCCGAGTTTTTGTGGGCGTAGCTTCACAATTTCTGTCTGATGAGTCTTCACCTCCTGAGTTTTTGTGGGTGCGAATTCCATCCATCCATGTTGTTGCCCATTCTTCCATCCCTTTCCATAGTCGAACCTATAACTTATAATTCCTGAAAAACTTGGGACAAAGCAAGTTACCATTCATGCACCAATGCTTTCCCATACATTCACTGTCACTATCACTATCCTATTATATTCTGCTCTCTAACTGTATTCCTATTGCTATTCGTTTCTATAATATACTCTTTACTATCCTAGGATCAACACTAATCAGCCTTCTCCATATTCACACAATGTTATAATACGTATATCTGATGATGGTTTCTCTTAGAAATTTCAGCTGGGTTCAATCCAGATTTCCCTACAGGCGTGACTCTTATTTAAGGCAAACCATGATAAATGTTCCAATTTAACCAAATTCAGTCTCCGCCTTCAATTTACTATTTTAAATTTCAGTGTCCATCTCATCCTTCTCATTCCACAGCATTGTGGCCGATAACCCAATTCCATTCCAATTCCTGTAGAATTCCCAGCTGTTCAAATTTAATCAATCAATTTCTATATGTTGTCAATTTCATTATAAATCCAATCAAGAATGCCAAATCTAGGGACAATTTATTTCCACCTTGATAACAGAAGCCGCTTTACTATCAAGGGTTGAACAATTTAGATCCATTGGTTAAATACATCGACTCTGATATCTCAACACCCATTCAAGTTTCCCCTTCCAATTCAATAGACTTCTCCTCCAGTACTTCTTCCTTAGTATGTTGGCTCGGCTCTCAGTCCATAGGGGTTCTCCCTATACTTGTTTCCTAACCACTGAGTAATTTCTAGCCTGGTCTCTTAAAGGGAAGTCCTGCTGTTCACAGTTCCTCTTTTGACCATTTCCAATTCCAACTCTCATGTTCCCTGAATAATTTCCATGTAACGATATCTTCCCAAGTTCCATCCTGCCTGATGTTCTCTGAATAATCCTTCCCATCTTTGGCTGCATGTCTGGGGATGAGACAATAACAATATCAATTAATAATCAAACTCAAAATATTCCTAAGTCAAATCTCACGTCGGTTCCAAATCTCAAACTTTAAAGTCCCTCCAATTCATTACCATACAATTTAATGGAGGAGGACTGGCCAAATGTTGTGCCTTTCACCACAGTGATGAATGCTGTGGTGGATGTTTGTGTTGAATTTTTGTTGTGTTTTTGTGTGTTCTTTTTCATTGTACCGCTGCTGGCAAATTCATTTCACTTGCACTTTATGTGCAAGTGACGAATAAAACTAATTGTATTGTATTGTATTGTTTTGTATTTAGAGACCGAATTCAAAATTTTATGAATTTATTTCCAATAATCATAATTTAGAAGCAAAGTAGGTGTTTTACCCCCAAACCATAGAGGAATGTATTTTTATTCAAGTTCAGTTCTTTATAGTGGAGCTTGCCCCAATAGTCATCATAGGTTGTCGGTGTTGTTTCTTTAGGAAAGATTAGATAATGTTATTTTCCTTTCCTTCACTGGCGTCAAAAGCTAGATGATGTTAAAGTTGGGCACTAGGGTAGGTATCTTCTTCTTCTTCTTCTCTGGAGTTTCAAAGGAGCAGGAGGACTGCGGAGCAGCCTTCTCTATCTGTTGGCCTTCCCAGATTTGTCTTAAATTCTCAGATGTATCATTGCCTCCTGCTTCTTGAATCCTGTTTCTGGGGAGCTACATTACCTGTGCTGTCTTCTGCCTGTTCTCAATTGGTCTGTATATTCTTTACCTCACTCCCCAGATATTATGTTATTGATTATACTGTCCTGCAGGCACAAACTCAGTAACAAGTTAGTACAATAGCTCCTTTCCCTACGCCTGTACCTCCTGCACAATAAGTCTGTTTCTTCTCTCCCTAGTGCCATTTCAGCTCCTTAGTTCCCCTTCTTGTTGTCACCAGTTACTATGTTTCCCTTTTCGTAGTCCTTCCTTTTAGTGAAGTTTTGCGATAATTAGATTCTTTGTGTCTCCTCCTAGAACTTGAAAGGGGGTGATGTTCTTGCTAGTTTTTATTGTTATTTTTGGGCCATGTGAGGATGCCTTCAAATTTCATATGTGGTATTAACTGGCAGGACAGAGCTAACAAAATGGGTTTGATTGCCAAAATGTCCCTGCTCCTTGATCTCCTGGCCAGTGTCCTTGTCCTCTACCTTTGAGGTCCCAAGTGTCCCGGTAACCTCTCGGGATCCACTGATTTCTGAAACCCCATGGTCCTCTTCTTTACATAGATACATAGAAAATAGGTGCAGGAGTAGGCCATTCGGCCCTTCAAGCCTGCACCGCCATTCAATATGATCATGGCTGATCATCCAACTCAGTATCCCGTACCTGCCTTCTCTCCATACCCCCTGATTCCCTTAGCCACAAGGTCGACATCTAACTCCCTCTTAAATATAGCCAATGAACTGGCCTCAACTACCCTCTGTGGCAGAGAGTTCCAGAGATTCACCACTCTCTGTGTGAAAAAGTTTTTCCTCATCTCGGTCTTAAAGGATTTCCCCCTTATCCTTAAGCTGTGACCCCTTGTCCTGGACTTCTTTGCCCCCTTCCTTCTCGGTATTCCCTCACAGGACACAATCGACTCCAATGTCCTGATTCCCCACAGTTGTAGCACTGATCAGGTCTAACAGCTCTATACCCTCTCCAAACAAACCGAGGAAAAGTCGGCTCTCGGAATGGCAGGTCTATCCAAGCTTTAAGATCCTCCTCCTCCTTGTCTTCCTCCGAAGTTATTTCCCGTTTCTGAATTCTTAATACAGGTCTCTGAGCTGCCGCCAGACCAGGCTGCATTAAAGTGTGAACGTCTGTGGCTCGGGCATCATTTCCATCTACTGCGGGACCTAATACCAATGGTGGAGTAGGCAGCTTCCTACAAATGAACTGCCTACAGGGAATCCGTTCTATACCCACATCGTCGGGAAATTGCTCCGACATAACAATACTATCAATGTCAGGATCAACCCCTCCGTATCCTCCAACTGTCTCACCCTCAGAAAAGCTACTCGTTCTGTCTCTGTACTTCAGGAAGGATTCTTTCATTTTCCCACTACTGGATTTCCTAATTAATTTTGGTACCCACTTCGGCAGAACCTTCCTTCTAGCTCCTTGATCTCCCATACTATCCCCCACTGGTGGAGCAATCATAGGAGCTAGAGGGTCCTTCCTTGATTTTTCCACTTTGGATTTGAATTTAGTGAGAGGAATTGAAGATATCGCTGACTCCTCCAGAGTGCCATGCTCGCAAGCTGCGCATGGCGTCTCTGAACTGAGAACATGAGAGTGCTGTGAGGAATGCTGTGGCTCCATTCTGAAAAATTCTACCCACCCTGGCATATTGTGAGCCTCTCCCTTTGAGGTCCACAGATATTGCTGCACTCTTACCAAATTTAATAAGTTTGATTTTAGTCGGCACCTCCCCTTTAAGAGCCATCTCAGTCATTTCTCTTTCAGAAGATGGTATTCTCTCCTGCTCCTGCTGTTGGCTTCTACTATCTTCCTTCCCCTGTTCCGGAATGTCCCGAGAAGGACCAGTTCTCTCGTGTTCCCCTCTAATAGTAAGATGAAACGAAAACTTACCAGTTTGAAGTTTGATCTATATTTTATGAGGAGTTACGATGAGCGATTACGTGAAGAACCCCGCCCTTCGGCATGCGCGTCAATCTTCAAAGCAGCGGTGTGAAATCACAGATAATAGTGACTGAAGTAACATAGTAATAATATAAAACAGACCTTCCAGTTGACCTTTATGATATTGAGGGCCGGAAGCGGTGGGCACGTAATCGCTCATCGTAACTCCTCATAAAATGAAGATCAAACTTCAAACTGGTAAGTTCTCGTTTAATCTTACTATTTACTTCGGAGTCACGTGAGTGATTCCGTGAAGAATTCAAAGCTCTGTGATTTAATGCCGTAGATACGAACCCAGGCGTCTCACACTGCATCAGTTGACTCAGGAGGAATGAATAATGAGCAATACAGTGAAACATGGTACAGATTAATATGTTGCTTCAAGTCACAAATAAATAAAGAAAATACAATAGCGACCCCTCTCTCACAGGGGGAAGCTAGGAAACAGAACTTAAAATGGAATGGGCGAACACCCCGGTTTCGATGTGCTTTATTATTAAACCGGTGAAATGTCAGTTCATTTGACCATCCTGCGGCCGCGAGGATATGGTCTAGAGGGACATCCATTGCCCTCGCTGCTGATGTTGATGCCGCCCTGGTGGAGTGAGATTTAAAATTGTCAGTATTAACTCCTGCACAAACCAGCACTTGTTTCAGCCATCTTGAGATGGTCTGGACCGACACTTTCCCATGTGGCTTTTTGTGGCTAATAAACAACTGTAGTTTCGATCCTCTGATGCCCTTGGTAACCTCAATATAACATTGTAAGTGCGCCACTACACACAGTCGTAAATCTGTGGGATATGCTGACAGTACAAGCTTGAATCCTGACACCCCTGGTCTGCTCTGTTTTATGAGATCATATATGTAGATATTAACGGATGAGATCCTACAGACTGTAATTCTGACCCCAAACATAAATACGATGACAGAGTACTCCTAGCACTATTGATGGCACTATAGCTCAATCCATCATCAAAATACAATTTGGACAGAAATTCTAACACATCTGGTATGGAAGCTGTGTGGTAACTAATGTTTCCTTGTAAGCAAAACGCCTCCCATTTCCTGACATGAGATATGTACTGCTTTTTTGTACTATCCCTCCAGGATGATGTGATGATATCCACGGTCTGATTGCATAGTCCCAGACCCAGGTATGGCCTCCTTAATACCTGCAAATTAACAAATTAATAAGATCATACAACGGGTGTTGATCCCCAGTCACAGGGTTCACCAATAGGTTATTACGTTTTGGAACCACCATAATAGGTTGAGTTATAATGTCCGCAATGAGAGGGAACCATGGCTGTGTATGCTAGTCGGGCACCACCAAAACTCCTGAAGTGGAGTCCTGCTTGATCTTGGTCAAGCACCGACTGATGAGGCAGAATGGGGGAAATGCATATATAAACAGTCCTTCCCAATGTAGCGCGAAAGCGTGTACCGCTACTGCCCCTGGGTCTGGTTCCCCTTCGGCACCTGGTGATTAAGTCTGGATGCAAACAAATCGATATCTGGCATCCCATACCGAACAACAATATCATTAAATACATCATGATTCAACATCCATTCTGTGTTGTCATTGAATTTGCGTGACCTGGTGTCTGCCACCATGTTGAACCCGCCTGGTAAGTAAACAGCTGAAATCCAAATGTTTCTTTTAATGCACCAATGCCAAATAAGGTTAGCCAATCTGTCATAAGATTCCGACTTGATTCCACCCATATAATTCACATACGCCACTGCCGTGGTGTTGTCAATTTGAAGCTGAACATGTAAGTGATGCTTGGTGGTACAATCAGCCTTAAGCCCATAAAATGCTCCCAGTAACTCTAAATAATAAATTCCATGTGATTGGAGAATAAATGCATCATGCACATTCCATCTGTCTCCACAGCTAGAGATGGTATCAGTAGCCCCCCAACCTAGGGCACTAACATCAGTCTGTAATATAACTGAAGGTGCTTCAATGAAAATTTTGCTGGAACAACTCAAAATGTTTCTAATCCACCACTGAATTTCAACAATGGCTTCAGTTGGTAATTGCATGGGTCTATTGAAATGACCTGCATGATTCCTGAGTACCTGTACCTTTGCCCTCTGTAACTGTTGGTAATGCAAAGGTCCATACTGTGCAGCTGAAAAGGCTGCTACAAATTTGCCAATCAAGCTGGCCACATGCTTAATTGAAGGTGATTGCTCTTCCATGAGCTTGATACAGCCTTCAATTAAAATCTAATCTCTTGCCCTTAGGTAGAGTTACAGACATGTGAGTTGAATTAACTGTGAATCCCAGATAATCAATAACTTTAACCGGTATCAATTTTGATTTAGTTGGATGAATTAGAAACCCCAGCGTCTCAAACATGAGGTTAACAGCTGAAACAGATAACTCAGCTGCTTCCCGAGTTTTTCCAATTATTAAGATATCATCTAAATAAGCCATTACAATGTGACCCTGAACCCAGAGTAGCCCCAATGCTGGTTTTAGCAGCTTTGTAAATAATCTAGGGGCTGAGGTTAACCCATTAGGCAGCGTTTTAAATTGCCACAACTGCCTCATCCAACTAAATTTCAAATATCTCCGATGGTCTTCATGAACAGGCACTGAGTAATATGCATCCTTTAGATCTATACATGCCATATAACACCCTCTGGAAACCATTTGCTTGGCAGTGGCAAAAGTTTCTATCTTGAAATGCTTATACCGCACAAACGGATTAAGGTCCGTCAGGTCCAAAATGATCCGACTCCCACCATCTTTCTTTGGTCTAGGAAATATGTTAGATACGAATTGGTGAGGTTGACAAATTCTCTTCTCAATTACATCTTTTATATATAATTTTTTAATTTCAGCCTGAACCTCCAGATATTCTTTTTGTGAGAACACAAGTGCCCGCCTTGGTGTTTGTTGTGTAGGTGGACACAAATTAGAAATGAATTCAATTCGAAACCCTTGTATACCTTGCAGTATAAACAATTCTGATGTTATCCTTTACCATTGTTTCAGAAACCAGTGTAACCTTCCCCCAACAGGTAGGTAATTCTCACTGAATATGTTTCGACAAGCACCAGACCCACCTACCTCCATGGTTACCGGTGGAGTTATTTGTCCGCTGGCTCTGGTGGGAAACGGCATGTTTGCTCGTGCTCCTGCTGGAGTGCGCCAGCTGCGCATATTGAATGGCCGGCTTGGTCCTTGCCCGGACACGGTTTCGGCAAACCGCTTGTAGGGGTGCTGCCTCCGAAGGGTTCTGCAGGTCATTGGCACCTTAATGAGCCCGACGGTCTTTGCCTCATCATCCAACTCCTTCACCCGCTTAGCGAGATCTTCCCCAAACAAAAGGTTTGGTGTGTGGACGTTGCTTGGCTTACACAGGGCAGCGAATTTCGGGTTGATTGTAGGGCGGATGGCACTCTTTCTAATGCAGTTAATCTCAAAGTGCACATTGCACACGAGAGCCAGGGCATCCTGCTGAACCTCAGTCAGGTGCCCCCCATCCACCGACCTCCCGAATGCCGTAATGCCGGAAGCTAGTAGCTTCAGTACCCTCTGCAGTTTCATCTCCTGCACCCTGATGCCTACTCCCATATGGCCCCAAATGGCATGGTTTACTGCTGGCACTTTAAGCTGGATACAATTAGCCGGGGTATCATATTTACGAGCTGTTGCGTCCATCGTCAGCTCCTGAAGCTGGTGTAAGGCCAAGTAGTTTATTGTGGCAACCAATTCCTCACCCAGCAGCTCTCCCGAATCTGTCGGGACGGCAAATCTTGCGGCCAGGAATGGGACCTCTGGCTTGTGCCCTTC
This sequence comes from Malacoraja senta, assembly GCA_038087875.1. Lineage (NCBI taxonomy): Eukaryota > Metazoa > Chordata > Chondrichthyes > Rajiformes > Rajidae > Malacoraja > Malacoraja senta. The sequence goes on from CM075983.1 coordinate 34,900,938, forward strand.
GTCCCTTGGGTCAGCCTCCAATGCTAAGCCCACAGACTTGGCGTCAGACTCATACTGACCCGGTATGCTCTCCTCCTCCTTGAGGGAGACATTAGGCAGCCCTGTAGTAGGCGCTGCTGGCTCGGGCTCTGAATGGATCATCCCCTCCATAACGAGCTCCATTCTGGATAATCATCCAAACACGGTATCCATTCTCGGAGGGGAACCCTCCCGACCGGACTCGTCGGAGTCTATCGGCCGTACAGACGTACTGGTAGCTTTACGCCCCACCGGCGTAGCCACTGTGCCCTCAGACACCAAGTCTGCAGTTGCTGGTTTGACTATTAGCGACTCTGTAGATGAGCTAGGCGGCTGCCCGCTACCCGCACTCCCGCGGTCCTTAGTTACTTTCGCAACAACTCGCCTTGCTCTCAACGATTTCTCCATGCTTGGACTTGCCCTCCTGAAACAAGATTTAACAAGCGCAGAAACGACCTCCGACTAAGTTTGACACTTACCTGAGGCTTTTTAAACTTACCGCTGGAGGAGCGCTGCTCCTCCAAACTGGTCGCTGTGCCATGCGTCAGACGTAATGACGCGCATGCCGAAGGGCGGGGTTCTTCACGGAATCACTCACGTGACTCCGAAATAAAATCCCTAATTTGTATGCTACCATTCTTAGAGTAGAAAGCAGAACGATCTCTTTATTTATTTTCCTTCTAGTGAAGAACATTCTCCATATTCCAATTAACTCATTCCCTTCTTCACTGTTTCCATATCTTTCTACCTAGTTTATTCCTATTACAGATTTTAGTCCATCCAGCAGCCAAAGTTCGCTCTTCAAAACTCCATTTAATTCTCCAGATAATCCTCTTAATCTTTCTGCTTCATGCGGAAGCTTCCCGCAAATTATTCTTATCGGGCTCTCAGGTCTATTTGATAAGTCCTTCTCTGAGACATTCCCCATTTTTCTGCACAATAGTCACAATACAAAATAAAATTCCAAAAAATCACACCTATTCAAACTCGCTCCTTCCTTTCAGACTCCAAGGTCAATGGAGTCGCTCGCACACAATGAAAAATCGTCTCTCAGATTCACACTTATCACACAATTGTTCCCTTCCAACCATTACTCAATCACCCACTCAATCGCTCCTATTCAATTATTCAAATCAATCACTCGTATTCAATGGCCCTCCCAACTTTCTTATCAGTTAGATCACAATCACTTCATTCAACTAAACTTTCAAACAAAGGATCTCTGGTTTCTCAAACTAAGACTCCAATTCTTAATCACAATCTCTTCCAAGCAGCACTCAAACCACTTTAAGTTCACACAGACAAACAAATCAGAACCACGCCAGTAAAACTATAATCAAAAAAGAAAGTATTCCCCCGATTACAAGTAAACCCAGACACACCCCAATAAAAAATACAAGCATCTGATAAATCACACTAATAAATCCTCCTCGTGGCGCAATCGGTCAGTGGAATTACCAATCCCCCAACACAGCGATCGAAAGAGTACAAACCCTGATCAAAACATCACGAATCGGATTCTCACAATACTACAATCTAGACAATTACACATATTTAATTCAAACACACTTTTACTTCAATTTTCTAACACCCAAAAATCCTTAAGCACTCACACAAGCAGCAATACAAATAGCTGTCCGTCTTCTTCTTATTTTCGTGTCTTTGAAGCTGGTTGGCTATATGACAGTTTCCCATTCCTTTACACAGTCCTTTGCGTTTTTATTGAACACTGCAAGATCCTTTGAGCTGCACTGGTTGGGTAGTAGGGGGCAGACAAGGCAGTGCTGCATTGTGTGGTCCTCTTCTCCACATTCACAGGTGGTTTGGCCAGTTTCATAGCCCCATCTGGCCATGGCATCTTTTGATCGCCCTGTTCCTGTTCTCAGGCGGTTGAGCGTCTTCCACTGGACCCATGGTGCTTCTGAGCCAGGAGGGAGGGCTTCATAAGGAGGGATACCGATGTCAGTAGGAGGGGGGTCATCCTCAAGCCTTTTTGTCCATAGTTGGAGTCTGGTTTCTTCCCGTGATGCTATTAGGGGCTGGACATGGCTGAGAAAGCTTCTCCTGGACTTCAGCCATTGGGCCGTGGGGTACACATCCGTAGAGGAGGTGGCGTTCATCATTGGTGGCCTTGGTCACCTCTACTCGGCTGTCGACTTTCCGTCTCACATCAGCAGGGGCAATGCCAGCGAGGAGGTGCAGGTTGTTTATGTTGGTGGGCTTCAAGCAGCCAGTGATTGAGCGGCTGGTGTTATTCAACGCTGGGTCTAGTTTCTTGGCATGGGATGATCTCTCCCAAACAGGACATGCATACTCCGCAGAGGAGTAGCACAGGGCCAGAGCAGTAGATCTTAATGTGTGAGCTGTGGCTCCCCATTTGGAGTTGGTCAGCTTCCGGAGAATGTTATTCCGGGAGTTTACTTTCAGTTTGGTGTTTTTGACGTGTTCCTTATAGGAGAGAGTGCGATCCAGTGTTACACCGAGGTAGACAGGGTTGGTGCAGTGCTCAAGAGGTGTTCCAGACCATGTGATGTTAAGGGGTCTGTTTGCTTCCCGGTTCCTGAGATGGAACGAGCAGGCTTGGGTCTTCGCAGGGTTTGCGTGTAGGTGGTTGCGCTCGTAGTAGAGGTGTAGCTCATCTAGGGCTGAGGTGAGATTCGCTTCTACAGCTTCAAACGTACACTCTTGGGATGTTACACAGAGGTCATCGGCGTCGATGAACCGCTCAGTGTTCTGGTCCATTGGCTGGTCTTGGTGTAGATGTTATATAGTAGTGGAGCCAGCACACTACCTTGAGGCAAGCCATTCCGTTGTCGTCGCCAGAGACTTTGCTTGTTGTTAAGGACAACATAGAAGCGCCTATCTTTCAGGAGGGCTCCGATGAGGTCCGTGAGTGCCAGGTCTTTGGTATTCTCCAAGATCTTTTTTAGGAGGAGGCGGTGGTTCACAGTGTCATACGCGGCAGACAGATCAACAAAGACGGCTCCTGCCACCAGTCCTTTCTGGAACCCGTCTTCAATGTGCTCTGTGAGATTCAGAAGTTGACTTGATGTGGATTTGCCAGGTCGGAATCCAGCTTGTTGAGGGATGATGGCTGGTTCAACGACTGGGGCAAGCCTGTTGAGGATCAGGCGCTCAAACAGCTTGTACGGGTGGCATAGCAGGGAGATTGGGCGGAAACGTTTTGCATATGCTGGATCTTTACCGGGTTTTAGAAGAGCGATGATTTTGGTTTTCCTCCAGATCTTTGGGATATTTCTTGTCAGCATGCAGTTGTTCATCAGCTCAAGGACCCACTTCCGTGTCAGAGGTCCAAACTGCTTGATCTCCTCTGTGAAAATATTGTCCAGGCCGATGGCTTTGCCAGTCTTGAGGGCTTTGATGCTGATATTGAGCTCTTCAAGGGAGAATGGCTCAGTCAGTCCGATGTTTTGGGAGTGCTGAAGTCGGTCTGCCTTTGGTCTTGGCTGTTTGGTGATGGATTTCCCGTTGAGCAGCAACTGATACGCAACTTGGTTGGCCGTGGTGGTATACTGTTGATGTGTTGGTGTTGATGGGTCATTGCTGATTTTTCAGATGAGGCTCCATGCCTTTTTGCTGTTTTTTGCCATATCAGTTGTCTCCAGTAGAGTTTGCCATTTCTGCTGGCGGCATTCTGATAGGGAGGTCATGAGTCTCTCACCTACTTCCATGGTGCTTTCAGCAAAGGGGTCAGATTCGTAGAGCTGTTGGTATTGCTCATATAGTTCACTGCTTGGAGTGTCAAGGCCGGGAATGTATTGAGTGTGGCAGCCTCTCGGGATGTTCTTCCGGGCTGCCTGGTGCACTAACTTGGTGAAGATTTGATAGTTTTTGGGGTCCGCTGGAAGGTGGGCGATCTTCCCTTCAAGATCTTCTTGGAAACCAGGCCAGTTCGCTTTCCCAAAGTTGAATCTTCTCTGGAAAGGAACTGTGGCTGGGGTAACTGCAGCATTGACTGTAAGGCCAATGGGGCGGTGTTGCGCTTTTGGCAGTGGCTTCAGTACCAGCTTCTTGCCCAATCCAGAGATGCTATGGCTGACAAACGCGATGTCAGGGTTGTAGCCGCCTTTTCATCGCCCGCTATTAAAGGACTTTGGTTGTTTGGCATCATGGATCAGGTAGAGCTGGTTAGTTTCGGCCCATGCTTCCACTGCATCTCCATCAGCGTTGTTTCCGGCGTAACCCCATTGTGAGCTGTGGCTGTTGTAGTCTCCAATCGCTATCCTTGGTTTCCCAGATGATGGTATTTCTGGCATCAGGAAAGGTGTGGGAGGTGGCTTGTAGACGGAGGTGATGGTAATTCCTCTGAGCTCAGTGGTTAGGACCTCAATGTTGTTTTCATCGCTCTTTGATGTTGATTCGATGATTGTCCCGTTTTTTGCAAGCATGGCACTTCCATGTTTCTCATGTGGTCTTTCAATGAGGGTGGTCATGCCTTCCACTCGAGGGCGGGGATGTTTGGGTCCGCGGTGAGTTTCTTGAAGGCTGAGAATATCACACTGATGCTCTCTGCAGAGTTGGGCAACAAGTTCTTCTTTAGTTGCAGACAGTCCTTCAACATTTAGAGATATGATGGTCAAAGCCAGCCTTGGGGGCTGGTGTTGGCCTCTCTTCCTGTTCCGGGTTGATGGGCTACTGCCATTTGTTGGGCTTCTGGACATCATTTGTCTTTCGGCTTGGCTTCAAAGTGTTTGGTAGAATTCGCAGTAATTTGGTGATATTACTTGACAGGGATCGTGACGTGAACGCTTCTACCTTGATCCCCATCAACTTAACACTAAATCTTAATTTTCTAAATCTTAATACACTCTAAATCTATTTACATACACAAAATATTTACACAATTCAGATCCAATAACAATACCAAAAAAAATGAAGCTTGATTCTTACAATCTACAATATGATTTAACACCTAGCGCCAGTTTACAAACACTCAATCTCAATGCCGCATCACGCTGCTATCAATCAGTGAACCTCTCCCTCTGATACCGAAGGTTTTCCCCTTCCTAGGGTACACTTTGCTGAGGGTACAACTCCTTAAATGACTACTTTTCCTCCTGAATGTTTCTATCCTCACCTTAAGACTGAATTTCTATAGGGGGATCTCTATCCCTCCTCTCTAGTTCTACAGAATTAGGGGTACCCTTCACATTCGAGTACTTTTCACCAAGTATACCAGGTTCCCAAATCTCAGTTACTCTTCGCTATCAGGTACTAATCAACAATCGATCAGAGGGTTACTATTCACTGTTGATCAGCCGCTATTCGGAATCGATCTCGAACATGCACAATCTCTGAAGTTCTATCTGCACAGAATTCGAATTCTACTGTACGGGCAGAACTTCAATGTGAAATTCTGTATTTGGAAAATTGATTCTGCAAATCTAGGCTCATTCTCGGACTCCTAGTTTTGGCGAGTATTTATTCACATACGCGGGCACTCAAATTCAAACTAAATTGCCAAATGAAATCTCGAATGGACTAGAGTATTCCCAGCCAATCTATACTCTAGCCACTGAGCCCAGTGCCTTAAGAGATTCCTCGTCCGTCACTCCAGGGAGGGACTCAGATATCTTCACGCAGACACCCCTCTCTGCTGGGCACTGGGGGTTCAGCGCCTAGCATCTTCGTGCTGGCAGTCGATGCCGATTTTCGATACGCACCTTTCCAATCAGCGCTCCCAGCAAAGATAGATCAATACGTAGACCAGACCTGTGTTTCAATACCCCACCAATTGGATAGCAAATCTGTACAATGGGCCACCCCTCGCCCTCAAAGCGCGTCAGGCTCTCCTTAAGCAGCTGCAGTCTGCCAACTACGACCAGGATTTGGGCCACTACACGGCCTGTTTTATGGGCCCCTAACCCAAAGGAGTGCTATCCACCCCCCTCCCCCCGTGCTTGCTAGACTCTGTTCTAATGATCTTGATTGGACCCTTTCCCCAGCCGAAAATCAATACGAAAATCGCACAGTGGGCCCGATTTCTGCACTCGCGATTGAAACAGCTCAACACCCTTGATTGCAAACTTGTGTTTGGGGATCCGTTGAGATCCCGGATGAGCCCCCAATGTAAATTGCTCGCTCTAAGCTCCCGCCCAGTCTAGTTTCAGTCAAAAATCACGGAGTCAAGCACTTGCACATCTAAACTTTATTTTGACAAAACACAATAACAGTTCCCACTACTGTACCTAACCACCGCAGGTTCGATCCTCGTATCTGCCTGATCAAGTCCTCCTGGCCTCGCAAAGCAGAGACACTCCAGAATGTCACAGAGTCCTAAGCATTCTCCCAGAAGATCGACACAGGACCTTGTGGGAGCGGAATGTTTTATTTCCCCGAACCTCGAGGGGCCGAGCCACATGGGGGTGGTCTCTTTACAATCCAATAACAGATATCGATTAACCCAGTACATGACAGACATTTCCCCAACCGAATAATACAGTGGCTAATACATTGTATTCAAACAGTATTTCTCAAAGGAAACAAACATCGCAACATGTGCCCTGATAAGCAAGAAAACCAGACAAGGCTCAAGGCTTAATCCAATCAACATCCAGCAAAGTAAAGGTTTACAACATTATTTACATAATGTATGTCTGGTTTGCATTCATCCAATCCATTCTATGCATTTTGCACCTAATTGTCAGGATCTGCAGATGTTCCCATTCTCTTCCTGCAACTCTAATCTAGGCTCTATACAAACTGGCACCATTCTGCAGCTTGTCCCATTTCTACAGAAGGCACATTTAAATTGACCAAATGGCCTAGCAGCCCAGAAGCCTTCTCAATTTAAGTGTCCTGGCCTCTCCAATTTCCAATTTCAGCATCTGAAATATTTTCTCAGCTATTAAAATTATACTTTCACTTGGGTATCAAATAAGTGTACTCCATATTAAACGGAAACTTTTAAGAACTGAGTGATTTTGCTCGAAATTTATCAGTGACTTCACAATATATGGTACAGAAGCCTAGTTGATTCCAAGATATAAAAATGATAGAACTGCTTACTACTGAGAAAGAAAAACAAACCAAGGCTCTCAATATGTCATAATGACATTGATAACATAATCTAGATAAACTGCAGTGCCTGTACACAAACTTGTCCTGGTTGATGCAAATTAAAATTTGCTTGTCCAACATATCATCATCATCTCTGCTACAAAAAACATATGCTCATATTGAACGTGCTATCACTTAACATTAATTAGTTTAGCCATCAAAATCAGGCAATGTTTTAATCAATAATATCAACCAAAATGAATGCTTGCATTTGAAGTCCCGTTATTTTAACAGTTTAAATACTGCTGCAAATCAACCTATCAATTTAACATTTAAAATAGTGTTGTTTATCCACAGAATAAAATTAATTAAACTGTGCTTTAGAACTGTTTCTTACAACAAAGGCTAGTTTGCCCAGCAGTCCCACTGTGTATCATCCCCCACCCCCCCCAAGAATAAGGTCCATGACAAGACATAAACCGCTTCTCATACCTCACCAGCCACCACCTAACAAAGCAGACATGTGTGTTAAAATTCACCTTTGCCTCCAATGTGTTAGCAACAGTGCTTTTTTTTGAAGACAAAAGTTACTGAAACACATTTTTAATAAAGATATGCATCCGGTGGTTGGTAAATAAAATAACTTTATAGAGGTGCAGGTATACTCTACCGGAAACAAAAAAGCACCGGTCAGCACAATTTTTATTCTTCCAAGGGAAAAAGTTTGGATATCAAGACATCAAATGTGGCACAAAGCTCACAACCCACTGAGCATTCATCTGTACACATTGGAGTCATGAGGTAATTATTTCAGGGTTACCATGCAGCCACAACCAAAATCTAGTGAATCTGCTGGTAGGATAAGCAGACCAATCTAGTGAATCTGCTGGTAGGATAAGCAGACCAATGCCAGTGTCATTCCCGTCAGCATCCCCAGCACAGAGGCCCAAATTACACTCAGCTAACTCAAATGGGCAAGCCATATTGTTCTCATGCCCAATTCCAAACTCCCAATGTGGATAACGTTCCCAGTTCTATCACAGTCTGATGATAACATGTGGAAAGATGAAACAATTCAAGGATATTCCCAAGGCATCATTCAAAAAGTACCATGCCCTCACTGTCCTATAGGGATCTGTGCAGTCAGGAGAGTGCAGGCAGGGTTCACCAGGATCCTGCCTGGACTAGAGGACTTTAATAATTGGGAAAGATTAGATTAGATGGGCAGTTTTTCCTAAAATGAAGTAGGCTGAGGCGTGACTGATATATAGATGGGGTAGATAGTCATCTTCCCCCCGCCCCCCCCCCATGGTGGGGGTTTATACAAATATCAAGAGGGTGAGGTTTAGAGGGAAATAAGGAGTTTTAAAGGGCATCTGAGGGTCAAGTTTTCTCGGTACACAGAGAACAGATGATATCTGGAACGAACTGCTTACATTTAAGTAAACAGTACAGGATGAGTCAGGGAGCTTAATCCTTTTGCCCTGCAGCCTCTCTGTTGTTCCTTGACATCATGACTTGTATTTGCTGCTTGCCATGCCTATAGAGTGGCACGGTGGCACAGCGGTAGAGCTGCTGCCTTACCATGCTTAGAGCTCCAGAGACCCGGGTTTGTACATTCTCACCTTGACCGCGTGGGTTTTGTATGAGATTTTCGGTTTCCTCCAACACTCCAAAGACGTACAGGTTTGTAGGTTAATTGGCTTGGTATAAATATAAATTGCCCTTAGTGTGTGTAGGATAGTTAATGTTGGGGGGGTTGTTGGTCAGTGCGGACTCGGTGTGCCAAAGGGCCTGTTTCCAGGCTGTATCTCTAAACTAAACTAAACTAAACTAGTTGACTGTACCTTTTAAGAATTGATGTTTTAAAAATGTTTTATGCAGATCTGACGTAGCGCACAATTCCAGCACTTTTAAATGTATTTTCAATGTATTCAAATGTATTCACTGTGATTTTATTTGATGCAAAAATTCATTTATATTAATGCTATTCACAGTGCCCATTAAATGCACAAAAATCCTTTAAAAATGTCCAGGCTCTCTATAAATTTTATTATTAAGAATATAATCCTAATCTACTCAGGCAGTAAACCCACCATTCCTAGAATCAGGCCACCCCCTCTATGGCAACACATCCTTTCTTACACAAGATGACAAAGCTGTATGTAGTCCTCTTGGTGTTGCCTCAACAATGTGCAATATAATTGCAGCAAGACTTCCTTACTCCTGTTTTCAAATGCTCTTGAAATTTTAAAAAGTTAAGATACCAATTGTCCATTCGAAGCACATGTTGAACTTGAACGTTGGCTTTCTGTGAATTGGATAAAAAGGGGCCCGTTTTCTTTATGCATCAGCACTATACAATCTCTCTCCATTTAAAAATAAAACTATGTTTCTTTGTTTTGTGTACCAAAGCAGATGAACCCACAATTTTCAAAGTTGTATGCCTTCATATTCTAGCCCCCTTAATCATTTGTCTCTATCCCCCGAACCATGTTTACACCCTTCCCCATCCTGCCTCATAATCCAACTTAGTTGGTATCATCAGCAAATTTGGAAGCTGACATTTAGTCCTCAACCAAATTGTTGATAATAGATTCATCTCAACTTTGCATGTTGTAGAAATCCTTTCTGTTGTTAGAGAGCAAAATCCCTTCCAAATTCTTTTTTTTGATTTCTTGTTGAATACTTCAGTTCTTCTTTTTACCAAAAGGGGAAAATTCCTTTGCCTGCTCCATCCAAAGCTCTGACCTTAAGGGCCTGTCTCACTTAGGCGACTTTTAAGGCGAGTGCAGGAGACTCTGCGCTGGCCTCATGATCACCACATGGTCGCCACATGTTCACTGGTGGTCTCTGATGAGTCTCCTTCATGGTCGCAAGGAGTTCCCGCATTCTGGGAACTGGTCGCGGCCTCAGTATGGTCGCCGTGGAGAAAATCGATAATCCTGTAGTCGTAGGTGCAGTTGTAGTGGGGTCACCATGTAGATATGGGTAGTCAAGGTAGTCGTAGGTAGTTTTAGCTAATCGCTTTTGCTGACAGGGCATTTTCATTGGCTCATTGGGGGGAAAAAACGTAAGCATGAGTTTTCAGAACCAAGGATAACCGACCGGTAATGTCAAATGCCCGCCAAACTTCACAGTGTATCTCTGGCTTATTAAAGTTGTGTGGATTCTTAAAAGTGTCTCCACTCCTTCTCCCCCTTCTCCCTTCCCCCCATCCATACCCCTTCTTTCAAAGGACTTAAGGGCCTGTCCCACCAGCATGCGATTGCATGCGTCTAGCGCGACCAAACGTGGTCGCTTGAGGCGTACGGCCTCGCGGGGCCGGTCCCACTTCCAACCACGGAGGCGCTGGAGTTGTGCGGGGCTGGTCCCGACATCATACTCACCAATCAGCTGGGCAGGAGGCGGGCCGACTGAATTTGGACGTCGCACGGCGTCGGGCGGTGACGTCATCACGCAACGGCACGCTGGGCGGTGACGTCATCGCGCAACGCCACGCACTAGGCGTACGCCGTCAAGACGCTGCGTACGATGTCAAGATGCTGTGTACGACGTTGAGACGCTGCGTATGCCCATCGAGACGCTGCGTACGGCCTCAATGCGGCTGCGGGCCAACAGGCCGTTTAACGTGGGATTTTCGGACAGTGCAAGATATTTGGAGCCCGATGTCGGGACCAGCCCCGCACAACTCCATACGCCTCCGGCAATCGAAATGGGACTGGCCCCGCGAGGCCGTACGCCTCAAGCGACCACATTTGGTCGCGCTAGACGCATGCTATCGCAAGCTGGTGGGACAGGCCCTTTACCGTACACTGTGCTAGCCGTCTTAACCTTCCTGTGTGTCTGTATCACCTTGGCTTTGCATCGTGTGAATTTCAGACACCGCTCCCCCGCTTTCCCTGGCCCCCTCCTTTGCGGTCGGGGTGTGTGTGTGTTTGTGTGTGTGTGTGTGTGCGTGCGTGCGTGCGTGCGTGCGCCGGCAGTCCGCTGAAAAATCGCCTGTGGGACAGGCCCTTTAAGATATTACGTAAACCCTCAGACTTTGCTTTTGAAGGTCAATGATACCCACCCAGCCTATTTATCCTTTTCTGATAGGTGTAAACTCTATTACCAGTATCTATGTAACTCTTTTTGTATTCTCCCCATGCCTCAGTATCATTTTCATTATATGATAACTCTACATGGTCTCAGCAAAGATTATTTCAACTTCTCTACTTTGCAGTTTTATCTTATTAAAATGAAAATGAATGCTTAGTTTGCTCTTGTTATGGCTTTATTAAACTGTCTATCTCAGCAATTAGATCACTGTGTTCCCCATAAGTACAATTAAAAGTAATATATCAATAAAATTCATCCATACCTTTTCCTGGAAAATGATGAAATGTCTCAAAAGTGCTACATATCCAGTGCAATACACAGCTACATTCTTTTAAATGATAATTACCCTGCCTGGAATATTATTCCACAGATCTTTCAGATATACTTGTTAAAAATATTCTCTATGCTAAAGCCAATAGCTGATCCATTGCATTGCAATTACAATAAATTGATAGCTCATTTGGAATTCGGAGATACAGTAAAGAGCCTAGTTTTTTTAATGTACTCATTGACCAGTATTAATGGGGGGTTTTTGCATTTTTATTCGTGGACTTCTTTTCTGCTCATCCATTTACATTCTATTTTCCAGAGGATTTGTGGTCCACACTTAATTTAACAAAACATAACACCAGGTACTTCAAGAACTAGATGCATCTATATTCTGTACTTTTTTTTGCTGTATTTCTTGTGAACCAGGTGACATCAGACACAGCTGAACGGAAGCTCATGTCATCATTAGAGTCAAGACCTTTCAGCCCCAGGATTTCACTGCAGGTGTTCTCCAGGGGAAAGTCCTAACATTACCAAGTCAGGTATATGGGAATACACCAAAGCAGAGAAATATAAAAAATTGGGAAGCATCCATCTTGTTCTTCCTCTTTCTATTGCATTTTCTACAAAATTGGCAACTTTTGTACAATCTATTGCATTATTCTTCATTCTGCTTGTATAATTCTCAACAAATATATTAATTCATATCAAGGTCATAATTGCCAGGGTGGTCCCCTCTTCCTTATACCCATCTGAACTATTCATAATTACTTGTTGGGAATCTGGTACACATTTTACATGTCAATCCCTTGCAAATTTAGCCTTGTTCTCTTGTTAATTGATAAAAGGCTTGTTGATGTCTCAAATAACAAATATTCATTCTTAAACTCTTTTTATTAGGTGATTATTGACTGTCCATATTAGTATAATTGTTAATATTTTCCACCCACATTAAGTTTTTTGGTCTTACAAATCAGTCACGGAAATAAGCATGCAGGTACAGCAGGCAGTAAAGAAAGCCAAAAATTGGCCTTCATTGTGAGAGGATTTGAGTTTAGGAGCAAGGAGGTCCTACTGCAGTTGTACAGGGCCCTGGTGAGACCGCACCTGGAGTATTGTGTGCAATTTTGGTCTCCTAATTTGAGGAAGGTCATTATTGCTATTGAGGGAATGTGTTCACCCAGGTTAAGTCCCGGGATGGCGGGACTGACGTATGATGAAAGAATGGGTAGGCTGGGCTTGTTTTCGGTGGAATTTAGAAGGATGAGAGGGTATCTTATAGAAACGTATAAAATTCATAGATGATTGGACAGGGTAGATGCAGGAAAATTGATCCCGATGTTGGGGGAGTCCAGAACCAGGCGTCGCAGTTTAAGAATAAGGGGTAGGCCATTTAGGACCAAGATGAGGAAAAACGTTTTCACCCAGTTGTGAATCTGCGGAATTCTCTGCCACAGAAGGCAGTGGAGGCCAATTCACTGGATGTTTTCACGGGAAAGTTACATTTAGCTCTTGGCGAGAGAATCAAGCGATATGCGGAAAAAGCCGGAACGGGGTAATGATTTTGGATGATCAGCCATGATCATATTGAATGGCGGTGCTGGCCTGAAGGGCCGAATGGCCTACTCCTGCACCTATTTTCTATGCCTATGTTTCCAAATCACCTTTTTCTACTGCCATCTTGTTTTCTCTTTTCAAGATGCCTTGTATTCCATACTTAAATATCAGTTATGATTGTTAGAGAGTCATATTTTAAAAATCATTATTGCTCTCTCCAGCCAGAGAAAACAACCTCTCTGAATCTTCACCATCAACCCTTCTCAGATATGTACTTCAATGAAATCGCATTCATCCATTCTCCACCGACCATCAGTCCACCGATTCCAATCTCTCTTGTTGGAATCAACTCTTCAGCCCAGAATTTAATCTAATAATCTACATTTCAATGTCTATAAATCAATTATATATTTCCTTGAGTACAGAGGTCAAAACTGTTTATAATTTTCTTAAAGTCTCACAAAGTCTTGTACCATTACAGATTTTGTAATTCACTGCAACAAAATATAACATTTAATTGGAATGTTTAATGTTACCTGCATGTTAAACTGAGTTTTAATTATCGGCATCACCATTTTCCAATTTATCACCATTTAAAAAACGTCATCCTGTTTACAAATTTTACAAAATGGTGCCGACTTTACGCACACCACACATTTGAATGAGCTCCAATAATATTGCTAAATTCAAAAGTCCATTCATTCCGATGTACCGTTGAACTAGTTTCCACACTCTCTCTCTCCCATTGCTTTTAGTAATTGCTCTCTCTTAGCAGTCTATTGTTCTTTTGATCCCATTGATTACTATGCTGTGGAAGTGTGATTCCCACAGAGTGATTTTTGTGCAATTTCAGACATAGACAAAATCAACATAAGGACGTGCACCAGTGGAATCCGTACATTACCGTTCAGAGGTCTATATATCAGGTTTGCTATTCTCCCTATCATCATGAGTAAACTCATTTTCTCTTTTTACATTGTAAACCATTCCCCAGCTTCATTTGTTTAACCATCTATGTCCTTTACCAGATGTTGTGTCCTCATCACAGTATATTTCCCAACCTGGATTTGTATTATCAAATTGTAAGTGAATGGGCAAGATGTAATAAACCCAAGTCAGTTATTTTGGTTGTCGTGTAGTTTGGATGTCCTGCTCATTGAAGATCAAAGATGCTGGTAAGGAGGCTTTGTCATCATCTAACCTTTTTACGCTGCATCCGGTGTATCAGATGCTAACACTGTCTGGAGTAAGAGTGTTCCATTTTCTTTCCTTAGCAAATATGAAATTCACAACCAAATAAATGTGAAAACTATAGCAGAATATTATTTTGTTTAAAATCTATAATGGTAAATTGATGTGCAAGTATTCTATTATAATGTCAAGTAACTGATACTTTGTTTTACAGAGATATACCTGCATTCTTCTGATACTATCCTGCCACAAGATACCAAGGTCCCTGGCTACAGAATTGGAATATAACGTGCAAGAAAATGAAGATGAAGGAGTATTTATTGGGAATATAGCCAATGATATAAACTTAGCAAAGGACGTGGAATGCGACTTACTGGCTTATAAATTCATGAAGGAAATGGAATATGTCATGCTGAAGAGTGAGAGTGGGGAACTGTATACAACAAAGCAGAGGATCGACAGAGAAACCTTATGCTCAATTGAGTTCCATGGCAGTCCTTGTAGCCAGGAAGTCAATGTGATCATTCTATGTGCCAATCAGTTCCTGAAAATGGTGAAGGTTAAGATAATCATTTTAGACGTCAATGATAATGCGCCACATTTTGAAGAAGAAGTGATGGAGCTCGCTATTCCAGAGAATGCAGCTGTTGGCACATCATATGCAATAGATTATTTTGCCACCGATTATGATGCCGGGAAAAATAGTATTCAACAGTATTACCTTGACAGAAGCCAGAATGTATTTGGCTTGAAAGACGATGAAACACCCTCCATTGTTGTCCTGCAATCATTAGATCGGGAGATAAAGAATATGTACGAGATAAAAATAATAGCAATGGATGGCGGCACACCTCCATTAACTGGAACAGCCACACTTCTGATCAACGTTCAAGACATTAATGACAATTGTCCTGTTTTTAATACAACAGAGTTTGTGTTTCAGATTCCGGAAAATATGTCTGCTGATAGTGTGGTGACACAGCTTCATGCTGTAGATGCAGATTTAGGACTGAACGCAGAAATCACCTATTCTTATGGCACTCGTGTGCAGGATTTATCCAAGAAATTGTTTAACTTAGACAGTGCCACTGGGCGCATCAAATTTTCTGGAAATCAAAGTCCAGCGACACAGCCTGAGCACAAGCTCACTGTCTTAGCTAATGGCCTAGGATGTGCCCCAGCCATTGTTCAAATAACAGTGGTCATCATTCACAACAAGAAGTACGATCCAAAGTTGGAAATAAGCTACATAGCCAATCAAGTGGATGGTGTGATTTTCCTGAAGGAAACAGCACCCGTAAACACACCGATTGCTCTGCTGGAGGTGTCTGATCCTGACCATTATCTAAAAGGTTCACTCTACATTATTGGGAATGTTCCCTTCTATCTAAAACCCTATGAAAGGGCAGGGAAAAAACATTTGGTTGTCACATCACAGCATTTAGATTATGAGCTCGAAAACCAGTATGAAATCACCATTAAGGCTGAAGATCCCCACAATGTTCATGAACTAACGATCCTTGTTCAGATTACTGACGAAAATGACAACACTCCACAATTTCACCAAAATCCCTTTGAAATTTCTGTTGAAGAAAACAATGAACCAGGAGCTTTATTGCTGAAGATTTTTGCAACAGATGCAGATAGTAGTCAAAATGGGAAAGTGGCCTACCACCTGGGACCTGACGCTCCAACCATCTTTTCAATTGAACAATTTACCGGGATTTTAACTGTGTCCACCACCTTGGACAGAGAGAGTGAGAAATTGTACACATTTACCGTTTCTGCGATTGATCATGGAACTCCGCCGAGAAGGAAGAGTACTATTGTAATCATTCACGTCTTGGACCAGAATGATAATGTACCCTCTTTCCTCACTAATGACTATACATTCTTTATACCAGAAAATTTCCCAAGTCATGGTGAAATTGGAGTTATTAATGTAACAGATTTAGACGCAGGCCTCAATGGACACATTATTGTGTCAATCCTGAATGGCATTAGTGATTTTTTAATGGACAACACCAGAGGAACTTTACGCTGCAATTCTTCAGTGGACAGGGAAAGGAATACCATGCATGTTTTTTGGGTGGAGGCCGTTGATGGTGGACAACCATCCCTCTCTGCTACAGCAAAAATAACAGTGTTTGTCCTGGATATAAATGATAACCCTCCCATCATATTACTTCCTCAGTCTAATACATCATGGCTTCTTGTGCCCCCTAACACGCCCCAAGGAGCCTCTGTGGCTGAGATTTATGCTGTTGACTATGACACTGGTATTAATGCTGTCATGACATTTAATATAGTTGGCAGAAATGGCCCTGCACCACACATCTTTGGAATTAATACAGCAACGGGAAATATTACATTGCAGGAGAAATTGTTGCACAAAGACTATGGCTTATACCAACTGCTGGTTAAAGTCAGCGATCTCGGGCAACCACAACCACTCCATTCCATGATAATGGTAAATTTGTTTGTTAATGAGACTGTGAGCAATAAAAGTTACTTGGAGGCTTTGTTGCACAGCCAAACTGTTTTCACAGAAGAGAAACAGACAGAGGCAAACCCATGCCCCTTATTGCAGACATTGGACTTTCCCTGCTCACCTCCTGTAATTCCCATTGCCGTCGCAATGATTGTGGTATCGGTAATCTTCCTTACCATTGCTCTTTATATGCTGCTGAGCATAAGAAAGAAAACCAAACGGAAAGAACTTTACAAAGATGCCCAAATACCACTAAAAATAAACCTTGACTACTACACGAAAGACTGGAATGATGCACAATTATAATGCTGACTAGTTTGTTTTAAAAACACAGGACAAATCGCAATAAGAACATGTTCAATGACTCTTTAGATTGAATAGAAGTGAACCATTTCAAGAACCTTCTTATTTTTCAGATTTATAAAAAATATATATATTTATAACCTTTCCTCAACAAGTTGCATTTTCACAAACACTTCATAAATGTTGAATGAATATGACTGAGAATTTTTGCGCAAAATATAAACACTGATTAATTGGAGTTCAAAAGAAATGCAAATAAAACTTCTAACTGTATAGATCCATTAATAAATGGAAATTAGGCACAAGAATGTTACATTCGGCTTAGATCATTGAAATATTGAATTATGTAGCTTAATTGTGAAATACGCGTACCATTGTTAGCAGGATAACAAAAGAAATCATCTATTCTTTTAAATATCAAAAGGTAAATCATATTGCTGTTTTTTGCAGTACAATAAAGTAGTTTCAGATGATCTAATTCTTTGGTTCGCTCAGTTGCATATTTTATAGTTTGAAAATTCAGATTTAGAGGATGAATCAAGAGTTAGAGATGTTCAATTTATATGGTACTTTAAAATTAGAACAGAAAGTTGATTACTGTCCTTACCACACATGGACAGAAGTTGTCTCCCATTTCCAACTCATTGACCAGAAGTATCAGCGAAGGGTTGGTCAAGGGTCACTAGCTGGACTACCAGACACTGCAGAAGGAGCATAATTAGTCCATTCGGCCCATCAAGTCTTCTCCACCATCTAATCATGGCTGATCTATATCTCCCTCCTAACCCCATTCTCCTACCTTCTACCCAATAATCCCTGACATCCATACTAATCAAGAATCTATCTATATTTGCTTTAAAAATATTCATTGACTTTGCTTCCATAGCCATCCGTGGCAAAGAATTCCACAGATTCACCACCCTCAAGAAATTCCTTCCCATCTCCTTCCCAAAGGAACGTCCTTTAATTCTGAGGCTATGACCTCTAGTCCTAGACACTCCCACTAGTGGAAACTTCCTCTCCACATCCACTCTATCCAAGCCTTCAGATCCAAGATTCCCAAGGAAGGAATCAACAGGGGTCCAAGGAGAAATTTAAACACCTAAAAAGATTGGCATGCATTTTGAAAGATAACATTGAAAACAATTCACATTTACTCATCTCTATACGTAGACCTCATCGTACAATCTGTTTGTAAGACCAATGACAGACATATAGGTAAGTGCATAAGGACCAATACATAGCAAACTACCCGCAGAGGTGGGTGTGAAGGGCACAATGTATACCTGTGCATTCAAGAGGTAAAATGTATAGGAAACTACATGCAACTGATATAGATTGCTACATACTCAGAGTGGGATGCTTGCAGCAGATCGGTCCTATACACACAACGTTATCCCAATGTAGAATTCAATTGGTTGGAACACTGGCCTTTCATTTCAAACATTTATGTGTATTTAAACAGCTGTAGCGCCATTAGTTTTCAGACCTGTTCTGCTCATGAAGTGGCACTGGGATTGTGCATACATGCACTGGTGGTCTCATTCTGCAATGAAAATTCTGCTAGGAGCTCAGTTT
This sequence comes from Malacoraja senta, assembly GCA_038087875.1. Taxonomy (NCBI): domain Eukaryota; kingdom Metazoa; phylum Chordata; class Chondrichthyes; order Rajiformes; family Rajidae; genus Malacoraja; species Malacoraja senta. The sequence goes on from CM075983.1 coordinate 34,919,467, forward strand.
CTACATTAAATGACCCCAAAAGCAGGCAAATCATTGCTATCAGGCTGGTTTATGGAATTTCACGTCCGTAACATGCAAGGAACTATTCAGCACTGAAGAATTTTTTGCATTATATTGTCAGTGCAAAAATCATCAGCTTAAAAGGTTTGATACATGTTAAGCCTTTGTTGTAATCTATCTTCACTTGTTTAAAATAATTAATTGATCTTGGTAGACACAAACAAACATTGATTCAATTCTGCATTAACAAGAGTGCTTCATCACACTCACAGTTGAATTGCAGGGATCTGGTTTAAGCAGCTTCAGAACTGAGGTGCCTCCACACTACAGAAAACCTTTGGATCAAAGCACTCTCATATATTAGAGTTTTAGACCAAAATGTTTCATTTGGAATAGAATACAATAATTCTGGCAAAGCCAAGTATTTTGTTTATATTAGAAAGCATTTTGAGCAATAGAGATCAAAGCTAGATTTTGATTGCTATATTTCACAAATTAGAGATGATTTGCATAACAACTTGGCTAAGTCACATATCTCAATCAAACTGGAGAGAAGAATATTTTTGGAAGTCCTCATCAAACAACTCTCATCATAAAACAAAGTCCAGTGGATGTCAATGAACAAACTTGCATATTAGTAAGTGTATGGCTAGTTCTTTTTCAGCCAAACTAAAACTAAACATTCCCTCAGCTTTAATGCTAAGTATGAGATTTCCCTTACTTCATAAATCTTTGTTAGCCAAAAGAAGAATCAATATGTTCTTATTGTCACAGATATTCTCAACTAAGTACTGATAAATATGGACAATTCCCATTATAATGCTAGCTTGTTCATGAATGTTACACTCAGGTGCTTTCAGAGGTCCAGAATGTGTAAATTCAGGAGCACTGTCACCAATCAAAAATTAAGTTCACTGAGAGTAGCAAATCCAAAATGATATCTAGGCTAAACATGGGTTGGTTCTCCAGAAATGTCTCCTACATGTCACTACGGTGACATTTTTATTTGTGCTTACTGAGCAGCCATTCTATTGCCAGCAAAAAACAAACAGTTTAACTTCATAACTGTTTACATATTAAATCTGAACTTCTATATCCAAGGTCAAATATATATTGAAAAATGTAATTGTTGTATTTTGGGATATGCATTATAGAGAATTATAAAGCTTGTAAATCTCGGCACATATTTTGCATGGAATGTTATTGGTGTTCTGTGATGAATAAATTTTCTGCTGTTCTATTACTTAAGCCTCAATTTAATAACCTATAAGCAAAACTTTGCAGATGCTGGAAGTCTGAGATATCAACATAATAATGTTGGAAATACTTGGCAATTTGGGCAGCGTCTAAAGTGGGAGAAACAGTTAACACTGCAGGTCTAGAACTTTTCATCAGGTGGAAGTTTCTTTTTACAAATGACGTCCGATTTGTTAAACCCCAGTCTCACGGTGCGCGTCCACCCACGAGTGAGCCCAAGTTAAAAACAAATCAAACTCGTGGTAATCACGTAGAATTAACGTAGCGGGAACGTCGGAACTCGTGGACGTAACTTAGCGACTCGTAACGCTAACGGCAGGTACTCGGGAAACTTGTTAACTCCTGAAAATTTTTCATAATGTTCAAAGATTTCCACGAGTCAAATTTACTCTTGAAGGAAACATTTGAAACATTTAAACTCGTTGTAATACCGTAGTAGCCCGTGAGTTTACCGTAGTGACTCGTGAGTAACTCGTGGGTTTGGCCTGAGTGCAAGAAGTGAAATGTTGAAGATCTTAATGGGAAATGAATGAATGGATGGATATAGGGGTCTGAAATTAACTTGGATACTTTCGATGGGAGAGAGCCGCCGATGAAGCTGAAGGCACAGAGCGAAGATGGAGGCTCAAGCATTAATGGGAAGGGTTAACACCGCTTCGGGACGCGTGAAAAGTGACCATGCTGAGGGAATTCCGACGTATATGAAGCAGAGAGAAACGTGAGTTCTACATAGATTATGTTTGAGCCAGCGAGGAGACATTTCTTCAGATAATGATTTTACAATGTGAGGTGACATTATAAGCCATGGGATATATACACAAAATGCTGGAGTAACTCAGCGGGGCAGACAGCATCTCTGGAGAAAAGGAATTGGTGACGTTTCAGGTCGAGACCCTTCTTCAGACTGGTTTTGTGCTGTGCTGTTGCCGTATCTCTGGAGAGAAGTAATGGGTCTCGACCCGAAACGTCACCCATTCCTTCTCTCCAGAGATGCTGCCTGTCCCGCTGAGTTACTCCAGCATTCTGTGTCCATCTTCGCTGGCGAGGAACCGTGCGTGCCCTTTGCAAGTTTTCGCTCTCGAACACAGATAGCAGCAGATTATTAGGGGAAGAAACTCGCGTTCATGCAGCACGACGTGTTTGACCACCTGCCCCCGCTACTCAAGGAGCTTGTGCTGAGCGGTAACCAGCTGCGGAGCTTCAACTGGGGCAGGCTTTACCTGCTAGGCTGGTTGGAGCTGCTGGACCTCGGTAGCAACCTGTTGACCACGGTGCCTCGCATGCTGTCCAACTGCACCCAGACCCTGCGTCTTCAACCTCACCCGCAACCAGATCTCCAAGCTGACCAAGTAATTCCTGCGGGGCGTGACCTCCCTGCAGTACCTGGATCTCAGCTACAACAACCTGAAGACCATCCAGGCCTCCAATTTCCCTGACAGCGCCATCAAACACATTCAGGAGCTGCGGCTAAGCGGCAACTACTTTTTCTGCACCTGCGACGCCAGGTGGTTTGTGTGGTGGATCAATCAGACCACGGTCTACATCCCTCGCCTGGTCACCGATGTCACCTGCACCTCCCCCAAAGCCCACCGCGGCCACGGCGTCGTCATGTTGGACCTGCACTCCTGCGAGTTTGACTATCTGGGCATTGGCCTCTACACTTTCTCTGCCTTGATCACCCTCTTGCTCCTCTATTTGATACTTAAAACAGGCCTTCATTCACGGTGGTGCAGCTGCCTGACAGCGAATGCAGCGTCGGAGACCCGGGTTCGATCCCGACTACGGGTGCTGTCTGTACTGAGTTTGTAAGTTCTCCCCGTGACCTGCGTGGGTTTTCTCCGAGATCCCCCCCCACTCCAAAGACGTACAGGTTTGTAGGTTAATTGGCTTGGTGAATGTAAAAATGTCTATAGTGGGTGTAGGATGGTGTTAGTGTGCGGGGATCGCTGGTCGGCGTGGACCCGGTGGTCCGAAGGGCCTGTTTCCTCTCTGTATCTCTAAACTAAACTAACAGGGGAGAACACTGGACCTTCTTGGTCAGTTTATTATTTTACACTTATATACATTCCACAGATCACGGAGTGTGAAATGAAGCTGGCAAGCCGAGGTCATGCAAGAAACAGAGGAAAACGGGAGACGATTTTATTCAGCAACTCCGTTCTGGCAGAACATCTATCCTGTGTTAAGAAACCTAACTTTCAGGGGATTTAAATCTTGAGTTCAACTTCTTCCTGAACTTAATCGATTTACAAAAGCTTTGAAGTTCTCCCTGCAGTCCGTTTCTTAAACACCTTTACGTTTTGTGCTTTTTTTGACACCTTTAAATGCCATTTATTGCATTGTAGCAATGATAGGCAACAATTTGATAAAACGGTTAAAACTTGTTTTTTTGTTTGCAAACACACAGCGGTTAATTACAGGACAAGAGAAGCATGCAGCTACATAAGAGACACGGAGAAGCTGATCATCAGGGCAGTTCTGTCCATGGTCATTGGAGGCTTTTTTATAGTTTAAAAAACTGCATGACACCATTTTTACCATGTGATGATTTTTCCACACGTCGGTAGTCTTGTTGGCTCAAGAGTAACTAGGGAGAGGAACTTGGTACATCGCAGAAATGAGAAGTAAACGGCAAACTTAGAAATACACGTGGGAACTCGTTTAAACTCGTGAACATAAACTTGGAATCTCATAGACAATCACGAGTTTGATTTTTTCTTTCACTCGGGATCACTCGTGGGTGGACTCGCACCATGAGACAGGGCCATTAGTTTCTTCAGCATTTTCCATTTGTATCACCAATTACCATTCATTCTTTATTTTCCCATTAAAGACAGGAGGATCACCTGGTAGTATTTCTACATTCTACTGTATAGGCTCAAGTGCTTGCTCTGGTGGTAGACCTTTGAAGGCATCTTCCAGAACAGAAGATAAGGGACCAGGGAGGGAAATGGATACAATGTACTCCAAGATGGAATAGAATATCCGAATCTGGAATATTTTATCACTTTGCTAAAAATTAGAGAGGTGGGAAATGGAACACAATCCTTCAACTCAACCACAGAATAAACATACCCTCAATAAAGGTCATAAGCATATTTCTGCCCTATCCAAATTTCTACAATAGTCAGAGAAAATATAGTTTTTGTTTCAAAACAGGTCAGTGAGGAAAAAAATCTGATAAATTCAATTAAGAGATAAAAACTAATGTCTGAAAAACTAAGTAATAACATCCAGTGCCCACCTTCATTCAGTAAATAGGCCTAATCATCATTCAAAGAACTCTGGGTTTCAGAATAATTTTCAACGTGTGGTGCAAACCAAGTGAGGCAAATCTACTACTGGATTTTTATCGTATAGATTAAACAGTTCAATTTTGGTTGAAGACTATCAAAGATTATTTGCGGGATTCTGAGAGGTTTCTGCTTCCTTCACTGACATGATCGCAGACAAGCAGATAACTCCCCACTGAAATTTATCTGACTAATTTTTAGCTTGCAGAAGTTTTTCTTTCTTGCTTTCCCCAACTTCAAGTGCAACAATCATGTCAACAATAACCTGATAATTTACTTTCCATCTTCAGTAAGCTTTTTTAATGTCAGAAAGTAGCTTCACAGATTAAGATGAACATATCTGAAATTCAACAAGTATATGAACTGCAGTGAAAGAAAATCTTAATTTCATTTTGCAATCCAATCAACAGCTTGTCTCTTTACAGTGCAGCTTTTGATTTGTTTAGGGAATATTCATCTCACCAAATTTGCCTAATACATTGGCTAAACCGTAAGATTTTCTTCTCCTTCAAAATCTGGCATAATCTGGAAAGTTTTTGTTGATGTGTTCCATTTTCCAAAAAGTACAGACCCAAATTATCATAACTGGTCCTCATAACAGAAGCATTTCAGCCCTGGGAACATTCCATTGAATAAGCCACCTTAGCAGCTGAAATGTCCATATCCTCTTTTGTACTGTTATTCAATGAAGCAAAAGACAAGAATAGAGGTGCATGTAAAACACCCTTTATTAACAGCAGTCAACACCCAATTAGCAGCAATCTCAGTGACAACCCATGCAGGTCACGGGGAGAATGTACAAACTCCATACAGACAGCACCCGTAGTCGGGATCAAACCTGGGTCTTCGAAATTTTTGGACTCTGGACTCATGGAATTTTTCAGTGACCTCCCCATTGCAACATGATTTTCCCTCAAGGTACCCAACTCAGTCTGCGCTTGATTTAACGCATGTAGTAACCCCATGAACAACACAGGTCTGGTAGACGCCATACAGTTCAAACTTTGGGGGGGAAAGTGTAACACCATCCAATTTAATTGAATTAACCTTGCAACAACACTTTGCACTGCGTGGCTTACCTTCCAATTTATTCGTGAACTTCAGCAATGGTACAATAATTTTCCATGACACTAGTAAATCAGTTATCTGGTATCATGCAGACAACAATTATTACTGTTCAGTTGAGGATTGTGTGCAGTTTACACATTCTACATGACTTGTAATGGGTATAGGTGGGAGTCATTAAAATCCAGGGTCTTTGCTGATAGATATGTGAGAGAGGTTATAAGGTAATAAATGGTGCAGTGGAACCGATGGGAACGAGCTGAAAGCCAGCAAAATCTAACTTTCAAATGGTCTCCTGCTATGGCAGAACAAAATATAAAACCTGTTGGTCTCTGAACCTGCTGCCAGCAACTATGTCACCTGTGTCCCCACCTTGCTGTGTGTCCATTTCTCCATCAATCTCACTCCCTACCTCTTCTACCTACAGGTATATTTCTTCCTCAGGTTTCACATTCACATCATGTATCACCTTATCTCCCAGCTTTTTGGCCTTTCATCTCTTGCCTTTGTCACTTCCCATATGTTGTCACCCCCCCTCCCCCCTCTTTTACAGCTTTCTTCCCCCTATTACAATCAGTCTGAAGAAGGGTCCCAACTCAAAATGTCATCTAGCCAAGTTCTCCAGAGATGCTACCTGACCCTCTGAATTACTCCTGCATTTTGTGTGTGTGTGTGGGGGGGGGGGGTTGTAAACCAACATTTATTGCATTGATAAGATGAATAACTTTCATTTAACCTGAGGATCTGACCAGGAAAAAATAGTTTCTAATTCACCTGACTAATTAAAGCCTGTTGCCTTAAATGAGCTGATTAAATTATAATTAGTGGGATCTCGTGCAGGACAGAGGCAGAGGAGAGGCTAGAAGTCGGTATGGAGGGTTGTGTGGGAAAGGTTAATGGCAGAATAGGCAAAAAGCTGGAGAGCGAGGAAGGAGAATTGGTTTAAACTGCACGTATTTTAATGCAAGGGGCTTGATGGGTAAGGCAGATGAGCTTAAGGTGTGGATAGGTACGAGCGACTGGGACATTGTAGCCATGACTAAAACCTGGTTAAGGGAGGAGCAGGACTGGCAGCTCAATGTTGTGGGGTACAGGAGCTTCAGGAGAGACAGGGGAGAGGAAAAAAGAGGAGGGGGAGTTGCATTGTTGGTTAAGGAGGATGCCACGACTGTGTTAGGAGGTGACATTACGAACAGTTCATCTAGTGAGACTATATGGGTGGAGCTGAGGAACAAGAAATAGTCAACGGGAATTAGAAGAGAAAATATGCCGGGAGATTGCATGCAGGTCAAATAAGGTTGTTGTTGTAGGGGATTTCAACTTTCCAAATATAGACTGGGAAAATCATAGCGTGAAGGTTTTTGATAGGGTGCAATTCCTCAAAAGTGTTCAGGAGAGTTTTCATAAAGAGTATGTAGATGCCCCCACACATGAGAGGGCAACGTGGATCTAGTATTGGGAAATTGGGAAGGGCAAGTTAATGAAGTGTGTGTGGAGGAGCCTTTTGGGACAAGTGACCACAGTTCGATCAGGTTTAAGATAGTTATGGATCGGGATGGAGAGGGTCCAGGTGTTAAAATGTTCTACTGGGGTAAGGCCAACTTTGAGGGTATGAGAGAAGGTCTCGCTCAAGTTGACTGGAGCAAGTTATTTGAGCAGAAAGGAACATCGGCCAAGTGGGATGTTTTTAAAAGTGTACTGAAGAGAGCTCATGATGTGTACGTCCCCGTTAGAGTGAAAGGCAAAGCAGGCAAACGTAAGGAAGCTTGGCTGACGAGGGAAATTGAGACGTTAGTCAAAAACAAAAAGGATGCATGGGACAGGTATAGGCAGCTGGGATCAAGTGCATCCCTGGAGGAGTTTCGGGAACTAAGGAGCAAACTAAAAAAGATCAGACGGGCACAAAGGGGCTCTGGCTGGTAGCATAAAAGACAATCCCAAAAGATTTTATAAATGCATAACGAGGAAAAGGGTAACTAGAGAGATAGTGGGACCTCTCAGGAATAAAAGCGGTCACCTTTGTGTGGAGCCATAGGAGATGGGCAAGGTCGTCAATGAATGTTTCTCCTCTATATTTACCAAAGAGAAAGACAGTCGGACAGAGGAAATTGGAGCAGTCACTGGAAATGTCATGAGAGCAGTCAGGGTTACCGTCGAGGAGTACTGAAGGTACTGTCGTGTTTGAAGGTAGACAAATCTCCGGGGCCTCATCAGATATATCCGAGGACATTGCGGGAAACTAGAGAGGAAATTGCGGGAGCCCCGGTTGAAATTTATGTCGTCCTTAAATACTGGAGAGGTGCCAAATGTTGTGCCTCTTTTCAAGAAAGGCTGCAGGGAAAATGCTGGGAACTATAGGCCGGTGAACTTAACATCTGTAGTTGGCAAGTTACTGGACGGTGTTCTGAGGGATGGTGTATACAGGCATTTATATGGGCAAGGGTTGATTAGGGACAGTCAGCATGGTTTTGGACCTGGGAGGTCGTGTCTCACAAATTTGATTGATTTTTTTGAAGACTACATGGACTTTAGTAAGGCGTTCGACAATGCGCTGCATGGTAGGCTGTTCTGGAAGGTTAGATCTGATGGGATCCAAGGAGACATAGCTGAATGGATAGTAAATTAGCTCCATGGAAGAAAGCAGAGGGTGATGGTGGAAGGTTGCTTCTCAGACTAGATGCCTGTGACTCGTGGTGTCCCATAGCATTCGGTGCTGGGCCCGTACAGTTTGTCATCTACATCAATGATTTGGATGAGAACATACAGGGCAAGATTACCAAGTTTGCTGATGATACAAAAGTTATTGGTTTTGCAGATAATGAAGAAGGTTGTGAACAATTGCAGCAGGATCTGGATCGATTGGCCATGGGAGCAGAGGAATGGTTGATGGAATTTAATACAGAGAAGTGTGAGATGTTGCATTTTGGGACATCAAACAAGGGCAGGACCTACACAGTAAATGGTAGGCCTCTGGGTAGTGTTGTAGAGCAGAGGGATGTAGGAGTACAAGTGCATGGTTCCGTGAAGTTGGAGTCACAGGTAGATAAGGTGGTCAAAAAGGTTTTTGGCACTTTGGACTTCATCAGTTAGAGTATTGAGTATAGAAGTTGGGAAGTCATGTTGCAGTTGTATAAGACATTGGTGAGACCGCATTTAGAATATTATTTTCAGTTCTGGGCACCATGTTATAGGAAAGGTATTGTCAAGTTTGAAAGGGTTCAGAAACGATTTACGAGGATGGTGCCAGGACTAGAGGGTTTGAGTTATAGGGAGAGGTTAAGTAGGCTGGGTCTCTATTCCATAGAGCATTGGAGGACGAGGGGAGATCTTATAGAGGTATACAAATTAATGAGAGGAATAGATCAGGTAGATGCACAGTGTTTTACCCAGAGCAGGGTAATCGAGGACCAGAGGACATAGGTTCAAGGTGAAGGGGAAAAGATTTAATAGGAATCCAAGGGGTAACTTTTTCACACATAGGGTGGTGGGTATATGGAACAAGCTGCTAGAGGAGGTAGTTGAGGCTGGGACTATCCCATCGTTTAGGAAACAGTTGGACACGTACATGGATAGGACAGGTTTGGAGGGTTATGGACCAAGTGCTGGCAAGTGGGGCTAGGGTAGCTGGGACATTGTTGGCCAGTGTGGGCGAGTTGGGCCAAAAGGCCTGTTTCCACACTGTATCACTATGACTCTATGACTCTAGTTGCACTTCAGAGTAATTGTGCTTTAAAGGCATAGGCATGTCAATTGTTATTTGCCATAATAGAAACATTGCACAGAATATTGATGATGGTTTTGTCCATAGCCTCAGGCACTTCTGAAGATCCATTGCAAGTTTTATCTTGCACTCTGCAGAGCATACAAGGCACAAATGATTTTATAGAATCAAGGCTCCATTTGGGAGGTTAGAATGAGCAAATGGCCATGATCAAGTCTTGGGATAATTTTTATTAGGTACCAATCTGATTGGAAGAAATTCAGATGGTGAACCAGGAGCAGGATAATCAGGGAGCCACAGAGACTGATGATCAAGGGATTGGAAATTTCAGGTTGTTGGCACTCAGACCAATTGGCATGGGAAGGGGTAGAGTGTTTGTTTTTTTGAGCTGTTGGCAGAGACCAATGAGTCAAATAAATGACTGGAAATTGGAAGTCCATTGGGTAAGAGGTAATTAATGCAACTGACATGAGTATGCTTTCACTTAGTAGCAAAGGGACAAAACATGTTTTCACAGAAATGCCCAATAATGGGTGTAGTGGGGATAAATTTCCCTGGCAATGCCCCAAAAAGACTGTTGCACAAGACATTGTGTCAACATAGACATTATTTGGAAATAAATTTAGATATACAGATATGAATCTTAACTGGAAACTGAGAACATTCAGTTAATATCCCATGAAAATTGCCTCCTCTGGTTGTGCAGTACGTTCTCAGTATTACACTGAGTGTCAGGATTTGGTGTTTGTATCCCAGATTTGGATTTTTAACCACAAAGTTCACACTTGGACTCAAGGGTGATTCCAACAAGTTAGGAATGACCATATCATGAATAATTCAAATACACCTGAGCATATGAGTACTCACTTTGGTAGCATGTTTGTTGGGTAATTATTAGTATGTATTTGAGCATTGAAACCCACAGCCATATTTAAGTGTATTGAAGCTTATAAAAGGTCAGAATTAATCAGACAGTAATTTGCTAATTTCTATCTTTACCTGTGCATTTGCCAGCACTAAAAGCTGCTGTCAAAATTATTCTGCAAAAATTCCCAATAACCTCATACTTGTTCCAAATATAGAATTCTAAAATTGGATATGTAAGTTCTGCTACCTAGTTTGTGCATAGTTCCAATCTGCTTTAAATTGAACTGGTTCAATTTTGATTTCCGATATCTGAATTGAACACCAGAAAATACGAAGGAGATGTAATACGAAGGAGATTGTAAATAATTCTGCTCACTCGTGTTCTTTCTTTCATCTGACTTATCCTTGTAAAAGTAATTTATTCGTTATATGGGACTTTTGAGCACCAAAAAAAAGCAATTCGTGTTTGTTAAATGCAAATTAAACTCTCGCTCCTGTTAAAGCTACAGGACACATTTAACCTCATGATTATTTCGAAATGATCACAAAATTAACATTGAAATTAACATCCAGGTCCATCTGTTACTGCACATCCTCTAGAACCATGGCAGCACAGAACTCCTTTAAATTATCCATTTAAACATACCAGAGTATCTTCTTTAAATGTTCCTATTTTAGAAATATGGTTATTTAACCTAACATGACATCATAACATGTCAGTAACAATTAAGTGAGAAACTTTAATTAGACCTAATTTGCATCATTTTAAACATCATTCTTAAAAGTTAATGGAGACCAATGGTTGTGAAAACCTGATCAAAAACAATTTATCCCCTTTTCTTCTGTAATATAATTCAAAGGCTTAGATCATTTTCAGTTTTTAGCATTACATTTTTGAGCATGCTATTCACATCGCTTATTTCAATATTTGCTTCATTTAATATTTTAACTTGATAAATACGGAAACAGGAAATCATAATATCACACAAGGGAGGCCACGGCCGATTAAATCTATGCTGGCTCCTACTAGAGCAAGTCCATCTCTCCAATCCACAATATCCTGATCGGTAGCCTTTCCAGATTAAAATCAAGGAATGATTTTGTTCACGTTTTCCTTGTATCTTCTGCTCAAAATGTTAAATCTGTGCTCCCTTGTCTTCAAACACCGTCATTCAATTTTCTCAATCTTAACAACAAGTGATCTTATAACTTTCTTCAAATTTCCTCTCCATATTTTTGTTCCATGCAGAACATGTCTAATTACCCCCAGTCTATCCTTCTAGCTGTAATTCCTCAAACATGGAGTCATAAAGCTTGGAAACAGGCCCTTCAGCTCAACTTCCTCATGCCCACCAAGATGCCCCATCTACCTGCCCACATTTGGCCCATATCCCTCCCTTTCTTATCCATGTACCTTTTTCAAATGTTTTTTAAATGTTATTATAAACAACATTTCATATCTGATACCATTCTGATAAAAGATGTCTGCAATGTCTCTTGGACATTCACATCCTTCCTAAAATTAGGTGACAAAAAATGGACGTAATGCTCCAAGTGCTGCCAAACCAGTGTTTGCATTTGTTTATGAATTGCCAACTACTCCCTTGACAAGCCCTGGCACAAATTCATTAAAATTGTGCAATTTAGTCAATATTGTTCATCCTTATTCCTTCTGCCATAGTTCACACTGCACTTCACTCATGGTCCACTTTTCACACTTCTCTGCATTAAATTGCATGACAATAGACAATAGACAATAGACTATAAACAATAGGCTATTTGGCCCTTCGAGCCAGCACCACCATTCACTGGATGATCATGGTTTATCATCCACATTCAGTACCCCATTCCTGCCTTCTCACCAGATCCCCTGACTCTGCTATCTTTAAGAGCTCTATCTAACTCTCCCTTGAAAGCATCCAGAGAATTGGCCTCCACTGCCTTCTGAGGCAGAGAATTCTACAGATTCACAACTCTGAGTGAAAAAGTTTTTCCTCATCTCCGTTCTAAATGGCCTACCCCTTATTCTTAAACTGTGGCCCCTGGTTCTGGACTCCCCCAACATCGGGAACATGTTTTCTGCCTGTGTGTACCTAAGCCTGTCAATAACTCAATTGTACCAGCGTGTCCAAACCCTTAATAATCTTATGTTTCAATAAGATATCCTCTCATCCTTCTAAATTCCAGAATATACAAGCTCAGCCGCTCCATTCTATCAACATAGGACAGTCCTGCCATTCGGGAATTAACCCCGTGAACCTATGCTGCACTCCCTCAATAGCAAGAATGTTCATCCTCAAATTTGGAGAACAAAACTGCACACAATACTCCAGATGTGGTCTCACTAGGGCCCTGTACAACTGCAGAAGGACCCCTTTGCTTCTATACTCAACTCCTCTTGTTATGAAGGCCAACATGCTATTAGCTTTCTTCACTGCCTGCTGTACCTGCATGCTTACTTTCTTTGACTGATGAACAAGGAACCCCAGATATCTTTGTACTTCCCCTTTCCCCAACTTGACACCAATCAGATAATAATATGCCTATTGTAATGAGTGTTCCTGTGCAGTTTAATAATAATCCTCCTCACTTGTTCACGATACATCAATGATGTGTATCATCCACAGACTTGGAAATCTTAAGGGCCTGTCGCACAAGCATGCGACTGCATGCGGCCAGCGCGACCTAACGTGGTCGCTTCAGCCTTACGGCCTCGCGGGGCCGGTCCCACTTCGATCGGCGGAGAAGTATGGAGTTGTGCGGAGCTGGTCCCGACATCGCGCGGGGCTCCGAAAAACTGACCCTGACACTGACACAAAAACTCGCATTGAGGCCGTATGCACCGCCTCGATGGGCATGTGCAGTACCTCGACGCCGTATGCAGCGCCTTGACGCCGTACGCAGTTTCTTGATGCCGTACGTCACGCGCGAACTTCCCGTGGACTTCGCTCGAACTTCACGTCACTCACTCGACCTCCGCGCCGCCCCCGCTTCCGGTTTGGTCGTGCTCGCCGCATGCAGTCGCATGCTGGTGGGACTGGCCCTGCACGGGGATCACTCGACCTCCGCACGTCCCCCGCGCGGCCCCCAATTCTGGTTTGGTCGCGCTTGCCGCATGCAGTCGCATGCTCTTGGGACAGGCCCTTTACTGTGTGTACCTAAGCCTGTCAATAACTCAATTGTACCAGCATTGACCCTGGGTTTGCTCACCTCCAGTCTAAACCATAATAATTTACCATCACTCTTTGCTTTATTCAAACTTGTATTTGCAGGATACACCAAAGGGGTTCAATTCGACAGGGGGGAGTATATTTCCATTAGTCGTGGACAACAATATATCGCAGGGACTGTGCAGTTTACTCATTGTAAGTTACCGAGTAATTCAATTATTTACCACAAAACATTAAATATAGAGTATACGGGCTGAAAGGTAGTGCCACTATTTGTAGTGTTAATCTCAAAGCTGCATATGTTTACAAACCACAGAGACATAAATCATGTCAAAATATATTTATTTTTTATTCAGTCTATGATAATTTAAATTGTAAAATGTTTTCCTAGTACTCCCCTTACCATAAAGTCAAGGTCTGGTAAACATATTTCATAATGATAACTCCCCTTAATAAAACATAAAATAATTATCAGGCCAGAGGGAAAATATATATTTTTAATTCATGTGACGTGAATGATTATTTGCAAATGTTCTGCTTATCAGATACAAAACTGCTATGATATGTCTCATAATCATTTATAATTAATTTTTGTTTCAAAAAAAGGTTTCCGAATCTGAATTCTGAATTCTGAATGCAGACTCCTTAAGGGCCTGTCCCACTTGGGTGTCATTTGCACGTCACGTAGGTGGCGCGCGAAGATTTTGTGAATACCAAAATCCTGGGGCGCTGCGTGCGACCGCACGTCACTACCTATGTCATCACGCACCATGCGTGCATCATGCGCACATCACGTGCACGTCACCACGCGCGCGTCGTGCGTCGTGACATGTAAATGATGTCGCGTAAATGACACGCAAATGACGCCCAAGTGGGACAGGCCCTTTAAACTTGGCATGTCTCATACAACCATCAAGATCATTCTTCCAGACTTGGCTACAGGTTACATCAGGATATCTGCATTCATCATTGGTAACACTGACAGATTTGTGCAACAAATTGACAAAACTGATTTATGGAACTGTTCATCTTAAGTAGAATTTGGCTTCTCCTTTAATTAAATCAGGCAGGTGAAAGAAGATGTGTTGACAATGCTTTCCAATAACCTACATATCATTTCTTAATTTGTGTTTTACCAGGACTGCTTGCTTCCAGATGAGTAGCTGGGCAGCAGGAGAAATTTCTGAGGTAAATCCTCTCATTAACTGTCAGCGCTTGGCTTGGAGAAACTCCCATTGTGGTATGTGTGTATTGAGTACATAACCATTTGAAAATAAAATACATTTTACTTCCAGAAGATTTGAATTTCTAAAATATAAAAATCGTTAGTCATGTTCGATCAGTTCCAGTCCAAATGCCAACCAACCCCTATTAACAAGGAATGGTCAATAAATAAATGGCTTTCAGTTTTTATTGCATGGTCGAAATCTTGGCAGAGGTGAACATACACCAATTTCCATTGGGCACTCGTGGAGAAAAATAAAGGCAACTTACGAGAGGTATTCTGATTACAAAGGCTCCAAATATAGAACAATAGAAGTAAATGGTGGTGGTGTGCACAGGGATTGGAGTGGGTTCTACATCAGAGTGTGCAGCCCTCTTCAACCTAATCATTTAGAATACTATAAAATATATAGATGTTGCTTTTTAGCATCTTCCACAATAATGAAAGTCACTCAGTAAAACAAAACTTAGAACACTGACATGGAATTCAAGAAAGCTGGCCAGGATTGTGCAGACAATGAAAGTGTCCACCTCAAGCACGAGAACATAAAAGTTGTAAAGTATTGTGACACTGTTTTCTTAAAAAAATAAAGTAGAAAACTTTCTGGGATATCAAACGTAGGTGCCAATTGAATCCATGCATGCTTTGGCCCCAGATTTGCAGTCATACCAAAGTACAACACCTTACACCTGTCAGAAATAATTTGTATTGACTCTTGGCATCAGTGATGGATTTGTAAAAATCGTGCCTAGATTTCCTGTATAGGTCAGGGTCACCTGACCTGAACAGCTCAGACATGGTTTTCAGTTGGGAGTAGATCACTTGGTTTATCCATGGTTTACAGTCGGGGAACACTTGGCTCGTCTTGCACAGGAAGGAAATGCAGATGCTGGTTTAAACCGAAGATAAACACAAAATGCTGGAGTAACTCAGCGTGATAAGCAGTGTCGAGGAAATTGACAGAGGAAAATTAAAGGAAAAACGGAGACCAAGTTTCGCTTTGTGGCTTTATTGCATGATATCATGGAGAGATGGGGGCAGTTAACTGCTCACCAGTTCTGTCTTTGTAGCAGAATTAGCCAACAGTTATACGGTGCAGCAAACAATTTTTTTTGTTAGATACAATTATATGAAAATATACTTCGTCCTTGGCTATATGTTTTCCTGTTATTACTATCGACTTGGTATTAATTATTTCATCAGTCATAAGAGAGAGAGGAAGAGTTTGGACTGTGGTGTGTGCCGATGCCAGCCAGTGCAGACAGGAGACTCGAATACAGATGGGGTCGTAATGCAGCCGCTATCTTCAACAGATTATCAAATTCATCCTCAACAGGGGGCGCTTTTTCTACAGGGAGTCAAGGATATATTCCTACACCTGCTTTTGTGTTATAGGCACAGGTCCCTTATTTCCCTCTTTTTGTTTATCACCTGCTTCCTCCTTCTTTTCCACCTTCTTTGAGGGTTAGTGTCTTTTTGCTATCTCAGTCCATTTCTTTATCAGATAGCTTAAAACTTCCCCTATATGGCCACTCTCCATTTGACCAATAATCATACAGATCGCTACTAAAAGTTACCACATTCTCCGGTCTCCTACTTTTTCCCGGTGACATAATCTTATTTTTTATCACCGTGGCAGTCTTCTTACTTATCTGCATTCTTCCTTCCTGGACCATCCGTTTCCTTTCCTTATGCCTTTTCCTACCAGTAGGATCAGATTTACCCGATCGACTACTGTTGTTTCCCATTTTCTTTTATTAAGTCTGTAAAACAAAATGTAGGTTTCCGCAGACAGTTTCTTATAATACACTTTTTACAGTTTGGCAAACTGGTTTTATTCCATCCATGAGCTTTGAAGCTACCCTTCAATTACTCAATGCGCTATTCGGCACCTACTGTATGCTTTCATTTTTCTTCTCCACATCCTTGCCTCAACCTAATAGGCTTCTTGGCTCAGCATGAGTCACAGCCGGGTAGCAAGGTTACCAGGGCTATCCCTTCAGGGAAAGCCCATCTGTCCACCTTTCAACCAGGTCTATTTTATTATATTACATTTATTTCCCACTTGTATTCGTTTGGATCCAGTTACAATTGGGATCCTGCCGACTACGCCAGATTCTGTCGAGGAAATTGACAGAGGAAAATTAAATGAAAAATGGAGACCGAGTTTCACTTCAAGAGGCTTTATTGCATGATATCATGGCGAGATGGTGGCAGTTAACTGCTCATCAGTTCTGTCTTTGTAGCAGAATTAGCCAACTACAGTGCAGTAAACAACTTTTTTTTTGTTAGATATAATTATACGAAAATATACTTCGTCCTTGGCTTTATGTTTTCCTGTTATTACTACATGGGTATTAATTATTTCATTAGTCGTTTATGTTAATCTTATTAAACAACAGATGGTTAATTCAAGTCAAACATAACACAGGGACATCCTGACATTATTCTATCTCACCTTTCAAGCAGACCATGCCACTGCTCCCTCCCCAAGCCAATTATAAGCCCCCATTGTCTGCAACATTTCTGCACTACTAACTGCAGGGGGCGTGGGTGGTCTACCCAACTATTGCTGTTGTGTTTTGTTCACCAATGCTACACATTCCAAGACATTATACACATTCTAGATAATGTGTCTGAAACCTGAAACTAGGAGCTCATCAACTTCCATAGAACTGCACTGTATGACTTTCCATGATTTATCCACACACTTCAATTTCTGCTTGAAAGCCAGGAAAAGAACCGCTGACCAGTGGTTGAATTTTTCAAAGTGCAAACAGTGAATAGACTAGAGGTATCTTAGATGGTTGTATAGCATCAACACATGTTCGAGCCTATGGTGGGACATAAAATGTGTAGGTAGTATTTTGGAAGCATGCTCTTGAGGATGGCATGGTTGAAGTCTTCAGCTGTAATGAACAAGATCTCAGGGTACTTCGCTTCAAGGCTCCTCTTAATGGTATGCAGTTCATCCAGTGCAAGCTGGATGGAGTGGGAAGTAAGCTGTTGTTAGGATAGTTAAAGTATATTCCCATTGCATGTAATAGGGACAGAAGTTCACAGATATTCCAAGTATAGAGCAGGAACTCGTCAGGGCTGTTATATCTCTGATTTAAAAAAAGGACTGTTGATTTGGAAGCAACATAATAATTGGCATTCTGCCCATTATTCGGTCTGAGATCACTGTAAGGTTTGTCTAGTGAATTGAGTAATACTCAGGTTTCTTAGTCTTGGTTTATCCAGTGGTTCTTTTTTTATCTACAGAGCATTCTATAGCACAAAACTTTTTAAAAAATCACATGATTCAGAGCCTGGAACAAAAACATTTTCAGCTTGATCCCTATGACATATACTTGGTTCACCTCATACTTCTTTCCAGCTTTCTGTTGGGAATCCAGTTGCTCCTACTGATTGGAACACTCCTCCATCATTCCAAGCACTCCCATTACCAGAGTCAAGCAATACCCAATACCCTGCCTGCTGCTCCAATCCATCATACCCATGCATTTTAGAAGGGCAACATAACTTACCCTTGGGGATGCAATTGAAGCTTTTTCTCCTCGTGTAATGGGAAGCTTTATTAATTTTGGTCTCCTTATAATTTGGCTCTGCATGTTAGCTTCTCAAGAACTTAAGCTGTACACTGAAAACAATAAATTTGCTCTGCACCTTGCTCAACATGATCTTACTTGTTTACAAGTTCATGAAATTCCTGCTTAACAAAGAGCATGCTTTTTAAAGGGAACACTAAACATGCATTCACTGGATTTTATTTAATGCTTATTTACCTCCTTCAAAGTAGGATAAAAATACATTTTTGGTCTTCCTGAAACCCTGAGATTAATTGTTTTCTTTCTATTGTTCCATTCTCTCACATGTTATCATTTGAATAGTGATTATTATTCAATTATCACAGCTGTTTCAGATTAAATATAGCAATAGCAAAGTTTTTAGTGTAGAAAGGAACAGCAGATGCTGGTTTAAACTGAGGGTCGACACAAAAAGCTGGAGTAACTCAACGGGGCAGGCATCATCTCTGGAGGGAAGGAATATTCTTTTAAACACTCCCATTAAACATTGCAATCACCTTTCAGCAATTCCAAATCATAAGTGGAAAAGGTAAATTCTATGCAAAAGATTGGCTACATGGACAGTTTGCCATAGCTGGTGCATTAGTGAAATCTGGGGATCATGACAGATCATGGCGATCCCCAGAAACGACGACACAATGCACTCTGTGATGCGTCGGGCGACCAATTCTGTCAAAATGTTGGACGATGACAGATGCCAACAGCGAGCTATACGACCTCTATACGAGTGAACAAATGAACGAGTGAAATCTCGAGTACAACTAATAATTGGGTAATGGAATTTCACATTTGCAAAATAGACACAAAGATGGAATTATACTTTGGTTTAAAGTCACTTGCACTCTTACGTGTCTTGTTTCCTTATATTTTAGACCATTTTAACATATGGTAAAATTGGCCACTGTAATTTTTTAATTCGTTCACATCATCACAGTTTTTTATGATAGTTTTCTTAGAAAAATAGTATTTGATCTCAAAAAGAGCAATGAACTACTTAAAAACTGCAACAACTCCAGATTGAGCGTAAGTGAAATTTTAATAGATTGTTAGAGGTAAAAAAATAAAAGCATATGGTGCAAGTACAGAGAAGTGGATCAGCAATGATCTTATTGAGTGGCAAAGCATGAACCATAGGATAAATAGTGTACAACTGCTTTTATATCTTATGTTATTTTGTAATGAAAGTGAAATTTGCTCCTAGGAACTTAAGAAACAAGAATAGTAAGATTAAACGAGAACTTACCAGTTTGAAGTTTGATCTTTATTTTATGAGGAGTAACGTTGAGGGATTACGTGAAGACCCCGCCAGCACGCATGCGTGTCAATCTTCAAAGCAGCGGTGTGAAATCACAGACAACAATTATTGAACTAAACATAGTAAGATAAGAGAAACTAGAATACCAGTTGACCTTTATGATAGAGGGTGGGCGTGGAGGGCACGTAATCCCTCAACGTTACTCCTCATAAAATAAAGATCAAACTTCAAACTGGTAAGTTCTCGTTTAATCTTACTATTTTACTTCGGAGTCACGTGAGTGACTACGTGAAGATTTTAAAGCTCTGTGATTTCATGCTGTGGAAATGAGTCCAGGCGTCATACACTGCATCAGTAGGCCAATGATGAGTGAACATTAATAATGCATTCAGACATGACATAGATATAGACATGTTGATGCTATTAATGAACAATAGTGGCAATAGTAACCTCCCACAACCGGGAGGAAGTTATGAAACAGACCTAACATAGAGTTGGCAAATACCCCCGATCTGGCAATGGGTTTATTCTGAATATTTGGACAGATCGTTAGTTTGACCATCCTGCGGCCGCTAGGATGTGGTCCATAACCCTGCTGCTGAGGTGTTGCGGTCCTGGTGGAGTGAGACTCAAAATGTCAATGTTCACTCCTGTATAAGCCAGACCCATTTAACCCCCTGGAGAAGGTCTGTAGTGATACCTTCTAACGAGGTTTTATGTAACTAACAATATTGCTAGTCAGAGTCTATAAGGCTCTTAGGGACCTTGACATACTGGTGTAGATGCGTGATCACACACAACCCAAAGTCCATGGGATATGCAACATCTACTTTGGTCTATGTCCCTGTCTACTCTGCTTGACTTAATCATAAACATAACATGTTATTATTGCCCGCAGATATGATCATCCTATCCAGTGTAGCAATGACTGCACCCGTTGCGCGGTACTCAGCGCCATGGCATAACCACTAGGAAGTGAGTTTGACCAAGGACAGAGATGTTGTTGGAGCCCATCGGCGAAATGACGTAGCACAATGTTAACAAGCCATATCTCTGCGTCCCTAGGCCTGGGAGGTTTTAAGTTGATACCCTTCATAATCTAGATGTCAGAGGGTGAGACCCGACAGAGTGGTTTCTGTTCCCCGCAGCCAAATGATGAGGAGGTACTTCAGGCACAGTAAATGGAACTTCAACAAGGCTATAAAATGCCATATAAACTGAATTTCAAGGCGTCAGTCATCCGTGCCGAATTAAATGTAAATAAGCATAAACAATACCTCCCATCTCCTTATGAGGAATGCTGCTATTTGGTGCTATCCCTGCAATCTGCAGTGAGCACTTCCAAGGCTTTTGGTTTAACAACCCGAGCCGCAGGAATGGTCTCTCAGAGTCTGCAAGTCAATGAATTGATTATATCATGCAGAGGATGGTTTCCACATCACAGCTGATCCAGCAATTGTTTGTGTCCAGAAATAACCATGTAAGGTTTTACGATCATTCCCCACATCAGTGGGAACCATGGGTATATAAACCAGGCAGGCACTACGAAAATGCCGGAAGCGGGAAACTTGCTGAATTTTGCAAGACCCGTCTAATGAGGCCAAATGGAGGAGACATAAAAGAACATTCCTCCCTAGTGTAGCGAGAATGCACCCATCGCCATTGATATGCCTCGTATTTTCTGCAACTGGTGATTGAGCCTGGATGCAAACATCTCGATCGTTAGTGTTCCATCGAGCCAGAATGTCATTAAATACTTTGTGATCGCACATCCATTCTGTGTTGTCATTGATTTTACATGATAATATACCAGTGCTAAATGCGGTTAGGTAAACTATCACCGGATACTTTGATTTGATTGCACCCTTGTGATTAACATATACCACCACCAAAGTGTATCACCATGGACTTGTGAATGCAGATTATGCATATTCACATGCCCTTTAATGCACAGAATGCACCTGGTGTCCATTGGCAGTTGATACCATAACTGAACAATTGATAACTCATGCTAATCCCATCTGCCTCCGTAACTAGAGATGGTGTTAGTAATTTTTCATCTGAGTAATCAGTTTGGAATTGACTGAAGATTTACGGATGAAAGGTTTAGTGGAGCAACGCTGAATACTGTTCGTCCACCATTGTGACTTTGATAGTGTCAGCTGGGAATAGCAGAGGTCTAATCTTTAGACAAATGAATGGATTAATTGTATCCCAATAATCAATAGTTTCAGTTGGTATCAACTTAACTTAAATTTAACTGGACGGATGAGAAACCCAATTTCTCAAATATAGCTATGTGGCTGATAAGGCTAATTTAGCAAAATACAGTATGTTCAATATCATCCAGTTTGGCCATAACACTTGTTTGTTAGCTCTGTGCAGTCGAAGCACTGATTGTAGTGATTTGGTAAATATCCTGGGAGCTGAAGTTAGCCCATTTTGCAATGCTTCTGAGTGTATCATTGCCTCATCTAGCTACATTTCAAATATCTCCGAAGCCTGTGAGCGGAAATGATCACATGGAAGTTATTCAGAAATGTCTATACTGCACATGCGGGTTGAACCTGTTGACAATGAACAGTCCACATCTCCCATAATTGCGAGCCTGCCTTGAAAGGCAACTCCAACCATACCTGCTGTGCAGTATAAACTAATCTCATGTTATCCCAAACCAGTGTAAATATTCAAACCAGTGTAAATATTACCAACTTATATCCGTGACAGGAGGCATCATCGATGTGGCTCCATACCTTCACACCGCCGGATGGGGAACTTCGAGGAGTTGCCTCAATCAGCTTCATCTTTCCACATCCGAATGGGAGGACTTATGCAACCCGACCCAGGAGCTGCCTCAACCATGTGTGCATGATTTTTGCACCTTCTGCTCCTGGGAGGTAGAGGAGCTTGAGTACGGGGTTGGCGCACCTTCCAGGAAGGCCGTTCTGGGCCGTGGCCTGAAAAGGACATTTGTCCTGGTTGTACGGCCTTCAAGCTTTCACCAGCTTCAGTGTATCGTGGTTTGCTGGTGGGTGCGTAGGGGTGCTGCCGCCGGAGATGTGCGGTCTTGCCTGATGATGTGGCCTTCATGAGCCCGACAGCCCTCGTCGAGCTTCTTGACCTGTTTCAACCGGTTGCCCCCAAATGGCAGTATCAGTGGTTGTGTGTTACTGGTCTTACACAGTCCTGCAAATTTGGGGTCCCCAGATAGCTGTTCACCGCAGGGACACTGAGAGAAACACAGTTCCCTGGTGCTGGGTATTTGGTAGTTGTCATTCACAGCCTGCTCCTGCTGCTGGATGTGTTGTTCCTGCACCCCCAGCACACTTGTGGTAACCCTCGTCTTCAGAGTCAGCCCAGAAGTGACTCCTAATGCTCCCCTCTGTCGAGGGAGATGCATTATGCAGCCCTCTATAAGGTGCTGCCATGGGCATCCTAGGACCCCATGGTGACTAGACTCCATTGTCACGTTGGAGCATCTGCTACATCAACCGCTCCATGCGGGATATGCGATCACAGTCACTGCCCGCCGGCGGTGAGTCTTCACAGCCCGACTCGACCGAGCCTTCGGGCCTGTCCGACTTCTACTTGGCCTTCCCGCCAGTCTGTGGTGTCAATTCGGAGACCGCTGATTGAATAGCGATCCAGGTGCAGCCGAACGCTGCTGACTGCCCGCATTTCCACGGTCCTCCGCAGTCAGTCTGGATGCAGTCCATTTGGACTTAGTCCATGGTTCCTTTCCTGTAACACAATTCTCACAGAAAAACAGAACAAAAACGAACTTGGAGTAAAGAATTTTCCTGCAGGTCCTGTTTTAAACCTTCCGCTGCAGGGGCAACGCTCCTCCCCCCCCCCCCCCCCCCCACCCCGAGCTTGGTCTCGTGATCCCTGTAGAGGGCTTCCCTGCGATATTCATAGTCGGGTTTTTCTCCCCCGAGCTTGATATTCCCGCAGTCGTTGCAGCCGGGATTCCCTCGCGGTCCTTGTAGAAGGGCTTCTCCGCAACATTCATTGTCGGGTTTTTCTCCCCCGAGCTTGGTATTCCCGTTGTAGCTATAGCCGGGATTTCCTCCACGGTCCCTTAGAGAAGGGCTTCTCCGCAATGTTTACAGTCGGGGCTTTCCCCCCCCCCCCCCCGAGCTGGGTATCCCCGCAGTAACTGCAGCCGGGATATCCCCGCGGTCCCTATAAAAGGGATAGCCGCGATATACATAGTCGGGGTTATCCCCGCTGTGTTTGTCCAGGTGCCACCGGCACCAGTATGAAGCCGCTGGCTCCACCGGCAGCGGCTCGAAAGGCGAATTCACCGCCGCCCACTACCCGCATTCGGAGCGGGTTCCCTTGGTCCGTGGGCGGGATTCCCCGAGGTCATGACCGGGATTCCCTGTAGTCCGTGACTGGGGTTCCCCCCTCCATCCGGACTTCATCCCGGACGTTAGCAGGACCTCTAGGTAGAGGTTCCTGCAAGAAGACATAACCTGGAAAAAGTTTTAAAAACTTACCTTCAGGTCTGACCGCTGGCAGGAGCATCATGCCCCCCCCCCCCCCCGCCAGTCGTACGCAATGCGATAGATGATATGACACGCATGCGTGCTGGCGGGGTCTTCACGTAGTCACTCACGTGAGTCCGAAGAAAAATAGACCATTTACCTCCTCGTGGTTTTTTTTTAGTTTAGTTTACAGATACAGCGCCGGAACAGGTCCTTCAGCCCACTGGGTCAGTGCCAACGAGCAATCCCCACACTATCCTACACACACTAGGGACAAGTGTTGGAGGAAACCGAAGTTCTTAGCGAAAATCCACGCAGTCACGGGGGGAAGGTACAAACTCCGTACAGACAGCACCCATAGTCGGGATCGCTCCAAGAACGTACAATTGGCCAAATCAAGAACCCTATGTGGCATGAACAATGTAAAGGTCGCATCACAAGGTCAATTATTCATGGGGTCTTAACGTGGTTGAGGACTTTCCTAAAGAGCGATCAAACTGACCACTAGTGCATGGCAGGCAGCACAAAGATGAAGCGAGAGACATGTTTGTGCAAGCATTAACTGAACTAGGACATAAAGACGTAACAGTCGAAGAATGTGGGCTGTTTGCCTGTAGAGACAAACCCTTCATGGGCTCAACCCCAGATAGTATTGTGAATGCACCTGTTGTGGCTGTGGACCCTTAGAAATCAAATGTCCTATAAGTGCATACGGCTAAGAGCCAACAACAAATAATTTGAAGTACTTGTATGAAAGTGATAATAGGCAGATGAAGCTCAAGAAGACACACACTTAGTGTACACAAGCACAAATGGAAATGGCTACGACGTCAAGTAAGTGGTGCGACTTTTTAATATATACACGGGTCGCAATAGTTCACCGCACTTGGAGAGGATCAAGTTTGATGGTGAAATGTGGAGCGAAATAATAGAATCGGCATCATGGTTCTTCAACAATCACCTCGCTCCTGAACTGGTTGCAGCCACAACGGAGGAAAGTAATAAGGGACGAGTTAACTTGATGTTTATGGTATTTACCATACATTTTAATTTTGTTTACTTGAAACAGTCACCATAATTTTGTTGTTTTGAAATGAAACTCGACATAAGTACAGTGCATACCTGTGACTACTTCCAAACATGTACATGTAACCTATTGGCTAATGTACACTTAAACAATGGTTGAAAAATTATTAAACTTTGCTGGTCAGTTTGTTTATGTCCTTCTGTTTTTGGATGCATCCCGTGCAATACCAGTTCTCTTGACAGCTGCATTTGTACACTTAAGCATGATCTACGACAAAAGCACGTAAACGCTTGTTGTCTGGTCCATCGTCAACATGTGGTCAACATTGGTTTGCGTTGCTGTCACTGACTTTCTCCTTTTATTTGAAGGTTTTCCATCTCTGCGAGGGAGTGCACGTGAGGACATTGGGGAGTTCAGTAACAAATAACCAAGATTCAGGACCCGGTCTGGATTGAGCGTTATTGGCTCACCTTCCACAAAGTGCTTAGAGCACTCGTGGCTGATTCCTTTCGGGTCAGGCTGCCAATTTTTGCCTGTCGGTTGACCAGTTTGGACAAACGCAACCGGGCTTCTCCATCCCTCTTCTCTGTCGGAAATGGGAAGAGTTTGAAGCGAGGTGGGCAGAAACAGTTTCCCGTTGCAAATTTACAGTTCTAGCTGTCACACACATTCTGCATCCACTTATTCAGGTGATACGTGCTGCTCCCACAGCCCAACATTGCAAAATTGCACATGGCTTTGCCCAGTAACATATAAAACAAAATAAATAACAAAGTCAATCATATGTTAATTCATATAGGTTCCTGTAAGCATTTCCATTATAATACAAAAGAAAATGGTACAAGTATATTGAAATAATTTATACAATCACAAGATTATAACAGAAAATTAGAATGCCAAATACTGATTAAAATTATCCAATGTTATGGGAATCAGAAGAGACAAGATTAGTCAGGAGACTAGTGACTAAGTTTTGTACCACACAACTTTACTTACACATGTACATGCAGAACTCATTCAGAAGTCTATTGATAGTTATAGAAATCATACACTTAATTTCATTCTCCCCCCCACTTCAAAACAAAAACATTTTAAAAAATGTGTTATTCATCGTCACGATCTCGCTCACTCACCGAAGCATAAAGCAATAAAACCCAACAAAAACATCATAGTTTTGTACATGAACCATAAATACACCTGATTCATAGTTTTGAAAGCAGTATTTTCAAACATCAAAGAAGCAAAGCTGGAAAATACGGATGAAACGCAGGTCTGTATACACGCAGCAGCTCAGCTGCCGAGAAGGTTTATGTCAGGTGACTTATGACCTAGGCATGCGCAGTTGAAATACCGAACTCGCTAAGATAAAACCACCAATTTCAATCATCAAAACAATGAGTAAACAATTTAATATTCAATGTGATAAAATGGAATTGAATTTACAGTTACCATAAATCAATGCCTCCAGTTATTAGTTGGATTACAAGAAGAATACTGTGCACAAAACCAGATTGGACACATTGCAGAGATTTCAGGGAAGAGTGAATATAGCACTTTAATTCTTTCAACATTATGCCAAGAACTAGATGGCCGAAAACTGATCCATTTGTTAACTCTGTAATGTAAATACATAAATTAATCATAGCTCTATATTTTTACATTGGTCCTTAATAATGAGGGATGGACGCAAGTAATTATACTGCAGAAATTTGGAATCAGGGTGATCGCTGCATAGAAAACATGCGGTTTCCAAAGAACACGTGTTTCAAAAAGCTGATATAATATTCTCATAAAATTTCAGTCCTTTTTATTAATTCCAAGCTGGGAATGGAACGTAATTTATCTTGCAATCTATTTGCTAAAACAGGTGCTTGCTTAAGTTAACCTCCTTCTATTGATTTTGAAGTCAATAAATCTGGGTTCACTTACTGAAGAAACTGCAAAGGTCTAGAGAGAGTTGATCGGACATTGTACGTGGTAGGATCCTAGGTGAATAATCAAAATAAATCACTGCATACAAACTGCAAACAGAGAGATACAGTTCTATCATCAGTACTTCTATAGGAAAAAAAATCTGATGAGTTCTTAAGCAGGTACCAAAACAGGTCATGATGCAACCAGTCAGTCGGCTTTCAACCACATACCTGTAGGTGTAAACGTTTGATATAGTATTCGATGACATGCCGAATCTCCTCTAACTTGACAGCATTGATGTACATAGGGATCTTGGGGTCCAAATCCATAACTCCCTGAAAATGGCAACACTAGTGATAGAGTAATAAAGAAGGCATATGATGCAGCTTTTATGACCTTAGTTAGGCCTCATCTGGAGTATTGTGTGCAGTTCTAGTCACCTCATAGCAGGAAGGATCTGGAGGCTTTGGAAAGAATGCAGAGGAGGTTTACCAGAATTATGCCTGATTAGGGGTACTAGCTATAGGGAGAAGTAGGATAAACTTGGATTGTTTTCTCTGGAACATCGGTGGTTGTAAAGAGAGCTGATAGAAGTATAATAAAATTATGAGAGGCATAGATATGGTAGACAGTTAGAACAATTTTCCCAGGATGCAAAATCAAAGATGAGAGAGAATAGCTTAAAGGTGGAGGGGGGAAATTTAAAAGAAATGTGTGGGGCAAGTGCGGGTGATGAATGCCTGGAATGCATTGCTGGGGGTGGTGGTTGAGGTAGATACAACAGTGGCATTTAAGAGACTTTTGGATAGGCAGATGGATATACAGGGGATAGAGGGATATGGATTATTTGTAGGTCTTGGTCTTGTTGATATCATGTTTGGCATAGATACTGTGGGCTGAAAGACCTTTTTGTGCTGTACTGTTCTATGTTTAATGTTCTATTAACAGGAACTCCATTTTATACACCAAATTTGACCTAATCAAAGTTTTAGACACCTGCAACATGACTTCCCAACTTTTATACTCAATACCCTGCAAATAAAGGCACATTTTACATATGCCTTATTTACTTCTCCATCTACTTGTGTTTACACTTTCATGGGTTTATATTTGTTTATGGTTGGTGTTTTGTGGAATTGGATGCCATTGCCTCTGATTTGGCTGCCAGCATATCTCCAGGAGAGACTGGATGCAGAATCAATTTTGGAAACTCATTTAGTGCCCTGTTTGGGTGTGAATCAGTACTAAATTGTTCTCTGCAACTTTATTTTCATCAATAGTGTTTCTTCAATCTATATTTGAACACTACATTGAGGCTAATCCACTTCCATATGTCTGAATTCAACAGCTCTGCATCTACTATCTATATCTATCTTCTATCTTCTACCTATATCTATCTATCTATCTATCTATCTATCTATCTATCTTCTATACTATTACTACAACTCTCATCTTGTCCTCATCCAGTTTGCGTTGTTTTTAAATTTGCACAAAAATAGTACCCTATATCGCTAGGATTTTTTCGCCACCTTACTCATCGTTCTCCTCTGCTCCAAGCACACCAGGTTTTGTTCCGATCGGTGGAATATTACAAAAGTTATGAAGGTTTAAAAATCGTGAGATCAGCAGATTGGTCATCTCGCCTGTCGATCATCATGAAGGTAACGCCCCTTCTGGCACCCACTGTCAATCACCGGGGCGAGGAGAATAAAGCCCCGGAGGCCGGGCGTAAGTCCTGAAGTCGGCGTGAGTCAGTCAGCCCGGAAGCCGTGAGCGTGTGGAGTGCGAGCCCGGCAGCCGTGAGTGAACGGAGTGCGAGCCCGGCAGCCGTGAGCGAGCGGAGTGCGAGGCCAGCAGCCGTGAGTGAGCACAGTGCAAGCCCAGTAGCCGTGAGTGAGCGGAGTGTGAGCCCCGCAGCCGTGAGCGAGGGAAGTGCGAGCCCCGAAGCCATGAGCGACCTAAGTGCGAGCCCAGATGCCATCAGTGAGCGAAGGGCGAGCCCAGAAGCCGTGAGCGAGCAGAGTGCGAGGCCTGCAGCCGTGAGCGAGCACAGTGCGAGCCCAGCAGCCGTGAGCGAGCAGAGTGCGAGTCCAGCAGCCGTGAGCGAGTGAAGTGTGAGGCCAGAAGCTGTGAGCGAGTCAGCCGTGAGTCCAGAAGCCGTGAGTGAGTCAGCCGTGAATCCAGAAGCCGTGAGTGAGTGAGCCATGAGTCCAGAAGATGCGAGTCAGCGATCTGTGAGTTCAGAAGCCGTGAGTCAGTGAACTGTGAGTCTAGAAGCCGCCCGGCGCGCGGAGGTGGCCTGGAGCGCGGAGCCAGCCAGATTGCTGCAAACTCGAGATCCTGGGGAAGTGAGGAGTGAGAATGGGGGGATTGAGGGAGTCGGGCGCTGGCGGGGCTCACCACCCCTGCCCACACACCCCCATCCCCCTCCGCTCACACATCCCCCCCTGCCAGCGGCAGGCCAGGGCAGCAGCAGGGCAAGGCAGCGGTAGGCCATGGCAGTGCTCCCCCCCACCGGCCCCTGCCTGAAGCCGACCCCCTCCCCTGGCTGCAGAATGCAACAAGAGATGCAACAAGAAAGAATAGACTGAATAAATCTCCTCTTTAACGCTTAAATTGTTGTTATATTTTAAGATTCACATTTTAAGCTTTAATATATCCCTTTTCCACTTGCCATGCCCATCAGCTGCACCTGCGCAGTAATACCTGCATGTTCTACATCACAATGAAACCCAATGGGAGGGAATGGCTGCACCGCCGCTGAGCCGCTAAGAGTGGATGGAGGGGGTTTGCGGGGGGGTTTGAGGGGGGGATGGAGTGAGTGCATGGGGGGGAAGTGGGGGGGGGTGAGGGGAGGAGTGGGACCAGTGGGGATCAGGGGCGTCACAACGGGAACACTTCAGCCGCGCCTGCGCATTTGGGGGCTATGCGTGAGTAGTGGAATATTGGAATTGGTGGAGAGGTGGAATATTGCTTTGGGGGGCCAGGCCTCCCGTGTGATAATGGGACCCACTTAGTCTAATTCCTTCTAAATTTGGCCTTTAACCGTTGGTAATTTGATAATTTGAGAAACTGCTTCACAGTTTTTCCTGTGAAAACTATGTCCAGGTTGAGGAGGAATTCTCATACAGGACATAATGTGATTCATAACTCTCAAGAAAGGAGAGAAACTCCCATTGTTGATTGTGTTGGAAAGTGTTCACAAATCTCCATTTTGTATCCAGATTCAATGTTATGGAAGGCTTTGAGCAATGACTGCTGTGGAAAGAGCAAATGAATCAAGGTATTGAGTTATACTAGGTAAACTATAATTTTGCTGGGGCTTTCTGCTTAAGGTAGAAAGAGAAAATGGAAAATAATGACAATGTCGTGGATAGCGGATTATAAACATGCAAGTTCAATAATTGTTTTATTTAATTTATTTTCAGGAGAACTGCTGAAGACGGCAAGTAATAAATTTATATCTGAGGACTGAGTCCTGACTAATAAATTCTAAGCATTTGCAAGCAATTACTACGGTCGAAATAGACCATTTGGGTTTACAGATGAATTCACAATATAGTTGTAGCAACCTATTTGAATGATATTACCAACATTAAAAAATCACTGAGCCTCACCTGCAAATAAATGATTCAATGAATCTCCTTTAAATTCAAAATGATGAAGTTGAGAGACTAACTAGCTTGCACCTGATGGAATGGAGCACAAGCTCGAGGGCTGAATGCTTACTCCTGCTCCTGTGTTTTGGATAAGCAATATGACTAATTAAAACATTCCACGCATTGGGATAACAATCTACTGAAGCTAAACAAAATAAAATACTATCAAAATGCACTGTCCTCCAATAAAAAAAATATACGGTCATTGAATTAGTACACCATGGAGAAGGCACAATTCTGTGTACTTGTTTTATTTTTTGACAGCAAAGGAAAATTAATAATAGCAAACCACAAAGTGATTTTCAGAAGGTGATGCATATGAAGCTGCCAAAGAAGATGAGAGCCCACAGTATTACATGCAAGATACTCGCATGGATAGAAGGTTGGCTGAATGGCAGAAGGCAAAGGCTGTGAATAAAGGGGGCTTTTCTGGTTGGCTGCCAGTGACTAGTGGTGTTCCACAGGAATTGGTGCTTGGGCCGCTACCCTTCACATTGTATATCAATGATTTGGATGAGGGAATTGAAGGCTTTGTAGCCAAGTTTGCGAATGATGCGATAATAAGTGGAGAGGAAGGAAGTGTAGAGAAAGCAGGCAGTCCGCAGAAGGATTTGGACAGGTGGTTAGAGGTGGCAACAAAGTGGCAAATGGAATACAGCATAGCAATGTGTGGACTCATGCATTTTGGTAGTTGGAATAGACCATTTTCTAAATGGGGAGAGAATTCAGAAATCAGAGGTGCAAAGGGACTTGGGAGTGCTGGTGCAGGATTCCCAAAAAGTTAATTTGCAAGCCAAATCGGTAGTAAGCAAGGCAAATGCAATGTTAACATTTATTTTGAGAGGACTAGGATATGAAAACAGCAATGTAATGCAGAGACTTTATAGATCACTGGTTAGACTGCATTTGGACTATTGTGAGCAGTTTTTGCCCCACATCCGAGGAAAGATTATCTGACTTTAGAGAGGGTCCAGAGGAGGTTTACGGCAATGATCCTGGGGATGGTTGCGTTAATCTATGATGAGCGTTTGACGGTCCTGGGGCTGTACTCTCTGGAGTTTAGAATGATGATGGGGGACTTCACTGAAACTTACAGAATAGTGAAAGGTCTGGCTAGAGTGGATGTGGAGAGGATGTTTCCACAAGTGGGAGAGTATAGGATCTCAGTCTCAGAATTAAAGGACGTACCTTTAGAAAGGAGATGAGGAGGAATTTCTTTAGTCAGACGGCAGTGAATTTGTGGAATTCATTGAGAAGGGGGGAGGAGAAGGGGGGGAGGAGAAGGGGGGAGGAGAAGGGGGGGAGGAGAAGGGGGGAGGAGAAGGGGGAGGAGAAAGGGGGAGGAGAAGGGGGAGAGAAGGGGGGAGAGAAGGGGGGAGAGAAGGGGGAGAGAAGGGGGGAGAGAAGGGGGGAGAGAAGAGGGGAGAGAAGAGGGGAGAGAAGAGGGAAGAGAAGGGGGGAGTGAAGGAGGGAGAGAAGGGGGGAGAGAAGGGGGGAGAGAAGGGGGGAGAAGGAGTAGAGACACTTTTAAGAAGCCAGACAACATTTAATAAGCCAGAGATACGCAGCTGTGAAGTTTGGCGGGCATTTAACATTACTGGTCGGTTATCCTTGGTTCTGAAAACTTCTGCTTATGTTTTTGTTCCCCAATGAGCCAATGAAAATACCCGGTCTGCAAAGGAGATTAACTAAATCTACCTACAACTACCTCGACTACCTATAACTACATGGCGACCCCACTACAATTGCACCTTCGACCACAGGATTATTGATTTTCTCCAAGGCAACCAATGTTTGGTCGCAGAACATTTTTCAACATGTTGAAAAATTTACGGCGACCGTACTGTGGCCGTGACTTGTTCCCAGAATGCGGGAACTCCTCGCGACCATGAAGGAGACTCACCAGAGACCACCAGCGAACATGTGGCGACCATGTGGCGATCATGAGGTGAGCGCAGAGTCTCCTGCACTTGCCTTAAAAGTCACCTAAGTGGGACAGGCCCTTAGGCTACTCTTAATTTTTATCCACTCTAAAAAATCTGCTCGTTAAAGTAGATAAATGATGTATCCCTGATTCCACATGCAAGCATTCTTATAATATAATTTGATGTCTCTCCACTTGACAAAGTGTGAACAATTACCATTTAGAGCTGTAGATGTTTTCAATTGAAAATATAAAAATACAGGGTGCCATAAATAATTTTTCTAAAGAATGCGAATTCTGCCATTTTTACATGCTAGTTACTAGAATTGCCTCTTTTTATTTCTTTGCAGTTAAATAATTGCTTAACATGCTGCTGTCACCGCTGCTAGAAGGTTTCTTAGCAACCGCAGTAAGGATTCTGGGCTTGGCTACACATTTTGCTCAGATGTTAAGAGGCAAATATACCTGGAAATCTATTCATAACAGTGAACTCACTGATCTCCTATGTGCTGAATAGAGCTGTGCCTGAAGGGAGAGATAATAGTCGAATGAGACTGATTGAATTGCTCTGCTAGGTCATAGAACAGGCTCAATGGATGGAATGATCATATTAATTCTACGATTCTGTATGATGGCACGGCAAGGGCTCCAACTCTTCAAGCAATTCTTGCTGATATTGTGCCAATGTTGTATTTGCCCTATACACATATCACTTCACTGCTTAAGGGCATGTTCACACAGCTCCGCTCCCATCCTAGAGCCTCAGCAATAACAAAACTTTTATTAGAGAATACCGGTCGTATAGAATAGCAGCTCTGCTGCATGTACAAGAGCATTATGTTTTGCACGGATCTGTGCTGCAAAACAAGCCTCGCAACATTATGTTATCCTGCATATCTCCATGAATGTTTTATTATCTATTTCAAAGCTGGAATTATGTCTTTTATACTTTCTGCAACAAAAAAATATATATTCCATTATGGTTTGACATGTCAGAGACTTTTCTCTTCTTCTCAGGAAATCATAGACTACAGACTCTCTCCCGACTCTCTGGAAGAAGATATTTTATCACATTTTATTCCTTCCAGATATTTGAATTTGAGACACAATTAAATAAATAAATAATGTGGAATCAATCAGAATTCTGTTGCAAATCTGTTCCTTTTCTTTAATCTGCCTTTCTCATCCAATGCATTTTTTTAAATTTACACACCAAATATTAATGATACAATCTCTGCTGACCCAAAAATGTTTCTGCTGTACCTTATTTAAGGTCAGAGGCCTTACTGACCATGTTAAGGAACTGGAGTTGCAGCAGGACAACCTTAGGATAACCCAATGGTGTGAGAGTGTCATTGATAGGAGTTACGGTGAGGAGGATACACCTAAGGGACAGGCAAAAGGTGAATGATAACAGCTATGCTACTTTGGATACAGTTGGGGGAAAGGCTGACCAGTCAGGGCAGAGCAGCAGCAGTGGTCAGGTCTATGGCAGTGGGGCTGAAACTGAGGCACGACAAGGAAGGTAAAAGTCAGACAGAACTACAGTGATGGGAGATTCGTTAGTCAAGGGGGCAGAGAGGAGATTCTGAGGCAGCAAACCAAGCCCCACGATGGTGTGTACCTGCCTGGTGCCAAGGTTCAGTATATCTCTGAGCTGCTGCAGAATATGGTTACGAGGGAAGCCGAGCAGCCAGAGTTCATTGTGCGCATTGGCACAAACGACATGGGTAGGAAAAGAGATGAGGGTCCCCAGAGTGAATTTAGGGAGTTGGGCAAAAGATTAGGAAGCAGGACCTCAAGAGTAGTTATCTTTGGATTACTCCCAGTGCCACATGCTAGTGAGGGTAGGAATAGGGAGGTAGGACTGATAAAGGCATGGCTCAGAAGTTGGTGCAGGGTGCAAGGATTCAGATTTTTAGACCATTGTTTTGTCTTCTGGGCTAGAGGTGATCTGGGCAAGAGGGCCTTGGAAGGATTCTGTTCTATCCTGCCATCATTCTGACTCCTAACACAACTCTTAAGATAACATTTGGTAAGAGGGAAGGACAACTAATCATTTGACAATGATTGCCAAATGTATAAGCAAATTAATGGAGAAGAATCCATTCCAACTCCCAATTGAGGTAGATTTATGTGGAGATGTTCTGAAATCCACAATTTCCTCAGATTATTTGAAGAGCTGATCTCGCTAGCTCTCCAACAATAATGCGTTTAGAGTATTAGGTTTTTAAGAACCGTTGTGATCAGCAATGAGCACTACCAGATATGAGAGGTCAAACAGCTCAACCCATGGAGAATAAGGCCAGTGTCATTTTAAAGCTACAAGCTCAGGATCAAACCAGGCAATTAAGATGTATCTATGCCATAAATACCAGTTAGCTGTGTGCTGCAGCATCAATCTTGTCACCAATATTTGTTTATGCAAGATAAAGGAAATGTATCCACTGGGTGTATTTGGTACTTCTTGGAGCATAGCATAAATTCATTTAGACTTTGAGGGGCAAGGGGATACATCTTGTGTGTGGTGGTCAACTTTGTACTTCTATCTCACTTTGTACTTTGATTTGTACTCAAATCATATCCTGTCTCTGTGCTGGCCCTTCTCACTATGTCACCTTGAAGCTTTGTCTTATCAATTTTGTCTCTGAATCCTTTTCAGAAACTTCTTGTTTGGCCATTATCTTTGCTAAAACAACCCAGTCACTTCTGCCGTACTGGATTGAAAACATTAGCAATGGTCTTCGACCTCTATTTTTCATTCTAGATGAAAATAATGTAATGCATTATGCTGCTGAAATAAAGTAATGCATTCTTCTTGTGACATCCAATTCCATTTCTATTTGGGTTTCCCCATCTGTGACTAACATAATACGAAGGGTCAAGTAGAAGAGAGATACTTACTTAGGAATTCTACGTACTTTGAGTCAATCCAAATGTCCCTCTCCTTCTTTGAGAAGTTCCTATAACCCTCTGTTTGATCAAACCTTATGTTATCTGATGTGATATTTCCTCACAAGGCTCATTCACAATTCTTGTCTGGAAACCATTCCTATGGTGTGTTTTGGGATATTTTACTCATTTAAGGATGCTATATTAATGAAAGTTGATGTTGAGCTTAAGTACACTTAACCCAAAATGACACAATACTCGATGCAAATGCATTATAATTACATTCACTGCAAGGGGTTATAAACAGCACAATACACTCAACAAAAAACAAGCATGAATATAGCTGGAAATAATTGAAGATTGACTGTAATTATCCACACCTACAGCCAGCAATTACAATCCACTCAGTGAAAACTCAAAACAGTCTAAATTGTACCTTACTTGCATGAGGTACTTTATATTCATGAAATACCAGTGATATTTATCTTCATACAAAAAAAATACTTTAAACAGGAAGCTCCGAAAACAGATGGTTAGAGAGACAGGGAGCCAGACTTTTCACCTCTTCAGTGAAATCATTACCTTGGACACAAAGAACTTAACTTCCTAGGGCTACTACGTGTTTCCATTTAAGATAAGCCAGCTTCAGTGAAGCCTGAGCAAATCTCTAAAGCAGTGCCAACCCCTGCACATAAATGAAGATAATGACAAAAGGACCTTCAGTAACCCTGATACTGGAAACAATATCCAACAATTATCCTTATGGCATTTGGAAGCAAAAAGGAGTGAATCGTCTAATTGGAATCCCGTCCATCATCAAATTTTATTAAAAACATTGAAATACTATTTTCTATCCTGTATGTTTGGTCCAATCTTATCTTAAAAATGTGTTTGTGTAGTTGAATTGATTACTTCATGTGGGCGCTACACTGACTTGGATATGTGACATATATATATATATATATATACATATATATATATATAAGCATTTTTAAGAAGCTTAGACAAAGTAATAAGGAGCTTTAGTAGCAACTCTCCAAACTTAAGACTATGTATCTTGCCAAAGAGAAGGGAAAGCTTTAAATTGTGATTTAATAATCTCTCTCTCCCTCAGTAGAGATGGTGAACATGTAATTATGTACCAATATTAACTCAAGATATTTTAAGTCAGGATGGAAGACAACATATGACAAAAGAAATAATGACTACAGATAATGAATCACCACAAATAGCCATAGCAAGGAAATGGCCCTATATCCATTCGTTCACAAAAACCATCAAATGCCTCTTTACACTAATCCTATTTCAATCCCATTTTTAGTTTATCCTATATAGCAATATATAGAATTGCACAAACTGCATCATTGTGATGCTCCTGAACAGAACATAAACAAATCTACAGAGCATTTTATATAGATTAGACTGAAATTTTTTTTCCAGAGAAAGCAATATAATAAACACTGCTACAACCAAACTCATACTAGCAATGTGGGGATATGGGGAGAAAGCAGGAACAGGGTTCTGATTCTGGATGATCAGCCATGATCATATTGAATGACGGTGCTGGCTCCAAGGGCCGAATGGCCTCCTCCTGCACATATTTTCTAAGTTTCTATGTGGAAATTCATTTTTATGTGACATATTTTATTAATTGGTTTCATTAAAATAAAGATGGAGTACATGTGATGCTGAATGTGTGCTAGCTCTTGGACTTAATTTAAATCCTAAGGCTAATGGCCCTGTCTCACGGTGCGAGTCCACCCACGAGTGATCACGAGTTTAAAACAAATCAAACTCGTGGTAATCACGTAGAATTAACGTAGCGGGAACGTCGGAACCCGGAACGCTAACGGCAGGTACTCGGGAAATTTGTTAACTCGTGAAAATCTTTCAACTTGATGAAAGATTTCCACGAGTCAAATTTACACTTGCAGTAAATATTTTAAACTTTTTAACTCGTTGTAAGAACGTAGTAGCCCGTGTGTTTACCGTAGTGACTCGTGCGTCTACCGTGGGCACTCTTTAACTCAGCAGGACAGGCAGCACCTCTGGAGAGAAGGAATGGGTGACGGGATGACGTTTCCAAAATCCTGCTGCGTCTTTGTGTTACTCCAGCACTGTGTGTTCACTTTTCGTCAACCAGCATCTGCCTTTTCTTGTGTATGACATTATTTGTATCCGTGGCAGTTGATTGTCGCTCCCTTCAGTTTCCCAGGGGGTCAGGACGGGACTGGAGTTGGGAGGGAAAGGTGGGGGGGGGGGGGGGAGGGGGGAAGAACAAATATATGAAACACCAAAAACGGACAGAAGAGATGTCTTTGCTCTCCCGCTACAATAATCAGACTATTGGTACGCTGCTGTTTCCTTGACTACGGTCATGTGACACGACTCTTGTACATTTAATATACCGACGATGTCTGGCAGTGAATCTCACTCTCTCAAATCCGTAGAGAGACATGAAAAGCTGGAGTAACTCAGCAGGTCAGACAGCATCTCTGGAGAAATTGACTAGGCGACTGCAGACTGCAGTCTGAAGAAGGGTCTCGACCTGAAATCTCGGCCATTCCTTTTCTCCGGAGATGCTGCCTGTCCCGCTGAGTTACCCCAGCTTTTTGAGCCTATCTTTGGTTTAAACCAGCATATGCAGTTCCTTTCAGCACCTCTCAAATCTGTGCCATTATTCAGTACACCAATTTTTGTTTTATTTTACTAATTCTGGATAATATTGCCCCGTTCGTTGGTCATACACCTCTACCCCACCCCTGGTGCTTTAAGTGCATTTGTTTTTTCTTTTACCCCCAGGACGAAAAAAAATCAAATCCAGGAGTTCATCTGGAGCAGTTCTCAGATATAACAGCGAATGAAGAGAAATTGGCGGGTTATTTAGAAATTAATCCTTAAAGAGAGCGTAACTCGTTGGATAAATGAGATCATCATTAGGCAGCATCTTCCCCCCTCCCCCCCCCCCCCTGTCCCGACCCCCTGGGAAACTGAAGGGAGCGACAATCAACTGCCTCGGATACAAATAATGTCATACACAAGAAAGGGCAGATGCTGGTTGACAAAAAATGAACACACAGTGCTGGAGTAACACAAAGACGCGGCAGAATTTTGGAAACGTCATCCCGTCACCCATTCCTTCTCTCCAGAGATGCTGCCTGTCCCACTGAGTTAAAGAGTGCCCACGGTAGACTCACGAGTCACTATGGTAAACTCACGGGCTACTACGTTCTTACAACGAGTTTAAAAGTTTAAAATTTTTACTTCGAGAGTAAATTTGACTCGTGGAAATCTTTCATCATGTTGAAAGATTTTCACGAGTTAACAAGTTTCCTGAGTACCTGTCGTTAGCGTTACGAGTTCTGACGTTCCCGCTACGTTAATTCTACGTGATTACCACGAGTTTGATTTGTTTTAATTCGGGATCACTCATGGGTGGACTCGCACCGTGAGACTGGGATTTTAATGAGAATTGAGAGATACAGCATAGAAACAGGCCCTTCGTCTCATCAAATCCACACCGACCATCGATCGCCCATACACTACTTCTATGTTATCCCACTTTAGTATCTTATACACTCAGGGCAATTTACAGAAGCCAATTAACCTCCAAAGCTGCTTGTCTTTGTAATGTGGGAGGAAACAGGAGGACCTGGAGGAAACTATGCGGTCTCGGGGAGAACGTGCAAACTCCGCACAGACAGTACCTGCAGTCAGAATCAAACCCGGGTCTCTGGCACTGTGGGCTAGCAGATCTACCACTGTGCCACTGTGCTGTCTGAAATTCTCTGGCAAATCTAAGTCCATACCAGGCCTATGGTCAGCAGAAAGTGGCAATGAATCATGCAATCTGCAGGTGATGCAACATGTATATTGTAAGTTAAGGATCAACTTATACACCTATCTTATGTTTGCGAAAGCTCAACTTAGCTCAGCAAGGAAGCCGAACAGACATACCTGCTTAAGTTTCAATCCCCCTTCCAACATTTCACAATCTCTTCCACCTGAAAAAGGGTTGTGGCTTTCCTTCCCTGACCCAGGAAATAAAATTTGCTCTTCTATTCAGATGAAATAATCTTTTTACCCAAACAAAAAAAATAGGCCCAGAACAAATGTTCTCGCAGAGTAAAATAATGTTTGGAACAGTGGGTTCCCATGGAGTCTAGTATCTGATTGACGGAGAAGGGGTAAAGTTTACATTGCACAATGTTAAAACAAGGGCTTTGTCTTTAAGTAAATTAACCATATTTAAGTTTTACTTAAACAAAACTTGCAAATTAACCATTAGGTACATAAAAGCTAATTTTCTCACAAATTGGTGTTGGGCAGTTCAGAAAATGCCCTGAATCACGGCTGATAGAAGGCCCAATTATGGTGGTTGTTCATTTTGAACATGAAAGTAAATATATCATAATAACTAAAAACAATAACCTCCATTTATGTTCATCATTTAATATAACTAATATCTCAAAGTACATCACAGATTGTAAACTAGAAAGATTATGTGAAGCCATATAAGGCATGTTGGGTAGATGATCAAGCATTTACTCAGCAGGTAGATTTTAAGGAGGATATAGAGTTGTAAGGAGGAAACTCCAGGGCATCGGGCTGTGGCAACCAGATTTCTAATCAGACTGCTTAAGATTTCAGAATTGGAGGATCACCAATATATCAGAGCATTATATAAATTGCAGATATAGGAGGTGTGACAATGAGTCTTTAATTTCAAGGCATTGTTTCATCAGTAACTAGGAACAATATAATGTGTAGGGTGAGTGTGATCTGTAAGCTAGTAACAGAGGAACATAATTTGCGATGGACCAAGGACAATGACAATGGTCTTCTCCAAGTATAGCTGGGCTAGATTTCTGCTCATCTGCTATTGGTAGTCAGTTAAGGAGTCTGATCCATTAGAGATAGTGATGGGTCATGAGAAACGACAATGTGTAATTTACATGAACCTTATTTGATGTGAAGACCACTAGCAAAGACAGCATTCATTGTCCAAATCCTGAGTCTTGCTTGTGCCAGTTCAGACCCAATCACATTGGTAGTCCTGAAGTAACATGTGTTTGACACAATTGTGGTGACCATGAATCAACCATATAATCCAGACTGAGTAAAGGTGACCAGAAAACTACCAGAGCATTGCATGAACCATGTAGTTCATTAATGGATTCTAGGATCCAGTAGTTGTTTTTATTAAGATGTGCTCTTCAGATCTAAATGTTTTAATGACTTGAATTTAAATTCTTCAACTGCAATGACTGCAAATTGATATCTGATTATTTGTGGATTCTGAGATCCAGGGGGCATGCACATTTCTTTTAATCAGTGGGTTTAAGGATAGAACTGTGGAGAGGTCCAGAGGCTACAGTAAAGTTGAAATTTGATAAATAATGTCATTGAATCCCTGACCTCAAATATATAGAAAATATAAAATAGAACATAGAACAGGAACAGGCATTTTGTCTCACAATGTTCATGCCAAACATGCTGCCAAGTTTAACAAATCTACTCTGTGATCAGTATCCCTCCATTCCCTACATATCTATGTGTCCATCCAAAAGTATTTTAAACATAACTGTTATATCTACTTCCACCACCAATGATGAATATGTGTTCCAATATCCTCTGTGTAAAAAAAATGTCCAGCACATCTCCTTTGAACTTTTCCTTTCTGACCTTATGGCCCTAGGTCTTTGACATTTCCACCCTGGGAAATGTCTACCCTATCTATGCTGCTCATAATTTTATATACTTCTATTGCGTCTCCCCTTAACCTCCAATGCTGCAGAGAAAACAATCCAAGGTTTCTTCAACCTCTCCGTTTAGTTTCTATTCCAAGATAAACCAAACAGCATTCTGCTAAACTTCTTCTGCACCTTCTTAAAGCCTTTACATATTTTCTGTAATTGGGTGACCAAATGCAGCCTGAACAAAGTTTTATAAAGCTGCAACATGACTTCTGACTCTTATACACAATGCCCTTGCCAATGAAGGCAAGCATACATAAGCCTTCTTTACCACATTATCTGTGCTGCCACTTTCAAGGAACATGGACTTGTACCATAAGATCCCTCTGTACATCAATGGTGTTAAGGATCATGCCATTAGTCCTGCACTTTTCCCTTGCATTTGACCTCCCAAAGTGCAACACTTGGATTAAATGCCATGTGCCATTTCTCCACACAGATCTATAACTAATCTATATCCCGTTGAAATCCTAGGCAACCTTTTTCAATGTCCACAACTCTATCAATTTTAGTGCCGTCTTCAGACTTACGAACCAACAACAGAGGTCCCAACACATATCTCTGCAGAATACCGCTGGTCACAGACCTCCAGCCAGAATAGCACCCTTACATCAATACCCTCTGCCCTCTGTGAATAAGCCAGTTCTCAATCCAAACAGCCAAATCACTGTGGATCCCATGCATCTAAATCTTCTAGAATAGCCTACCATGAGGTACTTCATCAAATGTCCCACTAAAATCGATGTAGACAACAATACCATCATCAAAGATAGACACAAAAAGCTGGAGTAATTCAGCAGGACAGGCAGCATCTCTGGAGAGAAGGAATGGGTGATGTTTTGGGTTGAGACCCTTCTTCAGACTGGTTAGGGATATGGGAAATGAGAGATATAGATGATGATGTGGAGAGATAAAGAACAATGAATGAAAGATATGCAAAAAAATAACGATGATAAAGGAAACAGGCCATTGCTAGCTGTTTTTTGGGTAAAAATGAGAATCTAGTGCAACGGGTGGGGGAGGGATAGAGAGAGAGGGAATGCTGGGGTTACTTGAAGTTAGAGAAATCAATACTCATACCACTGGGCTGTAAGCTGCCCAAGTGAAATATGCGATGCTCTTCCTCCAATTTGCATTTAGCCTCACTCTGACAATGGAGGACACCTATGACAGAAAGGTCTGTGTGGGAATGGAAAGGAGAATTAAAGTCTTTAGCAACCGGGAGATCAGGTAGGTTCAGGAGGACTGAGCGAAGGTGTTCAAGGAAATGATCGCCCAGACTACATTTGGTCTCGCCGATGTATAAGAATCCACATCTCTCCAGGGATGCTGCCCATTCCTTCTCTCCAGAGATGCAGCCTGTCCCGCTGAGTTACTCCAGTTTTTTGTGTCTATCTTCGGATTAAACCAGCATCTGCAGTTCCTTCCTGCACAATATCCTCATCAATAACCTTTGCTACTTCTTCAAAAAATTAAATCAATTTTGTATGACATGATCTACCATGGAAAACACCATGCAGACTGTTCATAATTAGCCCATTTCCTTTCAAATGCAAGTAAATCCTATCCTGAAGAATCCTGTCCAATAGCTTCCCATCGCTGCTGCATGCTGTTCAGGGCAGGTGCTGCATTGTTGAAGATGCTGTCCCTCTGATTCAAGATTATAAAGAGGTGTCTTGGCTCTTCGGTCTGGTGGATGCAAAGGAGCTCAGGCATGACTTGTAAAACAGTGAAACGTGCTTGAGAGTTCTCCATGAGCACCATACTTCCTTTGAGAAGGACGATTCAACATAGATAATGTCATCCATTGATACTAATACACCAGTTGTTGCATCTTGAATGCATAACCCTTTGCAACTCCTACTTGCAACCCCTGCAATAAATACCCTTCAATAATTATCTTTGGTACAAATCATTTTGAAACTTCACTGAAAAGTAAAAAGCATTGTATAAATGCAAGCATTCTCTCAATAAACATGGTTTCAGGCTTTGATAAAAGTTATCCTACTTGAATGTGGAAAACAAAATAATGTTTGTACAACTTCAACCTTTCTGAAGAGTGTTTTAAATGACCAAAGGTCAAGGAATTGTATTTGAGTAATAAAAGCAAATCTATATCATGTGCTTACATTTAAGCTTTTACTCCTCTTGGCATTAATCATGTGTGAAATGTTGTGGAATTTTAATAGAGCACAACACACAATCTAAAAAAGTAATTGAGGGATTGATTCACTAAAATTATCAGCAATCTCCCTGAAGTAGCTACTTGCTCATCAGCTCTGAAGCCTAGTAAAACAAAGCCAAGACTGTTGAGGCCTTATCTTATCAAGGACTTCATTCAATATATTTGGAAAACATGTTAATTTGGACAGACCTTGACGGGATTTTTGAAGCAGCTCTGCATTGAAAAAAATGTAAGTTCACCTCATCCAAACAAACCTGGATGTTCTGAATTAGAACACAAATTTGTGGAATACCTCATCACGGAAAACGAATGAATGTAAATCAGATTTGCTTTGAACACATTTGGCAAGGATTCACCTTGCTGGCAATGGTCTCAAGATCACAATCGCAATGCATAAAAAACCTTCTCGTCCTTTATTTGCCTTTGACCAAAATTGTAAGACTGCGCCCTATGGTACATGAACCATCCACAGAAATGAGCAACTTCTCTCTATTTACCCGACCTGAAACAGTCACAATCGTTCTCTTTTTGGTCCTTCCTCTGAACTGAAGGTAGATGGCTAGCCCTCCTCAGCCGATATGTAGCAGATGAGCCATCAGTCTCACCATAAGTCCTCCCTGGTAATTTCCAGATCGGGTACACTCAGGACTTTCTGGACTATTAAGGAGTCCTTGTATTAACACCCCAAAACCTTTCTTTATTGTTACTTCAAATGTTACATTTTAGGCTTACTAGCATAATTTTTGCAATTATTAAATTTCCATCGCATTGAATTAACCTCACCCTAGAGTCGCAGGAGATTAAATAAACTTTTTATGAAACACTATGCCGTGATTTTCAGAATGTGACTTTCTAATGATGAAGTACAGAGTACAGTTAAACTCCAATTATTCACATGCTATGATTTGGCATCTAACTTAGAGGTTTCTGCACTCCCTTGATAAACAACCTGTTCCCACTTTCCCTTTAAAACCCTACCAGAGC
This sequence comes from Malacoraja senta, assembly GCA_038087875.1. Classification (NCBI taxonomy): domain Eukaryota; kingdom Metazoa; phylum Chordata; class Chondrichthyes; order Rajiformes; family Rajidae; genus Malacoraja; species Malacoraja senta. The sequence goes on from CM075983.1 coordinate 34,963,741, forward strand.
CGTGATTCCGATGCTCCCTTTAATCTTACATGTTCACTGGAAAAATTATTAGACCACCATGCAACATCTTGCAAAATAAATACGTGTTTCAGGGTATTAATATGACTAATATCCAATCCAGAAAATCTACCAGCCCAGCACATAAAAAAGTATGATTAATGTACAAAGTACAGATGCAGAATAGAATAAGAAATGGGATGCCAGAGAGAAGTCAGGAACAGAACCTGTGGTAAGTGAAATGATTCAGTGGACACGTAGGAGGGAATTTAACACATGGTGGAACACTGGTCAGCACAAGACAAACACGAGCTCATTAGAATAAGTAGAACACTGCGACAGTTGAATACTGAGTTTCTCTGAATTTTACCAGGCAATGTCCCACCTGAAATGGACTCCCACAGATAGATCATCAAAGATGATGAAACACAAGATCAAGTGGAATTTATAAAAGGCAGAATTTATAAATGTCACCTTTCTCACAATCTGTTGAAAGTTAACTCAATATCTAACAATATAGTTCCATTAATATGCAGAGCAGCTTTAAATTTTTGATTTATCCTCAGAATTTAGTGCATCTCATTTTTCCTTTGTGCAATGTATTTCTTTGCTTTGCTATAAATTTCATATTTGATGATTTCCCCTAGTAATCAACCAACCTGTACAGTCCAATTAATTTAGATCTTATACTTGCTGATCTCACTTTTTCCAGTCTTACATTGAATCCAACTCCATAGTCAGTCATAAAGGGAATCAACTGCTCAGTCCACTGAGTCCATGCCAGCCATCAAGCATTACATTAATCATACACTAATCCCATTTGCTCTCATTTCTCCCCATTTCCATACCTCTCCCTGCACATCCAGTAGTCACCTACACACTGAGACACATATACAGTGGCTAATTTTTTTACTACCTGCAGCATGTGTTTGGGATATGGAAGGAAACTGGTGCACTGGGGAGAAACCCAATTAAACAAAAATCAAATCTTAAAATAATATATCATAGGCCTCCCCTTGGACATGGCTGACCATGGGTTTCTCCAGGGCGTTATTCCCTATATGGAGGATGTGTGTGTGTGACTTTGTTTAACGTGGGAACAGACAGCCACCCCAAGGTCCTTGACAGATCTGGGTCAGGATCCAGTGGCATGGAGTCCAAGACGACCGGAGACACTTTTCTGCTGCAGCCTTCATCCGCCTTCTCAGCCGTTGTGACATTCCACTTAGATCAGCAGTCATCTTCCGGCTGTTCTACCGTTGAGGTCTTGGTTGGATTGCTCTTTGTCAGAGACCTCCCTCTCGACCTTACCGCCATGGGTGTCCCTACCAGGAGCATAGCTTCAGATGGCATCGCTCTCAAAATCTCAAGTCCACACAAGCTTCTCCACCACGACAAGGAGACAATCCACGGAGAAGAAAATAATATATAATATATAATAATAAAAACAAAATAGAACCCACCACCATAATACACAACATACGATAAACTATTATACAACTATCTTACACTCCTTGCATTCAACCCCCCGCGGTGCCCAGCGCTCCCAGAAATCCCCCAGGACATCCGTGGACAGTGCGTCGTCCCTCTTTAACACCTCCCGGGCGCGGACGTAACCCCAGAAAAGGGGCAGGCAGCCGGTTCGGGCAGAGCCCTCTTCCACCTGGCCCCATGACTCGTGGATGGCCAGCTTGGCCAGGCCCAGGAGCAACCCAACCAGGACATCCTCGGCCCTACCCTCTCTCCAATGCACAGGGTGTCCAAAGATGAGGAGGGTGGGCGGGAAGTGCAGCCAGAAGGCAAGGAGCAGCCCCTTTAGACAAACTCTTCCACCCCGCAAAAGTGGCAAGTGGCTAGCGAGTCTGTGAACCGCGAGGGAAACAGGTTGGAAGGGACTCCTCGGTGCAGTACCCTCCACCCCAGGTCCCCGATTACGGCGCCTGGGGTGGAGGGTACTGGTTCAATGAGCACTTCCGGCTGAGCGGGGATTTGCTCAGTCGCAAGTACTCCATATGTTTGAGCCCCCCGACACCCGGTGGGTCAGGACAAGGATCAGCTGCTCTCACACACAGGCTGTCGCCATCTGCCGGCGGAGGGGGGGCACGGTCGATGGCATCCAGCTTCCAGACTCTCAACAAGTCCCGGTAGAAGCCGAGCATCCTCAGCAGGACGGCAAAGCTAACGCCCACCATCGGAATCCGCGTACCACCATGAAGGCAGCGGCCCCGTTGGTGGGGAGAAACCCAATGAACCAATGGAAGAACGCACAGACTCTATACAGGTGTTAAAGCATGTTATCAACAGTCAGATCACTGGAACTGTGGGACAACAACTGCAGAGCTGCATCACCGTATACCAGGTCATTGTGTCACTCAGGTGGGTGTTGTGGGTGGTGATCCCCAACATTTGGGACTCACCCATCCATTCTGATGAAGGGTGTTGGACTCAAAATGTTCGCTCAGTTTCTCTTTCCACAAATGTTGCCTGACCTGCCGAGTGTTCCCAGCATTTAGTTGTTTTCATTTCTACTTTCCAATATCTGCAATTTTATTTTTGTTCGATTTTCACTATTGCTAATTCTTTGCTTGATCTCCTGTCAGCCATTTTCTGTGCATTATGTCAGGAGCTTAGCAGAAATGCTTCTTTGTTTATTGGTGTGGAAACAGCTCCCTAAAATGTATTCCCCACCAAAACGAGATATATTACATTTGTCCACATCTGTTGGGATTAGTCACATAAACTAATTGTCCTGTTGCATTGATCTCAGAGTTTGTGCAGATAATGTCTCTCCCATATTCATTGTTCAGATGTATACACTAGCAACATGTAGACGGTTCAGAAGAGGAAATGGCTGTTCAATGTTAAATATCTCCCGGTATAATATTTACGGTTAACAATTAACCAGGCACCACTTGCCATTTGTAGAAGAGAGTTCAAATGTTTTAGTTCCCTCACATGCAGGCCTCTTAATAACATGGTAGTGCACAAGTCTTTACAAAATAAGCAATAAAAAGGACCTCACTTTGCATGCTGTAGCAAGATGGAGTGCACAAAGAAGAACTGGTAGGCTCAAGGCCTGAGCTGGGTCTAGGTGTTCATGGCAGGCAGAAGTCGGGGGTTGGTCAAGCATCTGAAATGGGGCTGGGTGAGGGTTTGACTTCTGGCGATTGATATTAGTGGAACATCCTGAGGATTGGTCACCGAGGATAGTACATGATTTATGTTGGGAAGCAATGTTGCAAGCAGCGAGTGGGATGCTCAGCAAGTTTGGGTGGGGGAGGTGGAATTACTGAGTCAGGGATCAGCTGCGAAGATCAGAACCAGATCTGGGAGGTCATGTGAAAAGGGCACAGGGTTCATGATCAGAGGCTATTGGTATATCAGTCAGTGGCGTGGCATTTGTCAGAATTGTGTTGAGAGTTTTGTGAAGTGATGGCCGTTGGTTTCAGGAAAAGGGTGAGTAGGGAATCTGAAAGGGAATCTGAAAGAGCAGGTTCTCAGCAACAGATCCTCTCAGACATCACCCATTCAGTTGCTCTGCTGCAGATAAAGTACTGCAAATTAACATTCACAACCAAAGATAGGCACAAAGTGCTGCGTAGCTCAGCAGGTCAGGTAGCATCTCTGGAGAAAATGGATAGGTGAGGTTTTGCATCAGGACCCTTCTTCAGACTGATTGCAGGGGGGAGCGGAAAAAAAACTGGAAGACAGAAGGCACCGGACAAATCACACCCAGCCACAGGTGACCGCAGGTGAGGGGTTCCCTGATAGGCAGATTGTTGGACAAATCTAGAGATAGGAGCAGGTACAGTATGAGCCCAAAAGGAATACATAATTGTGAACAGTGAAGCTAGTTCAAGAACGTTTGCTGTAAGGAAAGGGGGTGGGGGGGAAGGGGGTAGTGTTGGGAGGGCCAAGAAATGGGAGGAGGCAGGGAGGTAGTTGTAGAAGCTACCTACAATTGGAGAGTTCCATGTTCATACCATTGGGTTGTGAACTATCCAGGCAGAATATGGATGATCAGCCATGATCATATTGAATGGTGGTGCAGGCTCGAAGGGCCGAATGGCCTATTCCTGCACCTATTTTCTATGTATCTATGTATCTATGTAATATGAGGTGCTGTTTCTCCATTTTGAGTGTGGCCTCACTCTGGCAATGGATGAGACCCAGGACAGAAAGGTCAGTGTGGGTAAGGGGAGGGAAGTTAAAATGGCTAGAAACCAGTAGATCCAGTAGACCTCTGCGAACCGAGCTTAAGTGTTTGGCAAGGAGGTCACCGTGTCTACACATGATCTAGCCAGTGTGCAGGAACCCACGTCAGGAACACCAAATGCAGTCTGACATTCTTCCTATCTGGGAAACCCCTTGCCAGAGGTCATCTGTTGTTGGCCGTGATTTGTCTGGGTCCTTCTCTCTTTCACATTTTTTTCCGCTTCCTCCTGAAATCAGTCTGAAGAAGGGTCCCGACCCAAAAAGTCATCTATCCATTTTCTCCAGAGATGCTCCTGACCTGTTGAGTTACTCCACCATTTTGTGTCTATCATTAGTATAAACCAGCATCTGCTGTTCCTTGTTATCGCACTTCACAGCCATATGGATTACATTTGCAAAACATAATTATGAACACACATTGCATGGGGAATGACCCATGGGATACTGTATGCTTGTGGCGCATATAATGTATCATTGGCATCCTTGGCATGAATACAATTTGTAAATAGAAGTGCCTGGCTCAATTTCAAGAGTATCTCAATTCCAACAGAAACTAATGTAATTATTTTCCATTCCAGAAAACAACAATTTTCATAAGAGTAGCACTAAAAAGTAGCAGTAAAGAGGAATTCTAGGCATTACTTCATAAATGTATGCTGTAATCCTAATTTTGAAACCATGGTCATCTCCTCCTGTATTCCATAACTAAGGAAGTGGTTTATCTTCATCAATCCAACAAATTCAATTTAACACCTTCAAATCTCCTTTAGCTAAACACAATTAAATGCCCAGGACTGCTTAAGTTACTCCCAAAATGTGGTCCAATTTAGTCCTCTGGATCTAAAGTCCAATATTTCCATCGCAATTTTGATTATTTCTTCTACTAATTATCACAATTTGTCCATGAATGTTCAACGTCTAGCACTGCTTTGGCTTCTCAGCATTTGGAAAGAATTCTGTCTGCAAGGAACTATGGACCACTTGAACAATAAGAATACATTCAAGATTTTGTTCAATGCCATCATGTCTTGAAAACTTATCAGCAAACTAAGAGAACAAGCTCCCTGTCTGTCCCTTTGCAATTGGATCCTCGACTTCCTCACCGGCAGACCCACAATCAATATGAAGATAGACACAAAATACTGGAGTAACGGATCAGGCAGCATCTCTGGAGAAAAGGAATAGGTGACATTTCGGGTCGAGACCCTTCATGAGACAGACAATTAATATGAATTGTGAACACTTCCTCCTCGATAACCATCAATACAGGTATATATCAATGCAGTGTGCTCAGTCCCCTCTACTCTGTACTCGCTCAATATAAATGACAGTGTAATCAGACACACTGTTGTTAACAGTGGGTAATGATGAGTCAGAGTATAAGGGAGAGATTCATAACCTGAATGAATGGTGCCAGAACAACGAGCTTGCTCTTAGTGTTAGCATTTCCAAGGAGCTGATGACAGAATGGGAAAGCCAGAATCCATGCCCTGTCTTTATCGACGGGACAGGGATGATGAGAGTCAAATGCTTCAAATTCCTTGGCGTGCATTTCCCTGAAGATCTGTACTAGGCCCAGAGCATAGATGCAATGACAAAGTATCTGAGTGGAGAAACCTCCAAATTAGAGCAGGTTTTACCATATCACTAAATTCCTATCTAAATTTGAAGTATACTGGCATTGTAGGATCATTGCTAATTCTAGCAAAGCACAAATTGCATCTTCCTGTAACCTTCACATTCAAGGTGCTTGAAAGTTAGGAATTGAATAAAAGATTAAATAACTTGTACAAAGGACGGAACTAATTGTTGAACTTAATTGGGATTCAAATGTGACTGCTTTTGTAGGGGTGCAGTGTACATGTACACATTATTATTTTTATTATTGTTATATATTTTTAAGTTGTTTATTGTATTTACATTTATTGTGCTGCCTGTAATTTGCCTGTAAAGCTGCAGCAAGTAAGACTTTTACAGTGCTTTCCTGGTGCACATGGCAATTAAACACTCTTTATTCTTGAATTGTAGTACGAGTGTGCTAAATGTTGTTGGAATAGATGGGCTGGTGACCCTGATGGCCCCAGCCCACCCATGTCCCTGGGCTGGATTTAATCCAAACCTCCACCATTCATTATCTGCCCGAACAGAACTAAGCTCAAAAGAGCTATCACAAAGAAACAAGATTAGTTTCTAAGAATCATTTTCATCACAACACAATACTCTACCAAACCCCAAGGTGGAATTTGCTGTGCGTTACTTTTACTACACTGATTTATGTTACAATCCTAAATTTGCCATTTTAAAGCAATTGCTGTACCTTCATTTAGGATATGTAAATATGAATTTAACACAGCCATATTAATTTATGCCATGAACACAGATCCCAGGGGAAAGAAAATTCCTTAAAGCAGTTAAATTGATTTTGATCCATTTCATATTCATCGGTATTTAAATCAGGATGATTTTGCACTTCTCGAAATTTTTTTAATTATCTATACATCTTGATTAAAATTTTTGTGAGTATCTGATTCTCCTTCAAGCTTCCTACATAGATATTTTCAAACAGTTAATTTTCCATGTAAAATCTTGCCTAAATGTTTTGACTGTTTTTAGAAAGAGTCAGCTCAGGAACAATGCTGCACGTCCAAATAGAATCTAGATATTACAAATAATCCAAATAACCTCAACATCAATACACATTCAAGGACGTGGTTTCACCTTTGCTGTCTGATAACTTGTGCAGATATTTTCTTAATTGTCCTGTTTCCTTGCTTAATTTATCAGAATTGATATTTTTACAGTTTATACAAAGAATTAACTTTTTTTTAAAACTGAAAACCCAACATTATCTAGAAAAAGCCACAGTAACAACTGATCTAAAATGCCGAATAATCATTTATTCTCCGCAATAAAGTTGAAAACGTGGAAATTTTGGATAATGTTAACATTTCTTTAATGGCTCTGTCTCACGGTGTTGTGGTCATTGGCGGTGAAGCGCGGCGTCGCCGGAAGAGGGGACAGCATGTCAATCGCGAGAGCGCCGAGCCTATGCCGCGGGAGTGCCGCACGGATGCTGCGCGGGGGCCGAGTGATCTCAGTACGGCCGGTCCCACGAGCTTGAGGCCGTGCGGCGTTGGTCCCAAGTGAGGCACGACCGCCGCCACAGCCCCACTTGTCTTTTAGAAAGCAAATTATTGAAGTTTGCTTTCTAAAAGACAAACGGGGCTGTGGCGGCGGTAGTGCTGTATCGCGGCGCTGTGGCGGCGCCCGTGCCGCACACGTGCCTCACTGGCGGAGGCTGTGGCGGTGACCGTGCCGCACTCGTGCCTCACTGGCGGCGGCTGTGGCGGTGAGAGTTCCACTCACGGCGCTCGTGCCTCACTGGCGGCAGCTGTGGCGGTGACCGTGCCGCACTCGTGCCTCACTGGCGGCGGCTGTGCGGTAAGAAATTATTTTTAAACAGTGCTGACTTTTTGTGAGCACCGTGCAGTGTTGGGACCAACGCCGCACGGCCTCAGCCGTGGGCATTTGACCGAACCCGCGGTCTCTGGCGGTCCACGAGCGGTAGATACTTCCTGTATCACCGCCAATGACCGCAGACTCGTGAGACAGGCCTTTAACTCTCCCGGTCATAATTTTGTTTCATTAAGACAAGTATCAATAGTTTCGAAAACAGAACAAATAAAGGTAACACTTTGCTACTCTATTTCTAGAAAGTATTTAAAAACATGAACCTTTAACTAATTTTCACTTTCACAGTTTTTCAATTACAAATGTTTTTATGTGTCAATGTTTGTCAGAAGCAAATCATCCCCTCTCTTCATGGCACCACATCTCAGCAGAGATTCAAGCAAATAAGTTGAGCTTAATCAAAACCATTTGTGGTTTATATACTCTCCAATTTATTATCGTTTTGCGATTCAATAAAGTGCAGACTTATTAGATTGTATGATGTATTATTCTATTGTCGCACAATGGAAGTTCCAATTAAAATCGCTGCTGCCACTCTAGATTCAACACATTTCTCCACGAACTACATCTACTGCATTCTGCATTTGCAAGTCAACTGACCTATGACTGTTTTCACAGATAAACCAATCTTATTTTTTAGAAGTTGTAGTTTGACACAACATTAAACAATTCACACGGCAATATGAATGCAAATTGTGAGGAACTTATTGCAATAATTATATATTTATGATCCATCTGTTTTCTGAGGTGTTGTTTTCTCAGAGTTGTGCATCTTTTTAGCAAATATGCATCTTTATTAACATCTCTGGACAATAACAAGTACTCTGATATTTGCGTGATACCTGACTCAGTCCACCATGCCACTACCTGGATTACCTGCCCAAAGTACCTGTTCATAGAAAATAGGTGCAGGAGGAGGCCATTTGGCCCTTCGAGCCAGCACCACCATTCATCGTGATCATGGCTGATCGTCCCCAATCAATAACTCGTGCCTGCCTTCTCCCCATATCCCTTGATTCCACTAGCCCCTAGAGCTCTATCTAACTCTCTCTTAAATCCATCCAGTGATTTGGCCTTCACTGCCCTCTGTGGCAGGGAATTCCACAAATTCACAACTCTCCGGGTGAAGACGTTTTTTCTCTATTCAGTCGTAAATGGCCTCATCTTTATTATAAGACTGTGGCCCCTGGTTCTGGACTCGCCCAACATTGGGAACATTTTTCCTGCATCTAGCTTGTCCAGTGCTTTTATAATTTTATATGTTTCTATAAGACCCCCCCCTCATCCTTCTAAACTCCAGTGAATACAAGCCTAGTCTTTTCAATCTTTCCTCATATGACAGTCCAGCCATCCCAGGGATCAATCTCGTGAACCTACGCTGCACTGCCTCAATCGCAAGTATGTCCTTCCTCAAATTAGGAGACCAAAACTGTATGTAATACTCCAGATGTGGTCTTACCAGACCCCTATACAACTGCAGAAGAACCTCGCTACTCCGAAACTGAAATCCTCTTGTTATGAAGGCCAACATTCCATTAGCTTTCTTCATTGCCTGCTGTACCTGCACACCAACTTTCAGTGACCGGTGTACAAGGACACCCAGGTCTCGCTGTACCTCCCTCTTACCTAACCTAACCCCATTGAGATAATAATCTGCCCCGTTGTTATTGCCACCAAAGTGGATAACCTCACATTTATCTATATTATACTGCATCTGCCACACATCACCCTGCAAACTCCTAACATCCTCTTCACAGTTCACACTGCCACCCAGCTTTGTGTCATCCGCAAACTTGCTAGTGTTGCTCCTAATTCCCTCTTCCAATTGATTCATATATATGGTAAACAGTTGCGGCCCCAACACCGAGCCTTGCGGCACTCCACTCGCCACTGCCTGACATTCTAAAAAGGACCCATTCACTCCTACTCTTTGTTTCCTGTATGCCAACCAATTTTCTATCCACGTCAACACCCTACACCCAATACCATGTGCTCCAATTTTAGTCACCAGTCTCCCATGCGGGACCTTATCAAAGGCTTTCTGAAAGTCTAGATACACTACATCCACTGGCTCCCCTTCATCCATTTTACTTGTCACATCCTCAAAAAATTCCAGAAGATTAATCAAGCAAGATTTTCCTTTCATAAATCCATGCTGACTTGGACTAATCCTTTTACTGCTATCCAAATGCCCCATTATTACCTCTTTAATAATTGACTCCAGCATCTTTCCCACCACCAGTCAGGCTAACTGGTCTGTAATTCCCCGTTTTCTCTCTCGCTCCTTTCTTGAAATGTGGGATAACATTAATTATCCTCCAATCCACAGGAACTGATCCTGAATCTATTGAACATTGAAAAATGATCACCAATGCGTCCACTATTTCTAGAGCCACCTCCCTGAGGACCCTGGGATGCAGACCATCAGGCCCAGGGGATTTATCATCCTTCAGTCCCATTAGCCTACACAATACTATTTCTCGCCTAATGAAAATTTATTTCAATTCCTCGACCCCCTTAGATCCTCTGTCCTCCAATTGGGAGATTGTTTGTGTCTTCCTTAGTGAAGACAGATCTGAAGTACCTGTTCAACTCTTCAGCCATTTCCTTATTTCCCATAATAATTTCACCCGTGTCTGCCTTCAAGGGACCCACTATTGACTTTGCTATTCTTTTTCTCTTAACATATCTAAAGAAGCTTTTACTGTCTTTCTTTACATTCCTGGCCAGCTTCCCCTCGTACTTAATCTTTTCAGCCCGTATTGCCCATTTTGTTTCCTTCTGTTGTCCTATGAAAGTTTCCCAATCCTCTGGCTTCCGGCTACTCTTTGCTGTGTTATACATCTTTTCTTTTAGTTTTATTCTATCCCTAACTTCTCTTGTCAGCCACGGTTGCCTCCTACTCCCCTTGAAATCTTTCTTCCTTTTTGAAATGAAATGATCCTGCGTCTTCCAGATTATGCCAAGAAATTCTTGCCATTGCTGTTCCACCGTCATTCCTGCTAGTATTCCTTTCCAGTCTACCTTGGCCAGCTCCTCTCTCATGCCTTCATAGTCATTCCTGCTAGTATCCCTTGCCAGTCTACCTTGGCCAGCTCCTCTTTCCTGCCTTCATAGTCCCCTTTGTTCAACTGTTCACCAGCCATTCTTTTCCTAATTGTAGAGGCACTCCATGAGGCAGAGCAGGTGTCCTGCAACCACTAAGCCTCAGATCCTGAATAACCCAATCCATCCACTTAGAAAACCCTGTTGACTCTTAGTGAATGAATTATTTGAAAGATTTCAAAATGCCTTTAACATCAAAGAACAATTAAAAACTATTCAGATAGAAGTAGTCATTGAAATAAAATTAAAATTCCTCAATTGAAACATTAGAACAAAGTAAAATAATTCAATTGCCTGTGCTTACTTGGGGATGACTGATCATTTGCTAACCTGCCCTGGCATGGAGTTGAAGGGGAGGGAGCTGCTCAGCCGATTGGACATCCGGTGGCGCTGTTGCTAGCTGCCTCCGCCCACGGTCTGGCTGTCTCTTTTTATTTTGTTATGTTTACAGTGTGTTTTTTTTGTTTTTTTCGGTATTTTATGTGGGTGGAAGCGGGTAGGGTAAGGGGGAAACTGTCCTTCAGTCGCTTCCTGGCGAGGATGCAGCTATTATCTGAGTCGCGTCCTCGCCCCCCCCCCTCACGGCCTACCAGCTGGATTGGTGCGGCCTTTCCTGCCGGACCAGACCAGAGCTTCATCAGCGGCGGCGAGGCGTTGGAAACATCGCGGAGCGAGCGAGGCCTTCCTGGGATCGCCGCTTGGAGCTCCGGAGTGCTGGGCCGCTGCTCCAACATCGCGGAGCTGTGGGTGCGGTGCTCACAATGTGGGCGGCACTGACTTTACATCGCGGAGTCCAGGGTCCCTTTGCCGGGGGTCGCCAGCGCGAATCTCCGCCCATTGCGGCCTGTGGACATCGGGAGCCGCGGACTCCGGTGGATGGTGGCTGACGAGGTGTTCCCGGCGAGAAGGCCTGAACATCGGGCCGCCTGTAGCAGTGACTATGGTGTGCTCGGGAGACCCCGACCACGGGTGAACATTGGGGAACTTCGGCGAGGAGGTTGACTGGACTTTGGTTCCTTCCCTCACAATGGGGAACTTTGGTGTCGCTGTGGGGATGTTTGTGTTGTGGACTACTGTGTTCTGTGTTTTTTTAATTTTTTTTTTTTGTATGACTGTAAGGGAAAAATAATTTAGTTGTCTCTTCATTGAAGACAATGACAATAAATTAAATCAAATCAAATCAAATCAAGCAGTGTTCCACCAGGTGACTTCATGACCAGTCCAATGGCACAGCAGGAGCTTTGCTCATTTTGGACTTGCATTTGGCCAAATTTGTGCAGAAACCTGAGAGAACTGCATTCACAGACTCAGTTTCCCTAATCAACAGCTGCCAGTCAACTATATTCAGTGGATCACCTGTGTTGCATCTGTCATCTTAATTCCCTTCAGTTTGCTTGTAGTAATGCCTCAATAAAGTGATATGACTCTCCTGCATCTGAAAGTAGTGCAATATATTTTGCTACAAAGTGATAGACACTGTAATAATACATGGTAATCAATTTCTTACCATTAACCCAACATTTTTGATGATGAATTTTATATAGCCTCCTGCTACTTCCTTTTCCCCTGAGATGTTACAGGAGCCTGTTCTTACTATAGGAAAGAAATACATGAAGTTTTGCATCAATCATCCAAATAAAATTTGAGCATGTTTAAAATATTATCAAAGAAAATTTGTCTGCACAATTGGTTTGAATGGATGAGTTCATTCTCAATCTTTGCCTTGCTCAGCAACAGACATTAGCCTACATTTTGGTTATGTTTGATATCAACCAGTGTTAGAGAGGAACCTCGACCCACTACAGTTTGCCTACCATCGCAACAGGTAGGATGCAATCTCACTGGCTCTCCACATGGACCACATGGACAATAAAAACTCTTACGTCAGACTGTTGTTTATAAACTACAGCTCGGCATTCAATACCATCATCCCCTCCAAGCTCGTTGCTTCTTGGCCTGGCCAAGCTGGCCATCGTGAGTCACGGCGCTAGGCAGAAGATGGCTCTGCCCGAGCCAGCAACCTGCCCCTTTTCCGGGGTTAGGTCCGTGCCTGGGTGGTGTTAGAGAGGGACTACGCGCTGTCCACGGATTCCCTGGGGGATTTCCAGGACAGCTGGGCACCACGGGGGGTTGAATGCATCCTTGACAAGAAGTGTAAGAGTTGTATAATAGTTTATTGTTTGTCCTGTTTTAATGTGATGGGCTCTCTTTTGTTTAAGTAAGTAAGTTTATTGGCCAAGTATTCACATACAAAGAATTTGCATTGGTGCTCCGCCCACAAGTAACAACATGACATACAGTGACAGTTACGAATGACTTAGAAAACACTAAACATTAATAATCCTCGACTTCCTCATCCACAGACCACAGTCTGTTTGAATTGGCAGAAATACTTCTTCCTCATTAACAATCAGTACGGGAGCACCTCAAGGCTGCGTGCTCAGCCCCCTGCTCTACTCACTCTATTCTCATGACTGTGTATCCGGACATAGTGTGAATTCCATCTTCAAGTTCACCGATGACACCACCGTTGTTGGATGAATTACAGATGGTGATAAGTCAGAGTATAGAGTGAGATTGACAGATTGACCAAATGGTGCCAGCACAACATCCTGGCTCTCAATATCAGTAAAACCAATGAACTGATTGTGGACTTTGGAAGAGGAAGGATGAGGACCCACAATCCTGTTCATATCATGGTGGGGAGAGTGAATAACTTCAAATTCCTGGGCGTGCATATTTCCAAAGATCTTTTCCTGGATCCAGCACACTGATGCAATTATAAATAAAGCACATCAATGCCTCTACTTCCTGAGAAGATTCAGAATGTCAAAGAGGATTTCCTTGAACTTCTACAGGTGGACAGTTGAGAGCATAGTGACTGGTTGCATCATGGCCTGGTTCGGCAACTTGAACGCCCGGGAGCAGAAAAGACTGCAAAACGTTGTGAACACTGCCCAATCCATTAGCGGCTGACCTCCCCACCATATATATATATATATATTCAGATAATTTTCAGATAAGCCGATTTCGGACTCCAGTGGGTAAATCTCTACCGGAATATGTAAAAATGTTACGGTTAGCACGGCGTTTTTTTCGAGAAGTGACAACACACAAACAAATAAGTACACACACACACACGCACACACACACACACACACACACACACACACACACACACACATCCACATACAAGATCAGACTTTTAATAGTTTTATATATAAGGTACTTATCGACCTTAAAGAAGTTCATACTATTATGAGAGGCATAGATAGCATGTACAGTTATTTATCCCAGGCTGTAAATGTCAAAGACTCGAGAGCATTGCTTTGTAAAAAGTGCAAACTTTAAAGGAAATGCATAGAGCACATTTTTTACACATTAGCTGGTGAGTCGCAGGAACACGCTGCCAGGGATGGTGGTGGAGGCAGATACGATAGTGGCATGTAAAAGACTTTTGGATAGGCACATGATTATGCAGGGAATGGAGCGGTATGGATTATGTGCAGATAGATGACATTAGTTTAGCTTGGCATTATGGTCAACACAGACATGGTGGGCTGAAGGGCCTGGTGCAGTGCTGGAGTTTGCTATGTTCTATGATTGGAATGTGTCAGCTTGGATTTATAAACAGGAAACATGTCTGTCGTCACAATTCACAACTCTTCAATCCTTCTGGCGTTTCTTTCATCTCAGGCTTTTGCCTATCAAAACCTCCTCACCAGTGTCATCAGTGTTCACCTATTACCTGCTATCCTTTTTCCTACACCTCTTCTCTTCAAGCTTTCTTCCACTACACCCCCCCCATCCACCACCACCCTACCCCCGCCCCCCTGCAATCAATCTGAAGAAGGGTCCCGACACAGAACTTCACCTATCCATGTTTTCCAGGATGCTGCCTGACCTGTTCAGTTACTCCAGCACTTTGTGTCTTGACATGTTTCAGAAACCTGTTAACATTTTTGAGGTTTTTACTAGCAGAATAGAGAGACGGAACCCGTTGAACCAGTTTGGCCTTTTGAAAGACCTACAGCAGGGTGCCACTCGTGGGATTATTAGATACATTTGAATGCCACAATACTGAAGATAATGTACATAGAACCATATTGCTCAAGAACAGGCCCTTCAGCCCACAATGTCTGTGTTGAATACGAGGCCAAGACCAATTCTTATCTGCTTGCACATAATCCATATCCATCCATTTCCAATGTATTCCCTGTAATGGCGGTGCTGGCTCAAAGGGCCGAATGGCCTACTCCTGCACCTATTGTCTATTGTCTATTGCATATCCAAATACCTATTAAAAAGTCTCTTAAATGCCACTATCATATATGCCTCACCATCCTCACATCTCCTTTAATAATTCTCCTCTCATGTTAAAGCTATGCCCTTTACTATTTGATATTTCCATCCTGGGACAAAGCTTCTGACTGTCTTTCTTATATATGCCTTTCATAATTTGATATGCTTCCACCAGGTCTCCCTGCCATCTCCAGCGTTCCAGAGAAAACAATCCAAATCTGTCCAACCTCTCCCTGTAGCTAATTCCCCCTAATCCAGGCAACATTCTGATCAATCTCCTCTGCACTCTTTCCAAAGCCTCCACATCCTGGAGGATGATGGGACGACCAAAACTGCATGCAATACTCCAAATGCTCGAAATGCGGCCTAACCGAAGTACCATAAAGCTGCATTATGACTTACTTGATGCTCCAACCTATGTTCATTATTTACCTCTATCTACTTGTGTTGCTAATTTCATGGAGTTATGGACTCCAAGATCCCTCTGTACATCAATGCTGTTAAGGTTCATGTCATTAATTATATATCTTCCCTTTACATCGACCACCCAATGAGCAAAACCTTACACGTGCGGATTAAACATCCAGCATTTTTCAGCCCATTTCTGTAGCTGATCTATATCCCACTGTATAATTTGACAACCTTCCTCAGAGTCCGCGACCCCAGCAATCTTGGTGTCATCAATGAGCATACGAACTAACTCTCTACATTTACGTCCATGTCATTTATATATATCACAAACTGCTGAGGTTCCAGATTAGATCCCTGCAGAACTCCACTGGTCATAGACTTCCAGTGTGATTATTATCCTTCCACCACAACCCTCCGACTTCCATTAGTAACCCAGTTTTGAATCCATGCAACCAAATCGCTGTTAAGGGCCTGTCCCACTTGGCCATCATTTGCGCCTCATTTAAGGGCCTGTCCCACTGTACGAGCTAATTCAAGAGTTCTCCCGAGTTTCCCCTGATTCGAACTCGGAGAATTACGGTAATAGCCGCTCATAGGTACTCGGGGCTCTCGTGGACATTTTTCAACATGTTGAAAAATCTTCACGAGTCTTCACGAGTTTACCGCGTTTCCCTGGTACCTGCGGTTAGCGTTATGAGCCGCTAAGAGAGGTCCCGAGCTCCGACGTACCCGCTACGTACATTCTACGTGCTTACCACGAGTTTGATTTTTTTTTAAACTCAGGAGAGCTCGTGAATTACCTCGTACAGTGGGACAGGCCCTTTACGCGTCATATGTAAAATAGGTAGCCGCGTCGTTATGCGCGACATCGCGCGCAAATCACGCGTCATCATGCCGTCTGTGTGCACGTGACGTCATTAGAATACCCAGCGGTGCGCGGTGACGCATGGTTACGCAAGGTGACGTAACCATGCATCACCACGTGATACACGTGAGACGTCGGGATGCCAGCGTGTGACACCAATGCGTCAGCGTGCATACGCAATATGTCATGCAGGTGGCGCACGAAGATTTCATGCAGCACGAAATCCTGGAGCGCCGCGCGATACCGCGCGTAACTCCACACTCCTCCAGGCCTCTCCATGCGCCCGTCCCGCTCTACCCACACGCTACCCGTGCATCACAATGTGACGACCACATTTTTGGAGGTCATGTAAATGGCGCGCAAATGACGGCCAAGTGGGACTGGCCCTTTAATCCCATGCATCTTAATCTTCTGGATCAGCCTACAATGAAGAACTTTTACCAAATGCCATACTTAAATCCATGTAGACAATTTCCACCACCCTATCCTCGTCAACCACCTTTGTCACATCTTAAAATAACAAAATCATGTTAGTAAGACATGTCCTGCAGAGTACAAAGCCCATGCTGACTGTCTCTAATTAACTCATTCTTTTGCAAATGAGAATATTCTATCCCAAAGAATCTTCTCCAATAAATTTCCTATAATTGATACGAGACTCACCAGCTTATAATTCTTTCTATTTGTTTCTGAAATAAAGGAACAACATTAGTTACTCTCCAGTCCTCCGAGACCTTGCCTGTGGCAAATACCTTTGTCAAGGCTCCCACAATCTCCTCTCTTCCTTCAATTAATAATCTATATAACTAAAAGTCTCATCTTGACCACTTCCTGTCTGCCCTGTAGATTGATTTGAGAAAAAACACTACCATATATCGCTGTGATTTTTGGCCATCACTCACAGTCCTCCTCCACTGAGGCAGCACTGAGGGATTTTCCGATCAATGAAAAATAAAACACTTATGAATGTTTAAAAAATCTTGAGATCAGCTGATTGGTCCTCTTGCCTGTCAATCACCATGAAGAAGGTAACGCCCCTTCCGGGGGGGGGGGCAGGACTATAAAACTCCAGATGCATGGACGTGAGTCAGTCATTCTGGAAGATCGCGAGGGAGAGTCCACAACTGTGATTCTAAGCTGTGAATCAACTGAACTGTGAGTCTGCAATGCACTTGCAATAAATGATTTGTTAGACCTTAATGACAATGCAATGAGTTGTTTGGCAATTTCGTGGCCTGCACTCTGCTTCAAATGCTGTGAAATTGAATGTGGTAGCCTGCACTGCTTGAAATGCTGTGAAATTGAATGTGGTGGCCTGCACTCTGCTTGAAATGCTGTGAAATTGAATGTGGTGCCTGCACTCTGCTTGAAATGCTGTGAAATTGAATGTGGTGGCCTGCACTCTGCTTTTAATGCTCTGAAATTGAATGTGGTGGCCTGCACTCTGCTTGAAATGCTGTGAAATTGAATGGTGCCTGCACGCTGCTTGAAATGCTGTGAAATTGAATGTGGTGGCCTGTACTCTGCTTGAAATGCTGTGAAATTGAATGTGGTGGCCTGCACTGTGCTTGAAATGCTCTGAAATTGAATGTGGTGGCCTGCACTCTGCTTGAAATGCTATGAAATTGAATGTGGTGGCCTGCACTCTGCTTGAAATGGAATTTCAAGGAATAGCCATGAGTGAACTGTCAGTCCACCAGCCCTGAGTGACTGATCTGCCAGCCCACCAGCCCAGAATGACTGAGCTGCCAGCCCACCAGCCCTGAGTGACTGAGCTGCCAGCCCACCAGGCCTGAGTGACTGAGCTGCCAGCCCAAGAGTCCATTCTTCCCACAATGGCTGGACTAGCCCTCTGGAAACCAGTCACTTCGGACCACAACACCCATACTAGTGCTCCAGAAAGCCCCAACGCCCCCCACTGGCCACCAATATTGGAATTGGTGGAGAGGTGGAATATTGTGTTGGGGGACCAGCCCTCGCGTGTGAGCATGGCCACTTAGTCTAGTATGGGATAAATCCCATCAGGTCCTGGGGATTTATTCACCTTAATACTCTTCAAAAGCCCTAACACCTCCTCTTTCTTAATCTCAAACTGCCCTTGCATTACAGTATTCTCCACACTAATCTCACTGTCCTCCACGTCATTCTTCTTGGTGAAAACAGATGCAATATTCTCTTTTAGTACAGCATCTACATCCCCAGACTCCAAGCACACATTCCCTCCTTTATCCCTGAGTGGCCCTACCATCTCCTGGTTACCTTCTTGTTTTTAATATAGTCCTTTTGTCCCTTATAATTGCCCCACTTGAATTATTTCCTCCATGAATGGGGATCAACTGTAATATATCCAAATGTATTGATGATACAAATCTAGTTGGCAGTGTGGACAATGTTGAGGGTGCAGCGATCCTCCGGTCCGGCTTGTGGACAAAAACATAACAGATGGAACAATGTGTAAACTGTGAGATCTGCAATTTGGTTGGAAAAATTGGAAAAGGACTGTTTTTGAAAAACCAAGAGATTGAGGGAGTGAATATTCAGAAAGACCTAAGGTGTTCTTGTGCATAAATAATTGGAAATTCAAATGATATTTTAGCTTCTGTGGCAAGATGATTTGAGTACAGGAATAGAGATGTCTTGCTCCAATTATATGGACAATATCCAAAATATTATGTACAGATTGGTCTCCCTACTTAAGGAAGGATATGCTTGCTGAAGCGGGAATCGGATAAAGGTTCATCATATTGAATCCTGGATAGGAGGGTTGTCCCTTGAGGCAAAGGCTGGCTCTACACCCTCTAGATCTTAGAAAAGTAAAAAGTTGTATAAAAGGTCATTGATACCATTTTTAAAAATGAATAGGTTGACGTTTCTCTTGGCTGAGGATATCAAGAACTGGATCATAATCCAAAAATAAGCTGTTGCAATGAGAAGAAATTTCTTCGCCTGAGGTAGTGAATCTTAGGAATTCTCACCCTAAGGTGGCTATGTTGATCTACACTGCTAGATTTATAGACACTAAGTGGTCGATAATCAAGAGGTCCTGGAATTAGTGCAGGAAAGTAACAGCAAGGTAAAAGGCCGTCCATGATTTCAATGAATTGAGATGCAGAAGTGAGGAGCTGAATGGCCTATTGGTGATTCTATTCTCTATAATGTATGTTCTGCTGTGCACATGTGGACACACATACATGGTGTAAGATGTACATACAAGACAGATAAAACACTTATGTACGAACACACTATCAAAGTTCTAAGGGTTAAAAATATCAGTAAAGGTCAATGATGTCACAGACTGTTTTTTATGTTTTATGTTAAATTCTTTAATCTTGTGTTTTATTCTTTTTGATGTGCTGCAAATGGCAACTCAAATTTCACTACACCAATAGGTGTACGTGACAATAAATGACCTTTGTCCTTTGCCCTTGACTTCATGGGCCGAAGGACCTATTCCTTTGCTGTATTGTTCTATCGAATCTGAAATAAAGACCCAGAATTAACTGCACTTACCAGTCAGACTCAAGTCAAAATCTTTGCATGTCTTGTAATAGACATTTCTAATACTGATGTTTAATTCTGCAATTATGTATTTTTTTTCAAGTAAGGTTATACTTTCTCTGCGTCTTGTCACTAACCAACACTGATAAACAAGAATAGTCTGATAAAATGATCTCTGTGAATTAATAGACAGCTCTTTATTTTTAAAAAGGCTGCCATTTACATAAATATGCATGCTTGCAGCCATATTTCAGAAGGCACTTATAAACCTGTCATTTACAAAAAATCACTGCCACCTGAAGACACGATGATGGATTAGGTAATGGGATGAAATGATTGTTCTGGGTGGAGGAACAAAGAGAAGCAATGTTGCCCAATAACAGGTCAGCTTGTTGCTGGTGGAGAGCAGTGTGAACTTGCCAGCAATACACAGACCATGAACCAATCAGCTTCCCTGCATTTGCTGGATCAACTTCCTGTCTGGATCCAAAATGGCCAACGTGGTTGCAGGGGCTTGGACAATGTAAATTCTCAGAACAAGTCCCAACAATGAAATGGCTGAGAAATACTTGGGCAGCTGCAGATGAAAAGCAAAAACACATGCTGGGCAACAAACAAGAAACCTTGGATGTGGCGGTCTAAAATGCAGAAAGAAATGGTGGTGAAGAAGGCGAGGGTGATGGAGATGATTAGGATGTGGGTGAGATGATTTTGAGATGGATTGGTGGGGTGGGTCACATTGAAGAGAGACTAGGATCAATCAACAAGAAAAAGATCCTGTAGATTTACCTGAACGATATTGACTGGTAGAACATAAAGTGCTTATGTGGTTCCTGGGTTTTTCAGAAACAAAAACATATTATTATCAATTAGATACATTCTCTTATCATTCATCAGCTGCAGTCACAATTTCTCCTTAAACAATACACACATGCAGTTTTTGATAGGCTGTTACAGGTTACCTATGGACATTACCAGTGGCCTGGTTTCGCTTCCATATGTCTTCCTTGGTAAACGGAAATGCTGGGATAGAAATCTTTTGAGAACCCGAATCTACATTTACTAATGTCACTTAGCAAATAAAGGTAGAGATGCAAAGATGATAGGTGATCTCACGTCCAAAACATTCCAGTGTTCTCCACCACATTATTATTATTCAATTTTACACTAGATGTGAAAGATAATTTGTTCCTAAGTATTTGGCAGTAGTAGCAATTAGACATGGAATATGATTGTAGGTAGGCTTTCCAGCAGCTCTCCCCTGAGTTCAGTCTTAAACTGTGTAGGTGGGGAAACCAGCTAAGTTTCACATAAAAACACAACACAGAAATGTCTTATAATTTTCATTAAAACCAGACCAAATGCAACGAAAAATATAATACAAATACAGGCACTAAACATAAAATTCTGTTATATTAAATTCCTGGGGGTTAACACCTTGGATGGCCTGTCCAGGACCCAGCACATAAACCAAGTACAAGGACCCAAACCATACGACCAAAACACCAAGCATCCCCTGCATCTTAATCTTCTGGCATGCGGCACTTTATCAAATGCCTTATTAAATTCATGTCTTGTCATTTCTTTGTCGATCACCATTGTTACCTCCTGAAAAAAAAAAATTAAGTTATTGAGACATGGCCTGTAGCATATGAAGCTATGATGACTGTCCATAATTAATACATTCTCTTCCGAATGGGAGTAAATCCTATCCTGAGGAATCCTCTCCAATTGCTGCCCTACCATGACATGAGGCTCACCAACATATATTTTGCTTGATTCGCTCTACTTTGTTCCCTACGCAAAGGAACAACATTGGCTACTCTCCAGTCCTCTGGGACCTCGCCTGTAGCCAGAGAAGGTGTAAAGGGCCTGTCCCACTTAGGCAATTTTTCAGCGGACTCCCGGCGACTGTCAGGCGACTCGCCTGAAAAACTGGGAACTGGAATTGCGACTGTCAGAGTGGAACACACAAACACATCGCAAAGGCGAGGGCCGGGGAAAGCGCTGTCTGAAATTCACACAGTGCAAATCCAAGGTGATACAGACATACACCACGATGAACAGGAAGGTTAAGACAGCTAACACAGTGTACGGTAAGTCCTTTAAAAGAGGGTGGGTGAAGGAGTGTAGACACTTTTAAGAAGCCAGACAACTTTTAAGAGGCCAGAGATACACAGCTGTGAAGTTCGGCGGGCATTTAACATTACCGGTCGGTTATCATTGGATTTGAAAACACGTGCTTACGTTTTTTTTCCCCAATGAGCCAATGAAAATGAAAAATCAGCAAAGGTGATTAACTAAAGCTACCTACGACTACCTCGACTACCCATAACTACATAGCGACCCCACTACAACTGCACCTACGACTACAGGATTATCGATTTTCTCCATGGCGTTGAAAAGTTGAAAAATTTTCGGTGACCATACTGAGGCCGCAACTAGTTCCCAGAATGCGGGAACTCCTCGCAACCATGAAGGAGACTCACCAGAGCCCACCAGCAAACATGTGGCAACCATGTGGCGATCATGTGGTGAGCGCAGAGTCTCCTACACTCGTCTAAAAAGTCGCCTAAATGGGGCAGGCCCTTAAAGATTTTTGTCAAGGCTTCTAGAATCTCGGTTCTTGCCTCTCTTAATAACCTGGAATATAACCCATCAAGCTCTGGGTATTTATCCATCTTAATGATTATCCGAGCTCCAGTACTGTAAATTGCTCGTTCTAAGCTTCCCCCCAGTCTAGTTTCAGTCAAAAACCACTGAATCAAGCACTTGATCAACTAATCTTTATTTTAACAATACACAATTACAGTTCCCTCCACTGTACCTAACCACCGCGTATCTGCCTGTTCAAGCCCTCTAGGTCTCGCTCAAACCAAGACACTCCAGAAGGTCACGCAGTCCTAAGCCCTCTCCCAAAAGATTGATGCAGGACCTCGTGGCAGCGGACTTTTATAGGTCCCCGGAACTTGAGGGGTCGAACCACATGGGGGTGGTCTCTTTACAAGCCAATTACAGATATCAATTAACCCCATACATAACAGACATTTCCCTAACCCAATAATACAGCAGCAAATACATTGTATTCAAACAGGGTTTCTCAGGGAAGCAAACAAAGCAACATTTACCCTGATCTGCAAGAAAACCAGACAAGGCTCAATACCTCATCCAATCAACATTAGGCAAAGTGAAACTCTGCATCATTATTTACAATTATTTATAAAGTGTATGTCTGGTTTGCAGTCATCCAATCCATTCTATGCATTTTGCAACTAATTGACAGGGTCTGCAGAAGTTCCCATTCCCTTCCTGCAGCTTGGATCTAGGCTCTAGACAAACTGGCACCACTCTGCAGCTTGTCCCAATTCCACAGAGAGCACTTCCAAATTGACCAAATCTCCCAGCAGCCCTGAAGCTTTTACCCAATTTTAAAGTCCTAGTCTCTCCAATCGGGCCAGGATTAACAATACCACCTCCTTCTTGATCTCAAACTGCCTTTGTATATTAGTATTCCCCACACTGATCTCAACGTTCCTCCAGGTTATTCCCTTTGGTAAATACAGATGTAAAGTAATCTTTTAGTACCTCATCTATAACCTCTGATTCCAAGCACAAATTCACTCCCTTTACCCTTTAGCGACCCTACTGTCTCCATATTACCCTTTTGTTTGTAATGTACATCTAAAAACACTTGTGTTTTCCTTTAATCCGACCCACCAAAGTAATTTCATGGCCAATTTTGATCCTTGCAATCATCCACTTGAATTGTTTCATATCTTTCCTACTTGCTTTATATTCCTCAAATACCCTGTCTGATTCCATCTTTTTAAACCTTACATAAGCTTCCATTTCCTTTATATATATATATATATATATATATATATATACTAGACTAAGTGGGACCCGTTGGGTCCCAGCTTCACATGGGAGGGCTGGTCCCTGATCGCAATTTTCCACCTCTTCACCAATTCCAATATTGGTGGCCAGTGGGGGGGGGGGGCTTTCTGGAGCACTAGTATGGGTGTTGTGGGCTGAAGGGTCTGGTTTCCAGAGGGCTGGAATGGACATTGTGGGCCAATGGTTTCTTGGGCTGGTGGCTCAGTCACTCAAGCTTGGTGTGCTGGCAGCTCACTCACTCACGGCTTGGTGGGCTGGCAGTTGACTCATGGCTATTCCTTGAAATTCCACTTCAGGCAGGGTGCAAGGCTGTCAAGCGCGTGCAGTTTCATGCCACTTCAGGCAGGGTGCAAGGCCACCAAGCGCAATCGCAGTTTCATGCTACTTCAGGCAGGGTGCAAGGCCGCCAAGCTCAAGTGCAGTTTCATGCCACTTCAGGCAGGGTGCAAGGCCGCCAGCGCAAGTGCAGTTTCATGCCACTTCAGGCAGGGTGCAAGGCCGCCAAGCGCAAGTGCAGTTTCACGCCACTTCAGGCAGGGTGCAAGGCCGCCAAGTGCAAGTGCAGTTTCACGCCACTTCAGGCAGGGTGCAAGGCCGCCAAGCACAATTTCATGCCAGTTCAGGCAGGGTGCAAGGCCGCCAAGCTCGTGCACTTTTCAATAAGGCAACGCAATAAGGCCAAAGGCAACTTTAGCATTTTGAAACCAATGGCAACTTTAGCACTTTCAAACCAAAGGCAACTTTAGCATTTTCAAACCAAAGGCAACGTTAGCATTTTCAAACCAAAGGCAACTTTAGCATTTTCAAACCAAAGGCAACTTTAGCATTTTGAAACCAAAGACAACTTTAGCATTTTGCAACCATAGACAACTTTAGCATTTTGCAACCAAAGGCAACTTTAGCATTTTCAAACCAAAGGCAACTTGAGCATTTTCAAACCAAAGGCAACTTTAGCATTTTTCAAACCAAAGGCAACTTTAGCATTTTCAAACCAAAGGCAACTTTGGCGTTTTCAAACCAGAGGCAACTTTAGCATTTTCAAACCAAAGGCAACTTTAGCATTGTCAAACCAAAACACACTTTTGCATTTTCAAACCAAAACACACTTTTGCATTTTCAAACCAAAACACACTTTTGCACTTTCAAACCAAAACACACTTTTGCATTTTCAAACCACATTATGGGCCTCACAGGTCAGTAAAACCACTCACAGTTTAGTAGACATGTGTTCAGTGTTATTCACAGCTCAGACTGAGAGTCGTGACCTCCCCCTTCCGCATCTTGCACAGAACTGAGGCACCTCCACACTTCTGGGTTTTATAATCCCTCCCCCTCCCATCAGAAGGGGCGTGGCCTTCATGGCATGATTGACAGGAGAGAGAATCTCAACATTTTTTAAACATTAATAAGTCTTTTACTTTTCATCGATGAGAAAAATCCTCTTGTCCTTGTTCTGAGTAAAAGCCCTGTCTCACTCTGCGAGCTGACCCACGAGGTACCCCGAGTGAAAGACTCGTCGAAGTGCACGAGATTCCAAGTGTATAATCAAGAGTTTAACCGCGTTCCCACGGGTATGACTAAGTTTGCCGTTTACTTGTCATTTCTGCGATGTTCCAAGTTCGTCTCCCGAGTTACCAAGTTCCTCTCCCGAATTACTTTTGAGCCAACCGTGAATGAAGTCTGTTTTAATAAGCAACAGTGTTAAAGAAGATCTCCATCCTGCGGCTTTGAGTTAAGATAGAATTCAGCGCGGCCGCATCTATTGATATGATATACAAAGGGAAAATGCGCACCGTCCAGTGCCAGAGCAGTTATACTTATGATTTGTTTGAAACAATAGCAGTGAGGAAGAAGCATTCTCACGTCTACACCAGTGATAAACCGTACAACTGTAAAGTTAGAGGCTGCGACAAGTCATACACTCACCCTAGTTCTCTTCGCAAACACATGAAAGTTCACTGCAAATCTCCTCCCCCTCCCGCTAGCTCAGGCTATGAGCTTTCAAACACATCCCTGGGGATGGTGTCCTCAGCCGCAGAGACAGTCAGGGGCCGCACTGCCAGCGTGTCCTCGCAAGTAACTAACCTCAACGAATGGTACGTCTGTCAGGGAAGCGGGGCGGCCAACAGCCTGCACGCACCTTCCAACAATGGCACCTCGTCCGACACCGAGGATGAGGAAGTTTACACGAACTCTGATCCCAGAACTATGCTCTGACATAGGTGCGTTGGAGAAGTGTGCAAGTGGGCAAGAGTCAACGCAGGGTTAGTGGCAATGGAGCCCATCAACTAAAGGCAGCTAGGATGTCCAATGATGACCATCTTACACCAGCTAGATTCAAACCTCGTAGGAAATGAATTTAAGGGCTAAGTATCGGTTCTTAGGCAACTTTTTGGCCTCCGTGTCAGTCAGAATTATTGTGTGTACTTCGAGGTAAAAGAGAATCACTATCTCATTTACTTTCAGACTATAGATATTGATTTTCTGAAATCAGACTGACTTAGACGCTTCTTGGAGGTGATACATACATAGCCGATCTTTGCTTACTCCCAAATTAGAGACCATTGTCCGAAAGAAGGGAAATTCTACAATTCTGTGAAATCTTCATGACTACAATCCCTGGAGGGAATCAAAACGGCCATAGCCTTGTGTTCAGTGAAATGACACAGTGCCACCACGTTCGGCAACGAAGCACAAGCGACATTCTATTTACACATCCCTAACATACAAAGCTGAATTCGGACTTTCCTGCTATATGTGAAAAGAGTCTTCTATCAGTAAGAGTGAAACTCACAAGTACTCTATTTGACCCTGAAATCAGAATCGACAATATCTCAACCCTTAAATCCAAGAGCTCCAGGATTCTTTTGTGTGATCTTCTATCCGTCATGGTAAAGTAAAAAATCTCATATTTTACACATAATGATTCAGGCCTTCAGACAAACAAACTAAAGAGCACTAATATGTCCTTAGAGGCCAGAAGATGCAAAAATGATAGGCCCGTCCCTGTAGGATTTGTACATCATTGTTGTGGGCAGCAAGTCGTTGATGTAATCGTTAGCTATCTTAAGATTTTGTCCAGAAATGCTCTTTTATTTGTAAACTATAATTTATTTGCTGATGTGTCATATCTTTCTGCGATAGTACAGACACACCAAAGAATTATATTATTACGTTTGGTGCGGTTTGTGGTGTTTATGAATCTGTGGTTTCGTCAGACAATTTAATTTTTGATTAATTGAATGAAATGTAAAATGTGAAAAGTAAAATATGTGATTGTTTATTTCTACTGAGTGGTGGTTATTCGTTGTAACTACAGTATTGGTCCATGTTATGATCATGATGCATGTTGCAGTCATCTTGTATTTACCTTGCATTGACAAACGCCACCCAGAACTCCTGATTGAAAAAAAATGCAACAAAGACAGTTCCTTTATTGAAATGAATGGTTCACGTGTACTTTGTGTTTCAGTGAAAGAGGTTAAACCGTGTGACAGTGTATTTTCCAATTGTGAATAAAGAGATATTGTTTTTCCTCTGTTTTAATAATCGTATTCCATATTAAATGTCTAAATCATAACAAAATGTCAAAACGTGATTTTTTTGCGGGGTCTGCGGATGTAGCAACACTCAACTCGATCTTCGATAGTGAAGAATCGAGTAATCTCAGCCAATGATGGAAAGCCAGATGATTTCAGGCCCCGGGAGTGAGTTTTATGTTTATATGTTTATTGTTGCACAAGGACCTCTGCCTCTGTGCAAATATTTACCTGTTCAATGGCAGAATGGGAGAATGGGAGACATGTAAGAGGCAGGTTGAAGAAGCTACCTGGATACAATTGGCAGCCGGATGTAAAACAGTTCACAATATTATCTGTAATCGTTATTTGAAAACAACGTAATAAAGGCAAGCAAAAAAGTCACATTTGTTTTCGGAAATCAAAATGTTCTGGAGTCCAAAATTGCAGGGAAACTGGGAGATATATTGGTTGAGGCAAAATCAAGATTTAACGAAAATTCCCATTTTACAAATCCGGTCGCAGTACACGAATATACCGAACTGTTTTAATATCTCCACATTCAGTTGTAACCTCGCCCCACAAATGTTATACTTGATGATTTACATTTTACAGCAGCGCACAAAACCAAAATGCAGCATCAAAAACAATGCGGCAAAATACATCGTTTCCGCAATTTAATTTCTGATTGTCACAGTTCTAGATATGATGAAGTTTTTCAAAATTCATCATCTGTCTCAGAGGAACTGAATTTGTCTCTAGGATCATAATGGATATTTAAATTATTATCGTCGACTTTATGTACGTTATGGATGATATATCCCATGTACCGCTGATCGCGCTTCAGGGTCACCTTGTGAAGGTGGATATCATACCACCTAAAAGCGCTGGAGTTACACAAAGACGCAGCAGAAATTTGGAAATGTCATCCCATCACCCATTCCTTCTCCCCAGAGATGCTGCCTGCCCACTGAGTTAAAGAGTTCCCACGGTAGACTCACGAGTCACTAAGGTAAACGCACGGGCCACTACGTTCTTACAACGTGTTTAAATGTTTCAAATTTTAACCTCAAGAGTACATTTTACTCGTGGAAAAGTTTAAACATGTTTGAACTTTTTCAAGAGTTAACAAGTTTCACGGGTACCTGCCGTTAGCGCCAAGAGTCGCTAAGTTGCGTCCACAAGTTCCGACGTTCCCGCTACGTTAAGTGTACGTGATTACCACGAGTTAAATTTGTTTTAAATTCGGGGTACCTCGTGGGTCAGCTCGCACAGTGAGACCGGGGTTTTAGATGGCCAAAAATCACAGCCGTAGGTGGTAGGGTTTTTTCTAAAATCAATATGCAGTGCAAACAGGTAGTGGTCAAGATCAGAGTTTTAATTATATAGATATATATGTAGACATACATATATATCTATATAATGAAAACTCTGATCTTGCATGTGTTTATATTTATTTACATCTTACACACAACATATTCAAATCTTGGTCTGTTCAACATTTTTAGAGAACCATCCCTTCCATTTCCATTATGTGGCAATTTGTTTTAGTCTATATTATATTGCAAATTTCCCACTGCATTTATAACTGTAACATATACTTTAACATTGACCACATGGGTAATGATCACTTGATGCTGATGATTGTTTTCAAGTACACCAGCAATATATGTGGAGAAATTGTTGTATTTATAGCTCATGATTACAAATGCAGCTGTTGTTGCGTTATCATTAAATGGCAGTAACACCAATTGAATGGCCTAATTACTTTATGACCTGTTTCTGATCTGCAATGTGGGTCATAACTCTGAGAACATATTGAATTGGTCATATCCCACTGGAGCTCTTAAGTATAAAGCTAAGAAAAAAGATTGTAGCAAATTACTTTTTCTTTTGAACTAGTCCAGAATAGTTTAGCACAGTATAACACATGCTCTCTGCAACTGACAACTGACATTCCATTCTCTGATTATAGGGGTTGGACCCTGATTTATCCCAGTGCTGCTGTTCAAATTCTTTGCCTCGGTGGCTCTGCATGTTTGAATGTTGCTGGGAGAGAGGTTTGAAACAGGTTGTAAGAGTTAACCATCATACAAATTATGGGCAATCCATCTTCAAATACATATCAGAATCTCTCAGGCACAATAAATAAAGGCAATAATGTAAGCAACATAAACTTGCAAGGTCACATAAAAATGTGAGATCCAAAATTAATGAAAATAGATATGTTTTTAAATATTGGCTGAAAAGATAGTTTTTGTTGCTTTTACAGCCTCAGGTAGTGCACAGCTAGTGAAGTATTTATATTGGCACATATAGTCACAGCAAAGAGGCACAAACACATTGTGACTATCTGTAGACCAGATCTTATGCTGGTTGAAGGATAAATATATATCTGGACAGCAATGATAACTCCCTCATTCTTCTTTGAAATAATGCAATAGGAACATACATTCATCATGAAGCTGGGAGGAGACAGGGCCTTAGTTTAGCATCTTTTCTGAAAGGCAGATAATGCAACATCCATCAGTAGTACATGGAAGGGTCAACCAGAGTGTTTCTGCTTGTCTCTGGAGTGGGAAATGTACAATCATTTGACTCAGAAGTCAGAGGTGTCAGGGGCTGGTCAGTATCTTGCACCATCTGTTATACAATCTTGCTGAATGAGGGCATCCAAGTCTAGAGAGAATGTCATTCATCACCTTCTGAGATTGCAACAGGGATCTTTTATTCACCAACACAAAAACAATCAATCTCTACTTCTGTAATACTGTCTATTTTCAACCAGAAATTTTTTACATTTCGAATTTCAACTGTTTCGATCTTTGGCATACTGTTTCCTAACACCGCTATTTACTGCCAGAAATTGGTCTGGAATTGAAACGAGGACAGAGGATTTTGTTTCATCGATAAAAGCAACTAAAACTCGCAAAGAAATAAGCAAACAGGGAGGCAGCCTTATAGCAGGGATCAACAAATCTGAAGAGAGCAAAATGAATAGGATAATATCAAGAGTTAACAGGATTGGATATGCAATTCCATGCACCTGTTCATAGATCCATGTGATAAATAAGGATATTCAAGGTAAATGGCAAATTTCAAAATCAACCTAAATATATATTTCTTGTTACTTGCTTGATCTTTGATAACAATGGGCATTATGTTCTCAGAGGAAAGGTTGGTCTCTCTGCCAATGCAGTCTGAGATACCAGGTATTTACAACATACTGCTGTTAGTTGCATCTCACAGTACCAGCATATTCCTTTGGAGACTCAAGAGACTGCAGTTGCTGGAATCTGAAGCTAAACTCACCTGCTGGAGAAACTCAATGGTTAAGGCAGCATCTGTGGAAGGAAATGGACAGTTAACATTTTGGGTTAAGACCCTATTTCTATTTTATGAGGAAGGTGAATTTATTGTAGAAGTGATGGTCCCAGAACACTCCATAGGTAAGCATTTCAGCTTTCTTCAATTTAAAGTAACTGTTAGAACAAAACTCAAATTTACTGTTTCTTTGTGCTACCATTCCCCCTGCCAAAAGAAAACATACAAGATTACAAACTCTCACTTGCTAATCAGATTTTTAAAATATTGTACATCTTTAGATCAGAGAGATTAAATCCTGTTAAAAGCCTTTGACTGTTCAAACACTTGGGAATGGAGCATTTGGGTACACTGCTAGAGGCCTAGTCACTGCTCAGGGTTAACCCTCAGTAGAGGTGGATTCCACCTCACTGGCTCTTCATCCAGAAAGTGTGAACCCAGTCATGTGGGTGTGAGACTCGGTACTAGGCAGCAACCACAGGTCAGCTCATGAAAGAACTTGCTCAATGTGCTTTTCCTTTGTGACCAATATTGAATTTCTACTCCAATGCATTCACTTTACCATGCAGGAGAAAACCTCATCTGTGGTTTGATTGTCCTCATATACAATATGATTTGCCTGGACAACATGTAAAACAAAGTTTCCACTGTATTTTAGTACATGAAACCATAATAAATCAATACCAAAACCAATACCATTTAGGCAGAAAGTGCTGAACTTTAACTCTGCTTTGGTGTGGTCAATCAGCAGGAGAAAGGTTGAAACTTTGTAACAGAACATTTGTTAAGCCATCTTTAACCCAGCCACAATGTAAACATAATTTCTGCTTTCCTGAATGCAATTGTATGGGGGAGGAAATACATGGGAAATTAGAGAAATCAATTTTCATACCACTGGGTTGTTAGGTGCCCAAGCAAAATATGAGGTGCTGTTCCTCTAATTTGCATGTGGCCTCGCTCTGACAGTGGAGGAGGCCCAGGACAGAAAGGTTAGCAAGGGAATGGGAAGAGGGGTTAAAATGTTTGGCCAGGAGATCACGTGGGCAAAGGTGGACTGAGCGTAGGTGTTCAGTGAAACGATCGCCCTGTCTGCGCTTGGTCTCGCTGATATATACAGGAATCCACCCCGAGAATATTTTTAGCTTGTGCAACTTTGTTTACTTGTGTATGTTGAACAACTATTGGTACAGATGATTCATGATTTTTCTTCTAATTGAAAACATTGGGGTATTTTTATGTGTCAGTCAAATTAAGGCTTCTAAAAACCAATGTCTCACAGCCCTTCCCAAGGTACTAACTTTCAAATAGTGTGGTTAGTTACAATTTGCCTAAGGCTTTGTAAAAGAATCCCTGTTTGAAAAATACAATTTGCTCATGATAATATTGCCAGCTGCTTGAAATTAATTGTTCCTCTTGGATATCTATGTTTACTTAACAATAGTGAATGAATAAATGAATTCATGGCTGAAAATCAGAACAAATATTGTGAGCACATCCCATGGTGTTATTATCCAGTGTGCCCTGAAACAAAAAGTTCACACGGATGGATGAAGGCAACATGTTTATAAAGAAAACAATGAAATTGAATAGGCAAAAAGTCAACAGTAACAAGTCAAGTTGAGACTGGTGTTTTATACATTTCAATTGTATACCAAACAGTTTAAACCAAAACAGTTTTTTCTTGCCTAATGAATACTTCCATTGTTTATGTTTCTTTCATACAATGAGCTTAAACTTTTAAATAATTATTTTCCCAATACAATATTTAAATTGTTCTATTTGAAATACAATAACTGTGTATTGTCTTGTAGGGCTGTGGCAAAATATTATATTCAATAAAACAAACTAATAAGACAATACAGATGAACATGTATCTACTGTGACAAGTTCCTACAAAAGCCGACTTTGACCTTGGGCTCATCTTGGGTTCAGCAAAGAAGCATAACTCATGCAGCATAAATTGACCAAGATATTGATTTCAATTCCTATCTCAAGGTATTGTGGGAAATTCAATGTCAGTTCTGAACTTTTTAAACTGGTTGTAAGCTAGAAAGGAAACACTAAAGGATTTGTTTATGCAAAGACAACCTTCTGGACCCCTGCCACGTGACAATGTCACAAAAGTGACAAGACATTGCCTAAGGTGGCTCCAACCTGTCTAGCTTTGTCTTCAACAGACTTTTGGAAGTTGGGACATGAAGAAAATGTTAATTAACAAGCTTTAGACTGCTGATAAATGCTTATCTAGTGTTCTAATGGATGCAATTCAAACATTTCCATATTGGACAACAGAATGGCAATGGTGCAGTCATAAGAGAAGGTGGTATCAATTCAATCTTCATAGATGTGTTTTTTTTAAGATAAGTAGGGGGGGGGGGGCAACTTGAAAGGGGTCATAGGAAGAATAGCCTGAGTAGATGCCGTGGTGAGTTCTACGGAAATCACCTAAAGTAAAAGAAGAAGTAAGTTTTAGAGCTTAAGGATAGCTTACAGCAAACTTCAACAGGGTTAACTACCTATGCAGGGGAGAAAAAGAGAGTATATGAGAGTGAAGGAGAGAAAGAAAGGAAGTGAGAGAGCAAAGAGAGACATAACAAAAGAATAAGAGAGAGCAAGAGAGAAATAACAGAAGTTCAGTTTAGGTTCTATTATCCCAGGACTATTGTCACATCATGGAACATCTAATGTATCAGATATGACAAGCATCAATCTGCTCTACCAATCAATTAACCTTGAACCATTTTTCAGGGGAAATGACAATCATTTTCTGGATTGGTCAACATCTACTGTATGTCAAGTGAAAACATGAGGCATTTACCTTACTGTATGGGGTTAATTGTAGAGCCTAGTTACATGCTCCAATGGGAGAGTTGGATGGAGCATGAGATTTGTGCTAAAAACTGAGCACAACCCAATTGTTTGTTCCCTGTGATGTGGTCACTCATGCCTGGATAAAACGTAATGCTTCCTATGGAATTACACTCATCAAATTTGTATCCACAACGACCTTAAAATCCTGGAATCTTCCATTTGTTCCTTGTGGACTTGGTTTAAAAATGTATCAGGCTTGATCTGGAGGTCAATGAAGTAGTCCCAGTCCCATAAATCACCAAATTTCCTTTGCAAAACTATTTATGTGTAGTGCCAAATAATTTATTTTGCAGACAAGTATATATAATCAAACATATTGAAGCAGAATCTCCCAAAGAACATGACAAGTTTTAACGAACTGCTTGCCATTCCGGCTCACTAATTTATTTAACATTTTTATCGTCAACTTTGTAGCCTTGACTCACGCAGGTTACAGATGAGCCAGCTTTTTCTGTCTATGTAAAACCAGTTTCCAAGACTTAAAATACTTCCTGTGTCCCTTGATTCTGTGTGCCTGGCTTGAGAATAAGTTAATCTTCATTCAAATAAGTAATTCATTGGCAGGCTTAGTAATAAAAGGCTGCTCCTGCTCCCAAGGAATGCATAAGGAATGCAGATAAAAACATCTACATTTAATGAAGGATATCCTGGCTTAATGATTGTTGTAATCATCTACAACACTATGTCATCAGCCTAGGGAGACATTTTCAAGTCATGTCAAGTCAGGTTAATTGTAATATGCACAAGTATGGTCAGGAACAGGTAACGTGAAAATCTTGCTTGTAGCAGCATCACAGACACAAAGACTCAGATAACCCAAAAACAACATAAATCACACATAAAGTCTGCAAGACAGCAAACAGAAAAGATTGCAAAAAGCAAGACATTAGTATGATTATGATTAGTGATGTGCAGAAAAGTAGCTGTTGCTGAACCTGGTTGTGTGACAATTCTTACTTGTTTACCTCCTGCCCGATGGTAACAACAAGAAGAGGGCATGGCCAGAATGGTACGGATCCTTGATGATAGATGTCACTATCTTGAGGCAGCGCTTTATCTAGATGCTTTCAATTATGGGGTTGGCTGTGCCAATGATAAGCAGGACTCAGTCCATCTCATTCTGCAACCCCTTGCCTCAAAGGTAAGGGGAAATGTAGAACACTATTAACCAATACATTGTTTGTGCACATACCTGCCTCAGGAAAAATGGTAGCATTGCAATTGTTCTAGGAGGCCATGAAGCAACCAGCCAGGTCATTATGAATCTAAATTTCTAAGAAACCAGTATCACTGGCATGCCTTCTTCACATTTACATACAGTGATATTACAGTTTCCAGTTTTGGTCTCATTTCATTTTGTGAATTTAAGGCATTAGTTTACGCACAGGTTTTAAAAAATTCCATAAAGGTGTTGGACCCATTACTAGATGCTATGATGTCAATTGTGTGTAGGTTCTGCAAATTCTAAAGCTTGTTCAGGTCTACATCCATTGGATCAAACTGAATTCAGTCCATGTTCTCAATTCCAATAGTGTCCACTTGTCCACATATACCTGGGACACAACCAACCTGATTCTCCCCACGACATTCCACAAGGTAGAGTGCTCTAGGCATGGAGTAGATATCAGCTGGTGTATTATGAAGCCCCATCGGCTTGGAAAGCCCTGGCAACCAGTCACAGCTCATTGTTTAGATTTGTCCTTGAGAACCAGCAACATTTAGACATAGAACTATAGGTAAAAATAGAAATCAATAAGGAAAAAAATTGGTTTCAAATATATTCAATATTTATTAGAAACAGTGTAAGAACACAAGAAAATAGGAGCAGGAATAGGCCATCAGAGTCTTCAAACTGTCCCACCATTTAATATGATCATGGCTGATCAATGCTGGCCTCAACTCCTCTTCGGTGCAAGTTCTCCTTTCCCCTAAATTCATTGATCGATCCACCTCCACTTTAAATAGTTCTAATGGCCTAGCGTCCACCACCCACCAGTATTCCAGAGATTCACCACTCTTTGCAAAAATAAGTTTCTATATACAGTAAACTATTGTTTTAACAGACCACTTTATAAGGGATTTTGGTTATAGTGGATAGGACCTACTGATGGTGCTAACGCACCACTCAGCTCGCAAGGTGCACCAATGAGCCCTTTTTCGCCCACTGCATGGACCAGTTGATGTGGTTGTTGTAACCCCAGGGGAGAGCACTTTCTTCAACCCGCTGTCAACAACAGTACATGCTTGGTCACCATGGGGCTCTTCCCCCTCCCCCACCCCCTCATCATTCTTCTCCCATCACTCTACCCACTCAACCTCTACCCCCTCAACCACCATCTTCTCTTCCTTCTCCCTTAGAGTCACTGACATACTCCACCTTGGAAGATGTTGGTGATTGCAGGGGAGAAGGAAGAGGAGGTGGTGGGGGAACAGATAAACTAATGGGTGAGAAGGGAGGGAGCCCTATGGTGACCGAGCACATCCTATCGACAGCGGCGGCCCAAAGAAAGCACGATCTGTCGGGGGCTACACGTGAGCCGCAACAACAATGGCATCAACCAGTGAAGAAGTGCTTGCTGGTGCATACCAGCTGCATCCGCAACGAGTTTTAAGATGAAATACATAAAGTGCTGGAATAACTCAGCAGACTGAATTAGTCTGAAGAAGGGTCTGGACGTCACCTATCCATGTTCTCCAGAGATGCTGCCTGGCCCGCTGAATTATTCCAGCATCATCTGCAGTTCATTGTTTCAATTACATACAATGATAATACATAAGAGTTATAACGGACAATCGGCAATAACAGACACCTCCCCCCAACCCTATGGTCTGTTATAACAAGTGTTTATTGTACCTCACTATTAAATAACTAGCCTTTTATCTTGTAGTTATGTCTCCTTTGAGACTGTCCCACTAGTAACAACATCCAAACATAAACCCTGTCAAGCCTCCTTAGGAACTTATATGTTTGAATAAAATCAATCCAATTCTTCTAAACTACAGTGAATACAGGACCCAACTATTAAGTCTCTCTTGGTGGGACAATCCTCTCATTCCAGGAATTAGTCTCATGAATCTCCTTTGGACTGCCTCCAATGCTACTATATATATTTTTGGTAAGGGAACCAAAATTGTGCACAATATTCAAGATGAGGCCTCAATGACACCAATGCCCTGAACAATTGCAACAAAACATCCCTATTTTTGAACTTCTTTGCAATAGAAGCCAAAATGCTGTTTATTTTTAACTAATTGTCGCAAATGCCTCCCAGCTTTATGTGATTCATATATATATGAATCACATGTATATATATATACACACATGAACACCCAGGTCCCTCTGCATTTCATTCACTTACAGTCTCTCTCTGATAATAGTCCATCTTTAGATTTATCTTATCAAAGTGGCACTTTCCCAGATTAAACTCCATTGGCCAGTCTTTTGCCCATTCACTCAATCTATCTGTATCCCTTTGTAGAGCCACAGTATCCCTTTCACAACATGCCCTGCTATACTAACATATGATTAAAATATCAAAATAAAGTGAAACACAGCAGCATTTACCTCAATTCACAGTTGATGAATGGGGTTGCCATCCATACATTATCTAGCTCTGCACAAAGTTACGGATCATCTGCAAAGTGTAACTTCCCCTCTCTACAGCGCATGTGCCTGTTGCAGGCATTAATGGTGAGTCCAGTGATGGAGTGGAGGATATATGTGCCTCGCTCTTATCTACCAATTGTTTTTGGCCACTGCATTTGGCTGAACACTCAAAAAATCTAAATTGATCTGAGTCTCAATGAACTGCTAGCCCATTGTTCACACCACACTCCTGTTTAATGTAATTGCCTGAGCTCTCAGTCCTGTGTCCAATGATTTATGCAAGCACTAGCTTATTGCAAGTTTTTTCTTGCAAACCAATTATATTGTTCCCATGAATTGAAGTGTAAAAACTTTATCATTGTTCAAATTTTCCTCTTGTTTTTGACTACTCTCACAACAGAACCAATTTGATGTGGAATGCTGAGGTAATGTTGAAAGATTTGTTCAACTTTAATTTCACACTTTGTCTCTTCTGTTCCATAACCATCTAGCCTACCAATGATTTGTATGTTATGCAAGCTACCAAAGAAGCCTGATGAAAGTTCTTCATAACAAACTGAAATACGTTTTGCCAAGGTCAACTAATGCTATTTGCTCAACAAAAGTCCTCCATTAAAGTTAATTTCTTTGATGGGTTCTTTACATCCCTCATAGTATCACACCAGATCACCCAGAAAGTTATTTGTGGACACATGGACATAATCTGGAAGTTGATAAATGCCTTAATAAAACTGAAGGTAATAGGTATCAGAGACAAAAAAAAAGCTGCTAGATTTATAATTAGCACAAAAGAAGATGATTGTAATTGTTAGACAATTATACTCAGATCAGTTTGGTCTTCTTTGAGTGTTCAGCTGAAGGCAGAAGCCCAAAACGATTGGTAGTTATGAGGGGGACACATCTTAGCCCCCAGCACAACATTGTAGGGGTTCTGCAGGGCATTGTCCTCAGTCCAACCACCTTCAGCTGTTTTATCAATGATTCCTGTTTTTAGTTCTCGAATTAGGAATACTTGCTGATGATTACCCATTGCAATTCTATTTGCAACTCCCCAAAAAACAAAGGACAGTTACATGCAGCAAAACCTGGATAGTTTTGAGGCTTGGTCAATAAATGGCATATAATACTGTGGAGAAGAGGTAATGATCATCTCCACCAAGCAAGGGACTAGCCAGCTATCATCACCAAAACCCTATTGTAGTCCACAGAAGATATGAGATTCCTCATACTTATTGCCGCTTCTCAAATCTATTTTTCTGTTATTCTGCAAAGCGCTGGTGATGAGTGGAATAGATACTCGTGACCAGAAATGTAACTAAACAAACTACATAAATTCTATAACTCCAAAAACAGGTCAGCAGCTGAGTATCTTGTGGAGAGTGCTTCACCTGACTCTTTTCACCATCAGCAATGGGACTACGACAACATGCCTGAATGAGTGAAAATCCAACAGCACTCAAGAACCTTAGCAGCTTTTAGGATCTAGCAGGAGGGAAGAAGCTGTTCCTGAATCTGGTGGTATGTCAATCTTTTGTACCTACTGCATAATTGGAGAGGGATGAAGTGGAAATAGCAGTGGGGAAGTAGCTATTCCTGAATCTGGTGGTATTTGCTTTCAAGCTTTTGTATCTTCAGCCCAGAAGATCGACACAGGACCTCGTGGTAGCGGACTGCCGCTATTCGGAATCGATCACGAACATGCACAAACTCTGAAGTTCTATCTCAAATTCAAACTAAAATTGCCCAATAATATCTCAAATGGACTAGAGTATTCCCAGCCAATCTATACCCTGACCACTGAGCCCAGTACCTTTACGAGATTCCTCATCCGTCACTCCAGCGAGGGACTCAGATATCTTCATGCAGACACCCCTCTCTGCTGGGCACTGGGGGTTCAGCGCCTAGCCTCTTCGCGCTGGCAGTCTATGCCGATTTTCGGAACGCACCTTTCCAATCAGCGCTCCCGGCAAAGATAGATCAATATGCAGACCAGACCTGTGTTTCAATACCCCACCAATTGGATACCAAATCTGGACAGTGGGCCACCCCTCGCCCAATGAAGCTCATCAGGCTCTCGTTAAAGCAGCTGCAGTCTGCCAACTACGACCAAGTTTTGGGCCACTCCACGCCCTGTTTTATGGGCCCCTAACCCAAAGGAGTGTTAACCACCCCCCCCCCTCCCGTGCTTACTAGACTCTACTCTAATGAATTCAATTAGACCCTTTCCCAAGCCCAAGGATGATCGATCCGCTCTGACTAACGAAGTGCCGAAAATCAATGCGAAAACTGCACAGTGGGCCCGATTTCTGCACTTGCGATCGAAACAGCTCAACACCCTTGATCGCAAACTTGTGTTTGGGGGTCCGTTTAGATCCCGGATGAGCCCCCAATGTAAATAGCTCATTCTAAGCTTTCCCCCAGTCTAGTTTCAGTCAAAAATCACTGAGTCAAGCACTTACGCATCTAAGGTACACAAAAATGCTGGAGAAACTCAGCGGGTGCAGCAGCATCTATGGAGCAAAGGAAATAGGCAACGTTTCGGGCCGAAACCCTTCTTCAGACTGATAGGGGGTGGGGAGAAGAAAGGAAAAAAGGAAAAAAGGCGGAGGAGGAGCCCGAGGGCTGAGGGATGGGAGGAGACAACCAGAGGGCTGATGAAGGGGAGGGGACAGCAAGGGCTAGCAGAGTTGGGAGAATTACGCATCTAATCTTTATTTTGAAACACAATTACAGTTCCCACTACTGTACTCAAACAGAGACATTCCAGAAGGTCACGCAGTCCTAAGCACTCTCCCAGAAGATCAACACAGGACCTCGTGGTAGCTGACTTTTATAGGTCCCCGAACCTCGAGGGGCCGAACCACATGGGGGTGGTCGCTTTACAATCCAATTACAGATATAGATTAACCCCGTACGTGACAGACATTTCCCTAACCCAATAATACAATGGCTAATACATTGTATTCAAACCGTGTTTCTCAAAGGAAAGGAACATCACAACATGTGCCCTGATACGCAAGAAAACCAGTCCTGGCCCCTCCAATTTGACCAGGATTAACAATAATACCTGTACATTATTTTTATATATTATTCTAGATATACCTATGCCCGTCTGTTAAGAAAATATCTGAAGCTATTGCTGTAGAACCACAGAGGAAAATAATAACATTTTATCTCTATTTATTCTTTCATAAACTTCAAAACTAAAAAATACTTCCTTTGAAACAGTCGATTTTATTAGAACCGAACAGATTCTGTCAATAAACTAAACAGTCAGAATTTTACTTGAAGAGGTAAACTGGCTGACTGCTGACTGCTATTACCACTGACTGCTTGCCACACCTGTGTTGTCCACTCTCATTTCTTCTGCTTGTCAGTGGAGAATGTTACCTTTTCAGCCTCTGTCAAATGTTGGGGATCTGTGACATCCATAAACAGGGTAAACAGCAGGGATCCTGTTCAAACAATCAGACCAACTGCTCAAGTGTCAAGAGCACAGCAGGGAAAAAATAATGACATGGCATGCTGAAGGTTGGCACAATTTAAAGGGGACCTTACTCAAGAGGTCCCAGCTCTGCACTGAAAATCCCATTAGGTGGGACCCCTTGAACTTAATAGTTTACTGGTTCTCCTTCAGGTTCAGCACCACCCATGCTGCGACCTACGCTCCCCTGACTTCAAGCTCAGAGCAATGTCCATCACTTCTGCAGCCTCTTTCATTTGTTGGCATGCAAGTCAAGTCAAGTCAATGTGTTATTGTCATATGCACGTATGGTGAGGTGCAGATACAATGAAAATCTTGCTAGCAACAGCATCTCAGGCACATAGATTCAAACGTGAAAACATAAATTATCAATAAATCACATGTAATTTGTACATTAGTTTAACACACAATTTTTTTTTAATCCATAATAGTGTGAGAGGTGGTCCTGTAGTGATCCGTTACTGAGGTAGCATTAGGGTTGTGCAGGTCAGTTCAAGAACGTAACAGTTGGAGGAAAGTAGATGATAATAACCTGATGTTGTGGAACCTCAGACTTCTGTACCTTCTGTCTGATGATATCAGTGAGGAGTGAGCATGGCTATGATGGTGGGAATTCTTTATGATAGATTACATCTTCTTGGAACAGCACCTCAGCTTTTGATGGTAAAGAGGGCTGTGCCATGGACCAGGCTGAGTATAGCTCTTTCTGAATGCAGTCTCGTGTATTCCTTGGAATTTCTGAAGCAGGACAACAATCTGGCTGATTTCTACAATGCAACTATAGAAATGTGTTGCACTATTCAGTGGTGTCCTGAAATGCTTTACCCTTGAAAGCAAGTAGAGGTGGTTGCCCACCTTCTTCATGACTGCATCTATGATGGGCCCAGGATGGTCATCTGCCATGTTAACACCACTGCCAAGTCTCTCCACTACTGA
Organism: Malacoraja senta; assembly: GCA_038087875.1. Lineage (NCBI taxonomy): Eukaryota > Metazoa > Chordata > Chondrichthyes > Rajiformes > Rajidae > Malacoraja > Malacoraja senta. The sequence goes on from CM075983.1 coordinate 35,005,242, forward strand.
CCCACCGGGATGCAAGCAGAAGCCTCCACGTGGCGCATCCCAGGCAATGCTGATGACAGAAACTGTACCACAGTGACTGACTGAAGTAGCCAATTCTGCAACCACCAACCGTCAGCAGTCACTGAATGATTATTTCCTTGGATTTGTTGATGTTGAACAAAAAGTTGTTATTGTGGTTCAAGCAGGTATTCTATCTCTCTCCTGTGTGCTGGCATCTGTAGTAGCCAGTAAAATATCTGACAGAGCAGATATTTAAATGGATACTGAGATATGGCAGTGTATTAGAATTAAGTAGATGGCTCTTTTAGTGAACCAATGGCTTTTGTGATGAAAAGGGATTATTATTTCTGCTGGAGTTTCTATTGCATCACCTGAAGCAGTATCAAAAAGGTTAATTTTGAATCACTGCGTCATTAATTTAAAAATGTTGGATATTTCAGTTTAATAAGCTGGCAATACAAATTTAACTTTTTTTCATTGGCAGCAAGCATTGTTTAAACGGATACTTGACTAAGACCAGTATATTCTATAAATGATTCCTGGCTGTTCAGCATTCATTTAACATTGCTGAGTAGCATTAAGGTAATTACAAAATTTGCACACACCTTCTAGCTTCTTGTTACTTTATCATCTTTGTATCATACTCCTGTGGATAAGCAATTCTGCAGTGATGTTTCACAGCTGCTTTGGCACAAGTCAAAGAATAAGGTTGGTTCTGAAGAAGAGATTTGATTAACTGCTTTGTTTAAAGGGAACATACTTCCTGGCTGATTTTTGCAAATAGCTTGATTGCCAGATATCAAAAAATGTTGGCTTTGTTTTGGGCTCTGTGTTTAATTGCAAGCTCAGTCTGCACTGAATATCTATACTGTAGCCAGCAGTTGTAGTGGTGTCTGTTTCAAACGTGTGTGTCTTTCTGTGTATGTATGAGAGAGCATGCCCATGATTATTTATGAGAGTTGTATTTTTCAATTTTCACTCAGTATTGTGTTATGTTTCTTTAGCAGTGATGTGAATGCATTATTATGCTCACTGTTTTATTTTGATTTCACCCTGACTGCAGTAAATCTCGAAGGCTACATTCCAAGTTCCTAATTATCTGTGAATGATGCCATGAAAGATAGCCAGTGTTGATATTATATTTCATTTGCTCCAAGTATGGTACTTTTCCAATGTGCCCCTCTGATAGCAATGTAAGTTTAATTTTAGTGAATCAGTCTTGCTGGGTATCAATTTACATTTCATACCAAATGGAATAACTTGCATTTTCCCAGTTATGTGTCAAAGAATGAAGTAATCTTCTTAATTCAGGCCACTAAAAAAGCTTATGAAATATTGCAAAGTCAGTAAAGGTGATAAATTGAGCAACTTTTGAGATGTCAAGCCTTGACATGCTTTCATCAAAGCAGCCTTTCATCAGAAATGTAACCTTATTATGCAGGATTATTATTTTTGTAGGAGGGAAGTGCTTTTGCCTGCTGTAAATTGTGGAAATATAATTATATCCCAATTGCCTCACCATCTAATCGTACTGCCAGCTGTCCTATAAATCTATGAGATCACAGAATATACTTGGATGTTACTGTGTATTCACATTTTAAATTACAAATTACTTTGTAAGTACAACTAATGGGTTGGTACAAATAGCTTTTACTGTCATTTTTATATGTTGTATTTGTGCCCACAATTAGGCTGTATTTGTTTTTGTTTAAAGAGAAAAAAACCTTAGTAAGTGCCGCATAAAGTATCCTTTTTGCTTAAAATTGCTTTACAATTTCTTTAAAACTCAATATTTATTAGTTGATAAACAAGGGTCTCATTTTCATGCTGTGGTAAAAAAAATATCGTATTTGTTTGCAGTTGACACTTTCCAATTTCTGCAATGTATTTATAATGTTCAGTATTTTTTTTTTTAATCTACTCGACTATTCTCTCCCCACTTCTGTATTTCCGCTTCCTGAGTTTCTGAATTTACTTTGCCCATATGTAGCAAAATAGAGCTGGGGATAACTATAATTAAGACACATGATTCAAGGCTGAATCCTCATGGTAGACAATAGACAATAGGTGCAGGAGTGGGCCATTTGGCCCTTCGAGCCATTGAATGGCGGTATTCAATGTGATCATGGCTGATCATCACCAATCAGTACCCCATTCCTGCCTTCTTCCCATATCCCTTGACTCCGCTATCTTTAAGAGCATCCAGAGAGCCAGGCTCCACCGCCATCTGAGGCAGAGAATTCCACAGACTCACAACTCTCTGTGTGAAAAAGGTTTTCCTCATCTCCATTCTAAATGGCTTACCCCTTATTATTTAACTGTGGCCCCTGTTTCTGGACTCCCCCAACATCGGGAACATGTTTCCTGCCTCTAGCATGTCCAACCCTTAATAATCTTTTTGTTTCAATCTGTTTTGATTCCCTCTCATCCTTCTAAATTCCAGAGTATACAAGCCAAGCCTCTCCATTCTATCAACATATGACAGTCCTGCCATCCCAGGAATTAACCTGGTGAAGCTACACTGCACTCCCTCAATAGCAAGAATGTCCTTCATCAAATTGGGAGACCAAAACTGCACACAATGCTCCAGTGTGGTCTCACTAGGGCCCTGTTCAGCTGCAGCTCCTATACTCAACTAAACTCTTTGCTCCTATATTCAACTGCTCTTGTTATGAAGGCCAACATGCAATTTGCTTTCTTCACTGCCTGCTGTACCTGCATGCTTACTTTCATTGACTGATGAACAAGGACTCCCAGATCACGTTGTCCTTCTCCTTTTCCCAACTTGACTCCATTTAGAAAATAATCTGCCTTCCTGTTTTGCCACTAATGTGGATAACCTCACACTTATCCACATTAAACTGCATCTGCCATGCATCTGCCCACTCACCCAACCTGTCCTAGTCCCCCTGCATCCTCATACCATCCTCTTCACAGTTCACACTGCCACCCAGCTTTGTGTCAACTGCAAATTTGATAATGTTACTTTTAATCCCTTCATCTAAATCATTAATGTATATTGTAAATAGCTGTGGTCCCAGCACCAAGCCTTGCGGTACCCCACTAGTCACTGTGAAGTATGAAACTTATATATTTCATACTTCACTTCCCAAGTATAACTTTGAATATTTTAGCTTAGTAATTGTTTGCGATCAAACTAGTTTTACAGTTTTATAAGAGCCAACAAAGTACTTTGCATGGCAAGTGGCATATGTGAACATATTTGGTATTTGCATTTAAAAGGCACCAACTAAGAAACCTCTAGACAAAATGCAGTTGAGGTTGGATAGAATTTGTTGAGCTAGTGTCATAAAGAACTATTATTCAGAAACCGATATCTATTACCAACAAATGATGTTCTTTGATGGTGAAGTTAATGGAGTGTCACTGAAAATACACATCATCTTTTAGTCCATGCCAAGTGTTTCCATTCACATAAAAAAACATAATTCAGTGTTAAGCACCGACCACTACCTAATGATAATATATCTCTCTGTACCTATACTTGAAGTCAGTGATCCAACTCATCAGCCTAATGTTCTTCATCATCATTCTTCCTTCTTGTAATTGTAAGCCAAACAATGGCTCCAACATTAAGATCGGAATACTGGTAAGGCTAACAATTTTATAATGAAGCAGAATGCCAGAAAAAAAAAATCTTATACTGTATGTTCAGATGTTAAGTTTTAACAGGTGTATCTGTCTTAATTATTTCCCGCCACTGCAAATGTGCTTCCATAAGTGTAAGCATTCATGCCTTCAGAACTGAATTGGTGGCAGAGACTTAAATAATATTGTTTTACTCTTTAATTCTTCCTCTTTTATCTTCCTTTCTTCATACTGTTTTTATTTTCATTTGTATCGCTTCATATGTATTATTTTAAATTCGAATTTCTTTTCCTGCTTTAACTCTGTCGGAGATATGTACAATACATCCAAAAATAGGTGCAGGGTTTGCACTGCCCGATTAGCATGTATGCAAGCCACAGAACACTTCATGCTGCCAACCCATTAGCACCATTTATGCCGGCAGCTAATCCACAAACCATGCTGTCTTTGACTGTATAAGTCAGCACAAGGCTGAAGATGTCATAGCCTCAATACTTAAAATAAGCCTGCACTATTTAAAACCTAACCAATACCTTTGTAAGCGGAAGTTGGAAATGGTGTCATATTTCTGAATTTGTCTGTGTGACAAGTAACAATGATCAGAAAATGCACCAATGCTTTCCAGTGCTATAATGAAGCTCTGAAGAATGTGGAAAAATGTCCTTAAATCATCAAATTATTGTAAACCTCTCAAGTTACACAAATGGCAACTTTACAATTGTGACAGCCTCATTGCCTGAACACATTGCAAGCATTCAATGAAACATCTTATCTCCCCTGCAAGAGAAGGTGGTACACAGCTGTAGGTTCCAGGAACTAACTAAAGGAAGAGATATTTGCCTGGGTGCACAAAACCACCTCACCACCATGAGAGAGGTGATATAGGTTGTTATCAGAAGAATCATTGTTGAGTTTAAGGCAAGTGGTGGGATAGTTGAAGATTATGGAGTGGTAGTTCTGAGTGAAACAATGATCAGGATTGTAACATTGAGAAAGTGTGGTAGGTGTGAGATGCGGGTAGGGTGAGTGCATGAAAGTGGCTGATGGTGGTCGGTGGGTTGTAGGAAGAAGTGATGAGAAGAGGCGACCTGGGAGAAGATCAGTGGTGTGGAATGAACCAATGATTCAAGTAGTGGTACAGCTTATGTGAGGGTAGAACACTGTGTGTGAAAAGATAAAGAAGGAGCTTGCCTTCAGAATGATCAACAGCTCAGGTTCCCTGGAGCTGCCCCCGTATAGTCAAGCTGTTTAACTAATGCTGAAGCAGGAATTAGCCAGATGATATCAATCATTTTTTGCAACCTTATTAACATGAATTGCATATATACAATGTATGAAGAATCAGGTTCCAATTTTCAGATGTACCTTTGTGTTTTGTGATAATATTCTTTTGCACACCACAGGATAATCACAATATATCAAAGGGCAGTGTGGCCATGAGATGAATGACATACAATTTCTCCTCAATAGCCATTAAAAATTATTGGATTTAAAAAAAGACAGTGCTCATTAATTTCCCTTAAATAAGGACATTGAATTGTAGTTTAACACATCTTGACAATGTTATGCAAACAAAGTTATAAATGCTTGGAAAAAGGACACAAAGTGCTGGAGTAACTCAGCGAGTCAGGCTGCATCTCTGGAGAACATGGACAGGTGATGCTTCGGGTTGAGGCCATTCTTCAGGATCCTTCACGTTCTCCAGAGATGCTGCCTGACCTGCTGAGTTACTCCAGCACTGTGTCCTTTTGTGTAAATGCTCGGGCTTGGCTTGGTATGACTTGTGACGACAGCTTGATTAGGTTTGGGTTGAGCTGGACCAGTGCTTTGTAATTTAGCAATGAGTACCTTGTCACTGTGCACCTGCTGTATGGTGTTTCCTTTGGGATGAAGGATCACCCTTGATGAAGCTGTATCCAGCCAGACACTGGAGAAAGAAATCTGTGCACAAAGGAGTAAAATGATCCATGGAGATGAATCTGATTGAGGAAGACTCTGAGTAGCGTTGTTACAAAACCTACTATCAGCGGCACTACAGATCTGCCACGGCCTGTGTGTGTGATTCAGGAGGCTTTGGGGGGGGGGGCAGGATTAAAATGCAGGTTTGTATTGTTTGTCAGAGAGGGATTTCCTTGGGCTGCTAGCTGATGAAGAAAAATCGTTTGCGTTTCCCTTCCCAATTTTTTATTAATTTGCTGGACGATTGCGTCACTGGATTGAAGTTAAATGTGACTTCTAATGCCTTCAACGCCTTCAACATCACGGATCGCAATATCACGACAAAGCAAAAGGTATATCGTTTATTTAACATATTGTCTTGCTTTTTGGTGTGTCTTCATTTTAATCTTATGATGCGAAAAATGTTATTTAGGCCCCCCATACGAATCAGCTGTGTCTTGCCTGACGATATGGGCTTAAAATTTATGGCAAGGGCAACATTCCAATTGATCACATTCCAGGAACATCCACTCTCCAGATAATCAAATTCATTATTTTTTTGCACAATCATGTCATAAGAACATCTAATCCATCTATATGTTGTATTATTATCTATCCATGATCAATATTTTCATACTAAATATCCACAGTACAGTTTTAGTCAGATGTATTGTGCAAAAAATAATTATTTTGATTATCTTGAGAGTGAATGTTTCTGGATTAATTTATGGGAATTAAAAATTAAACTTCAATTTGGCATATAAATTCATGACTGTGAGATTTAAAAATCATGTTATATTGTGTGAATGGGATCAGTTTGTTATTTGTTACTTGGATACTTAGGCTATTTAAAATGTTTAGCCTTTTCTTAAGAAATGGATAGATGTTTAGATCTTGTAATTGAATTTAGATGAATTTAATTGATTAGATTGATTTGATGAAACTGATGAATATGAATTTTTTGTTGGCTATTTACTATTTGTTTTAGCGTTTAGCTATCATTTCTACCTTAGAAAACTGCAAATAATAACGTTTCTGTTCATGCTGTTCAGTGGGTTTTTTTCTTTACATTTTAAACAGATGCCTCCGAAGTAGAAATGCAATATTGTCCATCCAAATGCCCAGCAAAAGAGACTGATTTAGACAACATTCGCAGAGATTATCCGAATTTGGGCTACTCCAAATGTGACGATCTACAGGACATTCTTAATGGGAAAGTAGTGGGCAGAAAGGCATGTCATGAGTGGTTTGAAGAGCAAAAACTTGTAGTTTACAATGCCAAAATTGAAAAGTTGAGGAAAAACAAGGCGCACAGAGTTGCTTATTGGTTACAATCTGAGGAGTATGATGATGCTACTGATTATGATATGCCAATGTACCAGCTAGCAACTGATCTTCTCCATAAAGACTTGGTCTTTTGCTAGAATTGTAATTTATTTACCTGTCTGTTACAGACTTACAGCATATAATACAATAATATTAAAGTTCTGATCTTGAGAATACCATATTTTTGAATTTTAAAGGCTGTCTAGGTGTTTATTACTATTTCTGTCACAACGGTCAATTTTGTAATCAGCTACAATTAGGTAACTAACTAATTATATGCTTTAATTTCAGGTCATCCAAGTAAGATGTTTAATATTTGTTTCAGAATGTTTCAATCTATAATAACTGAAAATTGCATTCAGTTCTCTTAATTTTTAAGAAAGTTATGGGCTTTTGGCTGACCTCGATCACAGCTTTTGTGTTAAGTCAATGGAAAAGCAATAGGGAACAAGATGCTAATTTCCGAGTATGAAAATGATCATAACGTTTTTAATATTGAAGATATGAAAGTGAATTAGGTATCAAATTAAAGTTCTTTTTATGCTTTATCTGATGGGATAAATTACAGGCTTGATTTTTAAAATCTCAAAATTTTGTAACATTCCTACTCTGAGACAGGGAGCTGACAAGTTCGATTGGAAAAAGAGAGGATAAAGGTACAAATGCATTGAAGAATTTGGCATGAGGACAAAGTTTTAATATAATGACACATACCGCGGGGCCATTGACTTACCATCAGAGCCTGCGATCCCTTGCCTGGGATCGATGCTCCAACAGCGGCCTGTGGATTTCAACAGCGAGGAGCTCGCTGTCTTCGGTAGAGACTGATGTCGGAAAGCATCAAGCCGCAGGAGGTTTGACCAGTCTCGACTCGGGAGTCCAATCGCCTGGCGAGGGGAGCCAAGATCCCCCCGGTGCAGGAGCTTGATCGCCCTGACGCGGAGGGCTCGACCGCCAGCTGCGGGAGCCAAGATTGCCCCGACTACGGAAGGTTCGAATGCCCCGATTGTGGGAGGACAAAGAAGGGAAGAAGATTGAACTTTTTTGGCCTTCCATCAGTGAGGAATGTGGGGGAGTTGCTGTGGTGGACGTTCATGTTAAAAAATTATTTGGGTGTCTTGTTGCTCTTTATTTCTATAATGACTGTATGGCAATCTGAATTTCACTGTACCTTAATTGGTACATGTGACAATAAACTTACCTTGCAACTGACCTTGAATATTTGAACCTGGAGCCGAGAAGGATAGTATTGCCAAAGAATGAAATGCATATCTGATTTTATTCCATTTTACGAATCATTGTGAGAATTATAATGGGTGTACAGTTAAAAGCAATGGTTGAATTGTACAGAGTAGCAAAAAACAATTACAGCTCTGAGTGGAAATACTGCATTTTATTGACAGTTGAAAATCTTTCCATAAACGTTTCCTGCAGTGTAGTCAGACAAAAGCTGCTAATCAAATGGTAAAGCAAGCTCCATAAAACAGCTCCTTAATACATTACATTCCGATGCAATTCCCTTCAAGAATTATATTCCGTTTAATCAAGCATGACATAGTTCAATAAATCTTTGTTGACTCTAACAGATTAGTTGCATACTTCTCAGTGAATAGCAGCATTAGCACAACATGGTTTTATTTTGCTTAGGCCCTAGCTGTATAGTGTAAATCTGATGACTGGTTTTACCAGTTTTATTAGCACTGGATGTTCCAATATTCCAAACTTCCCCAAATTTAGACGAAAAAACGTCAACAGAACTGGTTGGAGAAATAGTTTCATATTAATTATGCCATTGTACAATAATGCACACCAAGTATTCAATGTCTTTAATCTTTCAACGAATTTTATTACTTCTTGTCATCCTTGACTTTGGTCAGAAGCTTGGTTGAAGTGCTCACTTCTCAATTAAATCTTAAAAGGTTGAAAAACATGAACAAATTCCATCCAAAAGAATTAAGTGCAATTTTCAAAGGGCCACATTTATTTTTTGACATGTGACTTGGATAAACTTTAATTACAATGCTCAATTCACATACATATATGGTAATTTATTAAAAAGTGTAGGAATTAAATTATTTTCTTTGAATTTTCTAACTGAAGATGAAGTTAATATCAAAATAATTTTCACGCAGTTGAATTCAATGTGAATACATATTAGATCAGATCAAAATAGTTTATTATCATATTTTCCAGGGAGCAATGATATTCCTTGTTAACATGAAACCCATCGAGTACACAGTATACATGATAATGATAGATATAACAATAAATGCATCAACAATGCAAAAGATAAGAATGGGGTAAAGTCATCAAGTACTTTATTACTTATGAACTTAGATACAGGAGGACTGGTGTTGGATATCTAGGTTCTTCAACCAGTTTGCTCAGTGAAACAGTGAGATCAAGGCTGAATTATGAGCAAACACCAGTATCCCTTTGATTGGAACATTCCCTTCAGTTGGCAAATACCTATAGTTCTCAGACACAACAGCAATTCTGATTGGAGAAGGGTTCCAATTTTTCCTATCTTTAATCCTAAACTTTACTCCATCAGGAAGATGACATGGCAGCCTGAGAACTGTGACCTCCAGGTTCAGGAACAGCTTCTTCCCATCAATCATTAGGTTCTTGAACAACTTTACACATCACTAACCACAATCTTACCTCAGCACCAAGTCACTACAGACAGTTATATAGATGAATCTTTTTTGTCCTTGTTGTGGTTATTGTTCCTGTAAACCTGCAGCAAATTAAAAAAAGTCACCGTTCAAGTTTATATTGATTATAAAATTAGTCCAGATGACAAATAAACAATCCTTGCATTTCTTGACACTCTTGAGAAAATTATAATTAATTAATAGACCTTGATCAATTGTCCAATTAATTTCCCATTTTATTGCCATATTTAAATATTCACTCGCCGCATAATCCATCTACGCAGCCCCATTGTATAAGGTCCATGGATGTAGATCCATTTCTGACAGTGTTCTCTTTGCATGACACAGCTGGAGAGTAAAGGGCCTGTCCCACGAGCATGCGACTGCATGCGGCAAGCGCGACCAAACCGGTCAACTCCGCACAACTCCATACGGCTCCGGCGATCGAAGTGGGACCGGCCCCGCCAGGCCGTAGGGCTCAAGCGACCATGTTAGGTCGCGCTTGCAGCATGCAGTCGCATGCTCGTGGGACAGGCCCTTAAGATGTGTTGCATTTAGATGGGTTTGCGGTGAGTAATGCATATATCCACCAGGAGTGTGCAAACTATGGATATCAAATCAGTGCATTGTCATTGAACATCCAGACCTACTAATTAGCACCTCAATGAAGCATGCTCAGTTTTCATGACCGTTTCTGTGCTTAACAACAGAGTGGAACCTTTCCCCAACCCACAATCCAAAACTCTTAAATCTGCTCTACTAGAATGGATCATCAGTTACTTGCTGGCTTGTGTCATTTTGATTGTACTAAGGCAACTTTTGTATTGTTTCCAGCTGGTGCTGCGACAGAAACAGATTTTTTTTAACTTAACATCAACATTCAGCAAAACTGTCACTCTCGGGTTGTGCAGTAGAACAAAGGGAAAGCATACACAAGAAGACCTTGTGCAAACATAGCGGATGGTGAAAAGAGTCTTAGCAAGATACTGTATTTAGTAGTGTTAAAGAAGGAACTGCAGATGCTGGAAAATCGAAGGTACACAAAAATGCTGGAGAAACTCAGCGGGTGCAGCAGCATCTATGGAGCGAAGGAAATAGGTAACGTTTTGGGCCGAAACCCTTCTTCAGACTGATAGGGGGTGGGGAGAAGAAAGGAAAAAAGGAAAAAGGCGGAGGAGGAGCCCGAGGGCTGGGGGAGGGGAGGAGACAACCAGATGGCTGATGAAGGGGAGGGGACAGCAAGGGCTAGCAGAATTGGGAGAATTCAATGTTCAAGCCCCCAGGATGTAGACTGCCCAAGCGGAATATGAGGTGCATTTCCTCCAATTTACGGTGTTGCTCGCTGTGGCCATGGAGGAGACCCAGGACAGAGAGGTCAGATACGGAATGGGAGGGGGAGTTGAATTGCTGAGCCACCGGGAGGTCAGGTTGGTTATTGCGGACCGACCGGAGGTGTTCGGCGAAACGATCGCCAAGCCTCCGCTTGGTCTCACCGATGTAGATCAGCTGGCATCTAGAGCAGCGGATGCAATAGATGAGGTTGGAGGAGATGCAGGTGAACCTCTGTCGCACCTGGAATGACTGCTTGGGTCCCTGAATGGAGTAGAGGGGGGAGGTGAAGGGACAAGTGTTGCATCTCTTGCGGTTGCAAGGGAAAGTACCAGGGGAGGGGGTGGCATGGGACGGAAGGGAAGAATTGACAAGGGAGTTACGGAGGGAGCGGTCTTTGCGGAAGGCAGACATGGGGGGAGATGGGAAGATGTGGCGAGTGGTGGGGTCACGTTGGAGGTGGCGAAACTGACGGAGGATCACTTGTTGTATGTGACGGCTGGTGGGGTGAAAGGTGAGGACTAGGGGGACCCTGCCCTTGTTGTTAGTGGGGGGATGGGGAGAGAGAGCAGTGTTGCGGGGTATGGCAGAGACCCTGGTGCGAGCCTCATCTATGGTGGAGGAGGGGAACCCCCGTTCCCTGAAGAATGAGGACATTTCAGATGCCCTGGTGTGGAACGCCTCATCCTGGGAGCAGATGCGGCGTAGACGGAGGAATTGGGAGTGGGGGATGGAGTCCTTACAGGAAGCAGGGTGGGAAGAAGTGTAGTCCAGATAGCCATGGGAGTCGGTAGGTTTGTAGTGGATGTCGGTAAGGAGTCTATCACCTGCGATGGAGATAGTGAGGTCAAGGAATGGTAGGCAAGTGTCGGAAATGGTCCAGGTGTATTTGAGTGCCGGATGGAAGTTGGTGGTGAAGCGGATGAAGTCAGTCAGTTGTGTGTGGGTGCAGGATGTGGCACCAAAACAATCATCGATGTAGCGGAGGTAGAGGTCGGGGATGGGGCCCTGGTACGCATTGAACAAGGATTGTTCTACGTACCCGACAAAGAGGCAGGCGTAGCTGGGGCCCATGCGTGTGCCCATAGCTACGCCTTGTATTTGGAGGAAATGGGAGGAGTCAAATGAAAAGTTATTAAGTGTAAGGACCAGCTCCGCTAGGCGGAGGAGGGTGTCAGTGGCCGGGTATAGATTGCTTCTACGGTCGAGGAAAAAACGGAGGGCTTCGAGACCATCCTGGTGGGGGATGGAGGTGTATAATGACTGGACGTACATGGTGAAGATGAGGGGGTGAGGGCCTAGAGAATGGAATGCGCGGAGATGACGGAGAGTGTCTGAGGTGTCTTGAACATAGGTAGGGAGGGATTTAACCAAGGGGTTTAGGATGGAGTCGAGGTAGGTGGAGATGAGTTCGGTGGGGCATGAACAGGCAGAGACAATGGGTCTACCGGGACAGTCAGGTTTGTGGATTTTGGGGAGAAGGTAAAAGCGGGCTGTGCGGGGCTGGGGAACGATGAGGTTGGAGGCTCGGTCGGGCAGGGCGTGGGCGTGGATGAAGTCGGTGATGGTGCTGGAGATGGTGGCCTGGTGCTCGTCAGTGGGGTCATGGTCCAGGGGTAAGTAGGAGGAGGTGTCCGAGATACAGATCACTCTGTATTTAGTAGTGATCTGCAGAGGATAATTATACAGAAGATAGACACAAAATGCAGGAGTAATTCAGTGGGACAGGCAGCATCTCTGGAGAGAAAGAATAGGTGACATTTCGGGTCAAGACTCTTCTTCAGACTGAAGAAGGGTCTCGACCCGAAACATCATCCCTTCCTTCTCTCCAGAGATGCTGCCTGTCCCGCTGAGTTACTCCAGCATTTTGTGTCTATCTTCGGTTTAAACCAGCATCTGCAGTTCCTTCCTACACATAATTATACAGACCTCTATAAAGAGAAATATGCCACATGCAGTTGTTGCCTTTGCCGTACTTGAGCATGGTTAGAATAACAATGTGCCAATAGCCCTTTTCAGACTGGAGCGGGGAATCTGCACCATTTCATAGTTTGCCGCAAGAGGTTCTCTGCACCAGAAGTGCAGATTTCATCATGCTTTGCTGTAGCTCACAGAAGCAGCAGTGTGAGTGCACAGAACTGTGTGGGTTGTCAGCCTTTTGATGTTGTAAGATGCTGTGAACACTGTTTGCAATACTTTAAGAATGTTATAGGTTAATTAAAAGATATATCACAACCACAAGAATGGTACTCCCCAAATGTACAGCAAATGTGCACCATATCACATTAATAACAATAATGTATCAGCTATCTAAAAAGCAGTAATTATAATTTTATTTCAATCCCCAACATAAAAAAAGGCAATTTTCTAATTAATTTTGCATTTAGTTTTTTAATTTTGTTTCAAAACAATTTGTGTTTTCGTTAAGTCTATCTTTATCTTTTTGAAATGAAATTGTTTTTGAATCATCTAGTTTACCAAAGATTCTTGAACTGTTTAAAATGTTGACCGGAGTCTGAGCTTCACCTCCTGCATTCTACGGGGGCTTTCCAGGGTCAGGGTTTCAGCACTGTGCTATCTGAAGTCTGCTTTGCTTCTGGGCAGCAACCCAATTCACAGGTGCAGGAACCTTCTGTATTTAGCCAAGATAAAAGAAAGTATTATGGAATTGTGGATGGTAGGTTAAATCCAGAATGATTAGCCTCGGTAAAATTTAATCACATTATGCTAAAACACCAGATATGCCATTTCATTTCTGGGTAATATTTCCAAAGGAAATAACGAGATTTGGGTAAGAACAATAGCTAAAGCATCCATTGCAGAAGACTAACATTTTGAAAAGATCAAAGCTTCAATAACTGGTGATGTTGATCCTTTTAGCTGCAGTGAACTAGAGAATTTAGGAAATAATTTGCATTTCTTCCATGGGTTTTGGATCTGACAGGTCTGAAATAGGTTTCCTGAACATAAAGAAGCCAATTTACATTGTTTACTGCATACATCCGATCATTGATTGCCTATTTTCTGTGTGGTTACTCATTCTGGCAAAATGTAGAAGTACTCATAGAGAACTTCCTACAAAAGTAAAGGCTTATTTATTGAGCATTTACAGTATTAAACATGTGAAAGGAAATCTGAATGGGTTTGAGTTAAGTTGCTGTAAGTAGCTGCTGTTGGTCTCAGGAAGGTTGGCGGATTATATTTATTCCGCTTTTGTGACTTGGTCGTGGTGTTTCTAAGTGAAAATGTATGCATAGAAAATGTTGCCTGATAACCATTCTGAATTCTCCTGAATGCAATGTTAAACGGCAATTTCAAAAAAATATATTCACTTTTGTTTATATATTAAGTCTACTTCAGTTGTCTGATTTCTTATGCTGATGGAGCTGAGGTCCACAGTTATATCATTGATCTATTTCAACTTCTTTTCACTTTTTGAAAATTCAGAATTCTTAAGGTATTCATTAAAATGTTTTGTTTAGTTTTAGTTCAGTTTATTGTCACGTGTACCGAGGTACAGTGAAAAGTTTTTTTTGCGTGCTATCCAGTCAGCGGAAATACAATACATGATGACAATCTAGCCATTTACAGTGTATAGATACATGATAAGGGAATAACATTTAGTGCAAGGTAAAACCAGCAAAGTCCGATCAAGGATAGTTGAAGGTTCACCAATGAGGTAGACAGCAGTTCAGGACTGCTCTCTAGTTGTGGTAGAGTGATTCAGTTGCCTGATAACAGCTGGGAAGAAACTGTCCACGAATCTGGAGGTATGCATTTTCATATTTCTATATCTTTTGCCTGATGGGAGAGGTGAGAAGAGGGAGTGGCCTGGGTGCGTTCTAGAGGCTTTAGCCCACCAAATCTTAATACTCCTGTTTTAGACCCTTCCTGTGCCTTTGTTCTACAACTTTAACTTGAAACTTGACCAGAATATCTTTACTTCAATTTGTAAAAATTGTTTGCAAGGCAACAACCAGAAGGGTCCCAACCCGTAATGTCACCATCCTTTTTCTCCAGAGATGCAGCCTAACCCGCTGAGTTACTCCAGCACTTTGTGTCTTAAGCATGATATGACATGGTTGTAAAAATTGAGGCAAATCTTACAAGTGTTTTAAAATGATATCATTAGGTTAGTTTACATTATTTGGTAATTTTCAGTCCTTTAATACTAATTTTTAAAATAATATTCTTAGTTTTAGCAGAACTCCAGTGCTTTAATGCTTGAGAATGTATACAACGGCATTTTTGATGAGTGAGCATGGGGATGAGGTCTGTCCAGCTATCAAACTACTCGGGAGGAGTAGCTGGTCATTTATGTTTGGAGATGCCCTGCAACACACAGGCCCATCATGAACTCCCACCAGACAACGACAAACAGCTGAACTAACACAGTCAAACTGTGGATGGCCAGTGAAATTGGAAGATGAATAGAGTCATAGAAAGATACAGCATGAAATAAGGCCCTTTAGCCAATCTAATCTGTGCTGACCAGCAACCACTAATCTTATTTAATATAATATAATATACTAATATAATCGTATTTCCTTCCTATTCAATGTCCACTCAAAGCACTTCATCATCACAGACGTTAGTGCCACCTGTTGGTAGTCATTGAAGCACATCACCTTACTCGTCTTGGGCACCGATATAATGGTGCTCTTTTAAAGCAATTAGGAAACTCAGCCCTCAGTAATGAGAGGTTGAAGATGTCTGCAAAAGCTCTGGCCAGTTAATCTGCACAGGTATTAATAACACTAACAGGTATACCAGCAGGTCCAGCCACTTTCCAAGGGACCCCCCTGAAGGATCTCCTGATGTCGGACAGTGACTGAAATTGTAATACCATTGGGGTGTATGGAGGCCCAGGAAAGCACATCACTGTTCTCCCTATCAAAACAAGCAAACAAGCAGGTTGTGCACATCTGGGAGTTATGCTTTGCAGTTGCTTGAGCTACCCCCTGATTTCACCTTGAAGGAAGTGATGATGTGTAAGCTACAGCTACTGAAAGTTCCTTTTCACCTTTTTGATGGCTTTATCAAGGTATTATCATATTATCATGGTCTTACCATCTCTCACTCTCTAGCACTGAAAATTATAAAGATACATCACTCCTATCGTGCAGGCTTTAGAGATTTAAAAATGAAATATTATAATTCGTTCTTTTCAATCCTTTTTTACCTTTCTCACGTTATTTGCTCTTTTATTTCTCTTTCCTTACTAGAGTTGATCTTCAAATAATCCATTCTATTTCGAAATTTACCTCAATCCATGTGCTATTTCTCGAGTCTTCAATCTGATAGATAAAGGAGGATATATTTTCTTAGCCCACTCTTTTGCATCCTCCACCCCCTGCCTCCGTCCCGCCAACCCATTACTTGAATTCTCTTGCTATAAAGTTCCACCTCACACTTTGAATCTTGTATTATTCGAAAATCAAAGGTTCAAAATCCAAAAAAGAAATCACATTTTGGGACCTGTTACAGTAAACTTGAGAAACAAAGAACTGCAGATGCTGGTTAATACACAAAGTGCTGGAGTAACTCAGGTCAGGCAGCATCTCTGGAGAACCTCTGGAGGTTATGTTTTGGGTCAAGACCCTTCTACAGACTACTTCATCAAAGTAAACTTTAGGCTTCCTTCAACTCCTCAGGTGCAACAATCCAGCGTTGTCAAGTCTGCCACTTTAAATCTTATCCTCCAACAATAAAAAGAGCATTTTTATTTCATGAGATCAGTAGATTGTATTTTAATCAATACAACGACAATTAACACAATTATATTCATTGGAACAAGAAATATGAGAACTGTAGAAGATGAAGGAATGTTCATTAACATTTATGCTGGCAGAGGATTTGTTTAAAACCATTGACAATTCTCAGTTGGTGTCCAATCAATGTCAAAATATGCCAATAATTCCAACAAAATGCATTCTAAGATCATTTTATTATACCTCCAGAATTAGTTATTCATAGCTTTACTGACGGGTGATCTTTAATTTCTGAGGCCATCTTGAGAATTGTATTAATCTGTTTGTCTCTCCAATTACTCCTCTGTGGAAGATTTATTGGCTCTTTTTTTCTTGATGAAGCCAAAATCAGCAAGTCTGGTGTATTTTGACAGACATATTAATTAGATAATATAATGATCTGCTGCCTTGTACTTCTATATGTATTTCTCTTATTTTCCAAATGGATTTACATGCTGTCATCTTTAAAAAATAATTATACCTGGACATTTGAGCGTGTTATTCAATGACCTGGCTCACTCCTTGCTCATGCCCACCCGTCCTGGTCCATACCAATCCCAGGCCCCACTGTGTTACAGAGTGGAACAGTCTGTGAGTGGCAACTAGGCTTCAGGTGGTGGATCATGGTGAACATTAGACAGCTCACTGCTTTCAAACCTAATCAAACTGTTTTAGATATCTCTGATGATCAGGGACAAGAATTCCAAAGAGCATACTTTAAAAAAAAATCTCAAATATAAATAAATGCATTTGTATAATTTAAAGTTAATTAAAAACACAATGCTTAGATGATTAGAGAAAAAAACCATTTTTGGGTGCTTTCCAAAAGCATGGGAGTTGAGTTTGCTGACTGCTCAGATTCACCTGTCACTCCTCTTCACTTTCCTTTATACTTGATCATTACGTAAGATAAATGTTTCCAGGCACCAATTTCATTCTTCACATGTGCCTCCTCCAACCTCATCAACTACATCTTGTGTTCCCTCTGTGGCCGCCGGTACATTGGCAAAACCAAGCATAGACACAACAACTGTTCCGCAGAACACTTGCGCTCGGCCCGCCAAGGCCTGCTGGATCTCGCAATTGCTAACTATTTTAACTCCTCATTCCATTCGCATACTAACCTTTCTGTCTTAGACCTCCTCCTTTGCCAGAATGAGGCCAAATGAAAACTGGAGGAACAGCACTTTGTATTCTGCTTGGGTAGCTTACAACACAAAGGTATATACATTGAATTCTTAAATATTAGGTGACCTATAACAACCACCCTCCCCCTCACTCTTTCCCCCATACCCTCCTTTCCTTCCCCCTCCCCGCCCCCCGTACATGTACATAGATGTGTGATATCTCAACTCAAGTTCCTTCTTCATACCCAAAACGTCACCAATTCATGTTCTCCAGAGATACTGACTGAACTGTTAAGTTACTTCAGTACTTTGTGCCTTTTTTCTCTGACTTTTCTCTTGTAAGGACCATGGAGTTGACTGTGTTCTGTGGGCAGGGACAGGCAGCATCAAACCTTGACTTTTAATCCTAACCTTGACTTTTTAATATTGAAGCAAAGAGTAAACTCCAGTTATAATTCACAAATCAAATCAGAAAGACAGTCTGCAGGATTCTTTGCTCTTGTGTATATGCAATTGAAAACATATATTTGATTTGCAATATTGAATTTGGTGCATGGTTCTGGACAATAGCGATCTAATTTCTTCATAAAAATCAGCACTTCTGTTACTTCCAATGTGATCTGGACAATGTATGTTGATACTGTGACTTTCTGCTACTTTTTAGTGGGACAAGGCGTGTATATTCCAAATGGAGATATGAGAGAATGCAGATGCTGAAATCTTGAGGTACAAAACAGCTGGAGGAACTCAATAAGTATGGCAGCATCTGAGGATGGAAATGAGCAGCTGATGTTTTGGGTTGGGACGCTTCTTCAGACTGATGAAGTAAAGGGAAGAAAGCTGGAAAAGAGAAGTGCTAGTTGCAGATTTCAGAATCTTTAGCAAAACACAAAATGTTAGAGAAACTCAATTGATCAGGCAGCATCTGTGGTTGGAATGGACAGATAATTTTTCAGGTCTGGACCCTTCTTCAGACAGATGTTGTGGAAGGTAGAAAGCTGGAAAAGGGTGGTGGTGGTAGGGGCAAAGCCTGACAAGTCATTAGTGGATACAGGTGAGGGGTGAGGTGATTTGGTAAAGGCAGGAGAATGGTGGGAGAGATAGATCAGCCATGATTGAAAGGCAGAATAGAATTGATGGGGCAAATGGCCTAATTCTACTCCTATCATTTATGACCTCAAGACCTTATGACAAAGGCTAGAGATGAAAAGGTGACAAAAGCATGTCAAATAAGAAAAGAAGAGGGGTGTGAAATGTAAAGCCAGAGAGAGGGATCTGGGTGGAAGTGGTTAGCGGGAGTGGTAAGGGGGGGGGGGGGATTAAAGGGAAATGGAGGACTGAGATGGATGGAGTGGGAGATGAGTGAACAGAAGAGGAAAAAGGAGCAGAGTGACAATGGTTGTGGGAGAAATATGTGTGCAACATGATGGGAGGGTGCTGGGGGAGTGGGGGAAGAGTGGGGGTATTACTTGAAATGCTGATTGGGTGTGTCAGTGCCTGCCTCTGTGGATGAAGGAGCCCATTATCTTCTTGTGGCAGGGTAACATAGAAACATAGAAAATAGGTGCAGGAGTAGGCCATTCGGCCCTTCGAGCATGCACCGCCATTCAATATGATCATGGCTGATCATCCAACTCAGTATCCTGTACCTCCCTTCTCTCCATACCCCCTGATCCCGTTAGCCACAAGGGCCACATCTAACTCCCTCTTAAATATAGCCAATGAATTGGCCTCAACTACCTTCTGTGGCAGAGAATTCCACAGATTCACCACTCTCTGTGTGAAAAATGTTTTTCTCATCTCGGTCCTAAAAGACTTCCCCATTATCCTTAAACTGTGACCCCTTGTTCTGGACTTCCCCAACATCGGTAACAATCTTCCTGCATCTAGCCTGTCCGACCAATTAAGAATTTTGTAAGTTTCTATAAGATCCCCCCTCAATCTTTTAAATTCTAACGAGTACAAGCCGAGTCTATCCAGTCTTTCTTCATATGAAATTCCTGCCATCCCAGAAATCAGTCTGGTGAACCTTCTCTGTACTCCCTCTATGGCAAGAATGTCTTTCCTCAGATTAGGAGACCAAAACTGTACACAATACTCCAGGTGTGGTCTCACCAAGGCCCTGTACAACTGCAGTAGAACCTCCCTGCTCCTATACTCAAATCCTTTTGCTATGAATGCTAACATACCATTCGCTTTCTTCACTGCCTGCTGCACCTGCATGCCTACTTTCAATGACTGGTGTACCATGGCACCCAGGTCCCATTGCATCTCCCCTTTTCCTAATAGGCCACCATTCAGTTAATAGTCAACTTTCCTGCTCTTGCCACCAAAGTGGATAACTTCAGATTTATCCACATTATACTGCATCTGCCATGCATTTGCCCACTCACCCAACCTATCCAAGTCACCTTGCAGCCTCCTAGCATCCTCCTCACAGCTAACACTGCCCCCCAGCTTTGTGTCATCCGCAAACTTGGAGATGTTGCATTCAATTCCCTCGTCCAAATCATGAATATATATTGTAAATAGCAGGGGTCCCAGCACTGAGCCTTGCGGTACCCCACTAGTCACTGCCTGGCATTCTGAAAAGGACCCGTTTACTCCTACTCTTTGCTTCCTTCTGCCAGCCAGTTCTCTATGCACATCAATACTGAACCCCCAATACCGTGTGCTTTAAGTTTGCATACTAATCTCTTATGTGGGACCTTGTCGAAAGCCTTCTGAAAGTCCAGATATAACACATCCACTGGTTCTCCCTTATCCACTCTACTAGTTACATCCTCGAAAAATTCTATAAGATTCGTCAGACATGATTTACCTTTCATAAATCCATGCTGATTTTGTTCAATGATTTTACAACTTTCCAAATGTGCTGCTATCCCATCTTTTTGGATGATGTTCAAACTGGGGTGATGATCTAATTGGATGATGTTCAAACTGGGTTGAGCCCAATAAATGGCGGTCTGGGAGTACACACTGAGAGATATAATTGTCACTTGAAATGTGTTCGCTTTATCTATAATAGAGGGATTAAACAAAGGGTTATTAACTATAGGTAATAAAAGTGATAAATTTCTTAATTTTAAATTTTGTTTTATTTGTTTCCAAATTCGGATTGTACTATGAATAATTGGGTTCTTATTATAATTTATATTATTCAGTTTCATTGGAGAGAGGAGGATCGCTCCAATGTTTCCAGAGGAGCAATCCTCTTTCTCCATTACAATCCAGTCCACTTGCTGGGCGGAGTTATCCATCAGTTGAATCATATTTTTAATATTTACTGACCAATAATAATACATAAAATTAGGTAGTGCTAAACCCCCTAATACTTTAGGTGCTCTTAATTTCATTCACAATAAGGACACACTAATCAGTCCCCAATCTCCGATTCAAAGTTGAAGGAACAGAGAGATGTCACTGTACTTTTGATTATGAGATGAACACCTTGAGGTGATTATCTGGAATAGACCAGTCTTTAGACTTTACAGATACAATGTGGAAATAGGCCTTTTGGCCCACTGTGTCCATGCCGACTAGCAATCACCATGTACACGAGCACTATCCTACATACGAGAGACAATTTACAATTTACAGAAGCCAATTAATCTACAAACCTGTACATCTTTGAAATGTGGAAGGAAACCGGAGCACGCAAAGAAAACCCACACAGTTACAGGGAGAACATACATACTCTGTACAATTGTTAATATTGGCCAAATTAAAGACACCATAAAATGGAGAATCCCTGCACTTGTCAGAATTGCTTAACTAATAGACTATGGGTTAATAACTGGAAAAAAGCTAATCCTAACATTTTGGAAGAAGGCTCCAATACCAACTATAAACATGTGGATTTCAAATATGTTCAAAACATTACACCTAGAAGAGATAAGACTCCTCCTAGCAGGTAAACCAGATCACTTCCACCTGACGTGGTCTGCATTTATAGAATTATTACAAATATAGGGTGCAAAGGTACCTTAAAGAAATTGAGGTCAGGTAATGGGGATGATAGTTGAAGTGTTGGTATGTCCCATTTGAGTAATGCTCATAAAAAATATTTGTTTCTCTCTTTTTTCTCTTTCTCTTTCTCCTTCTTTTCTAGGGTCTATTTCTTAACTCTTTTTCTTTTGTTTTTAATTTTGTTCTTATAGGGTCTTCGTCCTTCTTTGTTGTCACATTTTCTACACTCACTTTTTCCTTCACTTTCTTCTTTCTTTCAATCTTATCCTTTCCTTTTACTAGTGTAAAAAACAAATGGAGTACATTAATTGTAAGAAGACATAAGTGACGAGTACTAATGTATGTGGTTGTAATGTAATGTACTTCTAATAAATAAAAAATAAAAAATAAATAAAAAGAATTGCTTAACCCTTGTCAGCTGAACTTTACAGGCTTTGAATGGTGCCAGCCAGTCTAGGCTCAGACTGGTAGGCAGGATGGTGAGGGGTCCAGGTGTTGTCCTTGTTTCTCCAAAATTGATCAAATGTGTAGCAGTTTTGCAAACAAACCTTAAATGCATCATTTCGATTGGATCGCTGCAAAAGCATTGTAAATAGTATAAATAATGTTGCAAGACGGTCATCCTGTTAGTTAAACTGTTGAGCCTTGGAGAAACTGTTTGAATCTCAGGGCACATGTTTCAATGTTTATTCTTGTTTGCTTCCTTCTAGAACTTTCTTTCAAATACAATGTATTGGTTACTGTATTATTGGGTTAGGGAAATGTCTATCATATACTGTGTTCATCGATATCTGTTTTTGGACTGTATAGAGACCACCCCCATGTGGTATGGCCCCTCAAGTTTCGGGGACCTATAAAAGGCCACTCCCACGAGGTCCTGTGTCGATCTTCTGCGAGAGCGCTTAGGACTGCGTGACCTTCTGGAGTGTCTCTGCTTGAACGAGGCTAAGAGGGCTTGGCCAGCCAGATATGAGGATCAAACCCTTGGTGGTTAGGTATAGTAGTGGGAACTGTTATTGTGTTTTTTTCAAAATAAAATTTAGTTGCGCAAGTGCTTGACTCAGTGATTTTTGACTGAAACTAAACAGGGGGGGAGCTTAGAACGAGCTATTTACATTGGGGGCTCATCCAGGATCTCAACAGACCCCCAAACACAAGTTTGCGATCAAGGGTGTTGAGCTGTTTCGATCGCGAGTGCAGAAATCGGCGCCACTGTGCAGTTTCCGCATTGCTTTTTGGCACCGTTAGTCGGAGCGGATCGATCTTTCGCAGGCTAGGGACAGGGTCCCAACGAGATCGTAGAACAGTCTAGCAAGCACGGGGTGGGGGGGTGGATAGCACTCCTTTGGGTTAGAGGCCCATAAAACAGGGCGAGGAGTGGCCCAAAAACTTGGTCGTAGTTGGCAGGCTGCAGCTGCTTAACGAGAGCCAAACGCACTTCGAGGGCGAGGGGTGGCCCATTGTCGCAGATTTGGTATCCAATTGATGGGATATTGAAATACAAGTCTGGTTTACATGCTATGCGGTAAAGCATTTGACCTGTCGTTGCTGGGAGCGCTAATTAGAAAGGTGCGTTCCGAAAATCGACTGCCAGTGCAAAGAGGCTAGGCGCTGACACCTGGTGCCAAGCAGAGAGGTGTGTCTGTGTGAAGATATCTGAATCCCTCCCTGAAGTGACAGACGAGGAATCTCGTAAAGGCACTGGGCTCTGTGGGAAGAGTATAGATTGGCTGGGAATACTCTAGTCCATTCGAGACTTCATTGGGCAATTTGAATTCGAGAGCCTGCGTATGTGGAGAGACACACGCCAAAACTAGTTGGTCCGAGAACAAGTCTAGATTTTCAGAATCAAATTTCCAAATACAGAATTTCACATTGAAGTTCTGCCCGTACGGTAGAATTCGAATTCTGTGTAGATAGAACTTCGGAGTTTGTGCATGTTTAAGATCGATTCCGAATAGCGGCTGATCAACAGTGAATAGTAACCCTCTGACCGATTGTTGATTAGTACCTGATAGTGAAGAGTAACTGAGAGACGGGAACCTGGTTTACTTGGTGAAAAGTACCCGGATGCGAGAGGTACCACTAATTCTGTAGAACTTAGAGAGGAGGGATAGAGGTCCCCCTATAGAAGTCCAGTCTTAGCAGGGGAAAGTAACATTTAGGAGGAAAAGTAGTCCATTTAAGAAGTAGTACCCCTCAGCAAAGAGTACGCTAGGATGGGGGAAATCTTTGGTATCAGAGGGAGAGGTTCACTGATTGATAACAGCGTGATTCAGTTTTGAGATCGAGTGTTTGTAAACTGTGTGCTAGCGTGTTAAATTATTATTGTAAATTGTAGAAATCCAGCATTGTCTTTTGTAGCATCTTTATTGGATCTGAATTGTATAAATACTTTGTGTATGTAAAAAGATTTAGAGTGTATTAAGATTCAGAAAGTTAAGATTTAGAGTGTGTTAATTTCGCGGACCTCTACTTGTATTTCTTGTCTGTGTGCTTAAGGATTTTTGGGTGTTAGATAATTGAAGTAAAAGTGCGTTTTAATTAAATATTTGTATTTGTTTAAATCGGGATTGTATTGTTGTTAGAATCCGATTCGTGGAGGTTCGATCAGGGTTCGTATTCTTTCGATCGCTGTGTCGGGGGAGGAGTCGTTCCGTTGACCGAGTACGCCATGAGGAGGATTTCTTAGAGTGTGATTTACTGTCATAATAAGTGGATGTTTATGGTTTATACAGGAGTTTGGTTAGGTATACTTATAATAAGCGGAATAATTTATTTTCTGTTCGATTTTGTTTACGTGTTTAGAGCTTATTTGCATGTGCTTAGATTAAGGTCGGGGATAGGAAACGGGCTGCGAGAACCTGTGTGACTGTGGTTGGTTGTTTCCTGGGACACCTTGATTTTTGAATATTGTTTAAAAACGACTTTGATAATTTCGAAATTAGAAAGGGAAAAAGTTGTTAAGAGGGTTGAGAGTTGCTTGAGAGTTGCTTCCATATCCAATAGAATGGGGAATCATGCAGTCATATGACCGCTGACTTGGAAAGTCCTTTACAAGAAATGTGCAGTGAATTTCCACAAAAAGCTGACCGATTGAGAATTCTTTCCGGAATATTAAGTGGAGAATTATGGAGCGAATTTTGGCCCAGAGGGGACATAGATTTAGTAAAGGGATTGAAATACATTGAGCAGATTATATGGCAATGCAGCGATAATGCAGAGGCAAAAGAATTAATTGAATTGTGGAGAAATTATTATGAGGAACAGAAAGTAAGTAGAGCATTGGAAAGAATGGCAAGTTGGAAGGAAGCAACTCTAATGGGGGGATAAAATTAAAGGATACTGAACCTCCAGGTAGCCTAAGGGAGGAGCTTGAGAGTATTAAAGATAAAGGGAGAAGAAAATCTTCCACAGAGAAACTGTCATCCATAAGTTTTAAGCGTGAGGATCCGATGGTTGGCACTGGTTATGAGGGGGATGACGATAATTATTTAGAAGATTGGGAGAGTGTTAAAATTAGGAATTCGCATCCACCACCTTATACATCTTACGATCCCAATACCTTAGATGCACATTGCGGAGCTCGTGACAGGAATAGACAATCAAATTCCATGGCACAGACTTCCATAAACCCGACCACTCCGTCCATTACAGACAGTCCTAGAGTTCACGGTACCAGAAGCCAGACTAGAAAAATAACTCAATTAGTTAAGGAGAAAGAAGAGCATACACCTAGAGACGTTGGACGAGCAGTTAGAGAAGGAAATAAATCATTTAGAAAGTACAGCGAGCCCCCTGGTAAAGGGGAAGATACATCTGGGGGTGAGACAACCATTGAAGAAGCCAAGGTAGATCTTGAAACTAAACAAACAATCCATAGACAGTTCCTTGTGAGGGAAATGCCTAATCCTTCTTTTGATCCAAACAAATGCAGCGAGTGCAAATAATCCCCTTACAATTAGATTATATTCCCCATGGAAGTCTAATGAGATGATGGCTATTTTAAATCAAATACCCGATCGTAGAAAATCATCTGCTTCTTTTGTGGATCACTAAAGAACTACAATGCGCGTTTATCATGCAGATTCCCGAGATTTATGGGCGGTGATCCAGCAAATAATTACCCCATGAGCATACCAGATTCCTAACGAATTTAGGGCATCCATCGCATGAAGCTCTTAAAAATATAATAGCGGACAATGGTGCAAGGGAAGAAGCTGTTTTAACAGCCCTTGCAAACACCCTTCAAAAAACAATCGATTTGTCCAGAATACTAGATTTAAGACCAAAAAGGGGAGAAGGAGCGGTTGAATTTTTAGAGCGATTCTCTGAATTATATATGGAACAATCGGGTGACTTAAATTACAGAAATTGAGTAATTTCCCCTCAATATTGTGCCATCTTATTGAATTGCCTTCTCACCAACGTAGCAGAAGCCATTAAGACTAATAACATGGACTGGACAGAAAATAGTGCCAGTCAAATGGCTAGGGCTGTAAGATATCATTGGAGGTACATAAAGAAGCAGGATAGCCCACCTGCAGTAAAACAAAAAACGGAATATGTGATCAGTACCAAAATTCGACCCTGAACCATGGATTCCCAGAGGACCAACAAACCATGGACTGGGAGAAATTAGAGTCCCAGAATATCTAGACCGATATTATAGAGAAGCATCTGCCTAGAGCCAGTCCTCCAAAGACCAGGGTCAAGGACATACCATCAGGAATGGGCCAGTGTTATAGTTGCAGAGGGGTAGGTCACTGGAGTAGGGGGTGCCCAAATAAAGAAAGGAACGAAAGAGGGGGTCACAGAAGAAATTTCCAAGATCAAAGAGAATGGAAGGATCAACGGGATCCTATAGAGCACAGAGGGAACTGGCAGGAAAATCTTATTTCCCCAGAATAACCCATTCACACGCCTATGATTAGCAAACCTAGTAGTGACTGGATGCAAGTCTGATGAGGAACCTATGTTGTATCTACAGGTTGAAGGTAAAATCTGCACCTTCCTAGTAGACACAGGCACATCTATGTCATCTCTTCAATCAATTTTTAATTTACCAGAATCAAGAGAAGTTCAGCACCTGTCCGGGTTTCAAGGACAAGTTTGCCAGTATCCCATCTCTGACCCAGTCGAAGTAGTATATGGAGGAAAGGCAATCAAACATAAATTTGTGATAACCACAGGATTAGATTGCAACCTGATGGCGAGAGATTTACTCTCTGCTTTCCAACTAAAAATAGAATGTGGCGATAGAAGCATAATAGTACAAGACTTAAGGGAAATCAATTCTGTTGTGGAACCACTTCACGTCCTAGTGCCAAACCCTGCCCATATCCTAGCCCAAATACTGGCTGAAGCAAAAGTCTTTTCAATAGTCGACTTGCTACATGCATTATTTTCTCTTCCTCTTCATGAAGACAGCCAATATTTGTTTGCCTTCACATATAGGGGCCAATAATATACCTGGACCAGGTTGCCTCAAGGATTTGTTAATTTGCCTACTTTATTTTCCAGGTGTCTCCAGGATCACCTAAGTACCTTGAAGTTCAAAATGAATTCAACATTAGTGCAGTATGTTGATGACCTATTAGTGGCCAGCAAAAATGAATCCAGTATTCGGAAAGTTACTGCACAACTACTAAATCATCTAGCCAATCTAGGATATGTGGTCTCACCATCAAAAGTACTGGTAGTTCAGGAGAAAGTAAAATTTATAGGACTTATAATTTTGGCCACCAAAAGAAGTCTTGAGAAGAGCAGACTTGAACCTATCTGCAAATTCCCAGTCCCAAAAGAAGCCAAACAAATGAGGCAATAGCTGGCATGGTTAATTATTGCAGACCCTGGATTCCAAATATAGCTCTAGAAACCAAGGAGCTAACACCTTATACCAGCAAGGAGGGCAAATTTAACTTAGCAAAGAAACCACAGGAAGCATTTGAGAACTTAAAAAGATCATTGATGCAAGCCCCGGCATTGGGAAGGCCATTATACGATCGTCCTTTCCAACTGTATTGTACCATTCTATCTGACTGTGCCACTTTGGTACTAAAGCAAAAGCATGGCGATAGACATAGTCCAGTTGCATATCCTCTAAATTAGATCCAGTAGCTAGGGGACATCCTCTTTGCATTCAAATCTTAATTGCAATCTACAATAGTTTACAATCAGGTGCTAATTTGACACTCTAGCAGGAAATTGTAGTGTACAGTTCACATTCGGTATCAGCATTGTTGGGGCAGCTTCAAACCCAGCACTTAACAATGGCCCACCAAATTAAGTATGAGATCTTTCTGTTGAACAATCCGAAATTGCAGTTCAAACATTGTACATTGATTAACGCAGCCTTTTTTTTCTTATTTCACCCCCAGAAGAGAGATCAGCAGCAGGACATGACTATCTATTTGTTATAGAGGAAGAAACATCAGTGAGAGAGGACTTGAGGGATGTACCCATGGAAGACTCTGACATCACATTATATGTGGACGGGAGTGCATCCAATGGGTGAGAGATTGGGTATGCAATTGTTAATCAAAAGACGGAGATTGTAGAAGCAGCTGCTTTTGAATCACCCTATTCAACATAACAAGCTGAATTATTCACTTTAATTCGGGCTTGTATTATTGGGGGAAATTTAAAAGTAAATATTTACATTGATTCTCGATATGTATTTGGGGTAGTGCATGATTTTGGACAATTATGGAAAGATAGGGGATGCCTAACTTCTGCAGGAACCTAAATATCACACACACTATTGGTGACAAATTTATTGAAGGCCTTAATGCTACCCAGACAAATCTCTGTAATGAAATGTAGTGCCCATACTAAAGGACAGACCCCAGTAGATATTGGAAATAGTAATGTTGACTTAGTAGCTAAGAAAGTATCATGGGAACATAAGGTGGTGGTACCTAAAATGATGAGGCAGACTAAAAGTGTAACTAACAAGTCCCCCTTGGAGAAACTGATGCCAACCATCCAAGAAACCTTTTGATTACAAGAAGAGGCTACTGAAAGAGATAAGGAAAGATGGAGACAACTGGGATATGTACTGGATTGCATGACTGGGCTGTGGACCACTCCAGCAGGGCAAACTTGCATGACAGACTCATTAGCAGTATGGGTTATAGAGTGTATGCACCATGCAACCCATAGTGGTGCAAGGGCAGTAGAGGACACTCTATTGGCTACTTGGTGGTATCCAAAATTACAATCTTTTGCTCAGAAGGTAAGCAGTACTTGTCTGGTCTGCCAGAAATACAACCCAGGGAAAGGAAAAGGATGTGAAGCAGGGAAAACATCGTTGCCTATGGGTCCTTTTTAGACATTGTGAATGGACTATATTGAATTAGAAAGATGCCAAGGATATAAATACATTCTTGTCCTAGTCGATGTATTCAGCCGGTGGATCGAAGCATACCCAACCCTTGACAATAAAGCGGCTACCGTTTTCAAGGTGCTAATGAGAGAAATTGTCCCTAGATTCGGAATTCCCATTCGACTTAGCTCAGATAATGGTCCACACTTTATTGGACAAATCAATAAAGAATTTTGTGAACAGCTGCAGATCCAGCAGCAATTGCACTGTGAATATCGACCACAGGCTGCTGGACTTGTAGAAAGGGCAAACCAGACCCTTAAAACTAAATTAGCCAAATTAAAGGCGGAGACTGGACTTGGATGGATTAAATTACTCCCAATATCCCTATTTCAGATGAGAGTCACGCCTGCAGGGAAATCTAGATTAAGCCCAGCTGAAATTATTTACGGTAGGCCTTTACAAAACCCCTTGGAACCAGAATGCGATGAAAATAGTTAATTTCCACCATATGACTGCAGAGATGCCCGACTATATCTTAGCCTTGACCAGAGCCTTAAGGGATTTTCATTGTAGAGTGAGAGCAGCCTATGGGGATATGCCTTCATTAGTATCTCTCATTAAAGTAAAACCTGGAGACTATGTCTTGGTGAAGAATTGGGTAAGGAAAGGATCAGAAGTTCATTTGGAAGGACCTTACCAAGTTCTTCTAATGACCCCGACAGCAGTAAAAGTAGAGTGAAGAAATGCCTGGGTGCATCTTTATAATTGTAAAAGTATTAGTGAAGGTATCAGTGGTTAACTTGTTTCCTCCCAGGTTTTCTTAGACATTCTCCACTCTATTACGAATTAAGGACCAATGAACTATCAAGATTGAGAGATGGGATTCGCGCCCACGAAAACTCAGGAGGTGAAGACTCATCCCACAGAAATCATGGAGCTTCGCCCACGAAACTCGGGAAGCTCCATGAAATTCTGAGAAGCTACATCAACATCTTCTTGTTGGAACATTTGTTAAAGTATAGCGGTCATTATTGTATTCTGGAGTTATCATTTATGATGAGGGTTGCCATGAATGATAAAATGGGGGAATATGAATATTGGCCAAATTAAAGACACCATAAAATGGAGGATCCCTGCAATTGTCAGAATTGCTTAACCCTTGTCAGCTGAACTTTACAGGCTTTGAATGGCACCAGCCAGTCAAGGCTCAGACTGGTATACAGAATGGTGTGGGGTCCAGGTGTTCTCCTTGTTTCTCCTAAATTGTTAAATGTATAGCAGTTTTGCAAATGAACCTTAAATGCATTATTTCGATTGGATCGCTGCAAAAGCATTGTAAATAGTATAAATAATGTTGCAAGGCGGTCATCCTGTTAATCAATGTTTGGTCGAACTATTGAGCCTTGGAGAATCTGTTTGAATCTCAGGGCAATGTTTCAATGTTTATTCTTGTTTGCTGCCTTCTAGAACCTTCTTTCAAATACAATGTATTGGTTACTGTATTATTGGGTTAGGGAAATGTCTATCATGTACTGTGTTAATCGATATCTGTTATTGGACTGTATAGAGACCACCCCATGTGGTTTGGCCCCTCAAGGTTCGGGGACCTATAAAAGGCCGCTCCCACGAGATCCTGTGTCGATCTTCTGGGAGAGCGCTTAGGACTGCATGACCTTCTGGAGTGTCTCTGCTTGAACGAGGCTACGAGGGCTTGGCCAGGCAGATACGAGGATCGAACACGCGGTGGTTAGGTATAGTAGTGGGAACTGTTATTGTGTTTTTTCCACAATAAAGTTTAGTTGCGCAAGTGCTTGACTCAGTGATTTTCGACTGAAACTAAACTGGGGGAAAGCTTAGAACGAGCTATTTACACAAGCAGCACCCATTGTCAGGATCGAACCCGGGTCTCTGGCTGTGTCAGGAAGCAACTGTACTGTTGCACCACTGTGCTGCCATTAATATCTTGTTCTGATATTGGATAGGGTGTTTATATCTTTAAGTTGACCACAGGTTCGTCTTTTTACATAACAATGCAATATATTTGGAATGTAAAAACATAAATGGCAGACCAGAGTACAATTTCTTGGATTGCATGCCAAGTATACTTTGAAATCTAATTAACATAAATTGTCAATCCTGAAAGTTGTTTATTCCACTAAACCTATTTCTCGTGTGCTGACAGATTGCGTCAGTATTCAGAATCTGTGTTACCTCCAGCCATGCTCTTCATTACTTTTCATTACATGATGGCGCCAATGGGATAGGAGTCATCTCCTCTGTGGGATCACTATGACCCATGCTGTCCGAGAGTCTCCAGCTATGTTTTCACTGTTCTTTAAGAGTTGCTGAAGCTGAAATATCCGCCAATTCAAGATCATGCACAGGAATCTATTCTGTGAACATCATGAGTAGATGTCTGAAACTTACAACTGAGACTGTTAATTAATATTTTTGTTGATTTTTTTCAATACATTTTAAACATTCCCTTTGTTAGTTTTATTCAATTACAATTATCGTGTCAATTATATCTGAATTGAGTATTCATCCTCAATACTTGTGAAGAAATATGATCCTGCCTGTGGAATTAGTTGGGTTCATATTGAGTTTGGAAAGTGAGGGAGTTAAATTAATATTCAAAACTAATGGGCCTGTCCTACTTAGGCGATTTTTCAGGTAACAGCTGGCGACTGTCAAGTCTGAAGAAGGGTCTTGACCCGAAATATCACCTATTCCTTCGCTCCATAGATGCTGCCTCACCCGCTGAGTTTCTCCAGCATTTTTGTCTACCGTCACGTTGCCGGCAGTCGCCTGAAAAACCGGCAACTGGAACGGCGACTGTCAGAGTGGAACACACACACAAACACATCACAGGGGGGGGGGAACAGGGCAAGCAAGGGGAGCACAGTCTGAAATTCACACGGTGCAAAGCCAAGGTGATACAGATACACACCGCGAGGAACAGGAAGGTTGGCGCTATAATTAAGGGCTAAAGCACAGTGTACGGTATGTCCTTTAAAAGAGGGGGGAGAGGGGGAGAGGGTGGGGGAGGAGGGAGAGGGGGAGAATAGGGGAGAAGGGGTGATAAGACAACTTTTAAGAAGCCAGACAACTTTTAAGAAGCCAGAGATACACAGCTGTGAAGTTCAGCAGACATTTAACTTTACCGGTCGGTTATCCTTGGTTTTGAAAACTACTGCTTACATTTTATTTCCCCATTGAGCCAATGAAATTCAACGGTCAGCACGGGCTACAACCTACAAGAACCTACGAGAACCTTCGACCTCCTGGCAACCCACTAGGACCTCCTGGCGTCCCACCTAAGGCACGAGAATTCACGCTACTCTCCATGGCGGCTTCATTCTAGTCTCGGCTAATTTTTCAACATGTTGAAAAATTTGCAGCGACCATAATGAGGCCGCGACAAGTTCCCAGAATGCGGGAACTCCTCACGACCATGAAGGCGACGCCCCGGCAACTACCCACGAACATGTAGCAACCATGTGGTGACTACATAGTCTCCTGCAGTCGCCTAAAAAGTCGCCTAAGTGGGACAGGCCCATAAGTCATTAGTTTGTAGAAATGCTCTGGGTTAACAAATATGTGTACTGATAATAGTTTAATTCCTTCACATTTATTAATTCTTTCACTCTGGTTCTGTCCAACACTGTCAGCAGTGTTTTTAGTTCCTGTTCGATAAAAAAACAAAAAGGTATTCAAGTCTATCTCTTTTCATTTACTGCTGTAATGTCTGAAAGCAGACCTGATCTTAAAATTTGCTATTGGAGTCATAGAATGATAGTGTGGAAACAGGCCTTTCGGCCCAACTTGCCCACACCGGCCAAAATGTCCCAGCTACATTAGTCCCACCTACCCGCATTTGGTCCATATCCCTCCAACCCTGTCCTATCCACGTACCTGTCTAACAGTTACTTAAATGTTGGGATAGTCCCAGCCTCAACTACCTCCTCTGGCAGCTTGTTCCATACACCCACCACCCTTTGTGTGAAAATGTTACCTCTCAGATTCCTATTAAATCTTTTCCCCTTCACCTTAAACCTATGTCCTCTGGTTCTCGATTCACCTACTCTGGGTTAATTCCTTGTTTCCATGATTTAGCAGATTGAATTGTTATTTTTTAAGTACAACATGTATCAACTTAAATGTCAAAACATTTCTTTATAGATTAATGATCACATGATATTAAAATATAAAAGAAAGGAGAATGCCAAGGAGCATGCTCAATTGCATTTGGTTATCCAATTTAATATTTGAAGCCTTGCCCATTAAGTCATTTAAACACATTAACATTTTGTATTAAGTACCTAATATGAACAAAAGGATTTCTGAGGTATGCGTGGGTTCAGGGGCAATTTACAGGCCAGCAGAGGCAATTTACACAGGCCAATTAACCAATGAACCCACACGTCTTTAGGATGTGGGAGGAAACTGGAGCACACACAAGGAACCCACATGGTCACAGGGAGAATGTGCAAACTCCACATAGATAGCACCCGAGATCACGATCAAACCTTTGTTCCTGGTGCTATGAGGCAGCAGATCTACCAACTGCACCACAGTGCCACCTTTAATGTATTTCAACCCCTTCTTTGCTGTATTTTCTTGCTCCACAACCCATCGCCACTCAGGGGATGAAAAGATGAATTACTTGCTATCTCCTAGCAGAACTAATCTGATCAACAGCTTACAAGGAAGTGTACAGTAGAGGTTGGGAAACTGGTCTCTTCCAGTGTGAAAGCAGTTGGCTCTTACACTATGTATAATGGTAGTGTGGCACGGCTAAGATTAGAAGGATCAGACACAGAATAATGGCTGCAAATCCTCTCCTGCCATTCCTTGGTGCAGCTCATTAGGCACAATGCTATGTTGTCCATGGTATTTCATTTTATAGCTAAGCTACAGTATAACAAATAGCTTAAAAATTAATGATGCTTGAAAATAGTCAGCCAAATTGGTACAAGGCCTGTTCATCTCCTGGCGCTGGCTGATGACCAGCTGACTGCCAGCTGACATGAGTTTGTCCTGTCTTTATCGCATTCCTTCACAGAATAGTCCGCTGGAACCAAAGAGCCGCATCCTTTAATTTGTTAATCCTGTTAAACATACACACTGTGAAATGAAATCGATGAGAGTATATTGAGGGTTATAGTTTTGTGCTCAGTGAAGAATTGGCAACCTATAGTTGCAACTGACTGGGCCCTGCACATTTCCAACACCAGATACACAGTGTGGAAAACCACTCCCTTTCGATCCTCTCCCATCGATGTTTGGACCATCTGCTACCCATTCCTTCCATGCAACTATTTACCTCACCCACCATCATCGAACAAAATAACTCAAACTTAGCAAGATCCACGTATGTCCATCCAATCATTTCCTTTAACGTGCAATCTCATTGATTAGATTTATTATGGTCAAGTATACCAAGGTACAGAGAAATGCTTTGTTTTGCATGATAATAATATACATAAATACAATCAAGTTAAACTCTGGTACAATAGATAGAGCAAAGGTAAGATGTAGAGTGCAGAACATTGTTCCCAACATTGTAGCGCAACAATTCCATACATAAAGTGCAATGTCCACAATGGGATAGAGGTTAATCAGATTGTATCCTACCGAATGGTAGGGCTATTCAGAAGCCTTATAACAGAGGGGAAGAAGCTATACATTAGTCTGCTGGTGCATGCTTTCAAGCTTCTGTATCTTCTGCCGAATAGGAGTATGGGGGAATAAGAAATAAGGAAGTGGCTCTAGAAATCGTGGATGCATTGGTGATCATTTTCCAATGTTCCATAGATTCAGGATTAGTTGCTGTGGATTGGATGGTAGCTAATGTTATCCCACCTTTTAAGAAAGGAGGGAGGGAGAAAACAAGGAATTATAGACCAATTCGCCTGACGTCAGTGGTGGGGAAGATGCTGGAGTCAATTATAAAAGATGAAATAACGGCATAGCAGTAACAGGATTGGTCCGAGTCAGCATGGATTTATATCATGCTTGACTAATATTCTGGAATTTTTTGAGGATGTAACTCAGAAAATGGACAAGGGAGAGCCAGTGGATGTAGTGTACCTGGACTTTCAGAAAGCCTTTGATAAGGTCCCACATAGGAGATTAGTGGGAAAAAATTAAAGCACATGGTATTGGGGTTAGGGTACTGGCATGGATAGAAAAGTGGTTGGCAGACAGGAAACAAAGCGTAGGGATTAACGGGTCCCTTTCAGAATGGCAGGTAGTGACAAGTGGGGTACCGCAAGGCTCGGTGCTGGGACCACAGCTATTTACAATATACATCAATGATTTAGATGAAGGAATTAAGAGTAACATTAGCAAATTTGCAGATGACACAAAGCTGGGTGGCAGTGTGAACTGTGAGGAGGATGCTATGAGGATGCAGGGTGACTTGGACAGGTTGGGTGAGTGGGCAGATGCATAGCAGATGCAGTTTAATATGGATAAATGTGAGGTTATGCACTTTGGTGGCAAGAACAGGAAGGCAGATTATTATCTGAGTGGTGTCAAGTTAGGAAAACGGGAAGTACAATGAGATCAGGGTGTCCTTGTTCATCAGTCTCTGAAAGTAAGCATGCAGGTACAGCATGCAGTGAAGAAAGCTAATGGCATGTTGGCCTTCATAACAAGAGGAGTTGAGTATACGAGCAAAGAGGTTCTTCTACAGTTGTACAGAGCCCTAATGAGACCACACCTGGAGTATTGCGTGCAGTTTGGTCTCCAAATTTAAGGAAGGACATTCTTGCTATTGAGGGAGTGAAGCATAAGTTCACAAGGTTAATTCCCGGGATGGCGGGACTGTCATATGTTGATAGAATGGAGCGAATGGGCATGTATACACTGATATTTAGAAGGATGAGAGGGAATTTTATTGAAACATATTAGATTATTAAGGGATTGGACACGGTAGAGGCAGGAAACATGTTCCCGATGTTGGAGGAGTCCAGAACCAGGGGCCACCGTTTAAGAATAAGGGGTAGGCCATTTAGAATGATGATAAAAAACGTTTTCACCCAAAAAGTTGTGAATCTGCGGAATTCTCTGCCTCAGAAAGCAGTGGAGGCCAATTCTCTGGATGCTTTCAAGAGAGAGTTGTTCAAGTTCAAGTTCGCATGTATTTTCACTTAACCAATTAAGGTACTGTGAAATTTGAGTTAGATAGAGTTAAAGATAGTGGAGTCAAGGGATATGGGGAGAAGGCAAGAACGGTGTACTGATTGTAGATGATCAGCCATAATCACAGTGAATGGAGGTGCTGCCTCGAAGGGCCGAATGGCCTACTCCTGCATCTATTGTCTATTGTCTATTGTCCAAGGTGGGACAAGTCTTTTATTATGCTGGCAGCTTTTCCAAGGCTTCCTGAAGTGTAGATGGAGTCAATGCTAGAGCATCTGATCTGTTTTATGGGCTTGGCTACTTCCACAACTCTCTGCAGTTTCTTGTGGCCTTGGATAGAACTGTTCCCAAATCAAGCTGCAATGTAACCTATGGTCTCTATTGTGTATTTGTAGAAGTTTGGGTGAGACATTGGAGACATGCCAAATTTTCTCAGTCTCCTGAGGAAGTAGAGGCATTGGTGTGTTTGGTCCACGACAGAACATTGGTAATGTTAACATTAAGGAACTTGAAACGTTCAACCATTTACTCTGGATAAAATTATAAATTAATTCAATGGATATATATTCACAGTATTAGTTCCTGAATTTTCTGTATGCAATATGTAAGGAGTACATATATTGTATTCTCTAGTCACTGATAGGTGCAGAAGATCTTTTTAATCACCTTTAGTGGCCAGAAAGAGGTACCCATACATAACCTCCTTAAAGAAATTAAAACTTTCCTCTGGCTCTGTATTGACTTTCAGTATATTCACAGATTTTTTAAGATAATTTCACATTGAAATAATAATATAAGAAAGTTTATGAAGGAACATCATATCTGGCAGCACATTTAATTTTTTTATCTGTGGCTTGAAAAATGAGTTGGCAATTAACAAGATTTTTATTTATATTACCCTGAATTAAGTGGAGTGGTTAAATTATGACTGTGTGCTAGATGCGTGATGCATATAATCCTGAAATGCTGTACAAGTTAAATGCTTTTCTTTGTACAGCTCTGGACTGTCTGCTATTCTCAAAGTGAACACATAGTGGCAATATTATTCTGCAGTAGTCTGGAGATGATATCTGGTGCTGAAGTGTCTGCTTAGTTTTAGAGATGCAGCGAATAAACAGGCTCATCGCCCCACCGAGTCCGTGCCGGCCAGTGATGCCCACACACTAACACTATGCTACACACACTAGGGACATTTTACATTTATACCAAGCCAATTAACCTACAAACCTGTACAACTTTGGAGTGTGGGTAGAAACCGAAGATCTCGGAGAAAACCCACGTGGTCGCTGGGAGAACGTACAAACTCCGTACAGACAATCGCCCGTGGTCGGGATCGAACCCAATCTCTGACGCTGTAAGTGCTGTAAGGCAGCTACTCTACCGCTGCGCCACCGTGCTGCCCCACTTATTTGTTATTTTTTATTTTAAACATCAATTACATGAAATTGTTAATGTAGTTTTGCATAAAATATGTTTGTGGATGTTGTTTCAAAAGCACTTGTATTTATTTTCAAAAATAGTAAGTTAGAATGTTCACATTTTTTTAATGCTTGAAGCTATTGTAGAGTCTGCAATTTCGATTCTAACCACTTGATGGAAAAATTTCTATTGCAGATTTCACAAAGGTAGAAAATCAGATATCCAAGAGCACTTTGTCACATCCTGCTATATCAATACAGGTTACATGCAATGAATTGTTTTCAAGTGCTTTGACTTTTGTTCTGTGTAGCTTACAAAACTATACACATTCCTATGATCCAGAAATATAAGCAAGTTTTGCAAAACCCGGATGAGGGAGGCCATTCAGATCACCATAATTTTTCCATCATTACCTGTAAGTCCCTGTAAGACCACACATCACCACTTTTCTGCATTGCAAACCCTGTGGGTGGTGGGTTGGTGATTTTCAGCGGTGCTTTAAGGTGCTAAAGATGCTCTGAGATGGCCAAAATAAGAAGTTCAACTGAAATACCATTGCAAACCATTTATGGAACAAGAAGTCTGCTGGTGAAGATCATATGTTAATGGAGCAATGCAGGGCATTTAAATTAATATTTGTATGAGCCCCCCACTGTGGAAAAATTCTACTGTGCGCAAGGCCCTGTGTATTCGCTTGCTTCTGATCAGGCCTTACAATTAGAAAGGCCTATCACTTGCATACTTATCTGCTGTAGAAAATAATTCAGTCCAAATCCAGCACATAGACCATTGAAGCAGGAGAGAATCAGCAGTCAGTTACGGTATTGAGACAGGAGGTCAGTAGCAAATTAGTGATCAACACCTAATGTAGAAGGTGGTCGGGGATCAGTAGTGGAGTCCAGTCAAGAAATTATAAGGGGTTTTGACAGCTATGGATTGGCGGAGTCTGCACAGTCATTAGAGATCAGTCATGCATGGTCAAGCTGAGTGTTAACCCAGATGTCACAGGAGCGGTAGTTTAGTAGTTGTGGTGGGGGAGGGGGTGGTATCAGCGATAGAACATAGAACTGAACAGCACAGGAACAGGTTCACCGGCACACAATGACTGTGCTGAAATTATGCTAAATTAAACTAATCCTCACTGCCTGCACATGATCCATATCCCTCCATTCCAGTATATCCTAAAAAGCCTCTTTAAAGCCACTATCGTATCTGCATCCAACACCATTCCTGGCACCACATTCCAAGCATCCACCACTCTCTGAGTAAAAAAATTGCCCTGCACATCTTTTTGAACTTTCCCCTCTTAAAAAACTATGCCCTCTAGTTTTTGATGTGTCCACCCTGGGGAAAAAGAATCTGATTATCTACCTTATCTGTGCCTCTCGCCATTTTAGATATTTCTATCAAGGTCACCAACTTAACTAAGTGCTTCAGAAAAAAACCCAACCCAAGTTTGTCTAACCCCTCCTTATATCTAATACCTTCCATCAGCATTCTGGTAAACTTGTGCACCCTCTCCAAAGCCTTCATGTAATGATGATCACCCATCATCAGAAAGATGTTTTGGCACAGCAAATATGGGTGTGTGTAATCCAGGGTTCATATGTGGAGTACTTACCCTTTTAAAAATTAAGATGCGGAGTGGTTCAGCTGGCACGTTCTTACGAAATAGGAGTAGATGTAGGCCACTTGGTCCATCAAGCCTACTCCACCATTCTGTCTGATGATGGGTGATCTATGCTGGCCTCAACTCCACTTCTATGCTCCCATAATCCTTAATTTTTCAGATCCACAGGTATTCTCGTGGTTCTCCTGGACTGAGGAAGAGAATGGACAAGTTTTTGGACTTAGTAGTGAGAGCCCTTGTAGAGGCAAACATTCCGTCTCTCTCTCTTTTGCTCCCTCATTCCCCCATTAGCTATTCCTGCTCTGCCTGATCTCCTTTCCTCTCTTCATTTCCCCTCAGTAAAGCATTTTCCTGGCAAATGTCCATGGTCTGACATGCCTTTATGTGTGGTAAGGCATGTAGGATGTCCAATATAGTGGACATCAAATTCCTATTTCAGTTCTAAATTAATTCAGATAATTTCCAGAATAATCATTGGTCTTGTGTTGGTGAAGTCCTGAAATAGTGTCGCAGAAAGTCTCTTGACTTGTTTCAAAATGTCTTTTTGCTACTCCAACACTAGCGTTTGAAATACCTGCAGTTATTTGTCAACTCTCTCATGCAGCTGATCACTATTGGATGGGACATCAGCACAAAGACTAATCGTCATGATGTTCTGTATTCTCTCCAATGAGAACAGGCATACACCGGCACGGTGGCGTTGCAGTAGAGTTACTGCCTTACAGCAACTGAGACCAGTGTTCGACACAAAACATCACCTATCCAAAGTCTACAGTAGTTTGGTAGGTAGTATTGTGCAGTGGGGTTCAAGAGTCCTCTGGACTTTGTTTAAGTCGCACTACCTACTTGGATTTGCACGATTATGGTCTGGTTGCTTAATATTTTTGATCATATCTTGCATTATTGATTAATATATAGTGATTTCTTGTGTTCTTGCATTAATCTGCATGTAAAGCTACAGCAAGTAGGAATGTCATCCATTGATGGGACAAAGTTATTCTTGAATCTGCCGATCATGGTTCTCAGGCTCCTGTACCTTTTTCCTGATAGTAGCGGTG
This sequence comes from Malacoraja senta, assembly GCA_038087875.1. Lineage (NCBI taxonomy): Eukaryota > Metazoa > Chordata > Chondrichthyes > Rajiformes > Rajidae > Malacoraja > Malacoraja senta. The sequence goes on from CM075983.1 coordinate 35,045,533, forward strand.
AGATGAGAGCATGGCTTTGACGTTAGTTTAAATTTTAGCGATACTAGCGCAGGAACACGGCCTTCGGCCCACCTAGTCCACGCCGACCAACAATCCCCGCACATCAACACTATCCTACACACACTAGGGACAATTTGTACATTTAAACTCAGCCAATTAACCTACAAACCTGTAAATCTTTGGAGTGTGGGAGGAAACGGAAGATGTCGGAGAAACCCCACGCGGTCATGGGGAAAATGTACAAACTTCATACAGACAACACCTATAGCCAGGATTGAACCCAGGTCTCTGGTGCTGTAAGCACTGTAAGGCAGCAACTCTACCGCTGCACCACCGTGCCACATTTTTGGTTAATCCCTTGGATGATGGGGAGGTTATTACCTGTGATGGACCAGGCAATGTCCACCATGCTTGAATGTTATAGTTACCGAACCAGGCCATGATGCAACCAGTCAGCATGCACTCTTCCACACACCTGTAGAAATGCAATGGTGTATTTAGTGACATGCTAAATCTCCTCAAACTTCTGCACCATTCCTTGTGGCAGCTACATGGCAGTGGCACACACTTTGCCTGCCATGGAGGAGACAGAGGCAGCATGTGAAAGGGAAATAACTGGCAATGACTCTCAAAGGGAAATCAAGTATTGGCCATTAAGCATTGAAGCAGGAGCAAGAGCCTGGATATCATGGGAAGAAATGAAGATTTCTAACCAGTTAGAGAAGAACCTGGCTGTGGTAATCTCCTTAAAGAATAATAGCCCATGCTCAATGATGCAATGAAGAAAAAAAAAATCATTCCCCACAAGATCTGGACCCCCATTATTTACATTTGAAGAACAAAGGTCCTGCAGTGCATCTTAGTTGTTAAGCAAATTGCTACTAAGGATATACTGTGATGTTGTAGCAAGTGATGTAAGTAATTTGCGCATCCCCAGGCTACAATCCTTGCAGGTTCAACGGTTCAATGGTGCGTTATTTGTCACATGTTCAACTGCACAGTGAAATTCTTTTTGCATATTTGCACATGGAGGCGCCACCATGTTTTGGCACCATTTCCACACGGCCCCTCGTCAGAATCGGGCAAGTGAGAAAAAATGTTTTAAGAGGAATTCACTGAGAAAGATGGGGAGGAGAGAATAAAGGAAATCTCTGTGATCGTGTGGAGATCAGGTGATCCAGGTGACAAAAAGCTTTCAATACCGTCTAAAGAACAGATTATCAAAGGTAATTATGGAGGGCAGAAGGAGAGAGAGAGAGAAAATGAAAGGCCAATGAGATGCAAAATAAAGCAGCTGCTGAAACAAAAGGGAATGCTGGAAATATATAGCAGATCACATAAAAAGTCAGCCGCTGCTCCTAGACAACTGCATTGCAGCTGGAACAGGTGCTGGTACGTGCTACATAACAGAAGCTGACCAAGGAAATGGTGAACAATAGCATCACATGGGAACAATCAAGTTCTACATTTTGTCCATTGTTTTACTGGAGATGATGGAAATGTTTCAAATCAGCAGAGTAGTAGTGGTTTAGTTTATTGTCACATGTACTTAGGTACAGTGAAAAGCTTTGGTTGCATGCTGACCAGTCAGCGGAAAGACGATACAAGATTACAATCGAGGTATAGTCTATCCATAGCTCATCTTCACACAAGGTACTATCACAACATTTAAAAGACATTTGGACAGGTGCATGGATAGGAAAGTTTTAATAGGTGTGGCGTAGGGGAAGACATTGGATATAGGGTGAACTCAAGTGATATTTTTTATTTACAGTTACAAGAAAGTCCAGGACCGCAAGGAGCCCATGTCCCTCGACATCAGGGCGCATATGCGGTAGCGCTGGTGATCTCTAGCTTATCCCAGCAGTTCAGTCCTGGTTTTGAAGGAGGAGGCATGGCAATCTCAGGCTTCTCCCTGCAGTTCACCACTGCCTCGAGTGGAGGCACTGGTGGTCATAGGCTTAACCTAGTGCTTTAGCTTTGGGGCTTGAAGAGGCTATGCTGGCAGTCTCTGGATTATTCTGGCTGCTGAGTCTTTGCCTTTGTGTGTGGGCATGGGCAGGAAAAGGCACAGGCGTCTCAGACATGCCCATGCCACTCAGCCTCAGTAGAAGTCTCGGCTGTCTATGGCTTCTTCACGGCATCCCAGTCTTGACCACATGATGGCTTTTGTGGTCTCAGGTTTGTCCCAGTGGCTCAGTCTTCCTCGAACCTGCGACAGGGGAACATAGGGGAATGGCTAAAACTTTACCCATGGGAACTAACTGGACAAGATCATTGAATGCATCCTTAAGTGTTACATTCTACGAACTCTATATAGACCTCAAACTCTTCTGAATGCATACTTCCTTCATTTACTAATGGAGAAAGAGTGGCACAGTGCTTAGAGAGAGAAAAAAGAAGCTTGGAGACACAAGAACGTGCAGAAGCTATAATCTGGAGCAAAAAAAATAACTGCTCGAGGAACTTAGCGAGTCAGGCAATATCTGTGGAGGTACAAGGATGGTCAACGTTTCGGGTTGAGACCCTGCATCAGGCCATCCTTCTGCATCCATCCTTTTACTGAATGCAGAGATCTGCTCTCTGTTACTTTCTCATTCTCTCTGTGCTCTCCAGATCAGGAGTGGATCGCTAAAGGCTGCATTTGTATAGGGGGTAAAATATACTCCTGTTAAAGGGAGTAATTTTCATTAGAGTTATGGTGATTAGAACGCATGCAAGCACAGTTGATACTAATAGTAAGATTAAACGAGAACTTACCAGTTTGAAGGGATTGTTGAGGGATTACGTGAAGAAGACCCCGTCCAGCCGCACACGCGTCAATCTTTCAAAGCAGTGGAGTGACAATAGTAAGATGCATAAAGACTTAGAACTACCAGCTTGATCCTTTTATGATGGTGGGAGCGGAGGGCATGTAATCCCTCAACGTTACTCCTCATAAAATAAAGATCAAACTTCAAACTGGTAAGTTCTCGTTTAATCTTACTATTTTACTTCGGAGTCACGTGAGTGACTACGTGAAGATTTCAAATCTCTGTGATTTCACACCGTGGATTCAAATCCAGGTGTTCACTGCATCGATTGACTCTATTTGAGTAAGCACAATCAACAATGCATAACCACAACATTTGAATGTAATCAGTTAATGGTTTTATTTATTTTAATAAAAGTAACAAAATTAGGCCCATTTATTATAATGGGGGATTTAATACTGTATCCAGCACGGCATTACCAAACCCTCTGAGATCTTTAATCTCCTTATGGTAATACTTGTGAAACATCTGTTCACTTGCCCATCCTGCGGCCTCAAGAATAAGGTCTATTGCACGTCTGAATCCCTGGCCGCTGATGTTGATGCCGCCCTGGTGGAATGAGATTTAATTTTATCCGTATCAATACCTGAATATCTCAACACCTGTTTCAACCATCGTGAAATTGTTTGTGTTGACGCTTTCTTATGAGGCTTTTTATGACTAATAAAAAATGCCAATTCGGTGCCTCTTAAAACTTTTGTTTTTTCTATGTAACATTTCACATATGTTACTACACACAGTCGTGGATCTGTAGGATATGCTAAAAATTCCAACTTGCATCCTGTGAACCCAGGTCTACTTTGCTTCAGTAAATCATAGACATAGAATGTCATGGCATTTGGCCCTACTTTCATTCTATCAATTCTGAGTTTCTGTAATGTTTGAACTCTCTAAGCTGAAACTAATGCCATGAGCATAACCAATTTCATGGTGATTTTGGATAATGACAGAGTTTCAACTGGATTCCAATTCCTTAGCAACATCAGTACATCTTTTACATTCCAAATTTCTGTATACCTAGGCCTGGGAGGATTAGAGTTGAAAATTCCTTTCATAAACCTACAGACCCAAGGATGTGCTCCTATTGGAGTTTGTTCTGATTCACTGCTTAAATATGCAGAGTGTGCACTTCGTGCAGTATTAATTGCACTATAACTTAATTTTAATTCATAGTATAGAGTAGAAAGGAACTCTATTACATCTGAAATTTCTGCTGGGTTATATGCAATATGTTTCCCTGAACAAAACTCCTCCCATTTCTTTATATAGGAGATGTACTGCTTCTGGGTACTATTCCTCCAGGCTGCTGTCATAACATCCACCGTAAGGTCTGATAATCCTTTCCAAGATATGGCCTTCTTAGAATCTGCAAATCAACAAACCAATACGATCATGTAAAGGATGTGGTTCATCAGTCACAGGGTGTACAAGCAGTTTAATTTGCTTTGGAATAACCATAAGGGTTTTTTGGGGGGTTTTTTTGGATTATTTTTAACACCAGTGGGTACCATAGCTGTTTAGGCCAATCTGGTACTACCAAAATCCCTGAGGCTGAATCTTGTTTAATTTTCTGTATGCATCTGTGGATTAAACAAAATGGCGGAAAAGCATACAGAAACATACCACCCCAATGTAGCGAGAAAGCATCCACCGCTACTGCTCCAGGATCAGGTTCCCATGACACATACTTAGGCAACTGGTGGTTCAATCTTGATGCAAACAGATCAATTTCTGGCATTCCAAATTGTGTGATAATTTGTGTGAATATTTTCTGATTTAACATCCATTCTGTATTATCATTAAATTTACTTGATCTTTTGTCTGCAATTGTATTAATTTTTACCTGGTAAATATATTGCTGACAGCCAAATTTTTCTGGCAATACCTCAGGTCCAAATTTCATTTGCCAATTTATCACATGATTCTGATTTTATGCCACCCATGTGATTTATGTATGCTACAGCTGTAGTATTGTCAACCTGTACCTGAACATGCACATTTCCCATATCAGTGCAATAAGCTCTAAGGCCGTAAAATGCGCCTAATAGCTCTAGGTAATTGATTCCCAGATTTTCCAGCAAAGGTACTTCATTCACATTCCACCTACCTCCACAGCTGGAAATCATGTTAGTAGCGTCCCAACTCAGCGCACTTACATCAGTCTGTAGAGTGACGGAAGGTGTTTCTACCAGAACTTTTCTGGAAGCATTAGAAACATTGTTAATCCACCATTCTATTTCTGTAATGGATTGAATTGTTAATTTCATGGGCCTGTCAAAATGCCCTCTATTCATTTTTAACGCTTGTACCTTAGCTCTCTGTAAACGTTGATAATGCAATGGTCCAAACGTGACCGCTGGAAACCCTGCAATTAATTTGCCACTTCTCTAATTGAAGGTGTGTCCTCGTTAATGAGTTTTATGCAACCTTCAATTAACTGCAGCTTTTTATCTTTTGGCAAAGTGATTACCATGTGTTCGGAGTTAATTGTGACCCCTAGGTAATCAATCTTTTTGCTTGGTAACAATTTAGATTTTTGTAGGTGAATAATGAAACCTAATTTCTCAAAATGTATTTGTCTCTGGATACTGACAATTTTGCAGCAGCCAAAGTGTCCCCTACAATGAGGATATCATCTAAATAAGCCATTAATACATGGCCCTTAGCTCTTAACAGAGCTAAAATTGGTTTGAGCAATTTAGTGAATAATCTTGGTGCTGAAGTCAGACCATTGGGCAATGCTTTAAATTGCCATAACTGACTCATCCATCTAAATTTCAAATATCTTTGATCATTACCATGCATTGCCACGGAATAATATGCATCTTGCAGATCTATGCTTGCCATGTAGCAATTTTCTGTGATTAGCTGAATTGCATTAGTAAATGTTTCCATTTTGAAATGTTTGTATTGTACATAAAGGTTAAGATTTGTCAGATCCAATATGATTCTACATCCACCATCCTTTTTTGTTCTTGGAAAAATATTTGATACAAACTGATGGTGTTGTTCTACTGACTTCTCTATTACCCCCTTTTTGGTTAAAGTTTCTAATTCTCCTTTGATCAACTTATTCTCTTCTTTTGAGAAAATTCGTGACCAGTTTGAATTTTCTTGCCTTGGAGGATCCAAATGTGGATAGAACTCAATTTTGAATCCTACAATGCTGTTTAGAATAAATAAATCATTTGTCTTCCTTACCAGACCAGGACCCCCTACCTCGGGGTTTGCCACCGGCCATTGTTGTCCCCTTCTGGTAGGCATGTTGTAACCTCCACGTATCCCCGGTGCAGCACGCCAACGTGTATACGAGAATGATCGACTTGTTCCTTCTCCAGCACCAGCATTCCGCCTGTAGGGATACTGCCTTCGCACTGCTTTGCTCAGCATAGGTGGTCGCATCATCATACCACTCAGGGTTTTTTTTTTTTTTTTTTTTTTTTAAACTCTCCAAACAGCAGATTTAGGCATTTGTATGTTGGTTGGTTTGCAGAGCCCTGCATACTTAGGATGAATATTTGGTCTTATTGCATTTTTACGAATACAATTTATTTCAAAGTGCGCACCACACATTAGTGCTAAAGCATCTTGTTGTGAATCTGATACAAAATCATCAACCAATCCTCTGGCAAATGCCGTGATGCCTGACCCCAGCAATTTCAATACATGTTGCAATTTCAATGCTTGTGAGCGTAAACCAATGCTCAAATAACCCCATATCAAGTTATTCACTGCTGGAACTGTCAGCAATTCACAATTCTCCGAGGCTCACACTGTTTCATAGTCTCATCCATAGTTACTTCCTGGAGCTGATGGGAGAGTTGATAATTTATAGTCATTGCTATTTCATCCCTCAAAGGTTCCCCTTTTATTCTAGGAACAGCAAACCTTTGTGCTAGTCCAGGAACTTTCAGCTCTGATAATGGGTTCTCATCCTCATAGAATTCATCTTCTGAATCTAGATGTTCCTCTTCAGGTTGGGTAAATTCTGGCTGCCCTGTTTCAGATAAGTCTATGCCAGATTCCCACTGCGCGGGCTCTCTTATAGGCCCACGGATAGACAGCCCTGTTTCAGGTGCTGCTGGCGCTGGCTCAACTCTAGGCCAACGCTTCATATTTTTCCCTTTAGGAACTTTCGGTGCTGGCACATAAGTACGTTTGTACTGTCTTTTTTGAGACATTTCTGGTACTGGCTCTTCAGTAGGCCAGCACATATACTGCCTTTTTTCAGGCATTTCTGGCACTGGCTCTCCTGTAGGCCAACCACTGTAATAACTTTGCACAGTCATTTCTGATGGCTCTCCTGTAGGCCACCCTTGTGCCTGTCCCAACCAAGGCACACCCTGTGCTGTATCCTCCATTGGCCAACACCGACCTGATTCCTCCTGTGGGGTTCTTTGTAAATCATTCCCCATCAGGAGGTCTAAACTGGCGACCCTTGCAGCCATAACGTTTTCTGCTGCAGGAGGGTATACCTCCGGGTCTGACTCATCCGAGTCTACAGGTCGGGCCGACTTTTGTCCTGCCTTGTGCCCCGCCGCCAGCGGTTTAACGACACATTCGACCGTAACGGGAGTTGATGGCTTCGATGCCACTGCCTCTTCTTCCTGACGCCCGCTACCCTTAGCATCGGGGGTTTTACCTGCGGTGCGTCCCTGGCATCTCCTTCCCCTACGCCTTTCTCCATTCTGAGTTTGTGTCGACCTCTGCCAACACGTCTGAGCGGGAAGAAAAGCGCCCTGTAAGTAAAACCAAACCACTTACCTCGTCCGATTTTTACTTTAAATTTGCTTTACTCACCGCCTGGAGGAGCTGCTGCTCCTCCACACACGGTCATGAACGCTATGCGTCTGATCGATAATGATGCGTGTGCGGCTGGACGAGGTCTTCTTCACGTAGTCACTTACGTGACTCCGAAGTAAAATTCCTTACAGGATGGACAAAGACAACATTAAAAGGAAATAATTTGAAAAGCTACCTTTCCAAAGCAGACACAGCAAAATCAGTGATTTTTGTTTACAATTGTGTTGGTGGTTCTGCATATGAGGATATCTCACAAGAAGTAACTCTCCAACATCATCTTCGTTCAAGGTCATCAAGAAATACAAGAGATTAGATATTTATGGTCTCCACCCTCAGTTTTTATCATGAAGTTGATGAATCTTTGGGAGAATTCACTCACTTAGGAAGAAACAGATGAATAAAATCTGTAGATTGGGAATGAATATAAATACTAGACTTTTTGATCTTTGAAATAAATCATGGTTGGTGTGCATGTCATACCATACCATTCCAAACAGAGGTAGTGGATTTAAATTTAATATCCTCAAAAAGAGTAAAAATAATTGACAATGAAACCTGTGGTCACACATTGCAGGCAGCATGCCAATTTTGTGCTGCCTGGCTCTTAGAATGATTTATATTCTAAACTGTTGAGCCATTTGTTGGTTGGCAGGAACCATCAGCAGAATACCCTATATCATGAGGGGATGGACCATATTAATGCTAGACCCTACTTCTTAAGGACAGAGAATTGCAGCAAAGTGGCTTGAACGGGGTTTGGCATTTGTACAGTAAATGTATCTGACCTGGTCAATGCGTAAGGACCTGGGGAGTGCCATAGGTTGACTGATCCCCGAGGGTGGTGAGACTGAGCGAGTGCATCTTTAGCTGCCTCAGATATGCTCACATCACCATATTTTTGTCCCACCTCCAACAATGAGCACTCATACCTCGCTCTACCTACAAGACACACTCGCAGCTCTTACTATCCATGCAATTCTCAAACATGACAGCTTCATCACCTGGATAAGACCAAGTCTCCAAGAATCAGGTACAATTCAATACAATATGATATGATAGAACTTTATTTATCCCAGGAGAGAAATTGATCAGCCAACAGTCATAAATACACAAAATACATGAAGCATGAAATTAAAGTGACGAGTGGATAGTATTGGGGATGTGCAAAGAATTGGGGGGGGGGGGGGTGAGTCAGTCAGTCTCAGTCTCAGTCTACCCAATGACATAAGGGGGAGGAGTTCTACAGTGTGATAGTCACAGGGAAGAAGGATCTCCTGTGGCCTTCTGCCCTGCATCTTGGTGGAACCAGTCTGTTGCTGAAGGTACTCAGGTTGGCCGATGGGCATGGGCGTAAATCCAGGGGGGGGGGGGGGGATACATCCCCTTCATGTTTTGAGAGGTGGGGGACAATCCCCCCCATGTTTTGTAATCCGGTTTTGAAATTCGGTGAAAATTGCTGCATCGAGGCGATCGAGGCTCCCAATGTTAAAACCCTCGCCGGGGGATGGAAGATCCCACAGCCGATTTTAAGCCGCGCCAGGTGATGCCGCGAATGGGCCCATTGAAGCCCCACAATTCGGGGCAGACGACGCTGCTGTTGATGGTGTTCGGAGTTGGTCACCAACCAGGTCAGCTCCCGATATTACCGTCCACAGGACCCACGGGGTGAACTGCATTGTCCAGGATGCTCTGCAGTTTGAGAAACATCCTCCCTGCCAAGATCACCTCCCATGAATCCAACTCCACCCCTAGGACGGAGCCAGCCTTCCTGATGAGTTTGTTCATTCTATTGGCGTTCGCGGCCTTCTCCCAGCTGCCCCAGCACACGGCAGTGAAGAAGATGGCACTGGTTACCACCGATTGGTAGAACATCTGCAGCATCTTACTGCAGATATTGAAGGAGCAGAGCCTTCTCAAAAAGTACAACCGGCTCTGTCCCTTCTGGTACAGGGCCTCAGCGTTTTGTGAACAGTCCAGTTTACAGTCCAGGTACACTCCAAGGAATTTGTACTCCCTGGTAAACTGCACATCCACACCATTGACTGAGACAGGGGACAGGAGTGTTCCTCTCCTCCTAAAGTCCACCATTAACTGCTTAGTCTTGTCGGTGTTGAGCTGCAGGTGATTCAGCCCACACCACTCAACAAAGTTGTTGACTACACCTCTGTATGCGGCTTCCCTCCCCCTCACTGTTGCAGCCCACAATTGCAGAGTCACCTGAAAACTTCTGCAGGTGGCAGGAATCCAAGTTATATCTGAAGTCCGAGGTGTAGATGGTGAACAGGAAGGGAGAGTGGACCGTCCCCAAAGTCAAAGTCAAATTTATTCATCACATGCACCAACGAAGGTACAGTGAAATAAATTTGCCAGCAGCAATACACTTAAAAAAAGAACACACAATACACAATAGATTTTAACACAAACATCCACCACAGCATTCTTCACTGGGGTGGAAGGCAACAAAGTTTCAGTCAGTCCTCCTCCTTTGTTCATCCGTGGTCGGGGCCATAAACCCTCCGTAGTCGCCGCTACCGACGGCCAGATGTACAGGCCCTCTCGTCGGGATGATTGAAACTCCGACGTCAGGACGGTCGAACACACTCCGCGGCTGCCCGAATTGGCACTTTCCTACCAGAGACTGTAGCTTCAGGATGTTATAGGCCGCAGGCCGGTGGTCGGAGCTCTTCTCCGGCGATCCCCGGCAAGGGATCCCAGACTCCGGATGGTAAGTCCACGCCTGCGGCTAGAAGCTCCGCAGACCACAGCCCCATGATGTCAAAGGGTTCGCCCCACTCCGCGATGGAAAAGTCCATGCTCCGGGAAAGGCCGCTCCAATCCAAGCTGTTAGGCCGCGAGAGGAGAGGCGGTGAAGCAACATAGAAAAAGTCGCCTCCGTCGTGGAAGTGATTGAAAAAACGGTTTCACCCTTTTACCCACCCCACCCCTCACCACCCTCCACATAAGACATGCCGAGAGACACTAAAACAAACATTTGGACATACTAAAAAAAACAAAAAAAGTTGAAATAATGAACACGCTGCTGCCAGGGCAGCCGACTCGCAGCGCCCCCAACCGACCAACCTGTGGGGCCTCTGTGTTGCTCACTACCACGTCTGAGACACAGTTCTATAGCCTGACATCCAGTTAGGTGGTTGGTGATTCAGTTTACCAATGGAGCTTTCACCCGCATCGTTGTCAGTTCGCTACCTAGCAGTGCAGTGCGGATGGTGTTAAAAGCACTGAAGTAATAAAAAATGAATCTCACAATGCTTCCCGGCTTATCCAGGCGAGTATAGGAACGATAGAGCAAGTGGATGATGGCGTCTTCAATCCCCATCTTTGTTTGGTAAGCGAATTGCAGGGTGTCCATGTAGCGTTTAACCAGGAGTCACAGGTGAGTAAGCACCAACCTCTCCAGGGACTTCATGATGTGAGATGTTAGCGCCAATGGTGTGTAGTCATTGGAGGAGCTGGGATGCATCCTCTTTGTTACAGGAACCAGGCAGGATGTCTACCACATCACAGTGTAAACTCCCTTTACACTGGCATCAGCCAATCTTCCCTGTCCCGCCTGCAACTGGTCCAAAACGCCGCAGCGAGACTCCTGACGGGCACCCGAAAAAGGGACCACATCACCCCGATCCTGGCCTCTCTCCACTGGCTCCCTGTGTGGTTCTGTATACATTTCAACATCCTCCTCTATGTCTACAAAGCCCTCAATGGGCTTGCCCCCACCTACATTAAAAGTCTTCTCACCCACCACTCCACCTCCAGGTCCCTCAGATCGGCCGACTTGGGGTTGCTGAATATCCCGCGGTCTAGGCATAAGCTCAGGGGCGACTGCGCCTTTGCGGTTGCAGCTCCTAGACTGTGGAACAGCAACCCCCTTCCCATCAGAACTGCCCCCTCCATCGACTCCTTTAAGTCAAGACTAAAAACGTATCTTGACTTTCTTGACGTCCTCTGAGCGGGGGCTATATGTATATATGTATGTAGTTTGTTTGTTTATATTATTCTTATAACAAATGTAAAGCACTTTGGCCAACGAGAGTTGTATTTTAAATGTGCTATATATTTAAATGTGACTTGACTTGACAGGAACCATCTCCAGGCTCAGGAAGATATGCTGGAGTACTCCGCACAACTGGCTAGCACACGCCTTGGGAACAACTAGGGCTGACACCATCAGGACCCGCGGCTTTGCCTGGTCTCAGAGCAGTGCACTCCTGCCTTTTAAACCCACTCACTCTAAGGGCTCTGAATCCACTGCAGCAGAACATTTGCAGGAGCTCTTTCTATGTCAGCAGACACCTGGCCTGTTTCTGCCACTGCACTGGCTCTGGGCCTCTCATGGTTCATATTTCATTATAACCTATATGTGTGCCAACATCAGAGATGGTATCTGCAAATGTGGAATCACTAATAATTTGTCTTCATTATCGCTGAACTTCCTGCTTTGCCTCCATCACCAAGTCAAATTGAATTTTTGGGTATCTGAAAGGGAAAAATGCACAAGGATAAATATATGGTGCCAGATCTGAGGGAAAGAGAGAGGTGCATACCCACACAAATTGTAGTTTGTGAATTAAAGTAATTGTTTGATGGGAAGAGAAGCAAGAACAAGATTATGTGCTGGTGTACTGTCACCTTTAATGGTGTTGGTCCTTCCACTGAGCACGGCCTCATCCACAGTCATCACATCAATGCGAATACCATGGGGATTAAGACATTCAGATCCGCTTGCCCACATCCACTCCCACTCCTTCCACTAGGACACAGGCTTGTTCTGCAAATGCGAAGGCCATATATCAGTGCATTTTTTGCTGATGTGATCTGCCTGAATGTGGACTTGCAGCTCAGTGTGTGAGGATCTGATGATGTATGTGAATATTGGTTACAAGTCCTGTTTATCAGTAAATGTATTATAAGGATGCAATGCCTCAAACAGCGGCTGAAGCGGCTGGTAAAACTGATGTAATGTCCCATTTGAAATACATTCACTGACCTTGACTATGTGTACGATGTTATTGAACTTTGCTCAGCACTGTATCCAGCTCTTATGCAGTTTGCAACAAATCACAGGAGTCATACATCACAGAAACAGGTCCTTCAGCCCAACATGCCCATGCCGATCAAGTGGTCCCATCTGCACTCGTCCCACCTGTCCGTATTTGGCCCATATCCCTCTAAACCTCTATTATCCATGTACCTGGCCAAATGTATTTTTAAATGTTATTTATTGTACCTGCCTCAACTAACTTCTCTTGCAGATCGGTCCATATACCCACCATCCACTGTGAAAAAATAGTCCCTCAGTTTCCTATTAAATCATCATGATTCCCATATGGGTAATTCTCCTCCTGATCTAATACACCTCTATTCATTGAGCTCCAACGAATAAAGTCCAAGCCTGCCCAGCCTCTCCCTGTTGCTCAGACCAACACGTAACAACATCCTTCCTATAGCATGGTGCCCAATACTGAAAACAATACTCCAAATGCAATCTCACCAACATCTTGTTCTGACTTCTAAACTCAATAACCCGGCTCATAAAGCCAGTGTGCCAAAAGCCTTCTTGCCCACCCTATCTACCTGTGACACCACTTTCAAGGAACCATGTACCTGCACTCATAGATCCCTCTGCTCTAGAACACTCCCCAGAGCCCTGCCATTCACTGTGAAGGTTCTGCCCTGGTTTGACTTCCCAAAATGCTTAACTCATATCTGTATTAAACTCCATTAACCATTCCACAGCCCGCTTATCCAAACGATCAAGATCCTGCTGTAATCTTTCACAGCCATCTTCACTATCTATAATACCACCCACTTGAGTGTCATCTGCAAACTTACTAATCATGCCTTCTACATTCTCACCCAAATCATTGATATAAACTACAAGTAGCAATAGGCCCTGCACTAACCCCTGAGGCACACCAGTAGTCACAGGCCTTCAGTCTGAAAAACAACCTTCCACCATCACCCTTGGCTTCCTTCCATGAAGCCAATTCTCTATCCAGTGGACTACCTCTCCCTGGATCCCATGCGATCTAACCTTCCAGAACAGACCACCATGTGAGACCTTATCAAATGCCTAGCTGGTCCACATAGACAACATCTACTGCTTTACCCTCATACCCGTTTTGATTACTTCTTCAAAAATATTCAATCAGATTCATAAGACATAATCTCCCACATACAAAACCATGCTCATCATCCCTAATGAGCCCCTGACTTTCCAAATGCATATACCTGTATATCTTATCCATCAGAATCCTCGCCATTAACTTGCCTACCACAGATGTTAGGCTCAATAGTTCCCAGGCTTTTCCTTGCAGCCCTTCTTAATTAGATACACAACATTAGACACGCTTCAGTCTTCCAGCAGCTCACCTGTATCTAATGATGATTCATATCTCTTCCCAAGAGCTCCTGCAGTTTCTTCTCTAACTTCTCACAGTCCTCATATACAGTATATCTGATCGGATCCAGGAGATATATGTACTTTCATACGCCTTAGGACATCCAGCATTTCCACAACCATAATGTGGACTGTCCTCAAGTCATATCTATTAACGGTCCCAAGTTTTCATGTATTTCTCTATAAAAATAGAGGAGAAATACTCATTCAAAACCATGCTCATCTTCTGCGGCTCCACACAGAGATGACTGTTTTGGATTCTGAGCAGCCTTATTCTCTCCCTGGTGACCCTCTTTCCCTTAATGTACATAAAACCTCTGGATTTTCATTCATATTGACTGCCAGAGCTTTCTCCTGCCCCCTTTTTGCCCTGATTTCCTTCTTAAGAATCCCTTCTTAGTGTCCAAAACTCATTCAGGGATACACTTCATCCCAGCTGCCTTTATGTCCCATGCCTCCTTTTTTTCCCTGACCAGATCCCACATTTATTTTGTCATCCAAGCTCCCTTACTACCACCTGTTTGCCCTTAGTTCTAATAAAAACATGCATGCACTGAACTGTTGTCATAAAAGTATGCCAATTTCCAGTCATTCCTTTGCCTGCAAGCAATCTACTCCATCCAGTCTAAGTCCTTGGCACAATGACAGTTCCAGTTGACATTGGGAAAGTTAAAATCCCCTACTATGACAACCTTATTAATCTTGCAGCTGCTTACAATCTCCTGGCATATCTGCTCTTTAATTCCTGTTGACTATTGAGGGCCCATAATATCTTCCATATAATGTGGGTACAAAAATGTCCTAAAAAATACACTCCCAACAAAGATTTAGGGTCTACTAGACCAAGTGGGGCCCATTGGGTCCCTGTCATATGGGAGGGCTGGTCCCCGAATGCAATATTCCACCACTCACCCATAGCCCCCAACTGCACAGACGCGGCTGACGGGTTCCCGTTAAGACGCCAGAGATCCCTGTTGTGACGCGTGTCACGGCAACCCTCCCCAAGTGCGCCTCGCCATCCCTGTTCCTACCCCTATACTCCTCCATTCCCCTTCATCCCCAGCACTGTCCCCCTCCTCTTCACCCTCCCTCTTCTTTCCCCTCTCTTCCTCCCCTCCACCACTCCCTCTCTCATCTCTCCCTCCCTCTCCTTTCCTCTACCCTCAGTCACTCCCTCCCTCTCTCCATAACCCCTCTCCCCTCCCTACCCCCTCAATGTGATTGTGAGGTGGAAGCTGCTGTGTTTTTGAAATCTGAGTTTTTTACGTAAATGAGATCCCATTGTGATGTCATTGTGGGGTGGAACACTGCTGATGGGCAGTTTATGTAAATGAGATCCCATTGTGACATCATACGCTGCTGACTGCCAGTGCAGATGGATGAGATTTTTTTTCAAAGTGGGGTCTTGTAAAGTTTAAAATGTGAATAACATAAAATATACCATAAATCTGAATGAAACTTGATCCAATACACCATAGTAAGGTGGGCCAAACATTGTAGCGCTATCGTGTACCATTTTGGCGTAATTTCAGGACATCATAGACACACAGACAGACAGACATAGAAACAAACAAGATGAGAGTTTTAGTAATATACTAGACCAAGTGCAGACCCGTTGGGTCTGGTCCCCGAAAGTGCTTGACACCCCTGGGTGTTTTTCCCGAACGTGCTTCAGACCCCTGGGTGAAAATCGGCGGAAAAAAGATGGCGTCGTTTTTGGAAAAAATCGGGGGAAAAAAGATGGCGTCGTTTTCGGAGAAAATCGGAGACAATCGGAGAAAATCACATTGGGGTTGGGGGGGGGATGGATTTTATTAAAAAACGTGTACATAAACAGGACAGAATTTAATCAGGAGTGGCTTTTTGTAAAGATAAATGTAATCTCTTTGGAAATGGTCAAAAATATGGGCCTTTCCGCGCGCTGTGTGGGCGCGGGGCGGTGTCAAAGGCCGCGCGGCAAGCAGAACGTTGGACGTACAGCCGCACGGACGGACGACAGCCAGAGAGTTTTAAAAGTATATAGATAGATAGATATATAGATATATAGATAATCTAGGATTTCTTGATCTCCCTACCTCACATAACAGCAGAGCCTTTTAGTACACTTTTTTAAAATCCTTCTTCACCACAGAGACTGCACAGTGGAGGAGCTCGCCAGACACCTAGTTCAATCCTCACGTTGGTTCAGTGTGGAGTTTGAACGTGCTATCTGTGACTGTATGGGTTTCCTTTGGGTGCTCTGGTTTCCTCCTACATAGATTCATAGAGTCATACTGCATGGAGAGCGGGCCCTTACTCACGATGACCAATATGGCACATCTACACTATTCCCACATGCCTTTGGGCACATTCCCTCTAAACCTACCCAATCCTTGAAACTGTTTAAATGTTTCTTCGATGTTGCGATAATACCTGCCTCAACTACCTCCTCTGGCAGTTTGTTTCATACACCCACTACCCCTTGTGTAAAAAGGTTACCCCCCAGGTTCCCATTAAATCTTTTACCCCTCATCTTAAACCTACTGGCAACAGCCTCATACATTTTCTCTGCACCCTTTCCAGCTTGACAACATCTTTCCTATAAGCATGGTGCCCAAAACTGAACACAATAATCTGAATGTAGACAAAAATGCTGGAGAATCTCAGCGGGTGAGGCAGCATCTATAGAGCGATCTATTCCTTGGATGCTGCCTCGCCCACTGAGTTTCTCCAGCATTTTTGTCTACCTTCGATTTTTCCAGCATCTGCAGTTCTTTCTTAAACAATACATTCAATGTGGACTCACCAATGTCTCATATAACTGTAACATGACCACCCAACTTTATACCCAAGACTCTAACTGATGAAGGCCAAAGTGCCAAAAGCCTTTTTGACCACCCAATCTACTTGCGACACCACTTTCAAACAATGAAAAACATCAAAAAGATATGCGAAATTGTAGGTTAATTGCCTTCTGTGAAATTGCCCTGGTGTGTAAGGAGTAGGTGCAAAAGTGGGATAACATAGAACTAGTGTGAATAGGTGATCAATAGTCAGCATGGACTTGATGGATGATGTATCTCTAAACTAAGCAACACCTGCATGGCCCTCCTATCAAAAATCCCTCTCACCAACACCTATAGAAAGGGTAAGAAAACTTTGTTTTCTCACATTAACCCATTTTCATGATTTCTCAGGTCAATTTAATTTCTAGGTTATTTCCCGTCACTTGCTCAAACCAAAATGCATTTCCCTTTATGGGCTGTCAATTGGCTGCAGATAGTTACAGGCCATCTTTAAATGAGTGCCTTGTACATATGACACCAGTCCTCTGGCCAGATTCACCAGCAGATCTACAGCACAGAGTTGGCATGGGTTCATTGTCTACTGACATGTCATTCCTTTTTTAAAAGACCACCTAATGTGTTATGTGTTGGATACATGTAATAGATTTGGGGTGATGTAGGCTGCAGCCTTCAACAAGCTATTTGGGCTAGCAATGGAATTGAGTGTGTTTTTTCAGTTAACCTACCAAAAGCCTTCTGGAAATTAATTATTGTAATGAATACATTTTGATTTCCTCAGTAATTAACTTGGCCAAGCACAGGGTAATGTTCGGAAAACTCAAAATAAATCATGAATATTACTACAAAATATACTGGTGACAACAGAAGGAATAATTGTTCAGAAGTGGCTGAAAGAAATTTCCTGAACAATGTCAGGGCTGTCCTCACTAAGAATTATCAAGACGTGGATAGGATTCAAGAGTTATGGGATAATTTCTGAACTAATTAAAAGCGTGTCAAGATTCTGTTAAATTTGTCTACATGGTATATCATGCTGGATCAAATGGCCATCACATATTTTTGCTACACTGTGACATAGGGTAGAGTTACATGATAACTCAGCAACATATACATCACCACATTGTACAATTTTAAAGAAGGTGGATTGGCTCTGCAAGAGCAAGAGTGCACTTTAAAAATCAGATTCTTTGAGTTGTCAACGATCAATCTCAGTCTTGACATGTGCTCATAATTATGTAAGTACAAGTAGTCAAAAGATGACTGCAGTATCAGCACCATGTCAAGTTTATTTGTGAGTATATAAATATTACATTACAGTACTCAAACTGACATTCTCCAGAAGTTACATGGACATTTTTGGAGCAGATTAGGGAACTTCAATGAAGTGCGTTTACATTTTGCTGATGGTTGACATTAGAAAGACTGTTACAAGCCAAGCTTTCATCTTGGCTGATTATATAAATCATAATTTCTTCACTTAGTTATCATGAGACCAATTTGAAATTGTGACAAATGGACTTGCTTCTCATTTTCCTGATAAAATGAAACTTTCCTACCCATATTACATGGAAGATAATGATTTTAGATGGTCAAATTACTGTAAAACCTAAGTGAGTATTGCATATACCAAGGTTCATAACTCCTCACCAACTGCTCCTAATATGAGAGTTTCATTCATGAAGATTACTTGCAATTTCCTAATGTGTCTGTGTAATCCAAATTTGTGAGGAGCATTTAAAAGAAGTTCCGTAACAGATCAGGCATGCAAGTTCAAATAGGTGTGACAAACTTAGCGGTTGTGATCACAATTTTTTTTTTGAAAAAGTAAGTGGTAAACAAAAGACCATAATAGGAAGAGGGAGAACTGACTGAAATGAGGTGAGGTGGGTAAAGTTAATGGGCCAGATCTTAGTTCCCTTAGCCTGAGTGTCACCCATGCCTTTTCCACAGCCATATTTCAAGGTATGGATGTCAGAGGCTTCCCCTGCCAACCCAAGCCATCCCTGTCTCCAATGGTGTTATCTGACAAGCAGCCTGAAAGCATTGACACAGTGCTATGAACATTAATTTTTTTTTAAAATTAGTATAATGCAAGTAAAAACGTTTTTTAAAGTAAAATAAAAAAGTGAATATTAAATAACAAACATCCTTAAATTTTAAAATATTAAACTAAACAAAGATGATTTAAAAAGAAAAACTTGCTTTCCCATATACTTTTTATTCCTTTGCCCTTCAATCGCCATTGGAGGAGTCAATGGAGTCTCAAACCCTGCAGGAGATTAGAATTGGTACAGAATCTGAGAAGCAAATACAAGTGTAAGTGAGGATGAATCCCAAAAGATCCAGGCCCTGCAGCCAGACTCCAGATGTGAAATGATCTGATGGATTCAGCATTCAAAATCTATCAGCAAATCCAAGTTTAGTTTAGTTTAGTTTAGAGATACAGCGTGGAAACAGGCCGTTTGGCCCACCGAGTCAGCACTGACCAGCGATCCACGCACATTAACACTATCCTACACTAGGGACAATCTTTACATTTAGAACAAGCAAATTAACCTACACACCCGTATGTCTTTGGAGTGTGGGAGGAATCCAAAGTTCTTTGAGAAAACCCATGCAGGTCATGGGGAAAACGTACAATTTCCGTATAGACAAGCACCCGTAGCCAGGATCGAACCTGGATCTCTGGCACTGTCAGCGCTGTAAGGCAGCAACTCTAGTACCGCGCCACCGTGCCGCCCACATTCTTCCACATTTGACAATGTCTGCACTGAAGTGCTAGATTTTCAAATTTTTTAAACAGTTAAATGTTGCTAGTTCCCATTGGAACTTGGAATTGGCAGCAAAATACAATCGCTTGTCTCATTGGAGCGCAGAAGCAAACTGGGAAATACCTGAAAAAGAGCTTAAAAACTTGCAGAATAAGTTTATGCAATTAACATTTATGCAACATGAAATGTCAGGTAAAATTGAGCAAGGGAGCATAATGGACTAATCAGAATGTAAAATTTAAGTGAACATAAGGAAAGTGGTTTTACAAAGACACCAAGGATGAAAATATGAATAAATAACAATAACATTCAACAAATGTATGAGTAAAATGCAACTAGGACCCTGAGGAAAGGGACCTCAAAGATGATAAGCAGAAATTGGCAGTGATTCTTAACAGGATGTTTACTGCTGTTTTATAAAGCTGTGGGTGTTTAGGGAGGAGAAGAATCCCAAAATGGTTACAAGAAAAATGAGTTATTATTTCATACAAGGAAACTAATTTAACATTACCTAAGGTATAGATCACAATACTGGCAACAGGTGGGATATTGCAAGGATATTTTGAGAAATGGTAGATAGGGGGAGGTGCAGATGGTAGGACTAAGGCCAAGGATTAAAGAGCTGTGAATTGTGAAGATAGTGGAAGGAATGTAGGTGGAAGGGGAGGAAACTGTTGTACCAGATTCCACAGACTGCCAAGAGAAAAGAACCAAATGCAAAAGCAAGGCTCTAAACCATTTGGAGGTGGCATTCTACTGTATCCTTCAAATATTTCAGTGATTGAATTTCTGATATATTGCCTCTTTCTCCACTGTTGATAACTTGGAGATGCACTGCTGGATTGCTACTGTTTAGTCTATATTCATCTGAGTGACCAGAGGGTATTTCTGCTTAGTATGCAGACAGTCTGCACTAAAGGCCAGTCTTCATTCCATCATCTATGGACATCTATGGGCACACTGGATAGTTTTATTATTTCAGAATAATACATATTTAGACTTTAGACGTTAGAGATACAGCATGGAAACAGGCGCTTCGGCGCTGACCAGCAATCACCCCATACACTAACACTATCCTACACACTAGGGAAAATTTACAATTTTACCGAAGCAAATTAACCCACAAATCTGTACATCTTTGGAGTGTTGGAGGAAACTGGAGCACCGGGAGAAAACCCACGCGGTCACAGGGAGAACATACAAACTCCATACAGACAAGCACCCGTAGTCATGGGGCTGTCCCACTGTATGAGCTAATTCAAGAGTTCTCCCGAGTTTCCTCTGATTCGAACTCGGAGAATTACGGTAATAGCCGCTCGTAGGTACTCGGGGCTCTCGTGGACATTTTTCAACGTTGAAAATTTTTCACGAGTCTTCCCAAGCTTACCGTGTTTCCCGAGTACCTGCCGTTAGCGTTACGAGCCACTCCGACGTACCCTCTACGTACATTCTACATGCTTTCACGAGTTTGATTTTTTTTTAAACTCGGGAGAGCTCTTGAATTAGCTCGTACAGTGGGACAGGGCCATCAGGATCGAACCTGGGTCTCTGACGCCGTAAGGCAGTAGCTCCACCACTGCGACTGTACCGCCCCTAACATATGCTTGAAAGTTTTTAACTGCTACCTGCACAAATATTTTTCCTATTCAGATTTTGTTCCATTCATTCATCAATGCTAACTAGATGCGAAGGAAGCATTTATTGTATCCCAGGTAGATGTATGAAACAAGTAGAAAATTTAAAATTTTACGCATCACGAATTTTGTCCCACCTTGCATGAGGCATATATCACTGAAAATCTACCCGTTGAGCTCAGAGGCATGCTCCTCCAGAATAGAACTGCATTTTGAATAAGAATTATACATTTATTTTTAAATCATTCATTTCAAAACATATTTCTATGTTATGAATGACAATTTCTTACTGAATTATATGAACATGGTTGCTGTGAATGTGGATGTGATCTCCATTGCACAAAAATCACACTTTCAAAGTCCAATCTGTTTCAAACGAGCCACTCAATTAAATTTTGTTTGCAGTGCTTTAAAATTAGATTTTCTGTTAGATATTTCCTTTAATTTTATGGAGAATATTCAGAACTAGTGCACATCTGTGTTGAGATACAGCATCCTAGTGCACTAATCTTACATGGACACCTGACACCATTTAAGTTGGAAGACATTCAACATGGCAAGTCTTCCTGAGGTTATTTTGTATTCAATTAACAGAATCCATGTTTCTCCATCAAAGTACAGTGCAGGAGAACCTCTGGCAGGTTCTGTAGAGGGAATGGATAGGTGATGTTATGAGCTGATAGGAAAGAGAGGTGGGACAAAGTCTGGTAAGTGATAGGTGGGTACAGGTGAGGGATATTTTATTGGCAGATGGGTAGAGTAAGTGACAAAGCCTAGAGGTGAAAAGGAGATAAGGGGGTCATGTAAGAAGGGAAGAGGTGCAATGAAATTAAAAGCCGGAGTGATATGGAAGGAAGTGGAAAGGGGGAATGGCAAGGGGAAGGGCAAAATGTCAAATAAGCAACTCATGGATGGGAGATGAGCGTACGGAGGAGGGGAAAGGAGTTGGGGTGTTGAGGGGAATGTGTGCACATGAGAGTGATTTGTGCATTGGAAAAAGAAGTTGGTTAGAGGACGGTATTACTCGAAATTGGAGAATTCAAAGTTCATACCATTGGGTTGTAAGCTGCCCAAGCAGAATATGAGGTGCTGTTCCTCAAGTTTGCATGTGGTCTCACTCTGGCAATGGAATGGTCAAGTTCAGAAATGTCAGTATGGGAAGAGGAGTTAAAATGGTTGGCAATCTCCAACTCGCTTTTCCAGCTTTCTTTCCCCTTACACCCACAGTCTGAAGAAGGACGCTGAGCCAAAATGTCATCTGTCCATTCCTTTCACAGATGCTGACTGGCTCATTGAGTTGCTCCAGTACTGTGTTTTGCTCAAAATGTCAAAATCTACAATTCGTCATGTCTCGAGGATTTCTCCATGCTGAGAAGTCTTAATGATGAATTTGTTATGCGTGAACATTATCACCAGGTGGGTGTCTGCAATGGGAAATATACATAGAAAACATTGAAGATACCCAGCATGTCAGGAAGCATGTGTAGAGTCAGATGCAGAGTTAACATTGCAGGTTGATGATTTAATCAGACTTACAGAATGCAGTATTGTTGAGTAAAAAGCTTGGCGCCAAACACAATTATTCTGCAAGATCTAATCACCCACAAAGTATAGCAAATAAGTCCACTGTTCCAAAATTAACCTCTTCATAAAATGGAACTTTATATTCTATGATTGCTTGCTTGGCCACGTTTACTGGAGGGTGATATAAATAAAGTTTGTGCTCAGGCAGATTTTAACCTGTGCAATAAATCGGAAACAATTTATTTTGTGATTACATTAGAACAGCGTTTCACAACCGGGGTTCCCCGGAACGCTAGGGTTCCGAGAGAGGTCGCTAGCGGTTCCAAGAGATATAGTGATAAACTAGACCAGGGGTGTCAAACTACCGGCCCACGGGCCACATCAGGCCCAGGAAGGGGTCCCATCCGGCCCGCGGGATGATTTCCCCAATGCCAGAGCAGGCTACAGCTGTCTCCAGTGCCAGATCGGGCTGCAGATGTCCCCGGTGCAGGGGCATCTGGGCTCCCCCTGAGCCGCTGCTCGTGCGCGTGACCTGCCTCTCTGGTCAGCCACGCGCTCCTTACATGGCGTGAGAGGCCACGGCTGCCAGCATTGTGATGACTATTTGATTGACACCCGACCCGACCAATCGAACCGCAGATGCCGCTTGGGGGGGTGGCGGGTCTGAACGCAGCGAGAGCCAGACAAACGCGCTGGCCATCATCCCGCGTGACTGACACCAGGCTGGCCCAATAGGAGAAGGGACCGCCCTCTGGGCAGTCAGCTTTGGCCAATGAGGAGGGAGGGGGCGGGTGCTGAGCGGGATTAGGTTGCGCGGTGCGGAGCGGCTGGGTGCTGGGTTGAATGCTGCGAGGAAAACCCCCCCAACATAGTAACTAGGCCCTTCCCAGTCTCCCGACTGACACCGCACAGAGAAGCCACAACCCGGAGTCTCTCTTGGATGCCAGTGCTAAAATTGTGGCGGAGAAGTAAAATAAAATAACAATTTGTTTTGTTAGGTCTACATTTGTGTCTGCTAATGTTCGATTTCAAATGGTTTATTAATGGAAAGGGTGTGGGTCCCAAAACACTTAGCTTAAATAGCATCGTTTTTTCTCTCTCTCATCGCAACTTTCTTGTAGCCTACGACTGTAAGTTAATACTAATCATAAAAGTAATGCTTGCTTGGCAATCTTCTTCATAAGAAACAACATTTGTAAAGTGAAACACTTAGTAGTTATAGCAGAGACAGAGACACATGAGAGCAGGTTGAAAAAACGAAGGCACCGAAAGCTGCAGGAGCATGCACATTCGTGCGTGCACAACTGATCCGGCCCGCATTAAGTCGCATTTTGCCCAATCCGGCTCGTGACCTAAAATGAGTTTGACACCCCTGAACTAAACCAAGCATGGACCCGTTGGGTCCCCCTCCCCAATGCAATATTCCCCCACTAGCACTCACATATACACAACGCTGGATGTTAAAATGGCATCCGCAGCCCGGCAATCCTCCCCCAACTGCGTAGGCACGGCTGATGGGTCCCCGTTGTGACGCCAGAGACTGCCGTTGTGACGCAAGTCAAAATGGCGATCTCAAAATGGCAGCGGGCCCGGCAACTCAGGGGATCCATGAGACATGAAAATTATTTCAAGGGTTCCGCAAGTGTAAAAAGGTTGAGAAATGCTGCATTAGAACATATGACTCTGGATTCAGTGAACAATGGAAACTGTGAGAGGAGGAACTTTTTTACTGGATATTAGAATGGTACGTGTCCTTGGTCTCGCAACAAAAAGTGTTGACATTTCAAGTTAACATATAATAAAAGTCAAATATCATTGCTGATTACAAAGCTATATATTTTTTTTAAAGACTAATGTTAAAAAAATTGTTGAAATGGGGAAACAATTAATTTAAAAGCTAATTGAATAACTACACTGAATAGCTTGCACCTGCCAGCATGAGGGTGCATCGGCCACTCTGATTGGTTGTATCTGACAAGAACCATTTTTTCTGCAAGAGAGTGAGAGTGAGTGTGAGTGTGAGCGTGAAAGTGAACGTGAGCATGGGCGTGAGCGTGAGCGTGAGGGTGGTCCGCTTGCTGGAATACTCTGATTAATCCTCTTTCAATCCTCCTCCACTTTGCTTTAATTCATCTCTTTCCAACATTCCCTACACTATACGATGAAACAGATTTATTTTACAGACTCTGACAAGATATGGTGCAATTAATCACAGATGCATGAGCATATTAGACATGAAGAAATCAAGTTTAAAAATAAAAACGAGGTTTATAGGACATCAATTTTCAGAAAATAATACTGATTAGCCTGCTGCTCATGGCACATCAATGTGCCATGAGCATTGATATTTGCATTGATATGAGCATTGATATTTGCACCCAAGGTTGAATAATCCTTTTGAGATCACAAAGTTTTTCCTTGGCTTCCACACTAGGTTAGTGTTGATCATAATGTAGCTTTGCATTGCAGATGGAAAGAGGTAAATAATAATCTCCTCCTTCAAATATATAATTAATTAAAACTATTAAATGATATCTAGTCTTCAAAACCAATTCACTTTAAAATGTCCAATCTTATAGAGATATGGATGGCGTTTGGGTTCTTTGGTGCATTGTTCTGTTTATATTCCAATGCTGGAATGTGAGTTGCAATAAACAGTTATATTTGCTACTAATGAGAATTCTTTACTCGAAAACCCACTCCCTGTTCAGCACTGGCAGTTCTCTGTTGCAGAGTGCATCCAATTATACTGACAGCTTGCAGAAGTGTGAAATTGGATTAGTCTGAACGCTCAGATTTAAGTAATGTTGTGCTGCTCAATGATTGGTCCATGCAGACTGCTTCTTCAGCTCTTTTTCTTGCAATGTGAAATAGAAAGGTATGGAAAGTTAGCCAATATTTTGTTGAAGAATCAAGTAATATGGAAGAAGAAAACGGCAAAGGGAATAAAAGCACTGGCCATTCTGCCTTGTCCTGCACAAAATGGACTACACATTACACTATAAAAGAAGCCAATTAAAATACAAATAATTCGAGGCCAACATCTAAAAGTATTAAGTCGAGACCCTTCTTAAGACTGAGAGTCATACCATTGGGTTGTAAGCTGCCCAAGCGAAATATGAGATGCTGTCCCTCCAATTTGTGTTCGGTCTCACTCTGACAATGGAGGAGGCCTAGGACAGAAAGGTCAGTGTGGGGCTGGGAACACGAATTAAAGTGTTTGGCAACCAGGAGATCAGGTCTACCAGTTCTAGCTTTTTGTGCCCATCTTCGGTTTAAACCAGCGTCTGCACACCTCGTCTGGAAGTTTTAATCAGATTTCTCAATCAATCTGAGCTAGTTCAGACCTCCACCCCTGATTAATCAGTCCTCGTCATTTTTATCCTATATAATGTCGGTTGTGAACAATTATTTGAGTGGAGATCATTGAGCTGGAAATTTAGAAAAACATTTTTCTTTTTTGCTTTTTTAAGCTACTTTTTGTGTAATTTTGATAATCATTGACATTAAAATCAAAAGGACAATAGCTTGCAAATTATTATATTTAAAGAACATGATTCTCTCTTGCTGCAGCATATAATGCAATTATACCCCAAATCATGCAGCTAGCATTTGGTTACGTTCAGTACCATAACCACTCCCAAATGATTGGTGTGAAAAACAATATCTTGGTAGTTCTGGTTCCATGTTCAAATGCATGGCCGATTCATAAAGAAACTTATTATAGCATCACTTTTTCTTTCTGCCAAATTCATAATGTTGAGTGAAGAAAGATTTGATCATGAGGTGATAATATCGTGGATGCAATCATAAAGATTTCACTTGTTCATTTGTTTTGTCAAATTGGAAGTGTGCTGCAAGTGGTTGTAGTCAGTGTAATGCCACAGAAGGAGCACTGTGGCTTCTTAGCTTAACACTTAGAGAGACAAACAATGAGAACTGGTATCAATTGTTGCATGGTATTTGTTCAATCTATTTCAAAATAAATATAATATATGAACTTGAAAAAGAAACAGAGGTATAGTTATAAAATCACATTTTTTTAACAGTATTTGCCACTAGATTTGTAGCAACTTCATATTGTTACTCCTGGAATTTCTTACCAATGTCTGGTTGAAATAATTGATTGCAGTTGGCTGATCTTCAATTATTTTGTCCACGCCACACTATCTTTTATCTATTTATAAACAAATTGTCGCAAATATGGAACTAGAAATTTGAAAACATCGACATCAGACTGCTTTGTTTTTGTCACAGATTGAAAATGTGAGAAAGTAAAACTTGTCTGTAGACTTCACCAATGAAAGATGACTAGAAGGCAGCTGAATATTCTGCTTCCTCTGGTGTCGCAGAGCTATTTCCCCCTGAGCCCTCTAACGGCTGTTCTGATTACGCAGTTGATAATAGACAATAGACAATAGGTGCAGGGGTAGGCCATTCGGCCCTTCAAGCCAGGAATAGGAATGATACTTCTCAAAGAACCAAAGTATTACATCCCTTCCAGACCATTTCCTATGAATATATATCCAGAGTTTCTAATAAATGTTGAAACACAGGTACGTGGATTAACTGAGCACCTCTTGCATTTCCTGAAGCATGATTATTTATTGGAAAGCAAGTGGATACTAAAATTCCTGTTTTGCATTAGAACATAATTCATTTTTATCTGACATTGGCAGTATAACTTAGAAGTCAAGTTACCATTTAACTCACGAGCGTTTTAAATATTTATTTCTGATCTATTTTGTATCATAACTCAGCCCTGGTTTAAATCAGTTTTTTAAGCTCTGATGGTTTCCCAGTAGCTGTCTGAACTTTCTCTTTGATCTTTCTTTTAAATGTCTTTAGAAAGCAGCTGTATGTGTGTGAAGAGCCTGAAGCTGTATTCATGGGTAAAGGTACTGCCGCATGTTGGGAATTTTGATCTTTATTTTCTTCAGGCAAGCCATTCAAAGTGAACCATGTTGATGTTACATAACGTTATATAATATATTTTACACAGGAGCACATCAGGCAACCAGATACTGGCAGACATCTGTGCTGCACACAAGACTTCTCTTACTTCTCTTCACCTAATCCGTGCTGATAGATTCCGCTAAACCTTTCCTCATCATATCCTTACTTAAGTGCACCTACTCCAGTTTTCTCATCCAGTCCTTCAGCTAGTGAGTTACACATTATAAACATTCTCCAGGAATGTTTATAAAGGTTTTAGACTCCAGAGAAGAGCATTAAGGTTAAGTTAGCAAGTTTGAGGAATCCTGCTAACATCCAATTTAAATTACAAATCCTTTTGTTATACCTTGGCTGACAAATAAAGCATTAAATAAACCATGAAACCATTGACATGATTACAGAAGTAAGGTCATTAATGAGCAGCTGAAATTAGTTTGATCCAAGACATTGCCACATCGAACTACTCCAATAATGCCCTGGGGTTGGGATGATTATGCTCCCGCAACTACAACTACGGGGAACTATCATCTTTTGAGCAAGATATAGCTTCAAATGGTGTTATGTTTTCCTCTCGATCTCCAATGACTTCTATTTCACTGTGTCGTCTTCGTGTTATATTCAGTCATATGTTGGTCTTAATGTCATGGCTGGTCAACTTCACCTTGCCTCTGGAAGTCAGCTTTTCAAATGTGGGTCCCTTGAAGGCAGAAACAGGTGAAATTATTATGGGGAACAAGGAAATGGCAGATGAGTTGAACAGGTACTTTGGTTCTGTCTTCATTAAGGAAGACACAAACAATCTCCCAGATGTACTAGAGGACAGAGGATCTAGGAAGACAGAGGAACTGAAATAAATTTGCATTAGGCGAGAAATAGTATTGGGTAGACTGATGGGACTGAAAGCTGATAAATTCCCAGGGCCTGATGATCTGCATCCCAGATCTGTACTCAAGGAGGTGGCCCTATAAATTGTGGAAGCATTGGTAATCATTTTCCAATGTTCTATAGATTCAGGATCACTTCCTGTGGATTGGAGATTGCTAATGTTATCCCACTATTCAAAAAAAGAGCGAGAGAGAAAACGGGGAATTATAGTCCAGTTAGCCTGACATCGGTGATGGGGAAGATGCTGGAATCACTTATTAAAGAAGTAATAACAGCACATTTGGATAGCAGTAAAATGTTTGGTCCAAGTCAGCATGGATTTATGAAGGGGAAATCCTGCTTGACTAATCTTCTGGAATTTTTAGGGGATGTGACAAGTGAAATGGTTGAAGGAGAGCCAGTGGATGTAGTGTATCTGGACTTTCATAAAACCTTTGATAAGGTCCCACACAGGAGATTAGTGGGCAAAATTAGAGCACATGGTATTGGGGGTAGGGTATTGACATAGATAGAGAATTGGTTGGCAGACAGGAAACATAGAAACATAAAAAATAGGTGCAGGAGCAGGCCATTCGGCCCTTCGAGTCTGCACCGCCATTCAATATGATCATGGCTGATCATCCAACTCAGTATCCTGTACCTGCCTTCTCTCCATACCACCTGATCCCTTTAGCCACAAGGGCCACATCTAACTCCCTCTTAAATATAGCCAATGAAGTTGCCTCAACTACCTTCTGTGGCAGAGAATTCCAGAGATTCACCACTCTCTGTGTGAAAAATGTTTTTCTCATCTCGGTACTAAAAGACTTCTCACTTATCCTTAAACTGTGTCCCCTTGTTCTGGACTTCCCCAACATTGGGAACAATCTTCCTGCATCTAGCCTGTCCAACCCCTTAAGAATGTTGTACGTTTCTATAAGATCCCCCCTTAATCTTCTAAATTCTAGCGAGTACAAGCCGGGTCTATCCAGTCTTTCTTCATATGAAAGTCCTGACATGCCAGGAATCAGTCCGGTGAACCTTCTCTGTACTCCCTCTATGGCAAGAATGTCTTTCCTCAGATTAGGAGACCAAAACTGTACGCAATACTCCAGGTGTGGTCTCACCAAGACCCTGTACAACTGCAGTAGAACCTCCCTGCTCCTATACTCAAATCCTTTTGCTATGAATGCTAACATACCATTCGCTTTCTTCATTGCCTGCTGCACCTGCATGCCTACTTTCAATGACTGGTGTACCATGACACCCAGTTCTCGTTGCATCTCTCCTTTTCCTAATCGGCCACCATTCAGATAATAGTCTACTTTCCTGTTTTTGCCACCAAAGTGGATAACCTCACATTTATCCACATGATACTGCATCTGCCATGCATTTGCCCACTCACCCAACCTATCCAAGTCACCTTGCAGCCTCCTAGCATCCTCCTCACAGCTAACACTGCCCCCCAGCTTCGTGTCATCCGCAAACTTGGAGATGTTGCATTCAATTCCCTCGTCCAAATCATAAATATATATTGTAAATAGTTGTGTCCCAGCACTGAGCCTAGCAGTACCCCACTCGTCACTGCCTGCCATTCTGAAAAGGACCCGTTTACTCCTACTCTTTGCTTCCTGTCTGCCAGCCAGTTCTCTATCCACATCAATACTGAACCCCCAATACCATGTGCTTTAAGTTTGCATACTAATCTCTTATGTGGGACCTTGTCGAAAGCCTTCTGAAAGTCCAGATATACCACATCCATTGGTTCTCCCTTATCTACTCTACTAGTTACATCCTCGAAAAATACTATAAGATTTGTCAGACATGATTTACCTTCCATAAATCCATGTTGAATTTGTCCAATGATTTCACCACTTTCCAAATGTGCTGCTATCCCATCTTTAATAACTGACTCTAGCAGTTTCCCCACTACCGATGTTAGACTAACTGGTCTGTAATTCCCCGTTTTCTCTCTCCCTTTTTAAACAAAGAATAGGAATAAACGGGTCTCTGTCAGAATGGCAGGCAGTGGCGAGTGGAGTGCCTCAAGGATCGGTGCTGGGGACGCAAATCTTTACAATATTTATTGATGATTTAGATGATGGAATTAAAAGTAACACTCGCAAATTTGCAGATGACACAAAGCTGGGTGGCAGTATGAATGCAAAGAGGATGCTAGGAGGTTGCAGGGTGACTTGGACAGGCTGAGTGAGTGGGCAGATGCATGGCAGATGCAGTATAATGTAGATAAATGTGAGGTTATCCACTTTGGTGGAAAGAACAAGGAGGCAGATTATTATCTCAGTGTCAGATTGGGAAAAAGGGAAGTGCAACGAGACCTGGGTGTTATACACCAGTCTCTGAAAGTAAACATGCAGTTAAGCAGGCAGTGAAGAAAGCTAATGGCATGTTGGCCTTCGTAGCAAGAGGATTTGAGTATAGTAGTGAAGAGGTCCTTCTGCTGTTGTACAGGGCCCTGGTGAGACCACATCTGGAGTATTGTGTGCAGTTTTCGTCTCCTAATTTGAGGGACATCCTTGCTATTGAGGCAGTGCAGCGTAGGTTCACGAGGTTAATCCCCGGGATGGCGGCACTGTCAAATGAGGAAAGATTGGAAAGACTGGGATTGTGTTCACTGGAATTTAGAAGGATGATAGGGAATCTTATAGAAACATATACAATTATAAAAGGACTGGACAAGCTAGATGCAGGAAAAACATTCCCAATATTAGGGGAGTCCAGAACCAGGTGCCGCAGTCTAAGAATAACGGGGAGGCCATTTAAAACTGAGATGAGAAAAAACGTTTTCACCCAGAGAGTTGTGAATTTGTGGAATTCTCAGCCACAGAAAGCAGTGGAGGCCATTTCACTGGATGAATTTAAAAGAGAGTTAAATAGATAGAGCTCTTGGGGCTGGGAGAGTCAAGGTGTATGGGGAGAAGGCAGGCATGGGTTATTGATAGTGGATGATCAGCCATGATCACAATGAATGGCGGTGCTGGCTCGAAGGGCCGAATGTCCTCCTCCTGCACCTATTGAGATCCCCCGATGCAGGAGCTGATCGCCCTGACGAGGAGGGCCCAACCGCTGGCTATGGGAGTAAGATCGTCCCGTCAATGGAAGGATCGAGGCCCCCGATCGCGGAAGAACAAAGAAGGGAAGAAATTGACCTTTATTTATCGCCTTCCATCACAGTGAGTAATGTGAAGGAGTCACTGTGGTGGATGTTTATGTTAAAATGTAATTTGTGTGTTCTGTTGCTTTTATTTGTATGACTGACTTGGCAAATGAAATTCCTCGTATGTTGCAAAACATACTTGGCTAATAAAGTATTATTGGATTGGATTGGATTGGATTGGATTGGATTGGATTGGATTGGATTTTCTATGTTTCTATGTTTCTATGAGATCTGGAGTCAAGAGGTGATGGCAAGCAGGTGTTTGGTGAGTAAATTGACAACATCTACCATCAATTTTTTGACAATTGAAAATTGACTGATTGTGCATAAAATAGCCAAAGTGGATTTGTTTGGCATTTTGAGAATAAGAGAGGCCCAGGCAATTTTTACATTTTCAGTTGGATTTCAGTGTTGTAATTTTACAGGAACTATTTGGCTGCAGGCCGAGCTATTTTTGGAGTTTGGATCTTCAGAACTACACCAGGATGTTGCATGGCTCAACAGTTTTTGTTGTGTCAAAATGTTCTCAGCCAATTTTTGATATCAAATGTAATTAATCAAACTGTCCGAAGGCTCGCTTTTGTGATGATGACGATTTCTGGAAGAAGCTGAGCTATACTGTCCTCTTGGTATTTCTGGCAAAACAACTGTTATAAATGCCTCAGCCTCGTCTTTAGTACCCACGTGCTAGTACCCACATTACTGTAAATAGAAGGTAGATAAAAATGCTGGTGAAACTCAACAGGTGAGGCAGCATCAATGGAGCGAAGGAATAGGTGACGTTTCGGATCGAGACCCAGACTTCACTGTAAATAGAGATGCTCTTGAGGCCTCCTCATATTATTCTGGTCACATTACAGGAAGAATGCGGAGACAGTGCAGATGATGTTTACTTGTATTTTGCTTGGTTAAACTATTAGCTACATGTAAGGAGAGGTTAGGTTAAAAAAATTATGAAGGGCATGGATAGGGTACGTAGTGAGGGTCTTTTCTCCAGAGTAGAAATGCCAAAGGCTTGAGGGCATAGATTTACAGTGAGAGTGGGAAATTGTAATGGAGGTGTGAGACATGTTTATTTTTAAACACTGCATGGAAGTTATCAGGGATAACTTGCCAGGGGAATTAATGAAAGCAGATACAATAGCAATGTTTAAAAGGTATTTAGACAGCCACATGAACAGGCAGAACATGAAGAGACAGACCATTTGCAGGCAGATTGGATTATTTTAATTTGGCATCATGGACAGCACAGATATTGTGGGCCAAAGAACCTATTCATGTGCTGTACTGTTCTATGTTAAATTCTTGGGAGAAAATATTTAATTGTCCACCACCATTCTTGATGAGGTAAGTTAGAATTTGTTCTGATCGTTTGGCTAGTAGGTCATTTAGGCTGGCCTACTTCAAACTGTTTTTTGCTGTTTAAGAGCATTTAGTCTCTTTTCTGGTATGCCTGCCCCCATAATATCATTCTGAACTTCTCATTGAACCTCCAGCTATTGGGAGGATGAGGGATATGCTGAAGTTATAAATTGCATTGGAATACATTTCAGCTGCTGCAGATGGCATCCGGAGTGCTATGGATGCCCAATTTGGAAACTGCTACTGGTCCTAATCTGAGTCAATCCTATTTTACAAGAAATGAAAATCAATAAAGGAAAAATGGAGATCTAAAATCTCCTAAAATATTGGAACCACTCACTAAATGGACAACACCAAAAGAGAAAGATAGTTAACAATTTAGTTCCAAGGCCTATTCCCAGGACTTTGAAAAATAAAATAATTATCTGTCTTTTTCAGAACTGATAATTTCAACTGCGTCAGCCATTTGTCATATCAATTTAGCATTTCTGTCTTCACAATCCAGATTGTCCTATAGTCTTGCATTTTTGCAACTTTTTAGGCGTCTTGCCCTCTATCTGGTCCATTCACCTTTGCTTATTATTTATGAAAACCCCCTGGCCTTGCCCTAAAACGAAAGCATCACCAGCTGAGGGAAGATTGCAGGTGATTATCAAGGGTCTCTTCCCCAGGGTAGAAATGCCAAAGATTTGACAATACCATTGGATTCTTGCCAATGATTGAACCTATGCCATGTGCTTTCATGAACATGAACATGGTCTGAAGTCAACGTTGACGTCTGCAAAACAATTCCTGCCTGCCCATAAACCACTGTACCATCACCACTGGTGGGTCAGGGCACATCCAGGAATTATTATATGCAGAAGCTTAGGTTTGTTGTCTGTAGAGTATGATTTTATGTGTTTTGGTTGAATCAATGGTACTGCTCTCCCAATGTTGACAACATTCCAAGTGTTTCTACTTGAGCTTCAGTCTGAAGAAGGGTCTTGACCCGAAACGTTGCCTATTTCCTTCGCTCCATAGATGCTGCCTCACCCGCTGAGTTTCTCCAGCACTTTTGTCTACCTACTTGTGCTTAAAGTAGTTTTGCTGGGTCGGAATTCTGTACCTGCAGCAACAGAGAGATGAGTTGGACCCAAGTGCAGAGATGACATAGGAATCAGTAGTAGGTTAAACACAAAAAGGCTTTTACTGGAATCCTGATAAACAAGAGTACAAGGCTCAGCATGGGGAAATGCTTAAACGTAATTGAATACAAGACAGCACAGTTGATACTGCCCTCAGTGTTCAGCAGAGGGATCAGTAGTTACTGTGATGCTGGGTTATCTGTCCAGTTTTGTCCATTTTCTCTTTTAACCGAAGACAAAAAGTGCTGGAGTAACTCAACATGCCAAGCAGAATCTATGGATGGAATGGACAGCTGACATTTCATGAGATGACCCTTCTTCAAATTGATTGTAGTATTGAGAAGTAAGCTGGTAAAGAGAGATATGGCTGTGACAAAATACGACAAGTGATAGGTGGATAAAGATAAAGGGGGGCTGATTGGCAGATAGGTGGAATAAATGACAAAAACTGGTCGAAAGTCGAAAAGGAGGAAAAAGGATGTCAGATAAGGAGAGAAGACAAGTGAAATGAAAAGCCTGAGTGAGGATATAGGTGGAAGGGATGAATGGGTGGGGATAGAGGGGCAGGATTGTGGGAGAAATGGATGCACATTGGGTGAACAGGAAAAGGAGTGGGGGCAGTTTTTTTAAACTTAAGAATGAAGTATTCAATATCATTGTTAGCCCCCACCCACCCCGCTGCGCATCCATTTCTCCCACTATCCCACCTCTCTTTTCCTCCATCACCCTGTCATAGAGTGGAAACAGGCCCACTCAACCACCGGGCCGAACCTTCAGCCCAGCACTGTCTCCACCACCACCCGTGGAAGGCAAACATGTGGAAAGAATTGTCCTGCACATCTGCTTTAAACTTTGCCCCTCTAACATGTCCCAGCTACACTAGTCCCACCTGCCAACATTTGGTCCATATGCCTCCAAACCTGTCCTAGCCATGTGCCTGCCGATTTGCGTCTTAAATGTCGGGATAGTCCCTGCCTTAACTACCTCCTCTGGCAGCTTGTTCCATACATCCACCACCCTTTGTGTGAAAAAAGTTACCCCTCAGTTTCCAATTAAATCTTTTCCCCCTCACCTTAAACCTATGGTCCTCAATTCACCTACTCTGGGCAAGAGACTCAGTGCATTTACCCGATCTATTCTTATGTCCTCTTCCACCTATATCCTTTCTTCTGACCATATTTCAGTCCTCTCTCCTTATCTGATGCCCTTTTTTCTCCTTTTCATCTTAATTCTTTGTCATTTAGGCCAACCTTCTACCAATCAAATCCTTCTCACTTGTATCTCTCTATCTCTTGTCAGGCTTTGTCCCGCCTCCATCTCTCTTTTCTAGCATTCTCACCTCGACTACAATCAGTCTGAAGAAGAGTCCCATACAAAATGTTGCCTGTCCATTCCCTCCACAGAGGCTGCCTGACCCACCAAATTACTCCCCCACTTGGTTTTGTACAAGATTCGAACATCAGAAATTCCCCGTGTCTCCTCTTTTAACCTGAATTTTATGATACCATTACGTGGTTTTCTAATCCATTTCAGTAAGTAGTTAAGAGTCAACACGTTGTTAAGAGTCTGGAATCGCCTTTAGACTAGATAAGGTTTCAATAACACATTTCCTCCCATAAAATACATCAATGATCCAGTATGGTATATATAACAATTTGATAGTTTGGTCAAGATAATCAAGACAAATTTTATGTTATGTTTCCACACTATTAAATCAACTTGAAGTCCATAGCCACTATTGCGGGATTTGAACATGGATTTCTGAAATGTTGGTCCTGGTCCTTGACTTACTAATTTGGTAAATCAGTCGTTGAGGCACCACATATCTATAAATTGGTATGCACTGAGGAATGGCAAAATGTATTTCCAATTGAAACTTGTCCACCTTTTATGAGCACCCAAATAATATCTGTCTTTGCCTTTCTATTGCTACAGATGGAAGACCCACTGTGGTAGGCAAGAAGTGTTTGCCACTAAATGCTGCCACTCATTTGCTGTAAGATGCCACAAGATCTAATTCAATGTTGAATTCAGAAAGGCAACGCGGGTTAACAAGCCATATGCTGAATGAGATTTTTAAAATGTCAGTGTCAGTTGAGCTGCTGTTACAAAAACAAGTAATGAGCTTTTGGCAATGTTGGAGTGTTGGTGGAGCATATCCACGGTGTTGTGTATTCAGCAGCAACCGGCATACTGTGCCACGTAGCATTTATCATCCAGCAGCAGCTGAAATTACTCGGCTGATAGTGTTAGCCACCATAAAAACAAAGCATTCCAGTCACGAGTGCACAGGTGAACTGCAGAAAGACCCATCATTGCCTTTGAAAATCAATGTGTCCAAATTTGTGTTTCTCTTCAAAGAGGTAGAATGGGAGCATTTATCATGAGAGACTCAAGAAAAGACCCTCTTGATCACAACACTCTCCATCTTCAAGAACCTATATTCTTTGGCCCTCTCCACTCTTCCTGTTCGTGGTGGCGACCATTACCAAAACCACCCCTTCTGTTCTTAAATAGAAGGCTTCATCTCAAAAACACAGAGAACATGACCTAATTGTTGCAGCTCCAAGTTCTACACAGTCAAATTCAACATATTGTTGAATATGTAGGATGGTGCAGAGGCACAGCGGTAGAGCTGCTGCCTCGCAGTGCCAGAGACCCAGGTTCAATCCTGACTATTGCTGCTGCCTGTACAGAATTTGTACGTGCTCCTGGTGAACGCGTGGGTTTTCTCCGGGTGCTTCGGTTTCCTTTCACATTCCAAAGACATGCACGTTTGTAGGTTAATTGGCTTCTGTAAATTGGTGCGTAGGATGCAAAACTGGGATAACATAGAATTAGTGTATATTTGATCATTGGTTGTCGTGAACTTGATGGGTCGGAGAGCCTGTTTCCATGCTGTATCTCTAAACTAAACTACTCTGCTTGAACCATCATGAACAACCCTGAATGAATGCAGGTGCAGGGATTGTTCCTAGTGTTCAGACCTGATATCCTGTGTATGATTCACAATGTGGCATAATTATATGTGTGTGTGTGTGTGTGTGTGTGTGTGTGTGTGTGTGTGTGTGTGTGTGTGTGTGTGTGTGTGTGTGTGTGTGTGTGTGTGTGTGTGTGTGTGTGTGTGTGTGTGTGTGTATATGAATGTTTGATATTAATTTTGTACAAAATTGCACCCTTCATGCTCTGGATGCTTCAGTCATGTGCTTGCCACACACACTTAGCAGCTTAATTGAATCTTGCATTATATGTGAGCTACACAAAAGTTATTGATCATAATTAGTAATGTATCATGATGATAAAGCATACCCTTACGCTATTGAATTTCCAGGCAATTAAGTATAAGCATACTCCAAAGAAATGTTCTGGCCAAGATGAGATTTATGATTGGTTTAAAACATTACATAAGTGTACATGTGCTGAAATTAATTTGTCACTGACCTTCGCTCTGCAGTCACCAGTAAAATGCAGGCATGCTGGTTCCCTGCCACAAGATAGTCTGATTTGGATTGTTGCAATCTAATTGCAACCTTTAACTTGGAGCATATTTCACAGAGCAGTTGGAAGTTTAACTCTTTAAACATCATGCTCATCATATCAAAACTAAAAAAATAATGCAGCTGTTTAACATCCTAGTTATGAGAGGATGAATAGTCTAAATAATGTGGCATGTGATATAAATGTGTGCAGTAATAAAGAAGTTGCAATGCCCAGGACTTCGTGAACAATCTTTACTGGTGATAAAAATTATGATTGATTACAGTTTTCATTGTAAAAACTGATCACAGTTTTTATTACATTAAATCAAGAACTGTACGATACAAACAGTTGAAAAATAATGTGAAAGAATGCAGTTTTGGAATAAGAAAATTAAAATATATCAAATATTTTGTAAATATTTAACATATTGGGCAAGAAGATCCGACCCACCAGCCAGCAGCTACTGCCAATACTTCTTTACTGGTTAGAAGATGGCCAGACAGTGAGAGTCACTTGGCTCTAAGCCTGCATCCTTCCGACTTCCCCCCAGCAGATGAGGCTGGTTGCTTACCACACCATTAGAGGGTGAGGAACCTCCCAGCCTTGTATCCATGAACAACCTCTGGAGAAGCAATCCAGACTCCCCAGAGAAATTCTGGAGTTCCAGGATAGGGGTGGCATGGTGGTGCAGTAGTAGATTTGCTGCCTTACAGCGATTGCAGCAACAGGGACCCGGGTTCGATCCCGACTACGGGATGCTGTCTGTACGGAGTTTATACATTCTCCCCATGACCGCTTGGGTTTTCTCCAAGATCGTCGGTTTCCTCCCACACTCCAAAGAAGTGCAGGTTTGTGTTTGTAGCTTAATTGGCTTGGTGTAAATGTAAAAAATTGTCCCTAGTGTGTGTCGGATCATGTTAATGTGCGGGGATCGCTGGTCGGCACGGACTCGGTGGGCCGAAGGGCCTGTTTCCGCGCTGAATCTCTAAACTAAACTAGTGGGAGGTATCTGATGAGTGAGACCCCAAGAAATAGCTGGGCCCCTAGCTCATTCTCGGTGGGTTAAAGACTGCAGGCAGTGAGGTGAACTATACCATCTTCCTGAATTAATTCCGATCAGCAGATTGTAAAGTCTTAACCTACCTTTGGTACCTTGGCTGTCTGTATCTTTGCCTGCTTTATTCCCCTCCTAATCATGTAATTAAACAGTCTAACCCTTTCTCATTTAACTATAACTTTTAAATACTGTTGTTACAGTTATTTATGAGCCTGTCCCACTCAGACGACTTTTTAGGCGACTGCAGGAGACTTTGCGGTCCCCACATGTTCGCGGATGGTTGCCGGGGAGTCGCCTTCATGGTCGTGCGGAGTTCCCACATTCTCGAACTAGTCGCGGCCTCATTATGCTTGCCATGAATTCTTCAACATGTTGAAAAATTAGCGGCGACTAGAATGAAGCCGCCATGGAGATACGCGAGAATTCCCGAGCCGTAGGTGGGTCACCAGGAGGTCCTAGTGGGTTGCCAGGAGGTCGAAGGTTCTCGTAGGTTATCGTAGGCTGTAGCCAGATCTGACTGGTGAATTTAATTGGCTCATTGGCGGGAAAAAAAACCGTAAGCAGTAGTTTTCAGAACCAAGGATAACCGACCGGTAATGTTAAATGTCCGCCAAGCTTCACAGCCGTGTATCTCTGGCTTCTTAAATGTTGTCTGACTTCTTAACAGTTGTCTCCACTCCTTCTCCCCCCTTCAGCCCCCTTCTCCCCCCCACCTTCATCTTTTAAAGGACTTACCAAACACCGTGCTAGCTGTCTTAATTACAGCGCCAAACTTCCTGTTCATCGCGGTGTGTGTCTGTATCACCTTGGCTTTGCACCGTGTGAATTTCAGACAGCGCTCTCCCCGCTTGCCCTGGCCCCCGCCTTTGCAATGTGTTTGTGTGTGTGTGTGTGTGTGTGTTCCACTCTGATAGTCGCCAGCAGACATCTGAAAAATCGTCTGTGGGTCAGGCCCATTAGACTCACACTGGTCTCCAGTAGCTTTTTGCAAATAAAGTCACAGCAAATGTAAACAGTTCTTCAAAAGCTACCCCCCCTGAGTATCCATCTACAACATTGCTTTATCAAAGGATGTTCCAGCATCAGTTCCTCTAAAGTGCCTTCAAAAAGAATTGATGTGCTCAATATTAGCAGCAACACGGCAGTGAAATCCAAGTTCTAATCAATGTC
This sequence comes from Malacoraja senta, assembly GCA_038087875.1. Taxonomy (NCBI): domain Eukaryota; kingdom Metazoa; phylum Chordata; class Chondrichthyes; order Rajiformes; family Rajidae; genus Malacoraja; species Malacoraja senta. The sequence continues at coordinate 35,085,476 of CM075983.1, forward strand.
CTTTATCAAAAGAGAGTTTAAATTTTTTTTCCATTTCCTCTCTTACCATGATTACTTTGTATTTGTTGTTTCCCATTAGAATACGATTGAACTGTGGAAACAATTCATCTCATTTGCCCAACTGAACAGATTTGTAATCTTGAAGTCCTCTCTCAGGTAAACAACCCTTTCAGTTTCAATGAGAAACGGGGCCTCAATTTTGGGGATTTCTAGTTATAATAAAAGTCTTGAATTTTCACATGGTATTGTATCTTTTCCATTATCTTCATAACTTTTGCTAGAAAAGGGTTTTCAAAATATGCAATTTACCTTCTTTGCTTCAAACTGCATAATTCTAAATGTTATCGTGCCATTTTTGGTAACTAGTATATTAGGAAACCTCTTTCAACGTGCAGGTTTAAAATCTCAACTTTTGAGTTTATTTACAATCCTTATTTTTGCTGTCAAATTGCATTTCTGCAATGAACTGTCCATTTTTCTGCCTACACATTTTCACTTTGTGCAGTGTCCGCTTTGATGGTGCATTCAATTTGTGGTGCTCTGCACTCTATCCTTAGATTCAGGACATTTATATGTCTGTAACAAATCAAACCAACGGCAACCACAGCCTCCTGAGTGCCCATCTGTGCTGATTGAGAGTTTAACACACCCAGCCCATGAAATTCCTACCAAAACCTGGGAGTGTTCTGACCTTCAGTTGGAGAATAATGAGCTTCATAGGTCATAAATAACAATGGCAGGAAGTTCCACGACTCAATTAACTGCATCTGCACAAGAGATTCAAAATACAAGCAGTTGACTTCTCTTTAAAACTCTTTTTGGGGGGCTCTACCTTTAAGGACTGATGTCATCAGATGGCCATATGTATTCCAGGCACCAAGAAAAAGAGTGCAAGGTGGAATTAGCTGGAGAGCAAGACTGACAAACCCTCCTGGGACAGGCTGGCCAAAATGTAACCAAACAGAACAAAGTGCAGCCATTGCTCTCAAGTGGGAAACTATCATGTGGAGAATCAGCCAATGCAACCCACTAATTAAGAATATCTGACTCACTGGGAAATGCCATTGGAAGAACTTGTGACAGTGGTAGATCTTTTGAAGAAGGTCATTTGAAATATGAGTAGCAATACAATGACTCTGAGTGAAGTGCCTCAGTCAAGTATACTGCCCTGCATAATGGAGGCTCCCAGTGGGAAACATGGCAAACTGCCATAGAAGTTATTAGCTTTCATACAAATACTTTGAAGAACTCAAGAGATGGATAGTTCAATCTTGGTGAATAGAAAATTCATCTTAGCCATAGTATGTGACATTCATTTCAAGCTGTACCTGACGTACCTGAAATATTAGTCTACAAATTGATCAGAGAGATCTGTACTAACAAAACTGTATGCTGCAACTCTGAATGGATGTTAACAAACAAAACTGACATTTCAGTCCCTGGGACCAAGGTTGCTCTTATTACATGTTTTGATCAATTCCCTCTTGGTGTGATTAAAAACTGTGCAGTTCTATTTTATAAAGTTCAATCTGAAGTAGCAGTGCTGCAGTTCTTTTATTTCATCAATGGTCTGATGCGTTCAATCATGTTATGAAAGATAGAGATGATATTAATGATTTTGGTTACTAACACTAACCACTTTTGCGCTAACTGATCAGATTGTTGAATGATCCAAATAAATCAGGATGCCGGTTACATTATTGAATCTTTCTGCAACTTGAGTCTTCAGCAACATTTTTATTGTCTCAACCTCATTATAACCAGTTGTGTCATGCTGGCTGATTAGAACAATATTTACATAATGTTCAGGTCACAAAGGATGAATTGAACATAAATGTTGGTTCAAGATTAAAGAGATTGTGGGATGACAGCTCGGTACATGAAAATTTTAATTGTGCAGGGTTAGTCTGGCCAATACGAAGCAAAAGTTCACAGTTAGGATATGTTTCATCGTAGAGAGGTGGGAGACACAACAATCACAGCCATGTCCAATTGAATACACAAGACTGAAAGCATAAATATACAGCACATCTAATTATGCAGATTGTTTCAAAATCCAAGTTCTATTTTTTATTGCTTTTAAACTCCAGCTTTAAGTCTAATTCATTCATGCCTCATTAAGCATCAAATGCCACAGTAGACGCGCATGAGAGAGCCACACTGCTACCATTATTGTACTTGCCTGATGATGGTACCCTACAGCAGCCAACACGGTTTAAGGTTGTTCTAGGGTGCGCATTTGGTTGTGCTCTGGTGGTAGCTGGGCTTGGATCAGTTTAAATTGCATATTTTAAAAACAGCCAGAATCCTTTGTGAAATGGAGTTAGTGTGGTTTACACCCAGACACAAGAAGAAGAATGGGTGGCATAAGTACTGATGACATTTAGTAAAAAGAACATAAATAATCCATCTGGCAGAAGATTTTCCCACTGGACAGTGACCCAGATACACCTCAACTATCCTGCTAAGGCTATCTTTGTTCACTCAAAAGATATGGCTCAAAAACTCATAAGTGCTCTGCTGACACCATATTGCGATATGTAATGTAATTTCTCAACCATTGTGTTTTCAAACTGTAATACAGTGATTGGATTGACAGCTTCAAATCTCCCATGTGTACTCTGAACAAACTAAAAACCTCATGGGCCCATAATTGATTTGAAGAGATAATGAAGACAGAAAATCAGTATTCTTCTATTAAATATTAGTCCCATATTATCACAAGTAGTCGTACCTGTCCTGAGGCATCCAAAATCCTTCTAATTTCCTAACGACCAGTTTTATCCCATTGTAGATCTGATGCAAGTAAAAATACAAAGCCTCGAAATTGGATGAAACTGCATTTTTTATTTTGTATTGTACAAATCATTTATAAAATACCTTTATCCTGGGATAGATCTTGCTCGTGATTATAACCAGGTAAAAATGCCAACCAGTCAGAAACCAGTCCAGACCTTTTCAGTGGTTCTCCCCAGCATCAGAAACACACATACAGATGTCATCATGTGAATCAATTTCTCAATTATTGACACAAATTGGAACTTGAAGGCACACACTATGATGTCAGTCACCAAAAAGCAGAGAGCAAACTTCACAGCAGAGCAGCCACGAGTTGTGATTTAAAGAGCCTTTAGCGTGACATTTTTCACTTGCAGTCTCTGCCACTAATTTTTCGCTGTTCAATTTGTATCCAGGCGCAATATCGTGAATTCCCTCATTGACTTCATGATTTCTATGTTATGTACCTCAGTGCAGGATGCCGTAACACTAGGCAGACTGATCAGCCCATACCTTGCAGCACCTTTCCGTCTCTTGCAGCACTGGCATATTCAGCATATTTGATCGCCGATTCTCTCACTCCCACACGTTCTTTCACCTCCATGGCAGTTTCTCTGCGGCTGGTGTGTGGCAGTAAGGGAGGTTCATTAAGATCTGATCTGTTTTCCCACTGTCGATGACAAGGCTGTTGCACTCTCTTCCTGCAGCTGCCACCACGTGCTTGCATCTGAAGATTTATTGCATGATTATGAGTGCAAGCACTGAAACAATATTTGTAACTATTATTTTCACTTATTTCCAGATTATTTCTGTGAGTCAATTGGACATGAGTCACCCATTCAGCACACCAATAAAGGGTGAACTCTGAATTTCAATACGTACAAATTCATATAGCAATAGACACCTAAATTAATTTCAGGTGACAACTGTGCCTTTTCTTACTTGTTGCTATCATAAATCTATATCTTCCATTTTCCTGAAGATTCTAATTAAGATAATGAGTCAAGTCACACACAAGGTGTTGAAGTCAAAACCTAAAGTTCCATTCCTAATCTGAAAGTTAAATCAAAAGTAAAGTCAAACGTTCAACCATCTTATCACCATTAAGTTACATAAACCTATTCACCAAACCTCAGTACAATGCTGCCAAATGTAAGATGCCAAAAATCAACAAATAATTGGAGTGCAACAAATGAATTGTGCTCTCTGCCATGTCTTAATATCCCTTCATGTGATCAGATTGGGAAATCTGACCACGCTGCCATTTTCCTGCTGACGGAGTATAAACAACGAGTAGTACGGGAAGAGGCAGTGACGAGGGACGTAAAGCTGTGGTCTGACCATTCAGAGGCCATGCTGCAAGATGCACTGAGCGATGTCGACTGGAATATGTTCCAAGCAAGTTCCAGAGATGTCAGTGAGTTTGCGGAAGCGGTTACGGACTTCATTGCAACAATAGCCGATAACATCATCCCCACAGTAAAGGTTAGCATCTTTCCTAATCAAAAACCCTGGGTGGACAGGTCCATTCGCGTTGCCTTGAATGCTCGCACCGTTGCTTATAACTCCGGCCTGGCATCCGGCAATATGGACGACTACAAGGTAGAGTCCTACAGACTGCGAAGGGCGGTGAAGGACGCAAAAAGGAGGTACAGGGACAGGATGGAGTCGCAGATGGAGCAGCGAGACACCAGACACCTTTGGCAGGGGCTACGGACTATAACTGATTACCAGAGCAGCCCCCCCTCAACCGGGAGTGCCGGCACCTCCTTAGCTGATGACCTGAACTCTTTTTATGCACGATTCGAGACGGGCAACAACATCCCTAGCTCGCCGGCTAACAACAACATCGTCTGCGCGCTGCTAGTGAGGCTGGAGGGAGGTTCACCGCTGGGGATGTGCACACATTTTCGGTGTCCGAGCACGACGTGAGGAGGGCTCTGACATGTGTGAACACGAGTAAAGCTGTAGGCCCAGATGGTATATCTGGGCGAGTACTAAAGTCTTGTGCTAATCAGCTAGCTCCAGTGCTCACCACAATATTCAACCTCTCCCTGGCCAAGTCCGTGGTCCCTGCCTGCTTCAAAAGATCCACCATTGTACCAGTGCCAAAGAATGCCTCTCCAGCTTGCCTGAATGACTACCGACCAGTGGCCTTCACCTCGGTAGTCATGAAATGCTTCGAGAGACTGATCAAGAGCCACATCTGCGCCTTCCTCCCTCGCACCATGGACTCGCTGCAGTTCGCATACCATCCGAACAGATCCATGGATGATGCGGTCTCTCAGGTTCTACACACCACTCTCTCTCACCTTGACAGCCAGAAGAGGGGATATGTGAGGATGCTGTTCATTGATTTCAGTTCAGCTTTCAACACCTTAGTCCCCACCATACTTGCTGAGCAGCTGCTGGAACTGGGGCTGAACACTCCCCTCCTCTCACCGCCAGGCCCCAGGTGGTCAAGATGGGGAGACATACTTCCAACCCCCTCACCCTGAATACAGGATCCACCAAGGGTTGTGTCCTTAGCCCCCTACTGTACTCCCTGTACACATATGACTGTGTGGCCAGGTTCAGCTCCAACTCCATCATCAAGTTTGCTGATGACACTGTGGTGGTGGGCCTGATCTCTGATAATGATGAGAAGGCCTACTGGGAGGAGGTGGCTGATCTGGCACTCTGGTGTCAGGACAACAGCCTCCTCTTGAATGTCACAAAAACTAAAGGGGCTGTCCCACTTGGGCGACCTAATAGGCGAGTTTAGAAGAGTTTAGGAGAGTTTGAAAAAATGTCATGTTGAAGACCTCCTTCGATTATGTAGAAGACCTCCTTTGACCTCCTTCAACTATGTTGAAGACTAGCTTCGACTAGCTATAACTAGCTATGACTAACTGCGGGAAAATTGGACACCGAATAATGGAGAGTGAAGACGATCTCCTTCGACCTCCCTTCGACTATGATGAAGACTATCTACAACTACCTTTGACTACCTTCGACTACTCTCGATTACCTACGACTAACATGCCGACCTACTATGACCTACTACGACTAAACCTACGAGTAAAAAAAGTATTGATTTTTTCCACGGCGACTTTTTTTTTACTCGTGGGCATTTTTCAAAATGTTGAAAAATACGCCGCGACCTAGCTGAGGCCTCGAGTACACGGAGACTACTCTCGAGCATGAAGGAGAGTTACAAAGACCTCCTACGACCTCGTGTCGACCATGCTGCAAGTATGAATTGAGGGCAAACTTGCCAGAACTCGCGGATTAGGTCGCCCAAGTGGGACAGCCCCTTAAGGAGCTGATTGTGGACTTTAGAAGGGCGCAACATCCGAGGACGTACACACCACTGGGGATAAATGGGACTACTGTGGATAGGGTGAGCAGTTTTAAATACCTGTGTGTCCACATCACAGAGGATCTGACATGGACAACACACACTGCCGCACTGGTGAATAAGGCAAGGCAGCGCCTTTACCACCTCAGGCTGCTGAGGAAATTCAGTCTCTCTGAGGATCCTTCAGTGCTTCTACTCTGGGGCTGTAGAAAGCATCTTGTCCAGCAACATCTCAATCTGGTTTGGGAACAGCTCTGCCCGGGACAGGAAGGTTATACAGAGAGAACAACACTCACCCCCCTGCAGGACCTATACACCAGGAGGTGCAGATCCAGAGCCAGCAACATAATGAGGGGCCCCTACCACCCCAGCAATGGACTGTTCCAGCTGCTACGGTCAGGCAAGCGCCTCCACTGTCACGCTGTGAAATCAAAGAGGATGAGAGGGAGTTTCTTCCCATAGGCCACCAGGACTGTAAACTCTGATCTCACCAGGGACTAATTTACTAATTTACTGTTGTGTTGTGTCTTTTTTTAAATTTTTGTTTCTAAAATGTAAATACTGGTTCTGTTCTATTCTGTTCTGTTGTTCTGTCGTTTTTGCACAATCCGCAGGCATTGCCACTTTCATTTCAATGCACATCTTGTATGTATATGTGACAAATAAACTTGACTTGACTTGATGCTCATCCTAAATTCCTGAACTACTGCTATCCAATGGTGATTTATTTGTCATATATTCAACTGCACAGTGAAATTATTTTTGCATATATTACACATGAAGGTGCCATCATGTTTTTCCACCAATTCCGAAGTCCAAAGTCGGGTCGGCCTGCACGCTCGATGTACTGGAGGAGTTCTTGCGACCAACGTCCCTCTCCTCATCTGGTCATCCTTGTGTCCTGGGGGATTACCCATCCTACTGGCCCTTGGTCATCGCGACCAATGTCTCTTGCAGCTCCCTCCCAGTTATGCTGATCACCAAGCCCTCGGTTTGACGTCCACCAAACCTTCAGTCGGGGTCCCGTCGCCCTGGCCTCCACCACGTGGCACCTCTTGGAGGAGATAAGGAGAGCCATCTCAGGGATATGAGTCCATTCAGTGCAGGTATTTTAAGTGTTAGTGAATCGGGTAGTTCAGTGGGTGTTGAGGGGTAGTTAAGGGCTGCGGTGTAGTGGTTTGACAAATTTATTGAATTTTATTAAAGCCTGGCAATTTTTTGCAACATAAATTATTTTCTGGTTATCAGCCCAAGCTTGATTATTGAATGCAGACACGGACTCCTTTGTGATCTGAGGGTTTTGTACTGTTCAATCATCACAGAATATTCCCACTTCTGGCATAAAGATGGAGGTAAGATCATCTATAAAGCAGATGAAGTTAATTAGACCTCAAACACTACCTGGTGCCCTAGGGCTGAGATAATTGGCTTCCAAAAACCTCCACTTTTCTTCTATGCTGTGTCTGACTTCTGCCAGTGGAGAGTTTTCCTTTCAATTTGCAGAATGTCAAATGTACTAAGCATTCTGGATAGTTTCCTTTTAAACGTTGCCTTGGCGTACAGCACAAGCATCTCACCACACCACTGGAAATCAGCTCTCTTGTCCGAGCTTGTAATGAAATCTGGTGGAACAACCTAGCCACTCATCAGTGGATGACTCCTTTCATTACTTTTCTGCAGGCGGAGGAGACAGAACTACTGGCACAATAAAGGGGCTGTGCCACTGCGGCGACCTATCTGCGAGTTTAGAAGAGTTTGCCCTCGACTCAAACTCGCAGCATGGTCGACACATGGTCCTAGGAGGTCCTATGAGGTCACTGGAACTCTCCTTCATGCTCGGGGTAAGTTCACGAATACTCGTGGCCTCAGCTAGGTCGCAGAAACATTTTCAGCATGTTGAAAATTTTTCCACGTGTAAAATTTAGTCAGCATGCTTATTTTTAACTCATAGTGCAGTGGAGTGGGGTCGCTATTTAGTTACAGGCAGTCGAGGGCAGCCGTAGGCAATCTCCTTCGCTGACCGGGCATTTTGATTGGCTCATTGGAGTTTTCAGGACCAGGGAAAATCGACCGGTAGGTAAAATGCCCGCTAAACGTTATTAAATTTCTATAAAAGTGTCTCCACTCCTTCTCCCCCCCCTTCACCCCCCCCTTCTCCCCCCTACTCTCACCTTCTTTCCTCTTCTCTCCCCTTCTCTCCCCTTTTCTCTCCTTCTCTCTCCTCTCCTCCTCTCTCCCCTTCTCTCTCCTTCTCTCCCCCGCTCCCCCACCCTCCCCCCCTCCCCACGCTCTCTGAAGGACACCGTACACTGTGGCAGCCATCTTAACCTTCCTCTTCATCGCTGGTGTGAATTTCAGACAGCACTCCCCCACTTTCCCTGGCCCCCGCCTTTGCGATGTGTTTGTGTGTGTGTGTGTTTGTGTGTGTGTGTGGTGTGCGGTCGGTCGATCCAGCTCACGGTTTCAACGCAGATGGTCGATCCAGCTCGAGGTTTTCCAGGCGAGTGCCCTCGAGCTTGAAGGTCGAAGACACTCTTCTTAACGCGCGGATTAGGTCGCCGCAGATACACCTTACTCTTGGTTATCAAGATATGGGCAAGAGTTCATAATTTTGCGCAAGTTGATAGACAGAAAATGCTGGAGTAACTCAGCGGGTCAGGCAGCATATTTGGAGGAAAGGAATAAGTGACACTTCAGGTCATGATCCTTCTTCAGACTGAGTCTGAAAAAGGGTCTCAACCTGAAACGTCACCTTTTCCTTCTCTCCAGAGATGCTGCCTGACCTATTGAGTTACTACAGCATTTTGTGTCTATCTTCAGTGTAAACCAGCATCTGCAGTTCCTTCTTACACATAATTTTACGCAATGCCAGTACTGTAATTGTACTGACGTAGGCTGATATTTGTTATGAGAACATAATGTTGTCAGAGCCTTTTCCAGGATTTTGCATGTGTTGCATTCTGCCATCATGGAGGATGAAGTTGTTCTTCTCTGCCCATTGGATATTTAGGTCTCCTCCTAGCATCATTTTGTTTATTGTGTTCATTGTAGAGCGAATGCAGTGAGTGTTCATCAGCAGGAAATACCTTTGCCCATGACTGATCAGAACGCATGACGCTTTTTAAGGCCAGGCTCCCTCAGCACTCTCTCAGCACACAATTATGGCACTGATAACCCATTGCTCTCTTTCGTGCAGAGCTGCAGAACAAACACATTGATAAGAAAGAGGGAGTCTTGAGTGGTGGCTGGATTTAATTTGAGGTACGACTACAATCAGATGGATGATTAGCTAAGACCCTGGGACAACTCACCCAAACATAGCATGATATACCAAATGAAATAAATTAAATTGGCAGTCAGACAAGAATTTATTCAGTTAGCTTAGTTGATTGAACCTTTGTCATGAGCAGTGCTGAGGTTGATGCCAGGTAATTACATTTGTATTATTCTAGCTTTTTGTAGCATTTGGAACATACAATGGCTTATTAACGGTGGCACAGCAGTAGAGTTGCTGCCTTACAATTTCAATTCAATTCAAGTTTATTGGTCACATACTCAATTATACAGGTATAACCAGTAGTGAAATGCTTAAGTGCCTGTCCAGTTGTGCATGGTTCCCCACTTACACATAACCCACATAAAACAATACCTACATATAACACATAATACCACATAACCCACATAAAACAATACCTACATATAACAAATACCCCATAAATATACCACATAACAAGTAGTGCTGTTACAAGCAAAGTGACAAGTGCCGTGGAACACCTGTGATGACAGCATGTTCCATCCAGTTCAGTCCCATGTGTGTGTGTTTGATGGTGGCGAGGCGGGGCGGGGCGGGGGTTTGGGCGGGGGTGCAGGTGCTGGTGAGGTGCTGGTGAGGAGGGTGGGGAGGGTTTGGGCGTTGGGGGGCTGGGGGGGGGGAGGGGACACTCTGTCCTCGTTCAGCAGTCTCATGGCCTGGGGAAAGAAACTCCTCCTCATTCTCTCCGTGTTGGCCCTGAGCAGCCGGTACCGTTTCCCTGAGGGCAGCAGGGAAAACAGTCTGTTGTTGGGGTGAGTGTGGTCCTGGATAATCCTCCTGGCTCTTGACCTGCAGCGCTTGGTGTAGATGTCCTGCAGGTTGGGAAGGGTGGTTTTGATGGTCCGCTCAGATGAGCGAACCACCCTCCTCAGAGCCAGTTGGCCCCTCTTGATGGTGTTCCCCATCCAGGTGATGATGCTCCTACTCAGGATGCTCTCCACAGTATGGGTGTAGAAGTACTTGAGCACCCTGAGGGGGAGCTTGAAGTCCCTCAGCCGTCTGAGATGGTAAAGACGCTGGTTGGCCTTCTTTACCAGGCTGCTGAGGTGGTGTGACAATGTCAGGTCCTGGGAGATGTGGATGCCGAGGTACCTGAAGCTCTCCACCCTCTCCACCTGGGCCCCGTTTATGCTGAGGGGGAGAAAGCTCCTCTGCTGCTTCCTGGAGAAGTCCACTATGAGCTCCTTGGTCTTGGAGGTGTTCAGCTCCAGTTTATTCTCCCTACACCAGTTTGCCAGGTGGATGATTTCAGAGTGGTAGGCTGCCTCATCATTGTTTGAGATTAGGCCTACCACTGCTGTGTCATCGGCAAACTTGACTATGATGTTAGAGTCTGAGATGGCCTTGCAGTCGTGGGTGTAGAGAGAATAGAGCAGAGGGCTCAGCACACAGTCCTGGGGAGCCCCAGTGTTGAGGGTGAGGGAGGATGACATGTGATGACCCACACGCACCACCTGTGGTCTGCCGGTCAGGAAATTGTGGATCCACTTGCTCAGGGATGGGCACAAGTGGAGGTTGTACAATTTGGAGGCCAGCTTTGAGGGGTCTATGGTGTTAAACGCTGAGCTATAATCTATGAACAGCAGATTACAGCAAAATACAGCGCCAGAGATCCGGGTTCGATCCTGACTACGGGTGCTGTCTGAATGGAATTTGTACGTTCTCCCCGTGATCTGCTTGGGTTTTCTCAGAGATCTTCAGTTTCCTGCCACATTCCAAAGGTGTACAGGTTTGTAGGTTAATTGGCTTGATAAATGTAACAAAAAATGTTTTTTAAAAATTGTCCAGTGCTGAGTGATGCTCTACCTAAAGCTTTTCAGCATATTACATTCAGATCCAGAACCCACTTAAGAGATCAATTAAGGGTAGATCCTACTGCAGATATAGAAAAAACAGGTAAGAGGTTTTCTTTCCCCTTATAGACTTCAGAAAACAACTGGGTATTTACAACAATCGAATGGTTTTATTGTTATCATTTGTGCTTATTCCAGATTTATGTAATTAACTGAATTTTTTTTATCCCTTGCTGCCAGTCTGGGATTTGAGCACATATCTTGGAATTAATAGTCAATCTATCTTGATTATTAGTTCAACAACAAAAGCAATGTGCTACCATATTCCACACATTTCTTTCTTTGAGTACTAATTTACGTTTTCAACTCATTTAGCTGTCACTCATGCACGTTAGGCAAAGCATGCCTAATATTCAAAATCTTTAGTCGTGAATATGATGTACTGTTGCTTTTAAAATCCATTTAGAAACAGGAGATATTGAGTTGATCTCATTAAAGCTTATTTTCCAAAATATAAAAATACATAATTCACAAACAAATGCAAAGATGAATGAATTTCTTTCCTCCTGTGCAATTAAATTTCACCCAACTTCAGAGAAAGAGGTGAAACCATTTCTGTGGGTATGAATTATTTTGAATAAGAAATATAGAGGAAATTGCAAAACTATCAATTCACATGGGCATATGGACTTACAGCACATATTTCACATGATATGACATTCACTTGATAACACAACATATTCACGTGTAAAGTGTGTAAATCAAAAGTTCCTCAATGGCACAAGGCAACATCAGTGCTGAAGAGATGGCTCGTGGTGGAGGAGGTGAGAAGACAGGAGGAGGCAGAGTGACACGCCAAGGCCATCTCAATGGCCAAGTAGGGTCAATGGACTAATTGTGAGAGCTTGGAAAAGAGGAAACTCAGCTGGTGTGACATCTGGCAGATGGAGGGATCTCGGCCAGGTTTTGCCATCAGAGCCACTTATGACGTCCTACCCTCACCCCACAACCTGAAGCAGTGGTTCGGAGAAGACCATGCTTGCTCCTTTTGCTAAGCACCTGCATCACTAAGGCACATTTTAACAGGATGCGCTACAAGCCTTGCCCAAGGGCGTTACACTTGGCGGCATAACCAAATTCTTAGACAGCTGGCATCAATGCTTGAACAGAGGCGAACTACCACAAATGCTTCCCCACAAACATTGGCAGAAAATGTCCACTTACAATACAATACAATTTATTTGTCCTTTGGACCCCGTTGAGGTCCAAACGAAATGTCGTTCTGCAGCCATACATTACAAAACGAAGAAGACCCGAGACACAACACAATTTACACATCCAAAAACATTTATCTCTCCACTGCACTCCCTTCCCCGATGTCAGAGTCAAAGTCAAAGCCCCCGGTGGGCGATGGTGATTGTCCCGCGGCCATTAAAGCCACGCCGGGTGATGCAAGGTCACGCACTGGGTCTTGGTGTTAGAGCCCCGGCGTGCGCTCGCAAAGTCCCGTGGCCATTCCAAGCCCCGCGGGGCGGTGATGTAAAGCCCCGCTCCAGGTGCTCTTCAACCCCGCAACTCGGGCAGGAGAAGTCGCCGCTGCGGAAGCCCCGAAAAACGGTCTCCCACCAGGGACCCGCGGGCTTCCGGTGTTGCCGTCCGCCAGACCCGCGGTTGTAGCCTCCGAATCTCCGGGGGTCGGGTCACAGCAGCGCTCCACCACAGCTCCACCCGCTCCGGACAAAGAAAAGGTCGGGTCTCCGGTGCAGGGGAAAGATTTTAAAGTCCCCACACATACCCCGACAAAAAAATAAATAAAAACTACATAGAAACGAGACAAAAATAATAAAAAGACAGACGGACTGCAGAGGCTGCTGCTGACGAAAGTCGCGCCGCCCACCACTTCACAACATTTGTACCAGCAGGCCACCCTCCAGAGCACCATATAACATCAAAGGATGCAAGCATTCTGCAGCCTCCTCGGGATTGGAAAATGGACGTGGACTTGGAAAAAAAGCTTGTGTTTTCCCAGACATTGTGGCTACAACACTCCAGACATGGTCCTGTGGTCCACAACAGCCAAGTTGGCATATGTTGTGGAATTGACAGTACCATGACAGTACCATGGTGTTGAAAAAGCTTATGAGAGGAAAAATGCCAAGTTCTCTGAACTGGCAACTGAAGCTGCTCAGAATGGCTGGAAGATCAAGATTTTCCCTGTAGAAGTGGGATGCAGGGGATTTGTTATTACATTCATTGTTACATCTACGACCAGTCTATTGGAGAAAATGGTGGTGAGGGGTCGCACCCTCAACAACAATTGTCAAATTCAGTGGGAAAAAACAGCAATTGGCTTTGGATTAAAAGGAAAGACAACAACAGGGCTGCAAGATGAAGACAGGAGAGTATGGAACTGAGGGAGGTGAACCTGGGATGCCAGGTACCACCGTTGAGCCCTCTGGAGATGTTGTGGGCTTGTCAATGAAACGTCAAAGAAGGAGGGTGCCCACCTGATGACCCCGATGATGTATCTACCCTACCTTTCACCACTCCAATCCCACTGCCAATATCAAGAGTGCTGACTTACTACAGGGATTGAAACATCAAGTCCTATTAGCTCTACTAAAAATCCATTTGGAGAAACAGAGGATATTGAGCTGATCTCATTAAAGCTTATTTTCCAAAATTAAAAAATACATAATTCACAACCAAAAGCAAAGATGAATTAATTTCTTTCCTCCTGTGCAATTAAATTTCACCCAAACCTCGGAGAAAGAGGTGTAACTTTCGTGTTCGTTTTCAGGGTCTGCACAAAACTTGAGAGTCTTTAATTTACAACAAAAGTCTTTAATGCTTTACTCAATGCTGGCAGCAAGACAACTCAAAAATGGCTGCACACACACACTGTCTACAGACAGGATAAACTATATACAAAACATCTCCACCTGCTGCACGGGAGGAGCAACGGGTCCTCTCACCCCACACAGTCCACCAAACATCACAGTAACCATTTCTGTGGGTATAAATTATTTTGAATAAGAAATTTAGTGCACACTTGCAGAACTATCAATTTACATGGGCATATGGACTTACAGCACATTGTCACATGATATGACATTCTCTTGCTAACACAACATATTCACGTGTAAAGTATGTAAATCATATGTAAAAATAGAATGGCTAAATGGATTTTGTTCATATGAAATGCATTGATACTACTGAAATCCATCATTTCATACCCCTAAATACATTCCACCACTGCCACCCACATAATCAACTTCCTAAATCTCCAAGACCTAACCCAACCTCATCCACAATCCTGCTTCTTGTTGCTTAGTCATTATTGAACTGGCAGAGGGAATGGCTTTCTCCACGAGGATAGATGCATTTTTGCACATAATTGACCATGTCTTTCCTGACAGAATAGTTTCTAGTCCCTTTGTTTGTGCCACTCTTTGGTGAAAAAATGGAGAAAACTTCACAACAATCCAACAAACATTTACAAAGAATGTATGTGTAGGAAGGAACTGCAGATGCTGGTTTAAACCGAATGTAGACACAAAAAGCTGGAGTAACTCAGCGGGACAGGCAGCATCTCTGGAGAGAATGAATGGGTGACATTTTGGGTCGAGACCCTTCTTCAGACTGGTTAGGGATAAGGGAAATGAGAGAGAAAGACGATGATGTGGAGAGATAAAGAACAATGAATGAAAGATATGCAAGGATGTAGATAGTGACTGAGGTTAACATTAGTCTACTTCAAACTACTCCAGCTGCTTATGGCACATAGTATGATCCAATCCAATCCAATCCTGCCAATATGTCAGTTTTAGCTGCAAGGAGGACTAGATGCCACATGACAATTTATGCTGAATACATACAACAATTCCTATTGAAACTTACAGCAACATTCATATTTGTCAAATTTGAAACTATTTAATATCATTTCTTCTGTGTACACTGTACACTGTGGCCTCTTAATTCATCTATTGCCAAATTCAACAGTTACCAAATGCAGATAAGATGAACATTAACCACTTTGTTGACATGTGCCTGTCATTAATTCATTACATCTGCCTGCATTTATTGTATCATGCTCAGTGTCATCGTCAGAATCTTTCTTTGCAATTCCTGTCAAATACACAACTAGGAACAATGGGAAGAAAGGGAACTGTAAGAAAAGGCAAATGCACATCAAATGCAAGCAAACTGAACTAATTCTTTGTTTTCTCAGTGAAACTTGAAAGTAAAGGTTTGATTCTGTCAGCCAATTATGCTTTACCCAAGACATGTGGGATCTCTTGATGTGGCATCTCGTCCTTTGTGCATTTAAAACTGACACTTTGGAATGATTGGATTGGATCGCCCTTGCACTGCTCTCCCTATTACTCATTCCGTTCATGACATTAAGACAAAATCTTACCCAGAACCAAGGGCAGCCTGTTCCGATCAATCAAAATTAAGCAATCCCTTTGACAATGGAGAGGGAGAAAGTTGTTATCTTATCTTTTGTTCTCCATCTCCCCCAAAACTTCAGACATTCTTGGATCACAGGACATCAAATTTGTTTGCAATTGAACTGCCAGCAGGCTATTTTTGTATTGCTGTAGGGGTCTAAGGTCTGATGTTAATTGCCTCAACCTGGCAGATGCCAAGTGTGGGAAAGCACTTAAAATGACACCAGTTGCATTCCCACTCTGATCCCGTTTAATCTTCACCGTATCCCAATATTAAAGGGGCTGTCCCACTTAGGCGACCTAATCTGCGAGTTTAGAAGAGTATCTTCGACCTTCAAACTCGCAGCATGGTCGACACATGGTCCTAGGAGGTCCTATGAGGTCACTGGAACTCTCCTTCATGCTCGAGGGAAATTCCCGAATACTCGTGGCCTCAGCTAGGTCACGGAAAAATTGTCAGCATGTTGAAAAATTTTCCGGGAGTAAAATTTGGTCGGCATGGTTCTTTTGAACTCGTAGTGCAGTGGAGTGGGGTTGCTATTTAGTTACAGGCAGTTGAGGGCAGCCGTGGGCAATCTCCTTCGCTGACCGGGCATTTTGATTGGCTCATTGGAGTTTTCAGGACCAAAGAAAACCTACCGGTAGGTTAAATGCCCGCTAAACTTTATTCTACTTCTTAAAACTTTATTATACTTTCTCCACTCCTTCTCCCCCCCATTCTCCCCCCCTTCTCCCCCCCTTCTCTCCCCTTTCTCCCCTTCTCTCCCCTTCTCTCCCCTTCTCTCTCCTTCTCTCCCCCTCTCTCTCCTTCTCTCCCCTTCTCTCCCCTTCTCCCCCCCCCCCCCCGCGCGCTCTCTAAAGGACTTACTGTTACTGTGCAGCTGTTTTACCATCCTCTTCATCATGGGTGTGAATTTCAGACAGTGCTCCCCTGCTTTCCCTGGCCCCCGCCTTTGCGATGTGTTTGTGTGTGCAGTCGGTCGATCCAGCTCGCGGTTTCAATGCGGACGGTCGATCCAGCTCGAGGCTTTCCAGGCGAGTGCCCTCGAGCTTGAAGGTCGAAGACACTCTTCTTAACTCGCGGATTAGGTCGCCCAAGTGGGACAGCCACTTTACTGTCTTCTGGGCAGACATAGAAAGAAATAAAGTTCTGCTTCAAATCCGATGAAATCAGCAGGAGCTTATTTTACTGCGAAGTCACGTGAGTGACTACGTGAAGAAGCCCGCCAGCCTGCATGCGCATCAATACGCCTAACGCATGGCGCACGACTGGCTGGGAGGAGCGTCGCTTCCCCAGCGGTAAGTTTAAAACCTCGCAGGTAAGTTTCAAACTTATTCTGAGGTTGTGTTTTCTGTTAGAAATCTTCTCTTACAGTGTTTGCTGAATGGATAATGGAGTCCAGGGCAAAAGCCAGACGGGCTGCGGGGAAACCGGCTATGGAGGACAGCGGGAGTGCGGGTAGCCGGTGGCCGTCGGTTTGGCCATCAGAGTCGCTGACAGTGGAGTCAGCGACTTCAGACTTGGTGCTTGCCCAAAGCACTTTGGCAACACCGAAAAGGGGCAAAGCCAAACGCGTCTGTGAGGCCTGTGGACTCAGACGAGTCAGGCCAGGCGGATTCCCCTCCTACCATGGATAACGTCCTCGGGCATTTATCCTGGATGGAGCACCTCATCGAGAGGATGCTCCATCATAATATGCTCTGTGAAACGGAGACATATAAGCGCAGGTCTCTTTTCGAGCCTGCGGCAGTGCCTGGTCCAGGGCTCCCACTATGAGGAGGGGATTGTAAGGGGTCAGTATATGACTGACTCCGAATTCGGAGGTATGTCCATGGAACATACTGGGATGCATGATGTGCGTGAGGCACAACAAGAATTGCCTGCATGGCGACGAGATTTGCGATACCCTCGCAAACAGGGGAGCCGCTGCAAGAAGAGCTGGCTTCCAGCATCAAATACCTCATGTCTCATCAATTACAGGAACAGGTTATGGTTGAAATGGCTGCAAAATACTGTATGCCTGTAAATTGTGCATCCCTAAAAGTGCCGGCAGTCAACAGCTCTATCCGGGGATACATTGGAGGGGGCATCAAGGCCCATGAAATGAAGCTCCAACGAATTTTAAAATTGCTGGCTTCAGGCATCACGGCGTTTACCAGATCTGTGGATGGCGGACCATTATCGGACGTCCAGTAGGATGCTCTGGTGTTAATGTGTAATGCACACTTTGAAATGAACTACTTCCGAAAGAACAGCATCAGGCCTGCCTTAAATCCAAAATTTGCAGGCCTATGTAAGTCCAGCAATGTCCAGCCGCCTAATCTTCTGTTCGGGGAAGACCTACCCAAACAGGTAAAAGACCTGGATGAGGAAGCAAAAACTGTCAGGTTAATGAAAGCACCCACGACGAGCAAAGCTTCACCGTTTGGGCGACAACACCCCTATGCCTCCAGCAGCAAAAGCGGTTCGCTGAAGCTGGTGGCAGCTCAAAAGTTGACTTTTCTGGGCAGAGGTCTTTTTTAGGCCAAGGTCCAGGCCGGCCTTCATGGAAAATGCGCAATCCTCGCACACCAGCAGTTCTACCCTCCAAACCTCGAGGACGGAAATAGAACCCGTATTAGGGGCCTTTGGGCCTACCACAAGACCACCGGTAACCATGGAGGAAGGTGGGTCTGGTTCTTTCCGGAACATAGGGTGTGTGGACCAGTTACAAGTTTGTGGTAGATTACACTTGTTTTTGCACGAATGGCGGTGGATAACATCAGATCCGTTTATACTGCACAGTATACAAGGGTTCCAAATTGAGTTTCTTCCTAACTCATTGCCACCCATACAACATACACCAAATCGGGCATTTATTCATTCCAATCAAGAAGGTTTGGATATACAAGCAGAAATTCATAAATTACACACTAAAAGGGTAATCGAGAAGTCGTCATGAACATCATCAATTCGTCTCCAATATATTCTCTAGGCAAAAGAAAGATGGAGGATGTAGGATCATCCTTGATTTAACACAACTTAACTCACATGTGCAGTATAAACATTTCAAAATGGAAAACTTCATTACTGCACAAACAACTGATTTCCAGAGGATGCTTTATGGCATGCATCGATCTCAAAGATGCATACTATTCAGTTCCTGTTCACAGAGATCACCGGCGATATTTGAAATTTAGCTGGATGGGGCAACTGTGGCAGTTTAAAGCGTTACCTAATGGGCTAACTTCAGCTCCCAGGTTATTTACCAAATTATTAAACTGGTGCTTGGGCTGCTCAGAGCTCAAAAACACATTGTTATGGCCTAACTGGATGATATTCTGATTATAGGGAAAACGCTGTATTTGGCTAAATTAGCTGTTTCAGCCACGAAACTCATATTTGAGAAATTGGGGTTTCTCATCCATCCAGTTAAATCCAAGTTGATACCAACTAGAGTTATTGATTATTTGGGATTTACCATTAACTCTATTAATATGTCTGTGACTCTGCCATGGGGCAAGAGATTAGAATTAATAGAAGCCTGTAACAACCTTGTTGTTATGGAGCAGCCTTCTATTCGCCAGGTGGCTAGTGTAATTGGCAAATTAGTGGCTGTTTTTCCAGCCGCACAATTTGGACCTTTGCATTATCAGAATTTACAATGTGCAAAGGAACACGCACTCAAGTACCATTTAGGTCATTTTGACAGACCTATGCTATTACCAGCTGAAGCCATATCAGAATTACAATGGTGGACGGCCAATATTCAGCATTGCTCCAGTAACATTTTGGTCAGTAAACCTTCAGTTATATTACAAACTGATGCTAGTGCTCAAGGATGGGGAGCTACTAATATCATCTCTAGTTGCGGTGGCAGATGGCATGTGCATGAGTCATCAATTCTTCAGTTATATGGTATCAACTACCTGGAGTTGCTGGGGGCGTTCTATGGGTTTAAAGCTTATTGTGGGAATATGCATGATCTGCATGTTCAACTACAAATTGATAACACTACAGCGGTGGCATATATTAATCACATGGGGGAATAAAGTCAGCATCCTGTGGTAGTTTAGCTAACCTCATTTGGCGCTGGTGTATCGAAAAAAGCATTTGGATTTCAGCTACCTATTTGCCTGGTAGGTTCAACGTGGTGGCGGACACCAGGTCACGCAAATTGAATGACAACACAGATTGGATGTTGGATCATAAAGTATTTAACGACATTATTGCTCGGTATGGAACACCGGATATCGATTTGTTTGCATCCAGGCTCAGTCACCAATTGCCAAAATATGTTGCATGGGAGCCAGACCCAGGGGCAGTGGCGATAGATGCATTCTCGCTACACTGGGGAGGAATGTTCTTTTATGCCTTTCCTCCATTTTGCTTCATCAGTCGGGTCTTGCAAAAAATCCAGCAAGATTCCGCTTCAGGCATTTTGGTAGTGCCTGACTGGCCTACACAGCCATGGTTCCCGCTGATGTTGGGAATGATAATAGAACCTTATATGGTTATTTCTAAATGCAAAAATTTGCTGGTTCATCCCGTGATTCGGGAAGCCCATCCTCTGCATGATAGAATCAATTTATTGATTTGCAGACGCTAAGAAGACCGTTCCTGGGGCTCGGGTTGTCAGACCGAACCGTGGACGTGATCACTGCAGCTTGGAGGGATAGTACCAAGAAGCAGTACATTTCCTACATCAGGAGATGGGAAGTGTTTTGTTTAAATTCTAATATAACATATAATACAACACGAATAACTGACGTCTTGGAGTTTCTTTCAAAGTTATTCTTTGACGAAAAATTAAGTTATAGTGCCATTAACTGTGCCAAAAGTGCCTTGTCATCATATTTGTTGCTGGGATCGGGACACCACTCTGTCGGGTCTCACCCTTTGATATCCAGATTTATGAAGGGTATCTTTAACACAAATCCTCCCAGGCCCAGGTACACGGAAGTATGGGATGTTAACATTGTGTGAACACTACTTCGGCGGTGGGCTCCAGCTACATCCTTATCGTTGGCCCGGCTCACATATAATGTAGTTATGCTCATGGCGTTAGTTTCAGCACAACACGTCCAGTCGTTGCATAAGCTACGGCTGGACAGAATGGTTATATCAACCAACAAAATAACGTTCTATGAGCTAATGAGCTAATTAAACAAAGCAGACGGGGGTGTTAGGTCCAAAGCTGGAATTTCTGGCATATCCTATGGACCATAGATTGTGTGTTGTCACACATATTCATCAATATTTTAAGGCTACAAAGAACCTTTGAGGCACTGAGCTGGCAATGTTTATTAGCCACAAAAAAACACACAAGAGGGTTTCAGTGCAGACCATCTCCAGATGGTTAAGATATGTATTGGCTTGTGCAGGAGTGAACACTGATGTTTTTAAATCTCACTCCACCAGGGCTGCAACAACATCAGCAGCAAGGTTTATGGAGGTTCGGCTGGACCGCATCCTAGCGACAGCAGGATGGTCGAATGAGCGGACTTTCCAAACCTTTTATAATAAACCGATTGCCAGGCCGGGTTCGTTTGCCAACTCAATTTTAAGTTCTGTTCAATAATTTGCTGTCCCGGATGTAAGGGATCAAAATTATTATTATCATTTGTTTATTAAAAAGCATCAGCATGTTTTAAATCTATGTCATGTCTGAATGCATTATCTTTTCAATCAATTCTGGTCAACTAATGCAGTGTGTGGCATAGACTCGTGTTCGTGGCATGAAATCACAGAACTTTAAAGTCTTCACGTAGTCACTCACGTGACTTCGAAGTAAAATAGGACGATTAAACGAGAACTTACCAGTTTGAAGTTTGATCTTTATTTTATGAGAAGTTGCGATGAGGGATTATGTGCACTCCGCTCCCAACCCTCTTCTCATAAAGATCATGTGGTAGTTCTAGTTCTCGAATCTTCTTATAATCAGTTCAGCAATTGTTTTCTGTGATTTCACACCGCTGCTTTGAAGGTTGACGCGCATGCGTGATGGCGGGCTTCTTCACGTAATCCCTCATCGCAACTTCTCATAAAATAAAGATCAAACTTCAAACTGGTAAGTTCTCGTTTAATCTTCCTATTTATAATACCAGCCGGAATCCAAAGTGAGGGGAGAATGTGAATGGGAGGGAGTTTGGAGTAGCAACAAAGGAATACATGTGTGCTAGCCAGATCAAGTTCAATCTGCCCTCACCTTATAGAACATAGAACACTACAACACAGGAAAAGGCTCCTTGGACCACAATGTCTGTTCCGAATCTCATCTGCCTGCACATGATCCATATCCCATCCAGTCTTGCATAAGGCTGCTCCTCCTGGCCCATCTTTCCCCAATACTTCATTAGGATCAAATTTAATTCTTAGAAATGTTAAATTACTGGAAGCCAAAAATTTTAAAGAGAAAAATAAAAAAACGGTATATCTGCATAGTACATTGAAGATTGTAAAGCAACTTGATAAAGTGGTTAAAAAAACTTTGGGGATTCTGGGCTTTATAAATTGTAGTGTAGTGTACAAGAGCAAGGAATTCACAATGAAACCAAATCAAACATGGGCTTGGTCACAACTAGAATAGAGCGTCCAGTTCTAATTGTCAAACTTTAGAAAACATGTCAAGGCTTTAGGAAGGTTGCAGGAGAGACTTACTGAAATTATTCCAGAGATTTGCAAAGGCTACTGGGGAGACTTTAAACTAGAATGGTTGGGGGGAGGGACTCAAATAGAGAAAGCTAGTAGAAAATGTGGGAGGCAGGAGGCAGAGAAGGGAAGCACTCGGACCCAAAATGTAGGAGAGAAAGAAGAAAAAGATAATAAACAGAGAATAAGTGGTGGTGGGTTTCTTAAATGTGTATATTTTAATGCTAGGAGCATTGTAAGAAAGGTGGATGAGCTTAGAGCCTGGATTGACACCTGGAAGTATAATGTTGTGGCGATCAGTGAAACATGGTTGCAGGAGGGCTGTGATTGGAAACTAAATATTCCAGGATTTCGTTGCTTCAGGGGTGATAGAATTGGAGGGGCAAGAGGTGGGGGTGTTACATTGCTTGTCAAGGAAGATATTACAGCAGTGCTTTGGCAGGATAGATTAGAGGGCTCGTCTAGGGAGGCTTTTTGGGTGGAACTGAGAAATGGGAAAGGTGTAGCAACACTTATAGGGGTGTATTATAGACCGCCAAATGGGGAGCAAGAATTGGAAGAGCAAATATGTAAGGAGATAGCAGATATTATTAGTAAGCACAAGGTAATGATTGTGGGAGATTTCAATTTTCCACACATAGACTGGGAAACACATTCTGTAAAAGGACTGGATGGTTTGGAGTTTGTAAAATGTGTGCAGAATAGTTTTTTGCAGCAATACATAGAGGTACCTACTAGAGAAGGGGCAGTGCTGGACCTCCTGTTAGGAAATGAGACAGGGCAGGTGGCGGAGGTATGCGTTGGGGAGCACTTCGGGTCCAGTGATCACAATACCATTAGTTTCAATATAATTATGGAGAGGGCCAGAACTGGACCTAGGGTTGAGATTTTTGATTGGAGAAAGGCTAACTTTGAGGAGATGCGAAAGGATTTAAAAGGAGTGAATTGGGACATGTTGTTTTATGGGAAGGATATAGAAAAGAAATGGAAGACATTTAAAGGTGACATTTTAAGAGTACAGAATTTTTATGTCCCTGTTCGGTTGAAAGGAAATAGTAAAAATTGGAAAGAGCCATGGTTTTCAAGGGAAATTGGACACTTGGTTCGGAAAAAGAGAGAGAACTACAATCATTATAGGCAGCAGAAAAGCTAAAAGAAGATATGAGGTTGCTTTGGCAAGTAAGGTGAAAGTAAATCCAAAGGGTTTCCACAGCTATATTAATAGCAAAAGGATAACAAGGAATAAAATTGGTCCATTAGAGAGTCAGAGTGGATAGCTATCTGCAGAGGCAAAAAAGATGGGGGAGATATTGAACAATTTCCTTTCTTCGGTATTCACCAAGGAGAAGGATATGGAATTAAGTGAGGTAAGGGAAACAAGCAGAGTAGCAATGGAAACTATGAGATTCTAAGAAGAGGAGGTGCGGACACTTTTGAAAAATATGAAAACGGATAAGTCTCCAGGTCCTGACAGGATATTCCCTAGGACATTGAGGGAAGTTAGTGTAGAAATAGCAGGGGCTATGACAGAAATATTTCAAATGTCATTAGAAACGGGAATAGTGCCGGAGGATTGGCGTACTGCGCATGATGTTCCGTTGTTTAAAAGGGGTTCTAAGAGTAAACCTAGCAATTATAAACCTGTTAGTTTGACGTGGGCAAATTAATGGAAAGGATACTTAGAGATTATATATATAAGCATCTGGTTAAGCAGGGTCTGATTAGGAACAGTCAACATGGATTTGTGCCTGGAAGGTCATGTTTGACTAATCTTCTTGAAATTTTCGAAGAGGTTACTAGGGAAATTGATGAGGGTAAAGCAGTGGATGTTGTCTATATGGACTTCAGTAAGGCCTTTGACAAGGTTCCTCATGGAAGGTTGGTTAAGAAGATTCAATTGTTGGGTATTAATGGTGGAGTAGCAAGATGGATTCAACAGTGGCTGAATGGGAGATGCCAGAGAGTAATGGTGGATGGCTGTTTGTCAGGTTGGAGGCCGGTGACTAGTGGGGTGCCTCAGGGGTCTGTGTTGGGTCCACTGTTGTGTGTCATGTACATCAATGATCTGGATGAAGGTGTGGAAAATTGGATTAGTAAGTATGCAGATGATACTAAGATAGGTGGTGTTGTGGATAATTAAGTAGATTTTCAAAGTCTACAGAGAGATTTAGGCCATTTGGAAGAGTGGGCTGAAAGATGGCAGATGGAGTTTAATGCTGATAAATGTGAGGTGCTACATCGCGGCAGGACAAATCAAAATAGGACGTACATGGTAAATGGTAGCGAATTGAGGAATGCAGTTGAACAGAGGGATCTAGGAATAACTGTGCATAGTTCCCTGAAGGTGGAATCTCATGTAGATAGGGTGGTAAAGAAAGCTTTTGGTGTGCTGGCCTTTATAAATCAGAGCATTGAATATAAAAGTTGGGATGTAATGTTAAAATTGTACAAGGCATTGGTGAGGCCAATTCTGGAGTATGGAGTACAATTTTGGTCGCCTAATTATAGGAAGGATGTCAACAAAATAGAGAGAGTACAGAGGAGATTTAATAGAATGTTGCCTGGGTTTCAGCAACTAAGTTACAGAGAAAGGTTGAACAAGTTAGGTCTTTATTCTTTGGAGCGCAGAAGGTTAAGGGGGGACTTGATAGAGGTCTTTAAAATGATGAGCGGTTTAGACAGAGTTGACGTGGATAAGCTTTTCCCATTGAGAGTAGGGAAGATTCAAACAAGGGGACATGACTTGAGAATTAAGGGACAGAAGTTTAGGGGTAACATTAGGGGGAACTTCTTTACTCAGAGAGTGGCTGTGGGGAATGAGCTTCCAGTGGAAGTGGTGGAGGCAGGTTCGATTTTATCCTTTAAAAATAGATTGGATGGGTATATGGACGGGAAAGGAATATAGGAATGTGGTCTGAGTGCAGGTAGATGGGACTAGGGGGAAGTAAGACGAAAGAAGGATAAAAGAAAAGAGAAAAATAAAAGTGTTCGGCACGGACTTGAAGGGCCGAGATGGCCTGTTTCCGTGCTGTAATGGTTATACGGTTATATGGTTATATATTTACGGAATCTAAATCACGAAGTGTATTGATACGATAATTAGGGAGAAACTGTTACCACTGGCGGAAGGTTCAAAAGCCAGGGGACCTAAAATGAAGATAAAATCAGGAAAACTGCCTGTGTGGAAATCTGAAATAAAAAAACTGAACATGCAGGGAACACTCAGCAGGTTCGGCAGCACTTGTGGGAAGAGAAACAGTACTGAAAAAAGGGCAGTTGACCTGAAACCTAGCTCTGATTCTCTTTGCACAGAAGCAGCATGACCTGCTGAGTATTTCCTGTATTTTTTATTTTTACTCATTGTTGTACAAAATGAAGGTAATTAGCTTATGAACCAAAAGGGATATGTGAAAAACTTCTCCAGCAGCAAGCTTTTAGAGTCAGGAACACAATGGCAGGGATAGTGGTGGAGGCAGATGTACTTACAGCAATCAAACGAGAGCTGACGAGCAGATTAAAGGAAAGAATTTGCACAACCAAGGAGAAAGGGTGGGGAGTGGAACTTCCTGGATTTCTCCTACATAAAACTGTCCCTTTCTCACAGATCCTGAGCTGCCACCATTCTGTGATCCTTCCTTCACCGAGCTTTGTACACTGTGCCATCATGACCCGT
The DNA here is from genome assembly GCA_038087875.1 of Malacoraja senta. Classification (NCBI taxonomy): domain Eukaryota; kingdom Metazoa; phylum Chordata; class Chondrichthyes; order Rajiformes; family Rajidae; genus Malacoraja; species Malacoraja senta. Next base: position 35,111,458 of record CM075983.1, read on the forward strand.
GCCTCCATCTATCACTGCCTGATTCCCAGCAGCAACTGACGGAGACCTGATGACCTTGCACATGAGTCAAGCATTTAATTGATGAGGCCTTGCCTCGGGATCAGCAGTTTCTCCGCAACTGTGATCTTCCTGAACTTTTTGCCAGCACCTTCTCTGCCTCCCTTTTAGAATCAGCTCTAATGTCAAACTGGTTTTCACGCTGCTTTTTAACCTCCAAACGTTTAAGAAACCTTTTGAAGCACAATGGCAATTTGTAAGATAGTGTTAGATCAAGCATTCTGTCCAGGTGAATATTCTGAAGTCTTATGGGTCTATCCCACTTAGGCGATTTTTCAGGCGACTGCCATGTTGCCGACAGTCGCCAGAAAAACTGGCAACTGGAACGGCAACTGTCAGAGTGGAACACACACACACACACACACACACACACACACACACACACACACACACACACACACACACACACACACACACACACACACACACACACACACACACACACACACACACACACACACACACACACACACACACACACACACACACATCGCTTCCTTCCCCACCCCATTATGTAGGTGGGGGACTGGGCAAGTGGGGGGAGCGCTGTCTGAGTGAAATTCACGCGGTGCAAAGTCAAGGTGATACAAACACACACCGTGATGAACAGGAAGGTTGGCGCTGTATTTAAAACCTCTAAAGCTCAGTATATGGTAAGTCATTTAAAAGAGGGGGGGAGAGGGGGGGGGGGAGAGGAGGGTGAAGGAGTGGAGATAACTTTTAAGAAGCCAGAGATATACGACTGTGTAGCTCGGCGTACATTAACATTACCGGTCTGTTATCCTTGGTTTTGAAAACTACTGCTTATGTTTTTTTTCCAATGAGCCAATGAAATTCACCGGTCAGCACTGGCTACAACCTACGAGAACCTTCCACCTCCTGGCAACCCTCTAGAACCACCTGGCACAAGAATTCTCGCTACCCTCAATGGCGGCTTCATTCTGGTCGCCGCTAATTTTTCAACATGTTGAAAAATTCGCGGCGACCATAATGAGGCCACAACCAGTTCCTAGAATGCAAGAACTCCTCACAACCATGAAGGTGACTCCCCAGCAACCACCTGCGAACATGTGACGACCATGTGGTGACTGCATAGTCTCCAGCAGTCACATAAAAACTCGCCTAAGTGGGACAGGCCCATTACAGTGCCTGCTGTTGGGCAACTATAGTTTGTGTGCAGGATTAAACCTCTACCAAAAAGCACATTTAGAATAAGTGGACATTACTGAATTATCTAATCATAAGCTAACCAATAACCAATAATTCAATTTTATTAGATATATTCAAACATCAAAATAATCTCAATTATTACATGAGAAGCTGGCACACATCATTTCTATACCCCAAATATATCAGCTGTATGCAAAGGCAGGTTGGCAATGTTTGCATTCTAGTGTCAGAGCAATTTCACCATAAGTCTAAATCATAATCCAGAGCCTAAATAATGCATTTTGCAAATGCCAATACAAAAGAATTATCGGATAATTTTCTTCTTTTGCTTCCCGGCTTTAGGCAAAAAAAAGTTTATTCTTTAAGATCAAAAATACCTTGATGGGAAAAAGATTACACCTGTATTCTGATTCATTAAATTTCCAATATCAGGTGGTGTTCAAGCACAAAAAAAAAAAGCCATGCAATAGGATTCCTCTCTGGAGATTTTAATGCACTTGGGGCAGAAAAAGCAATGGATTTGTTATGCAAGTGCTGTTTTCAAAGGTGAAGATGGTGTGCTCTTTCATTCCAGGTTGTGAATGCATAAGATGAAAGTGAGTGTTCTTAAATAAACATGATCAGGGAAAACAATTCAACTGCTGTACAATTTGAAATAAATAAAACATATTGAAGAGAGAGAAACCATGAACAAGAGGTGTCTCAACCCAATTTTTATCTTGCCTTCCTATCCTGGAGGATTTCAGAGCTTCTCTAAAAGCTTTTAAATCTTCACATAAATCGCTGGGGATCTTCCAGCTATGAGTTCCTGAGATTATTTGATGGTAAAAACAGATTGTGTTTTTGCAGGTTTTTAATACTTCAGGTCATTTGCATGGCACTGGATTCCCTCCACATATCCTGCAGCAGGTTATGTATTGAAGGTTTAATATAGCATTTTGGATGAGAATCGTCCAGAGACAGAAAATTTAGAGAGTACAAAGCAGATCTTTATGAATCTCACAAATATTCCTTCAAATATCCTAAACAACAAGTAAAAGGGTGATTGAATGAAGTAAGTGGGGGAATAAAGGAATGATGAAAATATAAGCTTATGGATTTAAGATTTTTGAAACATTTTTGAACAGATGAAGTGCACAAGTGCTGCGATTTGATTAATTCAGTAGCAATTGACTATCATTGCACTGTTTAGAAATATTTACAGAAGGTTCCATTGTGTATTTTATAACTACTTAAATTCCATTCCTTTGATGTTGAAATATGTAATTCATATTTGCTGTCTAGACTATGAAAAACCAACACGTATCACATAGTCATTTGGAACAAAAAATAACAGGCAAGCTCACAGACCATTGAATGTCATGGATCGGGGTTACACACTTTGAGGTATTTACATGACAGGTTACTTGCCATTTATTAACCATGCATGTTTGCTCCACGGGTCTTACTGTGTGCGGACATAAACTCTTCATTTTCTGAGAACTTGTAAATGTAATTGAACATAGTTCAATAATCAACAACAACAACAAAATGTTTTACTAATGTAAAGAATGACTGTATCATAGGTTTGTTGTCATCTCTAGAGTTTTAATGGCAAATGTACTTTACTAATGGCTCAACTGAGAGTCAGTTTTGAGGTCCACTCTGTCAACTTGTGCCCAACCACTGGTTCTGTTCACCGCAGCATCCTATCCAAGATGAACTCGAGATCAACTTCCAGCACAACTGACTTGCTTCTATGCTGCTGGGGTAGAGCACACATCCTATCCATTACAAGGCCTCAGACTTGCACAGACTATGTCACTTCTAACCCCTCTTCCCGAGAAGGCTCCGTCCGTTCTGTTCCCCCAATTCCAATGACTCCATCGCATCAGTTCTAATGGCAAGACTTTCTGGAACAGTTTTTTTTAGATGTTTCCGTTTCTCTTCGCCGCCCCTCTACCGTAGCTGACAAAGATGTCCTCTGTTTCATGTTCTGCCCTTCAGTTCTCACCTCTTTCTTCCTGTCAGACCAAGAACAGGGATTCCCCTAACTGCACCATCCATCCCACCACTTTCAAAAGATCATCCACTGTAATTCCAACACCATCAACAAGATTCCTCCATCAGACATGATCCTCATCGCTCCTCTTTCAAGATTCTGAAAGGTCAGCCCGCTCCATGACTTCCCTCTTCTTTCTTACTTTTGCACCAACGCCAATTTCCCTTCTCACTGTATCACATGCAACCCCCATTCAACCGAAACATCAAGCCGTGAACATGCTATGTGTTTTCATTTTCCGAGTTCAGATCAAAAGTCATTGATCTGAAACACCAACTCTCTCTTTTCTCTTCACAAATACTGTCTGATCTGCTGGCTATTTCAAGCATTTTCTGGTTTTAACATGAACATCCTGAGCTGAGAGTTTGGAAACAATTCACATCGAGTACCTTAGGTTTACACCAGCCAGTACCTCTCCTTCAATTGAATGGGTTTGCCAATGGTAATTGCAAAGGAATGTGTATATAAATGAATATATCTTCATCTTCACTTTCAATTTCTTTCATATTATATATTGATTTTAACACTTATGTTTAAAATATATAAATATGTATTTTTTATTTGCTTTAATCACTATAATGTTAATTAATAAAATGCATTATTTGAATCCTTCTAAACTGCTTTTAAGTGTCTCTGATTAAAGCAGTTCAAAAACTTTTGACAAAAATGCAGTCTGAATGGCCCAGATTCATGTCCGGGGGGGATCTACCACCTGAAGCTGTTGCTACTCAATGTCTGAGTGACTTCCCAGTACAATTCAAGCCATGCCAGACAAAACTATTTTCTTTCACAGAGCACAATTCATTTGTGCAGAACTATCTCAATACATCAGAAGTGCAAATTAAAATAGGTCATTATAATTTTAGATGCCTTTTTTTAAACTGAATTGCAAATGGAAAAATTCATGAATCTAAATCAACGATAAACACAAAATGCTGGAGTAACTCAGCGGGACAGACAGCATCTCTGGAGAGAAGAAATTCAGGTGAGCTTTCGGGTCTTCATCACTATCTATATCCCTTGTTTCCCTTTCCCCTGTCTAGCCTGAAGAAGGGTCTCAACCTGAAACATCATCCATTCCTTCTCTCCAGAGATGCTGCCTGCATGCCTGAGTTACTCCAGCATTTTATGTCTATGGTTTAAACCAGCATTTGCAGTTCCTTCCTACACAAATCAAAAACAACCCCTTTTTTAAAGCAACATTGGAAATGACTTGAAAGGCTTGAAAGGAATAAAAATGCAATCACTTGCACTGAAACAAATAGCAGAAAATGCTGGATATTGGTCACCAATCTACAGTGAGAAAATATAGCCTTTTGTACCATCAGAATTCACTAGAAATCTCAGCTGATAAATAAAAATGCATTTCAATTACTTAATCTATCTTGTATTTTTAGTGATGGAATATCCATTTGACTACCAGACTCGGATCAACAATGCAATCATCTATTTCATAGAAGAGAGTTTCTGTAAAATTAGTTGTTATATTTTATGTCATCAAAACTATATATTTCTGCCTTCACAATGTAATCACAGAATGTGCGAGCATTTGGTCCTTTAAGTTCCGCACCATATTTTTCTCCACATGAACTTGTATTCCCATTATGTTTTCCAGTAAATATATCTGTTATCAAGCAATTTATTAGTTCTTTTTTTAGGGTGTGTAGCTGAGTAATATCCTTGCTATGTCTAAAATACTTATTCTATCCTTCTGCAATTCCTTTTTCTATAATTATCTTAAAATTGTTGGCTGATTGACCAATAGAAGTATCAGAATAAACCTTCTTGGAACTCTTCATAGATTTGCAACTCTCCATTATGTCAACCCTTAATCTAAACAGCTCCATTAAAAAAAGCCAAATCTCTCTTTTTATAATAGTTATCCCTGGTCTGTTCTGTGAAGGTTTAGGTTCATTTGAACTCCATGCTGACTTAGATAGCACCTTTTTCAAAGGATTCATGTCCTTGGCACTCCTGACATTGTACCAATCGATTCCACTTGGCAGCTACCAACAGAGCATTGCAAATTCCTTTGGCGTTTTGAATCTTCTGCTGGAACATTTTGGCTCATAAATATAGTGGCATTATGCTACTTGTAGTTACTGGTTCACTGTTAGTGCCAAAAAAAAGATGCAAGCTTTCACCCATATGCCTCTGACCTGATTCATAGTGCAAAATAAATTATCCTCACCCTCAAGACTTGGACCAAGGCAGACTTACAGATGAGAGTCTCAGCTAGCCCCATTCCAGCTGAGCCATTTAAAATCTAGGGCCCAGGAACTCCAGAGGTTTAGCTGCATGACAAACAAAGTTTACTGGCTTATCGCTCTCTTCAAGGGACTCAACCTTCAGCCTTCTCTTACATGTGATCAAATTTGTCAAGGCATTTTAAATGATTCTGTTAAATGGGGAAAATTGTGCTTCATGGTCTAATCTCAAAACATTACAAATATTACATGTATGCCTGATGAGCCTGTCCCTCACTGGTGATTTTTCAAGCGACTGCCGGTGACTGTCAAGTCGTAGCAGGACGCTGAAAACCCGGCGACTGGAACGGCGACTGTCAGAGTGGAACACACACACACATACACACATCGCTTCCTTCACCAGCCAGTTATCCAGGCAGGGGACAGGGCAAGCGGGGGAGCGCTGTCTGACTGATATTCACACGGTGCAAAGCCAATGTGATACAGACACACCACGATGAACAGGAAGGTTGGCGCTGTAATTAAGATGGTGAAAGCACAGGGTACAGGAAGGATCACTTGTCCTTTAAAAGAGGGGGAGAGAGGGGGGGGAGAAGGGAGAGAAGGGGGGAGAAGGGGGAGATGGGGTGGGGAGAAGGAATGGAAACAACTTTTAAGAAGCCAGAGACACACAGCTGTGAAGCTCGGCAGACATTAACATTGCCGGTCAGTTATTCTTGGTTCTGAAAACTACTGTTTATGGGGTTTTTTCCCAATGAGACAATGAAATTCACCAGTCAGCACCGGCGACAACCTATGACAATCTACGACCTCCTGGGGACCCACTACCACTGCACCTCGCTACTTGCTATTCTCTATGGCGTCAGAATTCTGGTCGGCGCTAATTTTTTAACATGTTGAATAATTAGCGGCGACCAGAATGCCGTTACGACTTGTTGCGAGTCTGAGGGCACTACTCACGACCATGAAGGCGACTCCCCGGCATCCACCCACGAACATGTGGCACCATGTGGCGATCGCATAGTCTCCTGTAGTCGCCTAAAAAGTCGCCTAAGTGGGACAGGCCCATGATTCTTTTTTTAAGAATTAGGTGGAACAAAGCTGCTTTCAGTTGTATCATAGGCCAGCATGCTTGTTAAAACAAATAATGTTTTTTGATTTTCACTCTCTTGCACCTACAAATTGATACTGACAGTCATATCTGCTACTCACTTGGGAAGAATGTAACTGAAGAGATCAACATCAGGCGTGATGTGTCAAGGACATAGATGAAGCATCTTATAAAATAAAAATTGGCTTCTAAGTGGGTTTGTCTGTGCATCTCATCTGCCAACATCTGGCCATCACAACTACATGCTGCCTGACAGTGTACACCCATATTCTGCTGCCTTGTGACTGTTTCCAGACCACTACCTGTTCCATCCAGAGCCACTCCAGCCTGATCCCATGGCCATCCCCCCTTGCACAAATTTCAAATATCAGTGGACTCTTCCAGAACATTGGCCTGTGTGCCTGCCATGTGTGGATTCATAAGATGGAAATTGTTTAAGCACGCATCTCCTTCACCATTAATTTGGGGTCAATATAATTTCAGATACCTAGAAATTCACACCTGACCAGGTTTTAGTTGTTGACCAAGAAGAAATTAAGAAAGGCACTCATCATCCAATCTACCACAGACAGCCACCACCTCAAATACCGATGTTTCGCAAAGAGTAAAAAGAGCTTGTTCAATATCTATGTTTTGAAAGCAGCATCTGTAGATAATACAGAGTCAAGCACTAGAGGTCTACAACTAAGCCCCGGGAAAAGACAACTCACAAACAAGCAGGTTAGAGTCATGCCTGATCTCTATGACAAATAAGAACTTTGATAAGACAATTAATAGATTGAGATGTTTGTATTAAGATGCTTCGCCATGCCTGAAATCCAACATGAAATGTTGTGGGAATCACAAAGGGGATCGGAGGGCTTTAGGGCATCAGAGATGTCCTCATTCTTTATGGCACGGGGGTTCCCCTCTTCGACTATAGATGAGGCTCTCACCAGGGCCTCTTCTATATCATGTAGCTCAGCTCTCACTCCCCATCCACCCACTCGTAACAAGGGCAGAGTCCATCTTGTCCTCACCTTCCACCCTACAAGCCGTCACATAAAACAGATAATCCTCTGACATGTTTGCCACCTCCAACGGGATCCCACCACTGGCCACATCTTCCCATCTCCTCCCCTTTCGGCTTTCCACAGAGAATGCTCCCTCTGTAACTCCCTGGTCATTCATCCCTTCCCACCCAAACCACCCCCACCCCTGGCACTTTCTCTTGCAACCGCGGGAGATGCTACACTTGTTGCTTTACCTCCCCCCTTGACATCATCCAAGGCTCCAAGCAGTCTTTCCAGGTGAGGCAGAGGTTCACCTGCACCTCTTCCAACCTCATCTATTGCATCCGCTGCTCTAGGTGTCAACCGCTCTACATCGGTGAGACCAGGCGCAGGCTTGGTGAACTCTTTCCCTAACACCTCCGCACAGTTCGCTTTAACCAACCTGATCTCCCGGTGGCTCAGCATTTCAACACCCCCTCCCATTCCGTATCCGACCTTTCTGTCCTGGGCCTCCTCCATGGCCAGAGTGAGTCCCACCGAAAATTGGAGGAGCAGCATCTCATATTTTGCTTGGGTAGTTTACACCCCAGCGGTATGAACATTGACCTCCAATTTCAGGTGGTCTTTGCTTTCTCCCTCCTTCCCCTCCCCTTCCCAGCTCTCCCACAGCCAACTGTCTCCGCCTCTTCCTTTCTTCTTCCCCCCCCCCACCCCCACCCCCACATCAGTATGAAGAAGGGTCTTGACCCGAAACATCACCTATTCCTTCGCTCCATAGATGCTGCCTCACCCGCTGAGTTTCTTCAGCATTTTTGTCTACCATGAAATGTTGTGGAACGTGCAAGAGTTCTGCTCCAGCTTTGCACAGAGCTTTGTGGGGAAGTTGAAGCCCATCATATAAAATGTCAGCACCAATGCCAACAGCGGCACAGTGGCGCAGCGGTAGAGATGCTGCCTTTTGATCCTGACTGCAGAGAGTTTGTACGTTCTCCCCATGACCTGCGTAGGTTTTCTCCAGGATCTACGGTTTCTTCCCACACTCCAAAGACATACAGATCTGTAGGCTAATTGGCTTGGTAAAAATTGTAAATTGTCCCTAGTGTGTGTAGGATAGTGTTAGTGTGCGTGGATCGCTGGTTGTCGCAGACTTGGTGGGTCGAAGGGCCTGTTTCGGTGCTATATATAAACCAAACTAATCTAAACCCGCATACATATTGCAGTATCTGGTGGTGTAGGTATGAATATTTATTGTAGCATAGGCAGAAACCACCGAATACTGCTGTTGATGAATATTATAATTCACGAATATTTGCATTCTGAAGAAGTTTGCAAGTGCCCAAGCAATCTTTACCCCAAAAGGTGGCTGCGGTGAAGTAGCTGGGAAATTGCTCCCTTCTTGAGGAGGAGGTTGCAGACGGCTGTGAAAGGTGACCTTGAGTTGCACTGGGCAAAGAGTTTTGACCTCCACCAACAAACCATGATCATTTGTGGTCTGGTCAGATCAGACAGGGAGATTACAAGGAGGCTGATAAAGTGGAGCTGATGGATGCATATTATGATGAATGTTCCAAGAAAGAATACGTCAGCCAATTCATTCTCCAAACGGGCGATGAATTGGCTGGATTATTCTTCCTTGAAAGACAACATTCCACTGGGCTGTGCCCCAGCCATCGCAGAAATGTGTTGAAAATGTTTCTGCCAGGTTTCCTTTAGTGTGATTATTTCATTATTACCCGAATAAAAGGATAAGGAATTTGAGATGTGAAATGTGTATGTGCAAAATGCTTTTCTATTGCGGTGTTAAAAATTGAACTGGTATGTTCTAAGGAATCACAAAACTATCTGCAATCCCCAGTCTGAATTGTCTGCCATAGCGAGGTTCTCTTAACCAATCCTGCTGGGGTAACTTCAACGCATCTCTTAAAACTAATCTTCAATTGTGGAGCAAGGTCACAAAGAGGCATATGGTAAAAATCTTCATGTTTTAGACATGATTCCATTGATTTAAAATCCAGTCATTTGAAGGTGATGATTAAAATCATTTTCAGATGTAGTAGTTAAGTTAGGAAGATGCAACTAAAAAACATTATGCCAATGTGTTACAATGTTCGATTATGCTGCTCCACGTAATATTTTATATCCAGTCATGTAAAAATGACTCCATGCAAACTTAATCAGGATTTTGAAAACCTGACTTCAAATCGCAGACACTGGGGGAGCATTAGTCAGAGGTAGCAGGTAGGTTGAAGTGGAAAAGCACCACCTAGGATTAGCATATGATTAGTCAACATAGAAACATAGAAACATAGAAACATAGAAAGTAGGTGCAGGAGTAGGCCATTCGGCCCTTCGAGCCTGCACCGCCATTTGATATGATCATGGCTGATCATCCAACTCAGTATCCCATCCCTGCCTTCTCTCCACAAGGGCCACATCTAACTCCCTCTTAAATATAGCCAATGAACTGGCCTCAACTACCTTCTGTGGCAGAGAATTCCACAGATTCACCACTCTCTGTGTAAAAAATGATTTCCTCATCTCGGTCCTAAAAGTCTTCCCTCTTATCCTTAAACTGTGACCCCTAGTTCTGGACTTCCCCAACATCGGGAATAATCTTCCTGCATCTAGCCTGTCCAACCCCTTAAGAATTTTGTAAGTTTCTATAAGATCCCCCCTCAGTCTTCTGAATTCCAATGTGTACAAGCCGAGTCTATCCAGTCTTTCCTCATATGAAAGTCCTGCCATCCCAGGAATCAGTCTGGTGAACCTTTTCTGTACTCCCTCTATGGCAAGAATGTCTTTCCTCAGATTAGGAGATCAAAACTGTACACAATACTCCAGGTGTGGTCTCACCAAGACCCTGTACAACTGCAGTATAACCTCCCTGCTCTTATACTCAAATCCTTTTGCTATGAATGCTAACATACCATTTGCTTTCTTCACTGCCTGCTGCACCTGCATTCCTACTTTCAATGACTGGTGTACCATGACACCTAGGTCTCGTTGCATCTCCCCTTTTCCTAATCGGCCACCATTCAGATAATAGTCTACTTTCCTGTTTTTGCCACCAAAGTGGATAACCTCACATTTATCCACATTATACTGCATCTGCCATGCCTTTGCCCACTCACCCAACCTATCCAAGTCACCTTGCAGCCTCCTAGCATCCTCCTCACAGCTAACACTGCCCCCCAGCTTCGTGTCATCCGCAAACTTGGAGATGTTGCATTCAATTCCCTCATCCAGATCATTAATATATATTGTAAATAGCTGGGGTCCCAGCACTGAGCCTTGCGGTACCCCACTAGTCACTGCCTGCCATTCTGAAAAGGACCCGTTTACTCCTACTCTTAGCTTCCTGTCTGCCAGCCAGTTCTCTATCCACATCAATACTGAACCCCCAATACCATGTGCTTTAAGTTTGTATGCTAATCTCTTATGTGGGACCTTGTGGAAAGCCTTCTGAAAGTCCAGATATAACACATCCACTGGTTCTCCCTTATCCACTCTACTAATTACATCCTCAAAAAATTCTATAAGATTCGTCAGACATGATTTATCTTTCATAAATCCATGCTGACTTTGTCCAATGAACTCACCACTTTCCAAATGTGCTGCTATCCCATCTTTAATAACTAACTCCAGAATTTTCCCCACCACCGATGTTAGACTAACTGGTCTGTAATTCCCCGTTTTCTCTCTCCCTCCCTTTTTAAAAAGTGGGGTTACATTAGATACCCTCCAGTCCTCCGGAACTACTCCAGAAACTAAAGAGTTTTGAAAAATTATCACTAATGCATCCACTATTTCTGCGGCTACTTCCTTAAGTACTCTGGGATGCAACTTATCCGGCACTGGGGATTTATCGGCCTTTAATCCATTCAATTTACCTAACACCACTTCCCGGCTAACCTGGATTTCACTCAGTTCCTCCATCTCATTTAACCCCCGGTCCCTTGCTATTTCCGGCAGATTATTTATGTCTTCCTTAGTGAAGACAGAACCAAAGTAATTATTCAATTGGTCTGCCATGTCCTTGTTCCCCATGATCAATTCGCCTGTTTCTGACTGCAAAGGACCTACATTTGTTTTAACTAATCTTTTCCTCTTGAAATATCTATAAAACCTTTTGCAGTCAGTTTTTATGTTCCCTGCCAGTTTTCTTTCATAATCTACTTTCCCTTTCCTAATTAAGCCTTTTGTCCTCCTCTGCTGGACTCTGAATTTCTCCCAGTCCTCTGGTAGGCTGCTTGTTCTGGCTAATTTGTAGGCTTCCTCTTTTGTTTTGATACTATCCCTGATTTCCCTTGTTATCCACGGATGCACTACCTTCCCTGATATATTCTTTTGCCAAACTGGAATGAACACTTGTTGTAGTTCATCCATGCAGTTTTTAAATGCCTTCCATTGCATATCCACCGTCAACCCTTTAAGAATCATTGGCCAGTCTATCTTGGCCAATTCACGTCTCATACCCTCAAAGTCACCTTTATTTAAGTTCAGGACCTTTGTTTCTGAATTAACAATGTCACTCTCCATCCTAATGAAGAACTCAACCATATTATGGTCACTCTTGCCCAAGGGGCCATGCACAACAAGACTGCTAACTAACCCTTCCTCATTACTCAATACCCAGTCTAGAATAGCCTGCTCTCTCGTTGGTTCTTCAACATTTTGGTTTAGAAAACTATCCCGCATACATTCCAAGAAATCCTCTTCCTCAGCACCCCTGCCAATTTGATTCACCCAATCTATATGTAGATTGAAGTCACCCATTATAATGGTTTTACCTTTGTTGCACGCGTTTCTAATTTCCTGTTTGATGCCATCCCCAACTCCACTACTACTGTTAGGTGGCCGGTACACCACTCCCACTAGCGTTTTCTGCCCCTTAGTGTTTCGCAGCTCTACCCATATCGATTCCACATCCTCCAAGCTAATGTCCTTCCTTTCTATTGCGTTAATCTCCTCTCTAACCAGCAACGCTACCCCGCCTCCTTTTCCTATCTGTCTATCCCTCCTGAATATTGAATATCCCTGAATGTTCAGCTCCCAGCCTTGGTCACCCTGGAGCCATGTCTCTGTGATCCCAACTATATCATATTCATTAATAACTATCTGCATATTCAACTCATCCACCTTATTACGAATGCTCCTTGCATTAAGATACAAAGCCTTCAGGCTTGTCTTTACAACACTCTTACCCCTTATACAATTATGTTGAAAAGTGGCCCTTTTTGATTTTTGCCCTGGTTTTGTCTGCCTGCCACTTTTACTTTTCACCTTGCTACCTATTGCTTCTACCCTCATTTTACACCCCCCTGCCTCTCTGCTCTTGCACCCATCCCCCTGCCACATTAGTTTAAATCCTCCCCGACAGCACTAGCAAACACTCCCCCAAGGACATTGGTTCCATTCCAGCCCAGGTGCAGACCGTCCTGTTTGTACTGGTCCCACCTCCCCCAGAACTGGTTCCAATGCCCTAAAAAATGGAATCCCTCCCCCTTGCACCATTTTTCAAGCCACGTATTCATCTGCAATATCCTCCTATTTCTACTCTGACTGGCCCGTGGTACTGGTAGTAATCCAGAGATTATTACCTTTGAGGTCCTACTTTTAAGTTTATCTCCTAGCTCCCTAAATTCACCTTGTAGGACCTCATCCCTTTTTTTACCTATATCGTTGGTGCCAATATGCACCACGACAACTGGCTGTTCACCCTCCCCCTCCAGAATGTTCTGCAGCCGTTCAGTGACATCCCTGACCCTTGCACCAGGGAGGCAACATACCATCCTGGAGTCTCGTTTGCGGCCGCAGAAATGCCTATCTATTCCCCTTACAATTGAATCCCCTATTACTATTGCCCTTCCACTCTTTATTCCCCCCTCCTGTGCCGCAGAGCCACCCATGGTGCCATGAACTTGGCTGCTGCTGCCTTCCCCTGATGAGCCATCTCCCCCAACAGTATCCAAAATGGTATACCTGTGCTTAATCTCCTTTTGACTGGATATGAACACATGACATGTCGAGTTAGTTGACATGGAGTTCGACAGCCTTGATTTCATCAGCTGCAGTGCAACCTAAGAACATGATGAAGCAAGCTTGAGGAACCATGTGACCTTCTTCTGATTCTCCTGCATATGTTCTTAATTATAAATTGAGCTCAAGCAATTACATTGATGACCAGAGGGGAGAGGTTGCAAGTCAACTGTGTGGCTATGGGCTCTGTGATTCACATTTATTTTTTATTGATTTGTAGAATGTGCGCATTGCTGACCTGTTAACATTTAATGATCAACCTAAATGCCCTTGAGAAGGTTGGGAAGGAGTGCATACTTAACATACTGCAGTGCTGAAGGATCTCCAACAGTACAGTAAAAAAAAATTTAGGATTGCATTCCATTAGCATTTGAGGAACATGCATATCCAAACACAGGTGCTGTGTGGTCTGGAGGCTCCCCTGCAAGCAACAGAGTACCCATACAATCCTTAGTCTTCCCATTCTACATGGTCGGTTGTAAGTCTGTCAAAGAAAGCTGAGTTGATATCATCAGTGTATACTCCCTGCTCTCTGCAAGATCAATGAAGTTACTGACACTTCCTTGCCCTTTCACTTAGCCTTGGATTTTTTTTCTTTCAAGATATTGGTTCAATTTCCTTTTTAAACCACAATTGAATTTGCCTCCAGCTCGTTATCAGGTGATGCACTCCAGAAGTCAAACAATTGTTTAATAATGAAGCATTTTTCACATATGAAGAGCTTTGCTTTGCCATGTTGATACTGTCTATTTGCCAGTCGATTTGAAGTCAGGTTTTCAAAATCCTGATTAAGTTTGCATGGAGTCATTTTCACATTACTATATATAATATATCACATGAACCAGCATAATCAAACATTGTTACACATTGACATAATGTTTTTTAGTTGCATCTTCCTAACTTGACTGCTACATCTGAAAATGTTTTAATCATCATCTTCAAATGACTGAATTTTAAATCAATGGAATCATGTCTAAAAAGTGAAGATTGTTACCAAATGCCTCTTTGTGACCTTGCACCTCAAATGAAGATTAGTTTTAAGAGATGCGTTGAAGTTACCCCAACAGGATTGGTTAAAAGATACTCACTATGGCAGATCATTTAGACTGGGAATTGCAGATAGTTTTGTCAGTCCCCAGAACATTCCAGGTCCATTTTAACACCGCAATAGAAAAGCATTTTGCACAGACACAATTGGGGTGGGAGATTGCAACCTTCACGTGGTCTGCCCTGTTTCAACTAATGCAATCAACCTGCTGTGCACAATCAAATAAGATCAAATAGAACAAGTTGTCCAACAACTTTAGGCTGTGCTCGCCATACGCAAGAAGAAGAAGACAGACACAATTCACATCTCAAATTGCTTATCCTTTTATTCGGGTAATTTTGAAAAAAGCACACTAAAGGAAACCTGGCAGAAACCTTTTCCTCAAATGGCAAAGAAAACACAAAATTACTGTGAATACTTAACAGGCCAGGCAGCATCTGTGGGGAGAACAAAACAAATGTTGCTGAACTGTAACACTCACTCTGCTTCTCTCCCCACAAGTGCCGCCTGACCTGCTGAGTATTTCCAACATTTTCTGTTTTCATTTCAGAACATTTACCAGGTGTATTATGGAATAATGAGCAAGTAAATGAGAAAATCATTACCTTGACATTTATAGAACAGCTCCAATGGTGTTATTAATCTATTATTAATGAAGTTTATGTAAAATTGCAAAATGATACAGAACAGAAGTAATACATTTGTTTCATTGTGCTGACACCAGAAATATAACAAGGGTAAAAATATTATTTTCAATGCATAGGCATGTGCATTTAACAATCTGAACCGAGAAATATGTAAATTATACTGTTCCTTTAATTGGAAGTACATTAGGAATACACAGTTCAGAAACACATTTCAGGTCTAATAGCCAACTCTTCTAAGTGCATGCTCATTGAGTATTTGGGTGGCTAGATTTGTCATGCTCACTTTGTATAAGCAATCCACAAGCTTGATTTAATGCAATGATGGCTGATCAGTTAATGAAATGTGTGTGATCCAAGTAAGTGTACGATCTGTCTGAAGTGCCCCTGAAGTCAGAACGGTGCTGCTCTCCTTTTCTTGGTTGATGTGGAATTCATACATGCTATCAAAATTGTAGATGCTTCTAAAGAGTTGCCAGGAAATATGATGTGAAGTAAGTTATGTCATGTTTAAATTTTTCCGGGTCACACATTTTAGGTGATATATTTCACAGGTTAGAGCTTTTCCTGCTGCTTTTAAGTTCTACAGAAAAAAGGGAGTGCACACACTGCAAACCGAGCATTTTGTAGCAGAAGGTTTGAGAGCTCTGTAATTGGTCTAAAGATGAGGTCTGTCTTTTAGGGCTTTTGCTCTGATTGAAAAATAAAGACTACCATACAAGCTTTAATACTTTGAATGGAATGGCACATATATCAATGCCATGCCGAAGCTCAGATTAGAACCTGTTCTATTGGCCTATGAGATGGTGTGTTTCTAATTACACATGGTGAAATGCAGCACTCAATCAACCAGAGCTTAGAATCTCATCTCAAATCGCAAGTGTCTGAAAGATAAATGACTGACTGTTAATAATTCAGTGCTGCAGCACACTGATAATTAAAATGGTGTTATAGGCATATTGCCTTTCAGTGCTTCAAATCAGTGAATGTAAGCATATGTAAGCTATAGCCTTTATTGAAAAATATACTGCCTCATCAAAGACTGCTGAGATAATCAGGATTTTCATTGACATAATTAACAGACCAAACCATTGAATTTCACAAAAAGGGTATTTTTTTTATTATAGGTATTTATTTTATACACTGTTTCAAATGCCTCGAGTTACTAAAATGGTGTTGATGACTATAAATCCGGTGTATAAAGTATCAAACCCCTGGCCTGAAAACAACTGTTTCTTCTGCTCAGCACTTAAAACAATGCGAGTGACACATCAGGAATGCAATATCCAGCTGCTCTTTGCTTCAGTTGATGTTGATCATTGGTGATAAAGGACAGGAATCGCTGAGTTAATCCAAAACAATAATATGCATATTCTCTCCCTAACCATTTTTTATTGTTCCACATTGTGATGATTTTTCAATTCACTCCATACTAAATAATTTCACAAAATAGTGCCTTTTAGTCTGAAAAAATCTATATCTAAAAAAAAACAAAAAAACATTGAACATTTTATTTTCAATCCACAGTAATCCAGCTTTATTCTTCAGCCTAGCTATTTTCATACCATTCGCCTTATCATCCCTCCTTTCTTTCCTATGTTGTTAATACTCATCAGGGGCTGACATTTCTAACAATGCCATCTTAGTTGACCTAATCAACAAATGGAATAGAAAAAAAATGATGAACTTGCATGCATGTAGCACATTTCACATCCCCATCAGCAAATCCGGCAGCTCTTGTGAAGTGTTGCAACATAATGATAGTATTAATCTGTTTTAGTAAACATTGACCAACCCATCAGGAAATAGTCCAATGCTTTTCCTCAAGATGAAGTCATATTATATCACCCCAAGAAAGCAAACAAGGCCTCCGTTTAACTTCTTATCAGAAACACAGCAGCTCTGACAGTGTAGGATTCTTTCAACCCTGCATTGGGGCATCATCCTATACCTACATTCTTGTGGTCTCTTGAGTGGGACATACAAGCTTTTGAGCAAGAGGCAAGAGAGTTAATGAGTGACTCGCAAATGACACCATCATTCATAGATAGATACAATGTGCTGGAGTAATTCAGCCGGTCAGGCAGAACCAATGGAGAAAGATGGGAGACTTTTCGGGTCAGGACCCTTCTTCAGACTGAAAGTAGGGGATGGAGGGTGGGTGAAGAGCTGGAGGCAAGAAAAGACCAGGACCAATCTGGGTTGGCCACAAATGATCTCAGGCAGGGTAGCCTGTGCCTGGTGTCTAGTGGGCCCATTGTTGGCGAGGGAAGGTGTGATCTCAAGAGGGAATCAATGTGAAGAACTGTGGAACTGCTAAAACGACTAGGGTGGGGAATGGGGCAAGGGGGGAGGGGTGGGAAGGGGAGTGAAAGTAGAAGTTACTTAAAATTAGAGAATTCAATGTTCATACCACTGGGTTCATAATTTACCCAAGCAAAATATGAGGTCCTGTTCCTCCAATTTGTGTGTGGCCTCACTCTGGCAATGGAGGGCCAGGACAGAAAGGTCAATATGGGTAATGTGGAGTAGAAATGATTGGCAACTGAGAGATGCCATAGGCCTAGGCGGGCCGAGTGTAAACGTTCAGCAAAACAGTCGCCGAGTCTATGTTTGCTCTAGCCGATGTACAGGAGCCCACATCGGGAACACCAGATGCAGTAGATGAGATTAGTGGAGGTACATGTGAACCTCTGTCTAACCTAAAAGGCGTCCCTGGATGGTCGAGGTGGTGGTATAAGGACAGGTGTTGCATCTCCTGCAGTTGCAGGGGGAAAGTACCTGGGTAGGTGGTGGTTTGGGTGGGAAGTGATGAGTGAACCAAAAGAGTTGCAGAGGGAGCAGTCCCTGCAGAAGATGGAAAGTGATGGAGATCGGAAGATGTGATTAGTGGTGGGATACTTGAAGAAGTGACAGAAACGTAGGAAGATAATGCGTTGGATGTGGCTGCAGGTGGGGGGGGGGTGAGAACAGAATGATAGGACAAGGGCCTCATCTATGACAGAGAAGGGGGGAACTCACATTCGCTAAAGAATGAGGACATCTCTGATGTCCTAGTATTGAACAGCTCATCTTGGGAGCTGACGTGGCAGAGAGAGGAATTGAGAGTAGGGAAAAGCATCTTTGCAAGTGGCAGGGTGAGAAGAAGTGTAGTCCAGATAGCTGTGGGAGTCAGAAGGTTTGTAATAGATGTCCGTCTATAGTCTGTCTTCCATGATGGAAACAGAGATATCGAGAAAGGGGAGAGAGATGTCTGAGATAGTCCAGGTGAATTTGAGGGCATGGTGAAGGAAGTTAATAAAGTCCATGAGTTGTGCACAGGTGCAGGAGGTAGCCCCAATGCATTTGTCGATGTAACAGAGAAAGAGTTTGGGGATAGAGCCAGTGTATGCCCGGAATAAAGAATGTTTGACATACCTGACAAAAAGACATTGGGCACGTACTGTAAGTGCCCATGGCTAGGCTCTTGCCTCCCCTCCACACCCCCTCCCCTTTGCCCCTTTCCTCCACCCTAGTCGTTTAATGTTACACAGTTCTCCACATTGTTTCCCTCTTGATATCACACTTTCCCTAGCCAACAATGGGCTTACCAGGCACTGCCCTGCCTGAGATCATTTGTGGCCGGGCTGATCCTTTCTCGCCTTCAGCTCTTCACTCTCCCCCCCCTTCAGTCTGAGGAAGGGTCCCGATATGAAACATCACCCATCCTTTTTCTCCAGAAATGCTGTCTGACCCAGCGAGTTACTCCAGCACTTTGTGTCTTATCTTTGGTATAAACCAGCATCTGCAGTTCACATTTCTACCATCATTCATAGTGCAGCCTGGAGAGTCCTGTTTAAATTTTTGACTACATACGGGCTTCCTCCAGAACTCAGCTTTGGCAGTCTTAATATATTGCCTATGAAAGGATAAATTGGACTTCCTGCATGCTTAGGTCAACTACAGTTGCCTTCCACAAGGTTTCTATAATGATATGCAGAAGTCAGAATAGGTGATCACTTAGAAGATTGTTCAGTATATTTAACAGTATTACACGAGCAAGTTTTCTGTGCAAGTTTCATACTTTGGGAGTGGACTTGTCAAATGTTGGAAGAACTCAACACTGCGCAGCCTCTGGTAATTGCACCCAAGGCCATATCAACCTGTACTGTTCCCATCATGGACAGTCTTCTTAGTGCACCACCATTTCTCGATCTATGACACTTCATCTAAAAGGCTTCATCTGTGCTTGTGTTACATTTTCTTTATTAAATTTTCATAGGCACAGATCAGTAATTATTTAAGGTTACATATGAGTAGACATACTTTTTTGGTTTTCATGCCACGTTACACTTTGAGCAATGCCGCTTGCTAGAACTCATTCAGGCAACTAGGATTCCTGGTCATCATGAGAGATTGGATTGATCTGATGAGAGATCTGATTATTTTCCCTTTGTCTTAATGTCCAGTTTTCTATAAGGTCCTGATGATGTAGACTAGATTTGAAATCTGTACATTCTTTGGTTGAACAATGATTCAAAATCTAAATTGCCCATTTTAAGGCATTTATGAACACAGATTAAATCTAGGATAACTGCAGCCTTACTTGATATGCAGATTATAGTTAACCGTGATTTCCCATGAGTAAGAGTCAATTATATGAACTGTTTTATATCACTATTCTATGCAGTATTAGATGTTTATGCGGGTTCATTTCAGTTAATTGTGTAGATGATTTACTGAAGGAACTCTTCCGAAATATTTAAGAAGGAACTGCAGATGCTGCAAAATCGAAGGTAGACAAAAATGCTGGAGAAATTCAGCGGGTGAGGCAGCATCTACGGAGCAAAGGAAATAGGCAACGTTTTGGGTCGAGACCCTTCTTCAGACTGATGTGAGGGTGGGGGGGTGGGAAGAAGAAAGGAAGAGGTGGAGCCAGTGGGCTGAGGGAGAGCTGAGAAGGGGAGGTGAAAGTAGGGACTACCTGAAATTAGAGAAGTCAATGTTCATACCGCTGGGGTGCAAACTGCCCAAGCGAAATATGAGGTGCTGCTCCTCCAATTTATGGTGGTCCTCACTCTGGCCATGGAGGAGGCCCAGGACAGAAAGGTCGGATTCAGAATGGGAGGGGGAGTTGAAGTGCTGAGCCACCGGGAGATGAGGTTGGTTATTGTGAACCGAGCGGAGGTGTTGGGCGAAGCGATCGCCAAGCCTACGCTTGGTCTCACCGATGTAGAGCAGCTGACATCTAGAGCAGCGGATGCAATAGATGAGGTTGGAGGAGGTGCAGGTGAACCTCTGCCACATCTGGAAAGACTGCTTGAGTCCCTGAATGGAGTCCAGGGGGGAGGTAAAGCGACAAGTGTAGCATTTCCTGCAGTTGCAAGGGAAAGTGCCCGGAGAGGGGGTGGTTAATTTAGCATCCAGATCAAAAATCCCAAAGGCAGGGTGTTTGGAAAGTTGGT
Source organism: Malacoraja senta (assembly GCA_038087875.1). Classification (NCBI taxonomy): domain Eukaryota; kingdom Metazoa; phylum Chordata; class Chondrichthyes; order Rajiformes; family Rajidae; genus Malacoraja; species Malacoraja senta. The sequence continues at coordinate 35,132,211 of CM075983.1, forward strand.
TTTCTTTATTGCTGGAGTTTTCCTTTTCTTTGTATTCCATCCTGGATATTTAGACACAAAAAGCTTGAGTAACTCAGCGGGACAGGCCCAAGGGGCTCGACCCAAAACATCACCCATTCCTTCTCTCCAGAGATGCTGCTTTTTACTCCAGCTTTTTGTGTCTATCTTCGGTTTAAACCAGCATCTGCAGTTCCTTCCTACACATCCTGCATATTAGTTTAGTTTGGTCATGTTGTTGTAGGGGAAGGAATAGTGAGGGCCAATAACTAGTAAATAGGGATGTGGATTGTGCTAATGTGGTGACAGGAAACCACAGACAAAGTCTAAAAGTAGACACATCAAATGGAATGCTGCAGTGACCACACCCGTTTCAGGAATTACATTGATTATGTGATAGCTGGTACCCATCTTTGTAACAGAAAATTGGATCTACTGTCAACTAAGTTAGACTTGTGGATAATCATTTTATTCTGTAATCAAGGCCTACGTTGTTGCCGAAGTAAGTATTTCTGTAACCTGCATTCTGTAATCTAGACCTGGTTTTACTGTTAATCAAAGTTCTGTGTAATCTTGTCATCTGAGAATGTAAAATCTGTACCAATGTCACGCTCAGGATATCAGGTTTGGCTGGTCTCCTGGTGCACACCAATTTTAGTAAATCACCCATTACTTCGAACACCAATTTCGTGTGGCCTTTCCATTTGCTCCTAAACACGTGTACCAAGGTACAGTGAGCAGCTTTTTGTTGCGTGGTATCCAGTCAGCGAAAAGGCTACACATGATTCCAATTAAGCCGTCCACAGTGTATAGATACAGGACAAAGGGTATTATGTTTAGTGTCAGATAAAGTCCAATAAAGTCCGGACCACTCCCTGGCTGGTGAGAGGACTGTTCGGCTGCCCGATAACAACTGGGAAGAACTGTTCCAGAATCTGGAGGAAAGTGTTTTCAAACTCTGTACCTCTTGCCTGATGGGAGAGTGGAGACAAGTGAGTGATCAGGGTGAGACTACTCTTTGATTATTCAAGTAGCAATGCCGAGGCAGCGTGAAGTGTAGATGGAGACAATAGAAAGGTAGTTGGTGTCTATGATGGTCTGGGCTACATCCACAACTCTCTGCAATTTCTTGCAGTCCTGAATGGAGTTGTTCCCTAACCATACTGCAATGCACCCCGATAAAATACTTTATACAGCACATGTGTAGAATTTGGTGAGGATTATTATGGACATACCAAATTTCCAAGCCTTCTAAGGAAGTAGAGTTGTTGGTGTGCCTTCTTTGCCATTGCTTCGATGTTGCTGGTCCAGGACAAATTGCTGGTGAAATTTATTCCTAAGGACTTGAAGCTTTCAACCATCTCCACTTCGGAGCCATCAATGTATTCCGAGTGTACCGCTGCGAAGTGTGTGTATCGCTTTGCTTCCTGTAGTTGATTCATAATTTCCTTTGTCTTGCTGACATTGAGGATGGATGTGCATTCTCCAAATTCTGTTCATACTTTTAAGTCACTCTATGAGTAGGTGTGACATCCTGCAGAGATGGTCCATTTGTTGATCTGTTGAGAGGCATGGTGCCCATTGCTTGGTCTGTGTGAACAGTCTCGTCAGCTATAATACTGATTTGGGCATCACCACCTCAGAAATCACAACCCAGAAGTTACACTGTCCTGCTAATTTGATACAAGCATTACAAAATTAAAGGCATTAAGGCCACAACAAAATATTGTCTCTTCAACTTTGTTTATCGGAATATGTACTCAGCAGAAGAAAAAATGTCCACACCATTATGTTTCAAAGGAACCATCAACAACTTGCAGGTTGGTTGTTGATTGATTTCTGCTGTGGTTACAGTTCGACAAGGATTTATTGTGTTTCAGTTCTACAATGAGTGTTTGCCAGACAGCAAAGCAATTTGTCTTAACCCACAAGGCATCTCCAAGCACAATTACTGCCAGACTTCGCACATTGGCAGCTGTTTTCATCAGAATGAAGAGCTAAGCATGAAAACACGCAGAAAAGGACATGATGCGGGAAGAGGAAGTAGCAAGGAAAGAGCCTCTCACTCAGAGCTCACGTCCTTTAAGTGTGTTCGGGGATCAATGCACTGACATAAACATCAGTGAAGCATCTGTACTGCATTAAGGACATTCTCATTGAAAGATGGCAACACTGCAGCCGCAGTGTCAAAGGCTGCTGATGTTTCACACCATTAACCTTGATATGTCGGTATCCACCCAGAGTGGAGTTTGAAATGGTCCCCGAATCCAACAATGTGCTACCCATTCCTGCACTATAAAGATGCTCTTGATGCAAAAGAGAGGCAAATATATTTCTCTCACTCTCCCCGGAGAGCACCAGGCAGAGGGAGAGCAAGTCTACACAAGGATTTGTCATAAGGTTTCCGACAACTGCAGAACATGACTTTCCGACATCAAATTTAAATTCAGAGATGTACCCCGCAAAAGATGCACCACACATTCAATGTTCAGCTGGTGTGCGATCAGACGCAACGGTTTCATGAACTGATTTCAAAGCACTTTTGACTGAAGCACAAGACCTTGTTGCCTATTGGATTCTTAGTTGCTGTTCCAAGTCTCTAGAAGGGACTTGGCTACATGCCTGGCATCTTCAAAGTAATCACGATGCCTTCATTCTGAGACACAGATATGTGACATGTACTTGATCAATGCCACCCAATGGGTGGCAACTGAGCAACACGGCAGACTACAAAACATATGGCCTTGCATCCTGTCTCCAGTGCACACATACGTTAATAAATGAGCCATATGGCCAAACAACATGTGAAAGAGCACACTTCTGGTGCCTGTCTGAGCACCCCTGAAGAAGCTCCCTTTTGCTTAGTGTTGCTGGTACCAAACTCTGTGCTTTTCCCTGCATGCTGCATATCCTCACCTTCATTAGTCCAGCTATACCATCGTTGGAGCAGAAGGAGGAAGATGAGGCAAGGAGGAGACAACCAACTGTAATATAACTTCAAATCAAACCTCACATTCACCTTACTACCCTCAGTTACAGGCCACCTCAAATTGGTTTGTCTCAGTACATAAATCAAAGCAAGCACCAAGTAAACATACTAAATGAAATTTATAAATCAAAAACATGTTCAATTACACACAAAATTAATCACCCTCATGCAATTCCTCAGTACCAGTTCTCTGTGTGTCTCTCCACAATGCTAACCCTGTGATGAAACCATGGCTTGCTGAAGTTTTCTGAGAGAGAATTGCAGATTTATGTTACATTCAGTCTCTCCTCAACACTCTCCCAGGGTAGCACTTCATCAGGTCCAATAATCTGCTGCAGCCACGTTCCGGACTGTTTTGTAACCAGCAAGCCCTTTGGTGCTGCATTTTGTTTCACAGTGTGATGAGTCACAGTGTGATCTTCCAGAGCAGCATTCTAACCTTGTGGGTGGACACTGAGGAATCAAGCGATAGCCAATTATTACAGGAAAGTGTCGATATCCTACAAAAGGTCACCTTGACTATATTGAATTACACAGTGTGTACAACGATAGAATGGCCTGCTCCTGCCTCTATTTCTTCTGGATTGATGATTTATGTACCTGGACATTGGCTTCAAATGGTGTACAGTGGTCGGATCTCCAAGGTCACACTACATCTGTGCTGAAAATGCTTGAGCAAGGTTGGCATTGGACTTCACCATGCCTTTCACTGTGCACGCGGTCTCCCTGGTAGGCTTAACATTGTAAACAAACATCGTTAAACTCCTGTGATTCACACTGCACTTGCCTAGCAGTCTCTCTGTGAACCTTATTCCCAGGTCAGGCTTCAGGGCATGAGCAACAGGGTATAAATCCTGCTTCTCAGGCACACTGTCACTCTCTGAGATGATGAATGAGAGTATTAATGTCTCTCTACTGCCTACCCAGGAGAAGTGCACTAGGGTATGGATGTGCAAGGCGGAGATGTTAGTGGGTGCATGATTACACTGTCTGCAGATTGCAGCTATGAAGAGGAAAGAAGTGGAAGTCAATTGTAAAAGGTAAGACTGATCAAGAGAATACGGTATAATCTATGCCACGGTCTCATACCTGAAGCCGACCAGGGTTTTAGGAATGGAAGTAGAAAGTAGAAGTAGAAAGAAGGAACTGAAGATGCTGGTTTACAAAAAAACCAACAGGAAGTGCTGGAGTAACTCAGCGGTTCAAGCAACATCCCTGGAGAACATGGATAGATGATGTTTTGGGTCGGGATCCTTCTTCAGACTGATTGTAGGACTCAAGGGAGACAATCAGTCTGAAGAAGGGTTCTGCCTTGAAATGTTACCTTTCGATGTTTTCCAGAGATGCTGCCTGTCTCCAGCAGTTTGTGCCCTGTTTTTAAGGGACCAAGAAGAGGAAGCTTTGCTTTTCCACCAGCAGTCAACTGCTGCTCCCTATAATTATTCATCACCTTATTCTGAAAGGGTAGTGTGTTGATGAAACTTGTATAGGCAAAGAAACAAATTTGAGTAATTCAGTAAGTGAGGCAACCATTGTTGAGATAAACGGACAGTCGACGTTTTGGGTCAAGACTCTTGCATCTGAGTCTTGTGTAGGTGTTTGTTTCTACCATGGGAGCATAGCTACCTTCAGGTGCATTAGGTCCAGACTTGCAGCAACATCATAAAAACAAAAACTGCTGGATACAGTCAGCTGGTCAGGCATCATCTGTGGAAAGAGAAACCATTAACACATCAGGTTAAGATATTTGTCAAAACTGAGAAGAAATTAAATGTTTCTGATGATTAGTTCTAAACTTTTCTGTTTTTATTTTATTATGGATAGGAAGGAACTGCAGGTGCTAGTTTTCACCAAAGAAAGACACAAAATGCTAGAGTAACTCATTATCACCTCTTCCACAGCCAACAATGGACCATTGTGGGCTCCACCTTTCCTTGGTCATCGGTGTCAGTTCTGATTTGTTCTGAACCTTCCAATATCTCTGGTTTCCCTCTCCCCTGACTCTCAGTCTGAAGAAGGATCTCAACCTGAAACACCTATTCCTCTTCTCCAGAGATACTGCCTGACATACTGAGTTACTCCAGCATTTTGTGTCTATCTCTTTTGTTATGTTCACGTACAGCAGCAGAGTTCATTCTTAACGGCCCTCCAAACTGGCACTGCAGGCAAGGGCAATTAAAGATGAGCAAGAAATATGGAATTTTCAAGCAACTATACATCTGAATGAACAATACAAAAACTGTTGGTGATCATTCCTATTGAGTCTGACTCTTTTGTGAGTAATGGATGTCAAACCCACTATATGTTGTATGCATCATGGTCAGTTTACAACACAAGAAAATATATCAGCACACAACCCCTATCATCACCATGTTTAATAGACAATAGACAATAGGTGCAGGAGTAGGCCATTCGGCCCTTCGAGCCAGCACCGCCATTCAATGTGATCACGGCTGATCATCCCCAATCAGTATTTCCTGCCTTCTCCCCATATCCCCTGACTCCGCTATCTTTAAGAGCTATCTAGCTCTCTCTTGAAAATATCCAGAATTCCACAGACTCACAACTCTCTGTGTGAAAAGGTGCTTCCTCATCTCCATTCTAATTGGCTTAGCCCTTATTCTTAAACTGTGGCCCCTGGTTCTAGACTCCCCCAACATCGGAAACATGTTTCCTGCCTCTAGCGTGTCCAAACCCTTTATAATCTTATATGTTTCAATAAGATATCCTCTCATCCTTCTAAATTTCAAAGTATACAAGCACAGCCGCTCCATTCTCTCAGCATATGACAGTCCCGCCATCCCGGGAATTAACCTAGTAAACCCACGCTGCACTCCCTCAATAGCAAGAATGTCCTTCCTCAAATTAGGAGACCAAAACTGCACACAATACTCCAGTTGTGGTCTCACTAGGGCCCTGTACAACTGCAGAACGACCTCTTTGCTCCAATACTCAACTGATATTGTTATGAAGGCCAACATGCCATTCGCTTTCTTCACTGCCTGCTGTACCTGCGTGCTTACTTTCAGAGACTGATGAACAAGGACCCCCAGATCCCGTTGTACTTCCCCTTTTCCCAACTTGACACCATTTAGATAATAATCTGCCTTCCTTTTTTTGCTGCCAAAGTGGATAACCTCACATTTATCCACATTAAACTGCATCTGCCATGCATCTGCCCACTCACCCAACCTGTCCAAGTCACTCGGCATTCTTATAGCATCCTCCTCACAGTTCACATTACCACCCAGCTTTGTGTCATCTTTGACTCCATTGTGTGTTTCAAACTCAGAGGGGTGCATTGAAACATTTTAATCCAATAATACTACATCAATGTAAGAATCAAATGTGTGTTGCAGGTGCTTTTAATGAGTTATATACATGATGAAATGCAGGATGCAACATGAAGGATGTGGGCGCAAGATTGGGATCCTCTGCAAACGTAAAATCAAGTTCAGAGCTGATGTTATATAAATAAATGAATTATCATAGTAATATAAAATTATAAGTATAAAATTCTGTACAAAATGAAAGGCTGTACACTGTTGACTTTAATACATTGTCCTTTTTCCAAAATTGTTCAATAACTTTTTCAGATGTCTATTCTGTTGCCAGTGTGTTGTCATTGTTTAGAAAGATGGCAGAATGCCAAACAAAGCATCACAGCACACTGGTGCTCCCTTAGAGATATGCTTATAAAAGCTGCACAGAATTCTGAACATTTATCCGCATGTGTCAGAGCAGTACAGGCTAATTTAATATTATGAATACACCTTTTACATTCTTAGTTATGTGTTAAACCAGGAAATTAACTGTATTCTTATTGAAAACATAAATGTGTAATCTTCAGCTAATTGTAATTCGGTGTGTGTTCAGCAGACATACCTGCTCAGCAAAACAATGAGTAGATGTTTTATCTTTTTTCTATTGCTGTGGGAGGTGTACGATGATTGTCTTCCCTCTTGACAGCCAGCATAACCTATTACAGCAATCTCTGCACACAAATTTTGAATTAAACTTTTACCCTCATCAAATTAACGGTTTTCACTTCACTGGAATTGGTTAAATGGAGATGAACAAATGTACATGGGGAAAAGGTTATGCAATAAATTGCAATGGAATGTCAATATGACAGAGATCATCGTGACTTTGAAAAAGGAAAAAAAAAGCTAAGTAAACCAAATCTGAACAATCTGTGAATTAAAGCTCTATTAAAGAGACCATCTGGAACTGATTTATATCAGTTGACTAGATTTGCATTATTACCAATTGATTATTACAATAAAATTTCTCCACTCTTTTTTCAAGGTCATTGATTATTTGTTGGCCATTGCAAACATCAATCTGACAAGGTGGCTGGGGCTATTATTTACCTGACATGGAAGTATTGTCTGACTGTTGGAATTCGAATGGCATCATCTGGTCCAGTCCTCTCTGGACATCCATACATGTGCAATCAATGTCCAACTTCACCAGAGCTTTCAATACCTCCACTATCTGCAAGGCTCATGCGAGGAGAATGATGGATTAAGGGCCTGTCCCACTGCGGGGACCTAATTTGCGAGTTGAAAAGAGTTTAAGAGAGTTTAAATAAGTGTCATGGTCTTGTTGTATCGCCGAAGTAGAACACCTCCCATGACCCCCTTCGACTATGTAGACAACCTCCTACGAATATGTAGAAGACCTCCTTCGACTATGTAGAAGACCTCCTTCGATCTCCTTCGACCTCCTTCGACTATGTTGAAGACTAGCTTCGACTAGCTTCGGGAAAATTGGACACCGAATAGTAGAGAGTGAAGACGACCACCTTCGACTACCTTCGATTATACTAACACTATCTACGACTACCTTTGACAACCTTCAACTACCTTAGATTACCTTTGATACCTTCGATTGCCTTTGATTACCTACGAATAACATGCCGACCTACTACGACCTACTTCGACTAAACCTACGAGTAAAATAAATATTGATTTTTTCCATTCCGACCTATTTTTACTCGCGGACAATTTTCAGCAATGCTAAAAAATACTTCTCGACCAAACTGAGGCCTCGAGTATGCAGGAACTTCTCTCAAGCACAAAGGAGAGTTACATAGACCTCCTAAGACCACGTGTCGACCATGCTGAGAGTTTGAATCGAGCGCAAACTCTTCTAAACTCGCAAATTAGGTCCCCGCAGTGGGACAGGCCCTTTACTCACCTCTCACTGCAACAACAATTGAGAAGCTCAAAGCTGCCCACAGCAAAGCATTTTGTTTGATTGGTGCCTTTGCTAATCAATTCATATGCCCTTCCTCCAATAGCTCCATTGACAACAGATGTGCAGGCTGAACTTTGACAACGTCAATCTTTCTTCAACAGCACTGCCTCCTCTGTACCCGAGCTACCATTTAGGTAATTTCCCCATTTTTACTTGTCAATCCTTTGTTGCCACATAGACAAAACATCGCATATCCCTTCATCAGAATATCTTGTAAACTCCCTCAGCAATGAGTACTCGAACAATTCAAGGAGAGGTGGAGAGATCGCAGATGAGCAGAGTGAGTTCAGACATAATGCAGTGTCCTTCAGCCCATGTACTGTATGAAGACACTGGCTCACTCAAAGCCCCAAGACATCCCTGGTCTGTATGAATCAACTACTTGTGGCATAACCTAATTAGAGCAGAAGAGGATTTTTGACTATGTAGTGATCACATTTTTCAGACTGCAATATTCATATTATTGCAATACTTGATTGATAACAAGTCCTATATAAATGCGTACAAAGTATAGATGTGTGCAACATGTGGAACTTCTGAGGTGAACATTTGATTTTCTTTAATAATAGTGTCATGGTATTTAATAAAATAAACATTGTAATCGCTACCCTCAATTGCATCACTTACATTTGGTATTACTTTTGAAAACATTATTTTCAACCAGCTGTCACCAAACCAGATTTAGCAAAGGCACTTTGTTGCAGTGGGAAGGTCTATTACTCCCAACTGAGACTGGGATTAATGAAACCAAAGTGGGAATTGAGACTGTCATCAAACAAAATGCAAATTCCACACTTTCACAAGAAAATAAATGTGATTGTCAACATCAGTAAAATGGTGATAACTGACAAAATGATGAGAATATGTGCAGTTCAAAGTGAATGACACCAGGGGGCAGTGCAGGTACAAAAACTGGCTGAGCCAACTTGTTGGGACCAGAATCACCAGAGAGCAGAGTTCCAGTAAAATCAGTCATATATTCCAGAGCAAAATCAATTGCTCATTAAATTGCATTGGCCAAACCTCATCCCATAACAGTCTAAAGAGAATCTTTACTGTGGCTCATTTGCAAATGTAGCTTATAATATGTCCCTTAAGGGAATTCAAAAATTATAATTTTTAGCTGATTGACAAATTCATCATAACCAACATTTAACATAGATATTTTACTAACCAGTTGACAAAAAGAATGTCAAAATTAAATTTCCAATCCACATTTGGAAAGGGGAAGTGTATAACAGCTTTATTTTTTAATCTCCTAAGATTGGAAGGGGTAGGATGGGGACCCATAGTCCCGTTTGTATCAACGGGTTCGTGGTGGAGAGGGTCAAGAGCTTCAAATTCCTGGGCGTGCACATCCCTGAAGATCTCTCCTGGTCCGAGAACACGGATGCAATTATAAAGAAAGCACATCAGCGCCTCTACTTACCGAGAAGATTACGGAGAGTCCGTATGTCAAGGAGGACTCTCTCGAACTTCTACAGGTGCACAGTAGAGAGCATGCTGACCGGTTGCATCGTGGCTTGGTTCGGCAACTTGAGCGCCCAGGGGCGGAAGAGACTACAAAAAGTTGTAAACACTGCCCAGTCCATCATCGGCTCTGACCTCCCTACCATCGAGGGGATCTACCACAGTCGCTGCCTCAAAAAGGCTGCCAGCATCATCAAGGACCCACACCATCCTGGCCACGCACTCATCTCCCCGCTGCCCTCAGGTAGAAGATACAGGAGCCTGAAATCTGCAACATCCAGGTTCAGGAATAGCTTCTTCCCCACAGCCATCAGGCTATTAAACTCAACTCATACAAAACTCTGAACATTAATACCCCATTGCACTTTATCTGTTTATTTATTTATGTGTGTATATATATATATTCAATGGTATATGGACACACTGATCTGTATTTATGCCTACTATATTCTGTTGTAAAGCAAGAATTTCATTGTCCTATCTGGGACACATGACAACAAACTCTCTTGAATCTTGTGGGGTTAGTCATTGAGTTTACATTGTAGTTTTGCTGAGGAACAGAATCTGACCAAGCAAAAGATTTTGTCGTCGGTGGTGTGTATTTTGTGCATGACCATATCTCATATAGGTTATGTGTATTAGCTTAACAGGCTGATACCCCCCATGGGATTTTGGCATTGGTATGTTATTACCACGTGTACCAGGATATAGTGAAAAACTTGGTTGTTTTGTACAGTATCCAGGTAAATTATACCATACATGAGTGCATCAAATATTGCAAAAGAGAAAACAGAGTACAGAATATAGTGTTAAAGCTACCGAGAAAGTGCAGATAAAAAAGTCCAAGGGCTGCAATAAGGTAGATTGGAAGATCGAGAATTCATCCTTAGTACGAGAGATTTTATATCATTAAATAAGGTTTATTGCAATTATATTCTTTGTTGTGATTTGCTTGTCATCTCAGCATATTAGATTATTTCAATGAAGAACTAGAAACACTGCAAAGAAATCAAATAGAAATCATTCCAAATACTTAACAGGCCAAATAGAAACACACAAGCACAGTGAACATCCTGTGCAAAACAAGGCACCATTCAGATTACCCCTCCTTTTGAGAGAAAGGACATTTTGAATGCTGAGAAGTGGGTGAGAATAAGTTGCAAAAGGGAGTGTGGGGTTAGCGAACAACACCAGGTTCAGCAGTGATCACACCAACATTTGCAGCAGGGCAAACATTATATATTTTATTTACAGTGGTAAGAAAGTCCAGAACCAGATGGGAACACTGCCCCTCACCATCAATGCACACATGCAATCTCAGGCATGTTCCAGCAGCACCATCCTGGTCTTTGAAGGAGGCGGCATAACAATCTCAGGCTTCTTCTTGCAGTTCACCCTTTCTGCAAGAGAATGCACTGACAGTATAGGTTTCTTCCTTGCAGCTCAGCTATAAGCTTGAGGAGGCAACACCGACAGTCACTGGATTATCCTGGCAGCTAGTCTTTGCCCATGTGTGTGTGGGCACAGTCCCTCATTGTCTGAGGGCAGGAAGAGGTTCTGGCATCTACAGCTTGCCCTAACCATTTACTCATAGCCTTAGGCAGAGGCACTGGCTGTCCAGAGCTTCTTTTCACAGCATCACAGTCTGAAGCGCACAATGGCTTCAGGTATGACCCAGTTTTCCTCAAAGTTAGACCAAAGAAACACAACTCAAATCACCCCCTTCCCAGTCTATCCCTCTGGCTCAAATGCATGGGGTTTTATAGAGAGTAGCTGACAAGGGTTCAAGTGGCCAACCAATAGCAGCTAATTGGACCCAGTTGTTACCAATGATGCCGGGATTTGGCCTCTCCTGGCCTGTCAGCCAGTTAAAGGGATCAGAGTGCCATCCAAAGGAGAGGGCACTGTCACATGTGATGGCAAGAGGAAATAAATGGTTAGCCAGAAAATAACTATCTTTCATCATCTGAGGAATAAGAGGTAAAAGTCTGAAAATCTGAAATCATTCATCAGAAATGCTGATTATCTGACTTGAAATGATAGTGAGGTAGTGTCATCTCTAATCATATTTAATGACCAATATGTGAAATACTTCCATGATAAGTTGGGTCTTGAACTTCTAGTCACCTGGCACTTTCACTTTTTTATTTCTCTGCTCTATCTCAGTTTCCTACACGTGATGATAAAGGTTGATTATAAAATAAAGGAATAGCAACTCACTTTCTAATGAGTATGTAACAGTATTCAAGGCTTTTCACTCTCAATAGACCATAGGTGCAGGTGTAGGCCATTCAGCCCCTTGAGCCAGCACCGCCATTCACTGTGATCATGGCTGATCATCCACAATCAGTACCCTGTTCCTGCCTTCTCCCCATATCCCCTAACTCCGCTATCTTTAAGACCTCTATCTAACTTTCTCTTGAAAGCATCCAGATAATTGGCCTCCACTGCCTGAGGCAGAGAAATCCACAGATTCATAACCCTCTGTGTGAAAACGTTTTTTCTCATCTCCGTTCTAAATGGCTTACCTCTTATCCTTAAACTGTGGCCCCTGGTTCTGGACTCCCCCAACATCGGGAACATGTTTCCTGCCCCTAGCGTGTCCAAACCCTTCAAATCTTATATGTTTCAATAAGATCCCCTAATTCTTCTAAATTCCAGAGTATACAAGCCCAGCCGCTCCATTCTATCAACATATGACCGTCCTGCCATCCCGGGAATTAACCTCGTGAACCTACGCTGCACTCCCTCAATGGTCCATCTCATGGCCTGACTGGCATTGCGGCAATTTCTATTTTTATTTCATATTCCCAGCATCTGTGATATTTTGCTTTTGTAACACAAGAATATCAATAATGTTGGTTTTGAAAGTGTGGATCTTTTTGATATTTATTTATGAGATAGGCTTAGGTACAGAGCCTGAAACAATACATTGTTTCAGAAGGTGCAGATGATACAAAACTCAGAAATGTCATAGCTTCAGAATGTCATAGGTTGTGGAATAGGAAGATAAATAAAAGATGAAATATAATCCAAAAGGTGTGATGAAATATATTTTGATTAAAAAAGAATGATGAGAAACTATATAAATGAAGTTGCAAAACTGTAATGGGGGTGCACGAATTATGATCACAAAATTGTGAGGGTGCAGATTTTATATAGGCTGTAAATTTTTTTTAAAAGAATCCTTACCTTAACAAGTACAAGAACAAGGAAATCAGCAAATCTTTGCAAAACCTTTGTTAGATCTCTGCTTGAATATTGTATTCATTTATGAGCGCTAATTTTTAGAAAGGAGATCAAGGAATGAAAGAAGGTGTAGATGATCGAGGTGGAAGATTAACTGAAATGATTGGGAAACTTTGGAAATGTGTAGAGACTTGGGGAGCTGGGGACATTCTCTGCAAAGTGGAGAAGGTCAAAAAGAGATTTGCTGAAGCTATTCAACATTATGGATGGTGCTGAGTAGCTGTTTCCAATAGCAACAAGGCAATAACTGGAGCACAGATTTAAGGTGATTTGTAAAGGAACCAAAGGTGGCAGGCAGATCATTGTTTGCAGTGTTGTTGTTATCTCTGAAGGAAGCAGAGCCTGGGAAGAATCTGGAACCATGTTCAGGACTAATGTTTCAAAAAAGAATTGGGTAAATATTTCAATGCTATAAAACCACATGCCTACGGAGAATGAATAGCAAACTGCAATTAATTTCATGCTCTATAAATGAGCAGAAACTGTCAGGATAGTCCAAACTCCTATGTTGTATCGCAAGGCTCCAGCTGTGATCTCACAAATAAATTGGAGACATTGATGAACAGGAGTGGAAAAGACTACAAAAAGTTGTGACCACTGCCCAGTCCATCACCAGCTTTGACCTCCCCACCGTCGAAAGGATCTATCATAGTCGCTGCCTCAAAAAGGCAGCCAAAATCATCAAAGACCCACACCATCCTGGCCACACACTCATTTCACCATTGCCATCAGGAAGAAGGTACAGGAGCCTGAAAACTGTAAAATAGCGACTGGATATGACACGGAGATGATCCCAACCCACTCTACTTTGTCAAGAGTCAAGAGTGTTTTATTGTCATATGTCCCAGATAGACCAATGAAATTCCTGCTGCAGCAAGTAAGTTGGGTTGGGATCATCTCCGTGTCTTATCCAGTAGCTATTTTGAAAAAGGCCTTTGAGAGTGGGACAGATTTAATGGCCAAGAAATATCCCTTTTCTCTGTGTGAAATATCTGATTGCTGCTCAGCACCTACCTATGAGGATAAAGTTGACAGTTAAGGCTCCGAACCTGAACAGCTGTGAGTACAAAATAATATCCATGCCATTTGGCATAAAGGCTCCGTGTTAAAATTATGAAGTTAAAGGGAGGATCCGTGTTGGCAGATCTCCTGCTGCGATATGCTATCTTCAATCTTTCCATTAGCTTTTTAGACAATCTAAAGCTCCAGCGCGTGAAATGTGAGAAAGCACATTATAATATGGAAATTGATTTAAATTATCTCCCTGGTGAATTCCTAATCTTCTCATTCACAACACATGCTGCACTTAGCCTGCCTATATAAAATTGGCAATAAAGGCCAGTTTTAATTGCTGGGGGTTTTCATTACTACAAAGCAAATGCTTAAATTGCCCATTTTATTGAGTTCAGCTTGCGAATTGACTCTGAGTGGAGAGCGGCTGTTCTGTTTGCAGCAGAAGTGGGGGGTTTTCCCTACCCAGACTGCTGTTTTTACAGATGCTGACGTCTGCCTCTAAGTATCTGAGAACAGCAAGTGGCACAGATTCCACCTAAACAGGGAGGCGGTGGATTGAGTCAGTCCATCTGCTTGATAGCGTTGCTTCAGAGAATAGTGCTGTTGCATGTGAGACAGAAACAATTGTGCTTTCAATGTCCCACTTCAGAGACCCGAGCACATAATCTAGACTAATATTTCTTTGCAGAAGGAGTAAGTGCTTCAACATTAGAGGTGCCATCTTTTGGATGAGATGTTAAATTCCCGCTTTGTTTGCTCCCTCATGTGCACTCACAGATCCAAAGCAGAAAAGCAAGAGGGTCTCCCTGGTGAGCTGCCCATCACTTATCCCACCAACAACCAAGATGATTTGCTAATTTCATTTATAGCTCTTTGTGGGATCTTGTTGTGTGAAACTTGTCTGCTCTGCTTTCTACATTACACCCATGACTACACTTCAAAGGAATGTTATTAGCTTTAAAGTGCATTGGGACACTGTGAGGTCATGAAGGATGTTACAGAAGCTATTCGCTTTTAATGGCTGTGACCATGACCACTGAAACTTCAAGCCTTGGGCTGTTTTAGAAGAAAGTCAACAATCTACATCATTCTGAAGTGCACAGATTTATCCAGCAGACCACTGATACGTTACAGAGAAATGCAGGCTCTGTCGTCATTTTTTTCCATGCAAAACCAGCACCAGAATGAGAGGAATACTGCAATTCTGCCTCATGATTGGAGTATCCAAAGTCCAGGCCATTATTGATGACTCTCAAATGCAATGCCAAAGTAATGATTAAACAAAAGAGTTACTACTCTATCATTGTCAACTAGTTGGTAGCCACCAGTGAAGTATCATGCTGGTAAATGCCCACATCCCATCCAGTAGTAATGATTCCTTTATTTTGTTTCAGCACACTGGAATTGTGTTCTTTAGAGGAAATAAATGGGCTCCAGGAAATTGAGGCTGCTGCTTTCATTCATTGCAGATGCTCAAAAGTAAGAATCATCAAATTAAAGCAAATATAGATGTAGATTGGCTATTGCATGTTAGCCAATCAGAATGCTTAGTAATAATAACTCCGCCTAGTGCATGCTTTATAGTGTAAGAACACACCTACTGTCTTCAGTAGTTGCAGTAGACTGAATGTATGATGTATTGCTTATATGATAATGGAATGAACATTAAAGATGCTTATAGCTTTACCTGTGTGGGAGCCAGGTATTTACATGCTGTCAGAAAACTGGGTCCAACCCTTGTCTGTTACCTGCGATTTATTTTCTTTATCAGTTTTTATTTGTGATTTTTTTCAATGATATGGCCAACTCCTGCTGAAAGCCGAGTCCCCTCGTATTTGACTCTGACATTGCCGAGCGATGGCAAATGTTTGAACGTGATTATGCTCACTACATTCGCATCATTCACCGGAATACATAGATACTGAGATACATAGAAAATAGGTGCAGGAGTAGGCCATTCGGCTCTTCGAGCCTGCACCGCCATTCAATATGATCATGGCTGATCATCCAACTCAGTATCCCGTACCTGCCTTCTCTCCATACCCCCTGATCCCTTTAGCCACAAGGGCCACATCTAACTCCCTCTTAAATATAGCCAATGAACTGGCCTCAACTACCCTCTGTGGCAGAGAGTTCCAGAGATTCACCACTCTCTGTGTGAAAACGTTTTTGCTCATCTCGGTCTTAAAGGATTTCCCCCTTATCCTTAAGCTGTGACCCCTTGTCCTGGACTTCCCCAACATCGGGAACAATCTTCCTGCATCTAGCCTGTCCAACCCCATAAGAATTTTGTACGTTTCTATAAGATCCCCTCTCAATCTCCTAAATTCTAGCGAGTATAAGCCAAGTCTATCCAGTCTTTCTTCATATGAAAGTCCTGACATCCCAGGAATCAGTCTGGTGAACCTTCTCTGCACTCCCTCTATGGCTATAATGTCCTTCCTCAGATTTGGAGACCAAAACTGTATGCAATACTCCAGGTGTGGTCTCACCAAGACCCTGTACAACTGCAGTAGAACCCCCCTGCTCCTATACTCAAATCCTCTTGCTATAAAAGCCAACATACCATTCGCTTTCTTTACTGCCTGCTGCACCTGCATGTCTACTTTCAATGACTGGTGTACCATGACACCCAGGTCTCGCTGCATCTCCCCATTTCCTAATCGGCCACCATTTACATAATAGTCTGCCTTCCCGTTTTTGCCACCAAAGTGGATAACCTCACATTTATCCACATTATACTGCATCTGCCAAACATTTGCCCACTCACCCAGCCTATCCAAGTCACCTTGCAGTCTCCTAGCATCCTCCTCACAGCTAACACTGCACCCAGCTTAGTGTCATCCGCAAACTTGGAGATGTTGCTTTCAATTCCCTCAACCAGCTCATTAATATAAATTGTAAATAGCTGGGGTCCCAGCACTGAGCCTTGCGGTACCCCACTAGTCACTGCCTGCCATTGTGAAAAGGACCCATTTACTCCTACTCTTTGCTTCCTGTTTGCCAGCCAGTTCTCTATCCACATCAATACTGAACCCCCAATACCATGTGATTTAAGTTACTGTTTTTTTTTTTTTTTTTTTTTAATTTTTATTTATTAGAAGTACATTACATTACATTTAAGTTAGTATCCTAATCTCTTATGTGGTACCTTGTCGAAAGCCTTCTGAAAGTCCAGATACAACACATCCACTGGTTCTCCCCTATCCACTCTACTAGTTACATCCTCGAGAAATTCTATAAGATTCGTCAGACACGATTTACCTTTTGTAAATCCATGCTGACTTTGTCCAATGATCTCACCACTTTCCAAATGTGCTGCTATCCCATCTTTAATAACTGACTCTAGCAGTTTCCCCACTACCGATGTTAGACTAACTGGTCTGTAATTCCCCGTTTTCTCTCTCCCTCCCTTCTTAAAAAGTAGGGTTACGTTTGCTACCCTCCAATCCTCAGGAACTACTCCAGAATCTAAAGAGTTCTGAAAATTTATCACTAATGCATCCACTATTTCTGGAGCTACTTCCTTAAGTACTCTGGGATGCAGCCTATCTGGCCCTGGTGATTTATCGGCCTTTAATCGATTCAATTTACCCAACACCACTTCCCGACTAACCTGGATTTCACTCAGTTCCTCCATCTCCTTTGACCCGCGGCCCCCTGCTATTTCCGGCAGATTATTTATGTCTTCCTTAGTGAAGACGGAACCAAAGTTATTCAATTGGTCCACCATATCCTTGTTCCCCATGATCAATTCACCTGTTTCTGACTGCAAGGGACCTACATTTCTTTTAACTAATCTCTTTCTCTTCACATACCTATAAAAACTTTTGCAGTCAGTTTTTATGTTCCCTGCCAGTTTTCTTTCATAATCTATTTTCCCTTTCCTAATTAAGCCCTTTGTCCTCCTCTGCTGGTCTCTGAATTTCTCCCAGTCCTCTGGTATGCTGCTTTTTCTGGCTAATTTGTACGCATCATCTTTTGCTTTGATACTATCCCTGATTTCCCTTGTTATCCACGGATGCACTACCTTCCCTGATTTATCTTTTGCCAAACTGGGATGAACAATTTTTGTAGTTCATCCATGCAGTCTTTAAATGCCTTCCATTGCATATCCACCGTCAACCCTTTTAGAACTAATTGTCAGTCAATCTTGGCCAATTCACGTCTCATACCCTCAAAGTTACCTTTCCTTAAGTTCAGAACCGTTGTTTCTGAATTAACAATGTCACTCTCCATCCTAATGAAGAACTCAACCATATTATGGTCAATCTTGCCCAAGGGGGCTCGCACAACAAGACTGCTAACTAACCCTTCCTCATTACTCAATACCCAGTCTAGAATAGCCTGTTCTCTCGTTGGTTCCTCTACATGTTGGTTTAGATAACTATCCCGCATACATTCCAAGAAATCCTTTTCCTCAGCACCACTGCCAATTTGATTCACCCAATCTATATGTAGATTGAAATCACCCATTATAACTGTTTTGCCTTTGTTGCACGCATTTCTAATTTCCTGTTTGATGCCATCCCCAACTTCACTACTACTGCTAGGTGGCCTGTACACAACACCCACCAGCGTTTTCTGCCCCTTAGTGTTTCGCAGCTCTACCCATACCGATTCCACATCCTCCAAGCTAATGTCCTTCCTTTCCACTGCGTTAATCTCCTCTCTAACCAGCAACGCTACCCCACCTCCTTTTCCTTTCTCTATATCCCTCCTGAATATTGAATATCCCTGGATGTTCAGCTCCCAGCCTTGGTCACCCTGGAGCCATGTCTCCGTGATCCCAACTATATCATAATCATTAATAGCTATCTGCACGTTCAACTCATCCACCTTATTACGAATGCTCCTTGCATTGAGACACAAAGCCTCCAGGCTTGTTTTTACAACGATCTTACCCCTTATACAATTATGTTGAAAAGTGGCCCTTTTTGATTTTTGCCCTGGATTTGTCTGCCTGCCACTTTTACTTTTCACCTTGCTAGCTGTTTCCGCCCGCATTTTACACCCCTCTGTTTCTCTGCTCACCCATTTAAGAACCCCACCACCTCTTATTCTCTGTTTATTATTGTTTTCTTCTTTCCCCCCTACATATTGGGTCTGAGTGCTTTCCTTCTCTGCCTCCTGCCTCACACACTGTCTAATAGCTTTCTCTATTTGAGTCCCTCCCCCCAACCATTCTAGTTTAAAGTTTCCCCAGTAGCCTTTGCAGATCTCCCTGCCAGGATATCGGTCCCCCTCAGGTTCAAGTGCAACCCATCCTTTTTGTACAGGTCGCACCTTCCACAAAAGAGGTCCCAATGATCCAGAAATTTGAATCCCTGCCTTCTGCACCAGTCCTTCAGCCACGCATTTATCCTCCACCTCGCTCCATTCCTACTCTCACTGTTGCGTGGCACAGGCAGTAATCCCGAGATTGTTACCTTTGCTGTCCTTCTCTTTAACTCCCCTCCTAACTCCCTAAATTCTCCTTTCAGGACCTCTTCTCTTTTTTTACCCATGTCATTGGTACCTATATGTACCACGACCTCGGGCTCCTCTCCCTGCCCTTTCAGGATATCTTGGACACGTTGAGACACATCACAGACCCTGGCACCAGGGAGGCAAACTACCATCCGGGTCTCCCAACTGCGTCCACAGAATCGCCTGTTTTACCCCCTAACTATAGAGTCCCCTATTAGTATTGCCCTCCTCTTCTTTTCCTTACCCTTCTGAGCAACAGGGCTGGTCGCTATACTGGAAACCCGGCCGCTGTCGCTACCCCCAGGTAGGCTGTCCCACCCAACAGTGCTCAAACAGGAGTACTTATTGTCAAGGTGTACAGCCACCGGGGTACTCTCTAGTCGCTGCCTGTGCCCCTTGCCTCTCCCAACCGTGATCCACTTGCCTGCCTCCTGTGGTCTTGGAGTGACCACCTCCCTGTAACTCCTCTCACTGACTTCCTTGCTCTCCCTGACCAGACGGAGGTCATCGAGCTGCTGCTCCAGGTTCCTAATACGGTCCATTAGGAGCCCCATCTCGATACACCTGGCGCAGATGTGGACGTCTGGAGGGCTATCAGACTCCATGACTTCCCACATCTGACATCCAGAACAGTAAACTGCTCTGGCCCTCATACTCCCCTTACCTAGGATACAATACAAAACAAACTGCTACAATACAAAACAAACTGCTACAATACAAAACAAACTGCTACAATACAATCAGCAGGGATCTGACTCCCAATCAGCTGGGATCTGACTCCCAATCAGCTGCTCCCTCTTGTCTGCTTCCACCAATCAGCAGCTTCCTTAAGCCCACTTGTTTTTGAAGTGCGAGTGGAACTTGGAACATTACGAATGACCCCGATGATCTGAAGGCATTGCTACTGCTCAATCTAGCAGGTCCAGAAGCAATGATTCGCGCAGACAACTTTGAGTTCGCCCCGGTACTCAATGACGCTAATGGGCAAGTCCTGGTGCCGGCAGAAACTATCGACAACCCGACGGTCCTACTCAGAAAGTTTAGAGAGCTATGCGACCTGCCCTCGAACCGCATCCTCGAGAGAACATGGTTCTTCACCCGACAGCAGCAGATCGATGAACCTGTTGAACGATTTATCGGTGACTTACGACACATGGTTACACGGTGCCGTTTCGGTGAGTTGACAAGATTGTGGGGGTAATGAGCGACCACAAGCTAAGAGCAGAACTGCTTCGGAACGCTGAACTAACGTTAGATCAAGCCATTCATTCATGTCGAATGGCAGAGGTCGTGGCCCCACTCACAGATTTCGACCCTGCCAGCCCACAACAGCAACATAATGTAAATCTTGCCAACTATTCGCCCGGAGTGTTTTAAACGCGCCTCGCAAAAGTCCTAATGTGCCCGCCACGAGATGCCCCAACTGCAATTATTTCCACTCTAGAGAGCGCCAGTTTTGCATTGCCCATGCGAAAGTTTGTCACAACTGCATGAAGCTTAATCACTTTGCTACATGTTGTTGATCTCGTGGGAACACTGCTTCAAGGACAAATCTGCACCTGCTTCAACAAGAACTGTCTGACTCCGATTCCCAAGAACCCAATGATGCTTCACACGGGAACGATTCCGATAACACAGACAACGACTCAGCTGTACTATCTCTCCTGCGCTCCTCGGGCAAACTGCTGGATCCTGCAGTGACCATGGTGATAAACAACAAGGCCCTGACCGCTAAGGTCGACACGGGTGCAAAGGTCAACGTAATGTCACTCAGAGAGTTCAACAATCTCAAGAGCACTGAACTGATGAAAAAGGACTCCTCGACCCAACATGCCTACAGGGGGAAAGTTCTTCACCCTCTGGGGAAAGCTGATTTAAAATGTACTGTCAATGAGCAAACGAAAAACCTAATGTTTTACATCATCCAACCGAACTCTGAAACCCTGCTTGGCATCAGTGCATGCCACGACTTAGGACTGGTTTATTTCGGATGTGCCGTCCACAAAACTGCCTGACAGAGGAGCCAACGCAGCAGTTGCTATCCCAGTACGAAGATCTGTCCGACGACAAACTTGGCAAGCTGCCCACGACATACAGAATCACTGTAGATCCTACAGTTACACCTGTGGTTCGCGCACCCCACCGTGTTCCCCATGGCATACGGGAAAGGATATACACCGAACTGAAACGCATGGTCTCCACCGGAGTCATTGCCAAGGTCAGCGAACCCTCCGACTGGGTCTCCACCATGGTCGTAACCACCAAGAAAAACAAAGAAGAATTGCGGGTCTGCATCAACCCCAAAGATGTGAACACAGCAATTAAACGGCCACATTACCCAATGAGAACCACTGAGGACGTGGCGCCGCAAATTGGAAACGCAACGGTGTTCTTGGTCCTTGACGCCAAAAGCTCTTTCTGGCAAATACCACTGGACCGGGCATCATCGGATCTTACAACGTTTGCCACACCATTTGGTTGTTACAGATTTGTAACAATGCCCTTTGGCATCAACTCAGCCAGTGAAGTCTTTCAACATGCAATGGAACAACTGTTCGCAGAATATCCATGTGCCATCTTTGTTGACGATATCCTGGTCTACGGCCGTGATCTGGCCGAGCATGATGCCAACTTAAAGAAGATACTAAACCATGCTAGAGAAATCAACCTCAAACTCAACCCTCTTAAGTGCAAGTTCCGGGTTCCAGAAGTCACCTACGTCGGTCATATATTCACCAGCAACGGATTAAAACCTCATCCGTTAAAGACTGCAGCCATCAACGAGCTGCCAGTTCCAACCGACGTCACCAGCTTGCAACGATTCCTCGGTATGGTTAACTACCTGGGCAAATTAATTCCTAAGCTCAGCGAACTTTCTGCCCCCCTGCGACAATTGACCCACAAAGACAATGCATGGTCCTGGTACCCCCAGTACCAAAGAGCCTTCGAGACACTCAAGCTCCAGCTGACCAGCGCATCAACACTGGCATATTTCAACCTCACCTGCGATGCATCCCAGTACGGGCTAGGCGCAGCAGGCCTACAGACAACTACCGACGGTGATGTGATGCCTGTCTCCTATGCATCACGCACCCTAACAGACACTGAACAACGCTATGCCCAAATCGAGAAGGAACTGCTCACCGTCGTCTTCACCTGCTCAAAATTTAAAGACTTTATCTTTGGCAAAACCTTCACTGTCGAGACTGACCACCAGCCACTGGTCTCCATCCTAAACAAGCCCATCCACGCCACCCGAGCTCATCTACAACGCATGATGATGCAGCTGCAGCGGTTCGACTTCCGCATCATATACAAGAAAGGTAAAGACATGCACATCGCAGACACGCTCTCCAGAGCCCCACGCACTACCAACGAACATCACCCTATCGAACAGGGCGAGTTCTCAGTCCTGAAGGTTTCGTTCGTGCCCACCGACTGTCTACGCCGCCTTGCCGAACACACAGCTGCGGACAAAACTTCACAACTGCTGACCTCCGTCATAAGGAACGGAATGCCAAACAAACAGTCAAGCACCCCGTTTGAAATACGACCCTACTTCCTGGTTCATGATGAACTGGTGCTACAAGATGGAATAATCGTCAAAGGCCACAAGGCAGTCATCCCCTCCACTCTGCAGAGTGAGTACTATGAAGGCATCCACGGAGGCAACCCCGGCACAGAAGCCACTCTAAAACGGGCACAGAACATGATCTACTGGCACGGGACGACAAGGTACATACGCGAAAAGACGGATTCATGCGCCATCTGCAACAGCTTGACACCACACCAACAGAAGCAACCACTCCTGCGTCAGCCAGCTCCCTCCCTTCCGTGGTTGTCACTAACCGCTGACATCTTCGAATGGCACGGGAAACACTACCTTGTCTTGGTAGACTCCTACTCGGGCTGGTTCGAAATCGACCTACTCCCAACGATAACCTCTGAAATAGTTATCCAAAAACTATCAATCCACCTGTTTGTGCATGGAGCACCCGTCCGCCTTGACAACGGAACTCAATTTACCAGTCAAAAGTTCAAGAACTTTGCCAAACGGTGGAACATTCAACACGTCACCAGCAACCCAGAGTACCCACAGTCCAATGGACTTGCCGAACACGCTGTTCGGAGCGCTAAACAACTCATGGAGCGCTCCTACCTGGCAAAATCTGACGTTTACCTGGACCTACTAAACCTGTGGAACATTTCAAGGGACAGCGTTCTCGGCTCCCCCGCCCAGTGGCTAATGTCTCGCCAGACGCGTCCACCACTGCCTGTCTCCCAGCAACAGCTGCAGCCGCAGGTCCGCTCTCCCACCGCGATACAAAAGCGAGTGCAGTTTAAACGAGACACACACAAGCAGTTTCACAGCAAGACCAGCAAGCCGCTTAAACCACTGGTGCAAGGACAAGTGATGCGCCTACAAACTGACAAAGGACATACCAAACTAGGACACATTCATGGCCCCTCAAAGGAACCACGCTTCTACCTGGTCGAAGTGGATGGTGTCCTCTACAGACGCAACCGTCAACACCTCCTCCCTGTGAAGGAACCTCATCCGGCGCCGCCGGGTCCTGATGCCCCACCGCTCATGTTCTCGCAGACGCTTGTTGCAGCCGCTCCATCACCAGCCACGACCAAGTCCACTCACTCCCCGCGTCGGTCTGCCCCTGCGTCCCCCGTTGTAACCGGTACCCCGGGTTCCCCGCGTCGGCCAACCCCCGGTTCCCCCATGGCGGTCTCTCCCCACAAGCCCATTGGGTCTCCCGAGGCATTACCAACCCCAGACCCCATATTTTTGAAAGGAAAGGGTGATGAGGCAGCCCCCTACCAAACGAGGACTGGGCAGGTTAGCAGGCCACCCACTAGATATGGCGATTATGTTTAACCCCAATATATTCCCTCAGCTCATCGTTTAAAATGCCCTAGTTGCTTTTTCATTTATACAAGAAGAGATGTAGATTAGTAAGATTAAACGAGAACTTACCTAAGTTTGAAGTTTGATCTTTATTTTATGAGGAGTTACGTAGGTGATTACGTGAAGAACCCCGCCAGTACGCCTGCGCGTCAATCTTCAAAGCAGCGGTGTGAAATCACAAAAAACAACAAACGAAGTAATAAAGTCTCATAATAAAACGAGTAATACAAGAACTTCCATCTGACCTTTATGATAGAGGGTAGGGTCGTGGCGGGCACGTAATCACCTACGTAACTCCTCATAAAATAAAGATCAAACTTCAAACTTAGGTAAGTTCTCGTTTAATCTTACTATTTTACTTCGGAGTCACGTGAGTGACTACGTGAAGATTTTAAAGCTTTGTGATTTCATGCATAGATCAATCCCAGCTTCTCACTGCATTGATTGACTCGGAACGAGAAATAATCAATCATGCATTCATAATAACATTTGTACCACAAATGCAGTAATTCATATCAATAATGAAATTAATCAGATCCCCTTTAAACCAGAGGAATTTACACAGAATTTAAATAGTTCCTGCAAACAATCCTGCATTAACAATAGGCCGATGGTAAAAATGTTGAAACATCAACTCATTGGACCACCCGGTGGCTGCGAGGATATGGTCGACGGGGACGTCTTTTGCCCTGGCCGCCGACGTTTCTGCTGCCCTAGTCGAGTGAGACGTAAAAACATAAGTGTTAATACCAGCAGCTGTTAAGACTTCTTTTATCCATCTGGAAATAGTCTGTATTGAAACTCTCTTGTGTGGTTTCTTGTGTGTGATCAACAACCCAGTTTCCGTATTTCTCAAATTCTTTGTGACCTCAATGTATTGTAACAAATATGTCTTAATACAGAGACAACGATCATTTGGATATGCTGCAAGCATAATTTTAAATCCTGTCACACCTGGCCTAATTTGCTTTTAGTAGGTCATAGATATAGAATGTAACCTTATCTTCAGTTACTTCCATACTGTCTATTTGTAATTTTCCAAGTGTTTGCACTCGTTGTGCTGTCACTCATGCCATAAGCATGAATACTTTCATACTGAGCTTGGCCAACGGTAAAGACACACTTGATGACCATTCACGAAGTAGTTTCAGTACCACACTTACATCCCAGATTGTCATGTACCTAGGTTTCGGTGGTTTGGAATTAAAGATTCCTTTCATTAGTCTGGAAACAATTGGGTGTGACCCAATTGGGTTTCTTTCTGAATCCAGAACCAAATATGAGGACAATGCACTTCTGGCTGAATTAACTGCACTACAACTCAGACCTTCATCATAATAAAGTTTTGACAGAAATTCTAAACATTTGAAATATCTGCAGTACTTTATTGCACATTCTTTTGTACACAGAACTCTTCCCATTTCTTAATATAAGAAAGGTACTGTTCTTGAGTGCTCTTCCTCCAGGCTGCCGTAAGCATGTCCACAGTACGCTCAGACAGTCCTCATCCCAGAAAAGGCATTCTTAAAACCTGCAAATCAACAAATCCAAATGATCATATAATGGATGTTGTTCCCCTGTTACAGGGTGCAGCAATAAATTACTCCTTTTTGGGACTTTCATCAACATTTGTGTTGTTAATTCTAATATCAACGGATACCATGGCTGTGTAGGCCAATCTGGTATTACCAATACCCTTGAAGCAGCATCTTGCCTGATTTTAAGCAAACATTGGCTTATGAGGCAGAAAGGTGGAAATATATATGAAAACATACTACCCCAATGCAGCGAGAAAGCATCAATCGCCACTGCTCCTGGATCTGGTTTCCATGAGACATATCTCGATAGCTGATGATTCAAGTCAATGTCGGGCATTCCAAATCTGATTACTATATCATTGAATACCTCTTGATTCAACATCCATTCTTTATTATCATGGAACTTTCGTGACCTGGTGTCTGCTATCGTGTTCATTCTACCTGGTAGATAGATAGCTGAAATCCAAATATTCTTTTCAATACACCAAGACCAAAGTTGATTTAACCATTTTGTCACATGACACCGACTTAATTCCACCCATATCATTAATATAGGCAACTGCTGTTGTGTTTATTAATTTGAACTTGTGTTAGAACAATAAGCTTGGAGTCCATTGAAAAGTCCTAAAAGCTCAAAATAGGTAATTCCCCATGTCTGCAGTAACAATAACTCGTCCTGATTCCATCTGCCTCCGCAGCTAGATGTTAAGTCAGTTGCACCCCATCCTAGTGCACTGGCATCAGTTTGTAATATCATGGAAGGTTGTTCAATCAGCACTTTGCCTGAACTACTTGAGACGTGTAGAATCCACCACTGCAGATTAGAAACAGCATTTGTTGTTACTTGCATGGTTCTATCAAAATGACCAGCATTTACTCTCAGTGCCTGTTCTTTGATTCTCTGCAGCTGTTGATAATGTAATGGTCCATACTGGACTGCTGGGAATCTACTAATTTTCCCAGTACTCGAGGCACCTGTCTGATTAGAGGTTTTTGCTTGTTTAACAGATTACTGCAATCTTTAATCAACTCCACCCCATTTTCACTGGGCAAAGTAATTTTCATTTGGGCTGAATCAATTGTGAACCCCAAATAATCAATCGAGGTACATGTTTTTAACCTTGATTTCTTTGGATGAATTTAGAAACCCCCAAACTTTCAAAAGTTTGATTTCATAACTGCAACAGATGCTTCTGTTGACTGTTTTGTCCTTCCTATAATCAGGACATCATCCAGGTATGCCATTAATACATGCCCCTGGCTCTCAGCAACCCCAGAATTGATTTTAACAATTTTATGAATATTCTGGGAGCGGACGTTAACCCATTAGGCAGAGCTTTGAACTGCCCTAACTGGTTCATCCATGTAAATTTAAGATACTTCATATCTTCCAAGTGAACAGACACTGAACAAAAGGATTCAGACTTGTCAAGTCTATAATAATCCTACATCCTCCATCCTTTTTTGATCGAGGGAATATATTTGACCCAAATTGGTGAATTTGGTAGACTGATTCTTCAATAACACCTTTTATATAGAAACATAGAAACATAGAAACATAGAAATTAGGTGCAGGAGTAGGCCATTCGGCCCTTCGAGCCTGCACCGCCATTCAATATGATCATGGCTGATCATCCAACTCAGTATCCCGTACCTGCCTTCTCTCCATACCCTCTGATCCCTTTAGCCACAAGGGCCACATCTAACTCCCTCTTAAATATAGCCAATATACTGGCCTCGACTACCCTCTGTGGCAGAGAGTTCCAGAGATTCACCACTCTCTGTGTGAAAAAAGTTCTTCTCATCTCGGTTTTAAAGGATTTCCCCTTTATCCTTAAGCTGTGACCCCTTATCCTGGACTTCCCCAACATCAGGAGCAATCTTCCTGCATCTAGCCTGTCCAACCCCTTAAGAATGTTGTAAGTTTCTATAAGATCCCCTCTCAATCTCCTAAATTCTAGAGAGTATAAATCAAGTCTATCCAGTCTTTCTTCATTAGACAGTCCTGACATCCCAGGAATCAGTCTGGTGAACCTTCTCTGCACTCCCTCTATGGCAATAATGTCCTTCCTCAGATTTGGAGACCAAAACTGTAAGCAATACTCCATGTGTGGTCTCACCAAGACCCTGTACAACTGCAGTAGAACCTCCCTGCTCCTATACTCAAATCCTTTTGCTATGAAAGCTAACATACCATTCGCTTTCTTCACTGCCTGCCGCACCTGCATGCCTACTTTCAATGACTGGTGTACCATGACACCCAGGTCTCGCTGCATCTCCCCTTTCCCTAGTCGGCCACCATTTAGATAATAGTCTGCTTTCCTGTTTTTGCCACCAAAATGGATAACCTCACATTTATCCACATTATACTGCATCTGCCAAACATTTGCCCACTCACCCAGCCTATCCAAGTCACCTTGCAGTCTCCTAGCATCCTCCTCACAGCTAACACTGCCCCCCAGCTTAGTGTCATCCGCAAACTTGGAGATATTGCCTTCAATTCCCTCATCCAGATCATTAATATATATTGTAAATAGATGGTGTCCCAGCACTGAGCCTTGCGGTACCCCACTAGTCACTGCCTGCCATTGTGAAAAGGACCCGTTTACTCCTACTCTTTGCTTCCTCTTTGCCAGCCAGTTCTCTATCCACATCAATACTGAACCCCCAATGCCATGTGCTTTAAGTTTGTACACTAATCTCTTATGTGGGACCTTGTCGAAAGCCTTCTGGAAGTCCAGATACACCACATCCACTGGTTCTCCCCTATCCACGCTACTAGTTACATCCTCGAAAAATTCTATAAGATTCGTCAGACATGATTTACCTTTCGTAAATCCATGCTGACTTTGTCCAATGATTTCACCACTTTCCAAATGTGCTGCTATCCCATCTTTAATAACTGACTCTAGCAGTTTCCCCACTACCGACGTTAGACTAACTGGTCTGTAATTCCCCGTTTTCTCTCTCCCTCCCTTCTTAAAAAGTGGGGTTACGTTTGCTACCCGCCAATCCTCAGGAACTACTCCAGAATCTAAAGAGTTTTGAAAGATTATTCCTAGTGCATCCACTATTTCTGGAGCTACTTCCTTAAGTACTCTGGGATGCAGCCTATCTGGCCCTGGGGATTTATCGGCCTTTAATCCATTCAATTTACCCAACTAACTAACCCAAATAACCTGGATTTCACCCAATTCCTCCAACTCCTTTGACCCGCGGTCCCCTGCTATTTCCGGCAGATTATTTATGTCTTCCTTAGTGAAGATAGGGTTTTGAAGCGCAGCTTGAACCTCCATTACTTTGCAAAGTGGAGAGTTCTGCTAGGAACATGCTGGACAGGCAAATCATAATTTGGATTGAATTCAATTCGAAATCCTTGTATATTATTCAGAATTACCACATCTGAAGTAATCTTCTTCCAATTGTTATAGAAGAGATGTAATCTGCCTCCAACTTTTGGACTTAATCCAGTTAGTATGTTCCCATGAGAACCAGGTCCACCTACCTCTTGAGTCATTTGAGTACTCTGAGATCCCTGGATTCTCCCGGAAGCACCACCACTGGTTCTTACTCCCGCTGCAGGCCGCCAGCTACGTCCCTGCGTTGATGAGCAACTTGGTCCTGGTCCAGGATCCGTATGACGTCTGAAAGGATACTTCCTCTTTACAGACTTTGCAACCATTGATGTTTTCATCAATCCTGTTTTCGCTTCATCTTCCAACTCTTTAATATGTCTCCCGAGATCCTCTCCAAAGAGTAAGTTGGGTAATTGTATAATACTTGGTTTGCAGAGTGCTGCGAATTTCGGATTCATAGTAGGCCGTATAGCACCTTCCTCAGATAATTGATCTTGAAGTGGGTGCTGTATAGCAACCCCAGTGCTTCCTGATGCAACTTCGTCATCTCTTGGCTGTTATCTGCTATTCTGGTAAAAGCAGTTATTCCAGAACCCAACAGCTTTAATATTCTCTGCAACTGATTCCAGATAATTTGGTTCACTGCTGCTGCTTTCAGCAACCCACAGTTACTTGGGGTCTCCTGCTTTCTTGCAGTCTCATCCACCTCCTGCTGTTCCAGCTGATGGGAAACCAAGTAATTTATTTAAGGAGGCCAGTTCTTCTCCTAATGGCTCTCCTGACCCTGACGGGGCAGCGAATCGTACTGCCAGGGGTGGAACATCTGGCAGCTGCCGTTCATCGCCTTGTACAGCCTCACCGTCAGAGTCGCGGTCTGAAATCTCATGACCCGTAGCACGCTCCTCATCCCTGAGGGTGCATTCCATCAGCCCTGTACCAGGTGCTGTTGAGCTGCTTCCAGCAGCTTGGATTTTAGTACACTCCTCCCTGAGTGAACTTTGCTCCAACAGCCTATGTAAAAGGCTTTATATTTGGGCAATACGCTCGAAAGCAGTATCTAGCCCTGGAGTTACTTCCATTGCCTGGGACTCCCTCCGTGGGCCGTTGGGATTAAAACTTCACCTTTTGCCCGACAGGCGCTGACTGTGTTTTCACCAGCCCCAGGTCCACAGTCGCTATGCTCACCGCTGGCGACTGTACCAGGGTTTAGAGGTGGTTGGTCTTTAACCGCGGACTCCCGACTTTCCCGACTTTCTGTCGGCTGAGTCGCTCGCCTCTTCCCCCTGCCCATTTTTTCCCATGGCGTCTGTGGAAAAAATCCCCACAGACCCACAGTAAACGGACCTGGAAAACATGAAAAAGTTTTTACTTACCTTGTAGTTGAAAAACTACAAACCACTGGAGGAGCTCTGCTCCTCACGTCCATTTGCGTCAAGGCGTCTGACGTAATGACGCGCAGGCGCACTGGCGGGGTTCTTCACGTAGTCACTCACGTGACTCCGAAGTAAAATGGCTATTGCATGTTAGCCAATCAGAATGCTTAGTAATAATAACTCTGCCTAGCGCATGCTTTATAGTGTAAGAACTCACCTATTGTATTCAGTAGTTGCAGCAGACTGAATGTATGATGTACTGCATATCTGATAATGGAATGAACATTAAAGATGCTTATACCTTTACCTGTGTGGGAGTCAGGTATTTACAGTGAAGCAATTGAAACCCACCTTATTATCAGACCATCAGATGACCAGGTGGATTCTAACTGCATCACAAAATTGACCCTTTTTTGGTACTTGTGAACAAATGACAAACCACATTTGAGCAAAAATCAATGTTGCATTTCAAAATTAGTCATTGTTCATGAAAAGTGTTTTGAGGAATTGCCGAGAGGCTTGATCAATTCTAATCTCTCTTTTATTCACCTTTCTATTGTTTCTTTTACTCCTTAAGTTCACATTTTCATTCTCATCCCTCCTTTGTCAACATGGCTTGTGGCCTTCCTTCTCTTCATTCCATAATGTGAACAATAACAACAGGACAGACAGGAACAGACATAAAAAACCTACCCTACTTGTTCTGTCCAGCCCATAACACGGTATATATAATGTATCACATTACATACACCCGGCCCAAAGTCCTGTGACACTTGAGAGAGGCAAAAAACAGTTAAAACTATTGGCCAACTTGTGGTATGTCTAAGAAATTGAATCCTAACCCATTTTTTCGATCAAACCTGGTCCAAATGATTCAGGTACATGCAAGTGGATGCCCCTGTGTTACAATGCACACAATTTAAAATGAACGGTGAGATCTGGCTACAGTATGTAAATGACCTG
This sequence comes from Malacoraja senta, assembly GCA_038087875.1. Lineage (NCBI taxonomy): Eukaryota > Metazoa > Chordata > Chondrichthyes > Rajiformes > Rajidae > Malacoraja > Malacoraja senta. The sequence continues at coordinate 35,163,809 of CM075983.1, forward strand.
GCTCACTGCACTAATCTGAAATATCTCAGTCAAAATGCTGAGACAGGGCCTAAACTGTATTTCTGCAAGCCTATATCAGAGATTAAATTATTAGTGTTGCTTATCATCACAGAATGGATCCTTTTTTTGGTACGTGAGCAAATGACAAACCACACATGAGCAAAAATCAATTTCCATTTAGCAAAATATTCACACTTATTCGTGTTCCAGGCACTTCACAGTACATTGTGAGTCCTACAGATGAAAGATGGCCAGTTTGACCTCAACTTCAAGACATTTATACATGCACTTAGATGCACAAGGGCTGATTAGGGATAGTCAGCATGGCCTTGTACGTGGGAGGTACAATTAGATTCACGCAAATCTGATTGAGTTTTTTGAAGCTGTGACCAAAAAGGTTGATAAGGGCAGAGCTGTAGATGTTGTATATATGAACTTCAGCAAAGCAGGTTCCACATGATAGGCTGCTATGGAAAGTGAGAGCACACGGGATCCAAGGAGAGATGGCTAAATGAAAAGAAAATTGGCTTCATGGAAGGAAGTGTAAATAAGCTCTTCTAAGCTCCCCCCCCCCAGTCTAGTTCAGTCAATAAAAAACTGATTCAAGCACTGGAACAAATAATCTTTATTTTTGAATAGAACAACAAATTCCCCTATACGATACATAAACAACCGCGGGTTCGATCCTTGTATCTGCCTGGCCAAGCCCTTCAGCCTCGTGCAAGCAGAAACACTCCAAAAGGTCACGCAGTCCCAAGCGCTCTTCCGGAAGATCGACAAAGGACCTTGTGGGGGCTGCCTTTTATAGGTCACCGAACCTTGAGGGGCCAAACTACAGAGGGGTGGTCTCTTTACAATCCAATCAAACACATTAATAACAACAATAAATTATTGACAGTTACACAGACCAATAACAGAATCTCCCTTGCATTGTTGCAGGAGAAGCTTCCAGAAGAAGCTACCAGAACTTGAATAATGCAACATTTATCCTGGAATCCAAACAAAAACCGGCCAGGGGCTTAACACTTTAACCAATCAACACACAGCATGGTAACTGTCTAGCAACATTATTTACAATATGTACACTTAATTTGCATTGATCCAACTAACTTCATATAGTTTACATTTCCTTGGATGTCCTCTGCAGAAATCCCATCCATCTGTCAATTGAATATGCAACATTGATCTGGGCCCAAGACTTACTGGCACCATTCAGAAGCTTGTCTTATTTCTGCAGAGCACATCAGACTTGACCAAAATGGCCTAACAATACATGAGTCCTTACTAAATGTTGGTACTATGGCTGCTCGGTTTTAGCCAGGATTAACAGAAGCAGAGGGTGGTGGTGGAAGGTTACTTTTTGAAATGGAGCCCTGTGACTAGTGTGCAAGAAGGAACTGCAGATGCTGGATTAAACCAAAGACAGACACAAAAAGCTGGAGTAACTCAGCGGGACCGGCAGTATCTCTGGAGAGAAGGAATGGATGACATTTTGGGTCGAGACCCTTCTTCAGACTGGTTAGGGATAAGGTAAACAAGAGATATAGATGGTGTGTGGAGAGATAAAGAACAATGAATGAAAGGTATGCAAAAAAGTAACGATGATAAAGGAAACAGGCCATTTAAGCTGTTTGTAGGGTGAAAATGAGAAGCTAGTGCAACTTGGGTGGGGGAGGGATAGAGAGAGAGGGAATGCCAGGGCTACCTGAAGTGAGCAAAATCAATATTCATACCACTGGCTGCCCAAGCAAAATATGAGTTGCTGTTCCTCCAATTTGCATTTAGCGTCACTCTGATAATGGAGGTGACCGAGGACAGAAAGGTCTGTGTAGGAATGCGAAGGAGAATGAATGTGTCCAGCAACCAGGAGATCAGGTTGGTTCACGCGGGCTGCGCGAAGGTGTTCCGCAAAATGATCGCCCAGTCTGCGTTCGGTCTCGCCGATGTATAAGAGTCCAACCTACATGCCTCAGGGTTCGTTGCTGGGTCCATTGCTGTTTGTCATCTATATCAATGATTTGGATGAGACGAACATGGCATGATTAGCAAGTTCGCAGATGACACAAAAGTGGGTGGTATTGTAGATAGTGAAGATAGTTGTCAAAAATTACAGCAGGATCTTGATCAGTTGAGCAGGTTGGCCGAGGAAAGGTTGAGGGAATTTAATACAGAGAAATGTGAGTTGTTGCATTTTGGGAAGTCCAACATGGGAAGGTCCTACACAGTGAATGGTTGGCCTCTAGGGAGTGTTGCAGAGCAGAAGGACCTAGGAGTGTGGGTACATCGTCCCTTGGAAGTTGTGTCGCAGGTCGAAGGGGTTGAGCAGGTTAGAACTCTATTCCTCGGAGTGCAGGAGGATGAGGGGTGATCATATAGAAGTGTACACAATCGTGAGAGAAATAGATCAGTGTCTCTTGCCCAGAGTAGGGGAACCAGAGGATATAGATTTAAAATGAGGGGGGAAGATTTTATAGGAACCTGAGGGGTAACTTTTTCACACAAAAGGTGGTGGTATATGGAACGAGCTGCTGGAGGAAGTAGTTGAGGCAGGTACCATTGCAATGTTTAAGAAACATTTATACATGTACATGGATAGGATAGGTTTAGAGGGATATGGGACAAACACAGGCAAGTGGAACTAGTGTAGGTGGGACATGTTGTCCGGTGTAGACAAGTTGGGCCGATGGGCCTGTTTCCACGTAGTATGACTCTATGATTCTATTTCATATTCAAGTAACTTCTCATAAAATGGGCAAGGCATGGGGGTATGACAGGGCAGCACCATCTGTGAAACTATACCTTCTAGGAAGTTAAGTTCCATATTCAGGGGGAATGTGGTTAACTTAGGAATTGATGATAGAAGAACTATTCTTCAGAGTAAAATAAGAACAGAAAATGCTGGAAACATTGAGCAGGTCGGGTAGTACCTGTCGAAAGGGATGCAGAATTATCAACTCAGATTGGAAATCCTTTGTCGGAACCTGGAGTGAGGGGGAAAACAAGTGGCAGAGAAGGTAGGGGAAGGATGGATAAGACAAAGGCAATATCTGAAAGCAATGCCAGGGTTGTTATGGTGATATGTTGTGAAGAATTAATGGAGGACAGTTGTAGATAATGTGATAAAATGAAGAGTAAACACTGTGAGATGAGAGCAATTAGAGTCTGAGAACACAGACATGAGAACTGACCAAGCATGCAATGCAAGGTGATAGAACAAGCCCAGCAGGGCAGGTTGTTCTGAGAGGGAAAATCGGAGTCAATATTTCAGGTCGATGACATACTGTGGATATAGGAGGGAAATTTTGTCTTATACCTGTACATTGAATCTGTCTTTATTTGAGGCCCAGCTCAGATAGGAACAGACAAAAAATTAAACATCTCATAGAACAGTGGTGAGTTTCTTGAACAAGTCAGTTTATTGAAGGACTTTACAGTGCACATTGGGAAACACTCTGAGGGGACCCAAAGTGCTTCAAAGATTCATAATACCCACAACATTTTTATATTCTCACAACACAGTAGATACATGTGGATTCTACATTCCTGAAATAATTCATCATTGATCAATGTCTGTGTTTACCTTTCATTTTTGTCTTTCCCCAGAGTTGTCTTTAACCTTATGGTTCCTGTTATTTTGAAAGCGTCTCTCCGATTTATCTAACAAATGGGCAAAAGGCACATTTACTACACAGTTTTATTACCTTCAGCTCAGATTACAACCTCCAATGTTTATTTTAACTAAACTAGCTGTGCCGTGGAACCTAAACACCGTGATAAATCTATTTATTGACTCACTAATATCCTTATGTTCCCTATATTGGCCATTTTTGCATCATGCTTGCCCAGTATGTAAGCTCTTGAGTTAAACACAATACAAACTACTCATGTTCCTTATAATTTTCAAAATTTATGTCATCAGTGGGAATGGCCAGTTCTGGCACCAATGGAGAAAGCGAGTTACCTGCCGTTGTAGAAAGCAACAGAGTCCATAGGGCTGCAATAAGCCCAGTCAGACGATGAGGTGCTGTTCCTCATCCTTACAATGGGCATTGTTGTAACTGCACAGGGACTCACAGACAGATGGGTCAGTGGGAGTGAGGAGAATTAAAGTGGCACGAAACAGAGAAAAATATATAGTGCTAATGATTTAGAGCAAGGAGCTGTCATCAGAAGGAAGGAAAACAAATAAACTAAGTGCCAGAGGAACTCAGCAGGTCTGTCTGCATGTGTGGAGGGAAATGAACTGATGGTGTTTTGAGTCAAGGCCCAACTTCAGAGTGGTGTTCATTTCCCTCCTCAGATGCTGCCTGACCTGTGAGTTCCTCCAGCACTTTGTTTATGCTCAAGATTCCAGCATATGCAGTATCTTGTGCCTTGATAACAGAACACATTTTATTTTAAATTGCAGATGGTGAAGATAAAGAGAATCTCTCTTACAGAGTAAGACCAAGATCACTGCAGAATGAACACAGGTAATCTGCAAAGCAGTAACCTAAAGTGCTTTTGCTTTCCCCAGAGTACGTGAGAACATATTGTGAACACCGAATGCATTAAATTGCATTGGAGGTAGTGCATGTGAATCACTGTTTCACTTTGAAGAGCTCATTGAAACCATGGATAGTGGAAAGGGAAGAGGTAAAACAACAAGTGTGACATATCCAGCATTTGTCTGGGAAAGTACTTTAAGACTAGGAGTGGTGAGTTGAGACGGAAGAACAAACCAGGAAGTCGCAATGTGAGCAATCCTATTGAAATGCTGCAAGGGTTGGGAAGGAGAAACATGTATCTGATTACATGAAGTTGACGGAAATTGTGAAGAGTGATTAGTTGAATCCAGATGTGGAAAGTGAGGATCTCCTGACTCCACTTTAACTCCACTTTCCATTCCCACACTGACCTTTCTGTCCTGGGCCTCCTCCATTGGCAGAGTGAGCCCCAGCACAAATTGGAGGAACAGCACCTCATATTTCGCTTGGGCAGCTTACCCTCCAAAGGTATGTATATTGACCTCTAACTTCAAGTAACCCTTGCTTTCCCTCTCTCCCCATCCCTCCCCCTTCCAAGTTCTCCGACCAGTCTGACAGTCCCCCTGATTAAATTTTATCTCTATATGCTTCGTTGTCAACTTCACCTTGCTAACAATGATCTATTCTACATTTTCCTTGATCTACATCTCCTTTGATGTCTCTTTTTCACACCTTACCTGTCCGTATCTCCCTCTCCCCTGACTCTCAGTCTGAAGAAGGGTCTTGACCTGAAATATCACCCATTCCTTCTGTCTAGAGATGCTGCCCGTCCTGCTGAGTTACTCCAGCATTTTGCGTCTATCTTTGGTGTAAACCTGCAGTTCCTTCCTAGACAAATCCTATCCTTACTCTGGCTGGCAGGAGATGAGTAGAGACCAGAGGCAGAAAATAGATGAATTGCAATCAAGGGTTCTGTTAACCATGGTAGAGGGGAAGCCATGGTTCTGAAAGAAGGAAGGCATCTCTTATGTAGCTGAATGGAAAGTCCAATCATCAGAGGAAACACCACAGAAATAAAGTATGGAGAGGAATTAAATAGATGCCATACAGGAGGGAGGGTGGGAGGAAGTATGGGCAAGATATCCATGTGAATTGGTCTAGTTTTAATGGATGTTTATCACAGGCCAATACCTTGAAATGGAGGGAGAGAGATCCAGAAAAGGAAGGGGAAAATAAATCAGAGATGGACAGCGTAAAAGCAAGAATCAGCTTGAAATTGGCAGCAACATTAATGATATTTTAAAATTCTATATGTGTGTTAGAACCAGTCGCCAAACCACTGGCTGGTCACCTGCACACTCGTTCTATCCTACACATTATGGACAATTTACAGAAGCCAATTAACCTGCAAAATTGCCAAGGACAAACTGCACCCCCTCCACATACACCTGGATCTCCTGCCATCAGGCAAGAGATATTGCAGCATCAAAGCCCGGACTACAAGACTGCTAAACAGCTTCCTGCCATATGCTGTGAGGCTGCTAAACAGCCACTCTGTACTCACAGTCACCTGATTCTGTGGCTTGGCACGGACACTATAATAACTGGCACTGGCCACTTCAATAACTGGCACTGGCCACTCAAATCAGCCACCCCGGACATGTTTATGATTGGTCTCACTGTATTTTAACGTTGTTTGTATCTATTTTAACTTATACTGTTCCATCAGGGACTGGATTGTTTTTAGTGTTGTTATTATTATGTGTGAAATGTTTTAAACGTCATGTGCGATGCTCCGGTATTCCCTGGGAAACGTCTTTTCGTTTTGCACTGCACAACTGTTGCTTGCAAGATGACAATAAAGGAATTAAATTGAATTGAATTGAATTGAAAACCTACGCATTTTTGGAATGTGGGAGGAAACAGGAGCACCCAGAGAAAACCAATGTGGTCACAGGGAGAACATGCAAACCCTATTGGGACAGCACCCGTAGACTGGATCTGGCACTGTAAGCGTGCAACTCTACCGCTGCGCCACTGCGCAATCCCAGTCAAGTGACTGATTTATTCTCATTCAGATTTCTGGGGAGAGAGTTGTAGATTTCTACTAAGCTTTGTGTGAAAAAGGATTTTTGATATCAATGATAAACAGCCAAGCTTAAATTTGAAGATCATTGCCCTTTATTTTGGGCTTTGCACCAGTAGAATTGATTCTCTCAATCTACCTACCAATTAATTTAATCGCCCTGAAGTCCTCAATTAAATTATCTTTAATCTTTTATACTCAAGGGAATATAAGCCCACTTTCAAAGAAATGCACGATTTTTCCTTAAAGATTTATCATTTTCTACTCTTTTAAATGGGTGTTTAACAAAGCAAACTATAAAGGCATCGGATAAGGCACAAAACCCAATGATTTAACGAGAAGTTAAAGACCATTTGAGATCAAAGGTAAAGATTCAAATTTGTCGTAAAAAGCAGCGTGAATCTTTGAGGATTTAGAAAACTGCAGAATTTGTCAAAGGAGAAGAAAACATTGATAAGGAAAGTGAGGTATGTAGACTGTAAAAGTTTCCATTTAAATGAAATAGGAAATATCTCAGTGAAAATTCTTGTGGGTCCCTTATACAGTGAGAAAATAATATTCATGAACAAGGGAATGAAAAATATTTTAAAGATATTTGTGCATTTTTTTGTTCAGAAAGCCACACAGAAAACCTTCCAGAAACAAGAAGAACAAAAGGCCTGGAGTAAATTTACTGATGACAATATAGAATGGGCTCCTGAGGTTTTGGTACACAAACCAGACCAATACTAATGTTCACATTTACTACTCATTTCCCTGTAGCTCTGCAACATAAATTGTGATGTGGGAGGAAACCAGGGGGGGGAACCTATGTGGGAGAGTATGCTAGGAACTGTATGCTCATGCCACATTTGTGGAGGATACAATGAGTCGTATATAGAGGACTAGACTAAGTGGGACCCGTTGGGTCCCATGTTCACATGGGAGGGCTGGTCCCTCAACGCAATATTCCACCTCTGCACCAATTCCAATATTGGCGGGGGGGGGGGCTTTCTGGAGCGCTAGTATGGGTGTTGTGGGCCGAAGGGACTGGTTTCCAGAGGGTTAGTATGGACATTGTGGGCCGAATGGATTCTTGGGCTGGCAGCTCAGTCACTCAGGCCTGGTGGGCTGGCAGCTCAGTCACTCGGGCCTGGTGGGCTGGCAGCTCAGTCACTCAGGCCTGGTGGGCTGGCAGCTCAGTCACTGAGGGCCTGGTGGGCTGGAAGCTCAGAAACTGCCAGACATTCTGCCAAAACAGGTGAGAGACTCTGTGAGAGAGAAGGGGGAGAGGATGGAGAATCAATTTTAGACATGTTTCATCTTTTTCTGCAGATCACAGCAATGAAGGAGGAAAGTCTATCCTGGCCTGGATCTCACAGGGAGCCAATGAAGGGAGGGAGAAAAATACTGGGGTGAGGTTTAATACTTGCAGGGGGAATACGTACTGATGGGCCGAAGGGACTCCTCCAGGGCTAGTACAGGACTGGTGGGCCGAAGGGACTCTTAAAAAAAACATGTGAAATCTCAGTGAAAGGCACTTTTTCTGGACTTTTCCTGGCCTGGCATGGGCCTTTTGGGCCAAAATGCTCCTCCTGGGCTAATATGGGCATTTTGGGCAAAGGGGACTGGTTTCTCGGCTAATAGGGGGCCTTGTGGGCTGAAATTAGTGGTTTCAGGCAGGCCAAACAACTAATTTCATTTCATTTTCATTTCAATTTCAAGCACAGAGCAGGCCAAGCCAAACAGCTCATTGCATTTTCATTTCACTTCCATTGCCATTAGAGTTTCAAGCACAGGGCAGGCCAAGCCAACCAGCTCATTGCACTTTCATTTCACTTCCATTGCCATTGCAGTTTCAAGCACAGGGCAGGCCAAGCCAAACAGCTCATTGCACTTTCAGTTTACTTCCATTGCCATTGCAGTTTCTAGCACAGGGCAGGCCAAGCCAAACAGCTCATTGCACTTTCATTTCACTTCCATTGCCATTGCAGTTTCAAGCACAGGGCAGGCCAAATCAAACAACTCATTGCACTTTTATTTCACCTCCATTGCCATTGCAGTTTCAAGCACAGCGCAGACCAAATAACTAATTTCATTTTCATTAAGGGCTAACAAATCATTTATTGCAAGTACATTGCAGATTCACATTTCAGTTGATTCACAGCTTAGAATGAGAATCGTCGCCTCTCCCTCGCGATCTTGCTGAATGACTGAGTCATGTTCAGGCATCCGGGGTTTTTATAGTCCTGCCCCCCCCCCCCCAGAAGGGGTGTTACCTTCATTGTGGTGATTGACAGGCGAGAGGATCTCAAGGTTTTTTAAACACTCATGACTTTTTATTTTTCATCGATGGGAAAAATCCTCGGAGCCTACTCAGCAGAGGAGAACTGTGAGTAAGATGGTCAAAAATCATAGCGATGTATGGTAGCGTATTTTTCTAAAATCAATACACAGCACAGACAGGAAGTGGTCAAGATGAGACTTTTAATTATATAGATATCAAGTTGGATGATACTGTGGGTTGTGAAGAGAATGTAACACAATAACGTGTCAGGTCTGGCCTCCCTACGCAAAGAAGAATATTTTTATGGTAATGCGTGTGCAACAAAGGTTCACCAAATTAATTTTGGGATGGGACTGAAATGAGATTAAATAATATAGGACAATACTGTATCTAATTTAGAAGTATGTGGTGATTTCATCAAATCACACAAAATTCTTATTGTGTTTGGCCTGGGTATCTAGAATTGGAGGTCACAATCCAGAATAAAGGATCACCCACTCAGGATTGAGATGGAAAGAAATTTCATCTAGTGGATAACAAATCTTTGGAATTCTCTGTCCAAGGCTCTAGATGCAGAGTTGCTGGAGATACTTAGGTAAGATTTCAATGTATTTTGGGATATTAAGAGAATCAAAAGACATAGCATGAGTGCAGGGAAATGGAAGATATAACGGATCATCTATGATTAGCCCTGTCAACGTGGAGTTGAATAGCTTTCAGCCATATTTTTTATTTCTTACGTTTTTCATGAAGATGGTAGTGTCCTACCTTTTTACTTTGTGCCCTAGATTTCACAGTAAATCTAAATGTAAATATGCTGTTCTAGAACGCGGTTTGACTCTCTGATATTGCAGAGACAATAAAAAAATTATCAAAGGCAATAATATCACAAATGCAGGATGTTATTGCCTGAACAATATGTTGTTCTTCAGTCAGAGCTGTAAGAATGTTTAAGTTGACATCATGATATATCATCTGCACCAACAAGTGACTCGGATAATCACAATGTTTGTTGCTGGCTAACCAATGTCATGGTTCTTTTGCCTGGAAAGTTGTCATGGGGATTGTGGACAAGACCCGGAGTCTTCAATGATATTGTAAAAATGAGAGTTAATGGATTTACCAATTTAATCAAATCATGAAGCATTGGATATTTAATACTTCACACATACACAGATTATGTTGCACGAGGTCTGCAGGTACTGCGAGTAGCTGTTTCAATGGGGCAATCACAGCAAAAGGCACCTGACTGCCTTCTAAACTAAGTTTATTATTGAACAGTCATGGCTGTGCATTTCTCAGTGTTAACAAATAAGGTTTCACTTGAATTATGCAATGTGTCAATTGCATGAGCACCCAAGAAAAATCCGCATCTGTGAGTAATGTAACCACAGAGCAGAGATGAAGAAACTAGTTTCTGCAGATGCTGGTTTATAAAATAAGACACAAAGTGCTGGAGTACCTCAGTGGGTCAGGCAGCATCTCTGGGGAACATGGATAAGATATGTTTCGGGTCAGGGCTTCAGACTGATTGTGGTTGGGGAAGAAAGCTGAAGAGAGGATAGGCAGGATAACACCTGGCAAGTGTTAAGGGCCTGTCCCACTTAAGTGTCCATGGCATGCAAATTACTCGAGCTCGTGGTCGCGTTGAGTCGCACGGGCATCGTATGGCCGCGCGGGGCCGGTCCCACTGAGAAGCGCGGAGGGGTATGTAGTTGTGCGCGACATCGCGCGGGGCTCCGAAATTTTTGTAGCGAACGAAATCTTTGCGCGCCAATGGTCTGTCGCGTAACTGATGGCCAAAGTGGGACAGGCCCAAGATCCTGGCGTGACGCAACATCTCACATCTCAGCAGCAGAAGCAGGCAAACGATCGTCAAACTCAGCCTGGGTTACTCCTGCATTTTGTGTCCATCTTCAAATGACGTCACGTGCTCCAGCCAGCTGTGCGTACGCATGAAATCGCGCGCGGGACCGTCGCGGCTCAACGCAACCACGAGGTCGCGTTATTTGCGTGCCAAGGACACGTAAGTGGGACAGGCCCTTTAGGCTGATTCAGTTGAGGGGGTGTTTGATACACAGATGGTCGGACAAAGGCCAAGAACCAAAGGTGTGAGCTAAGGATAGAATACACATACTTACTTACTTTCATACTCATACTTACTTTATTAGCCACTTATGTTTTGCAACGTACGAGGAATTTGATTTGCCATACAGTCATAATAATAAAAAGCAACAGAACACACAAAATACATTTTAACATAAACATCCACCACAGTGACTCCTCCACATTCCTCACTGTGATGCAAGTTGAAAAAAAGTTCAATCTCATCCCTTCTTTGTCCTCCAATGGTTGGGGGCCTCTAACCTTCCGTTGACGGAACGATCTTACTCCTGTAGCCGGCGGCGGGCCTCCTCATCAGGGTGATTATGTTCCTGCATCGGGTGGGAATCTCAGCTCCCCCACGCCGGGCGTTCTACCCTGAGTCGAAGCTAATCGAACCTTCTGCGTTGTTGGAGCCTCCCGACTCGGTCTCAACCTGAGACTGCGAGCTACTCGATGTTAAAGTCTGCAGGCCGTGGTTGGAGCGTTGATCCCAGGCAAGGAATCGGCTCCGATGATAAGTCCACGCCCGTGGTGGGGCTCAAAGTCAGACCCGAGCAAGGCCTCCTGCTCCACGATGTTAGGCCGCAGAACAACCAGAGATTCGATCAGGAAAGCAATCGCATCTCTGGCAAGGTAAGAGATTGAAAGAAAAGTTTCCCCCGATCCCCTCCGCCCACCCCCCACATAAAACAAACCAGAGAACATTAACACAAACTTTTTAAACACACTAAAAAGAACAAAAAAAAGACAAAAAGGACAGACCGACAGTAGGCGAGGCTGCCATCGAAGCGCAACCTGGTGGTAATCCAGAGGTGTAAATTTTGAAGCAGAGGAGGGAGTGGGGGTGGGTGGAGAGGGATTAGAAATTTCCTCCCGAAAGAGCCCATGGAAATATAAACATGACGGTCTTTGGTGCCTGTCGCAAACTTTTTGAAGCCTCAAGATGCCCCCCTTAAGATGTGTGCTGTTCCATTTACAAGATGTTTCTTAATACATGCAAATTCATTCCTATCTGATCAATTCACACCAACTCCAAATTGCACCCTGTGACCTTTCGCTCATTAATAACATACTGTATGCATGTGTCACCACCATTTGAAATATGAGCTGCAAAAGTGGTTTGAGCATATGGTATAGTTAATTAGCATGACTGAAGTTAACCTTGTTACACAGACCACAAGAGCCACAAAATAACAGTAAGCAGTGATGAACATTTGTAACTGTTACAGAAACTAGAAATACTTATTACCAACCCACATTCCACACTTCTAATTCAAATAGCTCAAAGATCAGATTCTTATTTTACTCATTTTGATTGGAATGAAAATATTTTTCCTTTTGGCATCAATGTGTGCTATTGTCATTTCAAATCTGTTCAGCGATATAAAGCTTTTATTTGATGTTCAAATCAGTCACCAGGAGGGGTTGGAAGTATTCAAAGCTTTCAAAATTTATGTCTTTTATGTTTTACTTAAATGCCAAACATCTTCTAATGTCCAAAGAATGCCATCACCGAGCTCTTTGTAATCTCATAATAGGAACTATAACAGCAATTGTGTTAAGATGCATTAGGTTTGTCAGGAAGTTCTTTACATTCATCTTGAAAAATTAATGCTCCTGATGCAGGCTGATTTGGTTGTCCTTGGGAGAAGGACAGAAACGTTGCGGAATATTGAAGCACTGCTGTCACTGAGAATGTTAAAATAAATCTCAACTTTGAAAAGTGAGGTATCTCAAAGCTGGTGCTGGGGAGGGGGTGTTATCTTGGCAGTGTATATTTAAAAATCTGTCTCACTAGCTTCTGACTTTTGTTTAATTAAAACTAACAGGTAATTAAATGTTAGGGCCATTAATTTAGGTATTGCAGTTGCCAATTAAGGGTGAGAGAACATTATTAACCATATGAGAACATTCCCTCTCTATCCCTCCCCCACCAAAGTCGCACCAGCTTCTCTTTTTCACCCAACAAACAGCTAACAATGGCCTGTTTCCTTTATCATCATTACTTTTTTGTTTATCTTTCATTCATTGTTCTTTATCTCTCTACATCATCGGCTATAATCTCTCATTTCCCTTATCCGTAACTAGTCTGAAGAAGGGTTTCGACCCATTCCTTCTCTCCAGAGATGCTGCATGTCCCGCTGAGTTACTCTAGTTTATTGTGTATTATTAGTTGGCAGCTTGATTTGCCGGGTTCAGATGCATTGCCCCCACAAGTTGAAGCATGCAAAACCAACATATTATCATGCCAACTTTTGTGCAACACCTATTTAAAACCAGTGCTACCATGGCCTATTTCAATCAAACTGCCACCAACATAGTGTGCAGGCACAGGGAAATCCAATGTGCTAAGGTGCTAAATCTAGTGTTTAGCACCAAGATGAACTTCAGCACCTTTACTTTGAAAGGATCATCAAAGATTGGCAGATTTGTTGTTGATTGATTGATTGAGAGATTTATTGATATTTGTTTGATTTTCATTCCTGGATAAGACGTACATTTCAGGATTTGAGAGAGAGAGATGGCAATTTTTACACATGCACTAGTCCATCCAAAGTATGGGATTGAGTAGTTAATAGCATGATAAGAAGCATAACAGAGATATGTGAATGTAAGAAAAAGGGGAAGGGGATTAAAAGACAGGAAGCTTTATCTGCATTGGGTATTCCAAGAGAATTTGTTCGTTGACCTGTTTCACCAAGAAGTGTCTCATGGTCGTTGAACATGTTCTGCAGTAGAACAAGCTACTGCACAGACCTACTTTGCCAGCAACACTCACACCATCTCTTCAAGGATGTGGGTGGAAAGATGAGTAACAAGAACCAATTAGTCTCCTTTTTTCTTGGGTAGAGAGTAGCATGCAGAGTGACAGTTTTTTTCTAGGTAGAAGACATCTTATCATGAAATGAATGATTGACTGTGACCAGTGACGTTTTTCCTGAATATTTTAAAGAGGACATTGCACTGTAGTTGCTCTGAGAGCTCTACATCAGAACATCAAAATATTTGGCGATATCCATCAAGATGTAGCTCCTCTGCAACACAGGCAGGTTAATGCCCAAATCATGCAGTAGTACTCATGGGAAAACTGATCATTTCCAGCATTAATAAGGTGCAAGCATTTCTGGGGACAACTATGCCATCTCAGAACTGGGAATTTCCAGATGCAAGTCAAACTTGTGCTGATGATGCAATTACCAATAAAGCAGATATGCAGGAAATTAGATCAGAGCTGAGGAACAATCATTGTTCTTCACTCCCGAGACCATCATTCTCTGGCATCCCAGCCTGAATCCAGGCTACGATCACCAGATCATAGGGTTCAATCACCAGGAACTCCCCAAACTTGCCCCAGCTCAGCAGCAACGGCATAATAAGCTAATCTTCAGCCAGGCCAGCCCTCCGTCACTCACTCAACGATGAGAAGGAAGCTGTGCAAACACCCTGGATGTTACTGATACTTTCAGCATCAGAGTTGTACAACTGCCATATCGATATATCTTTGTGACTAGGCCAATACATCTTTGGCTTAATTTTCCAGGCATGGTACTGGGTATTTAAAATGCATGTGCAATTAATGCAGTTTGCTCTAGCAGCACTTTAAAAAGTTTGATCGTTTTATAGTGGACAATATCCACAATTTCAAATTATTTGCTTTTAAAATGTTACTTAAAGTCAATGGGATTAGGCATATAAACATATCAAAGGTTGCAGTGTAGAGCATAAAAATCACTAGATTTTATTTTGAGAAGGAAGCAACTGATATGGTAGACTAAACAGTTATGGTAGTCTTGTTTATTGTCATACTTGGAGTAGACAATAGACAATAGACAATAGACAATAGACAATAGGTGCAGGAGTAGGCCATTCGGACCTTCGAGCCAGCACCGCCATTCAATGTGATCATGGCTGATCATCCCCAATCAGTACCCCGTTCCTGCCTTCTCCCCATATCCCCTGACTCTGCTATTTTTAAGAGCACTGTCCTGCTCTCTCTTGAAAGCATCCAGAGAACCTGCCTCCACCGCCCTCTGAGGCAGAGAATTCCACAGACTCACCACTCTCTGTGAGAAAAAGTGTTTCCTCGTGTCCGTTCTAAATGGCTTACTCCTTATTCTTAAACTGTGGCTGACAAAAATGCTGGAGAAACTCAGCAGGTGCAGAAGCATCTATGGAGCGAAGGAAATAGGCAACGTTTCAGGCCAAAACCCTTCTTCAGACTGATGCAGAGTGGGTGGGCGGGAAGAAGAAAGGAAGAGGAGGAGCCAGAGGGCTGAGGGAGAGCTGAGAAGGGGAGGAGACAGCAAGGGCTACCGGAAATTCGAGAAGTCAATGTTCAAGCCGCTGGGGTGCAGACTGCCCAAGCGGAATATGAGGTGCTGCTCCTCCAATTTCCAATGTTGCTCGCTCTGGCCATGGAGGAGGCCCAGGACGGAAAGGTCGGATTCGGAATGGGAGGGGGAGTAGAAGTGCTGAGCCACAGGGAGATCAGGTTGGTTAATGCGGACCGAGCGGAGGTGTTTGGCGAAACGATCGCCAAGCCTACGCTTGGCCAAGCCTACGCTTGGTCTCACCGATGTAGATCAGCTGACATCTAGAGCAGCGGATGCAATAGATGAGGTTGAAGGAGGTGCAGGTGAACCTCTGTCGCACCTGAAACGACTGCTTGGGTCCTTGAATGGAGTCGAGGGGGGAGGGAAAGCGACATGTGTAGCATCTCCTGCGGTTGCAAGGGAAAGTGCCCGGGGAGAGGGTGATGCGGGTGGGAAGGGAAGAATTGACCAGGGAGTTATGGAGGGAGCGGTCTTTGCAGAAAGCAGACAGAGGGGAGATTGGAAGATGTGGCGAGTGGTGGGGTCACGTTGGAGGTGGCGAAAATGACGGAGGACTATTTGTTGTATGTGACGGCTAGTGGGATGGAAGGTGAGGACTAGAGGGACTCTACTCTGCCCTTGTTCCGAGTGGGGGGATGGGGAGAGAGAGCAGTGTTGCTGGGTATTGAAGAGACCCTGGTGAGAGCCTCATCTATGGTAGGGGAGGGGAACCCCCGTTCCCTGAAGAATGAGGGCATTTCCGATGCCCTGGTGTGGAACACCTCATCCTGGGAGCAGGTGCGGCGCAGAGAGAGGAATTGGGAGATGGGGATGGAGTCCTTACAGGAAGCAGGGTGTGAAGAAGTGTGTTATAGATAGCCATGGGAGTCAGTGGGTTTATAGTGGATGTCGGTCAAAAGTCTATCACCTGCGATGGAGATAGTGAGGTCAAGAAATGGTAGGGAAGTGTCGGAAATGGTCCAGGTGTATTTGAGTGCCGGATGGAAGTTAGTGGCGAAGTTGATGAAGTTAGTGAGTTGTGTGTGGGTGCAAGAGGTAGCACCAATGCAATCATTGATGTAGCGGAGGTAGTGGTCGGGGATGGGGCCCTGGTACGTCTCGAACAAGGATTGTTCGATGTACCCTACAAAGAGGCAGGCATAGCTGAGGCCCATGCGCGTGCCCATAGCTACCTTGTGTTTGGAGGAAATGGGAGGAGTCAAACAAAACGTTATTAAGGGTAAGGACCAACTTCGCTAGGCTGTGGCCCCTGGTTCGGGACTCCCCCAACATCGGGAACATGTTTCTGCCTCTAGCGTGTCCAAACCCTTAACAATCTTATATGTTTCAATGAGATACCCTCTCATCCTTCTAAACTCCAGAGTGTACAAGCCCAGCTGCTCCATTCTCTCAGCATATGACAGTCCCGCCATCCCGGGAATTAACCTTGTAAACTGCATGTAATTCTGCATGTAGTACTGCATGTAATTCTATTTGCCACATTCTACTCACAAATTCCAACAAACAATTGAGTTTATGCCCATCAGGAAGAGATGAACAGGTTGAAGCTCTTTGTTGATGACAAATCAAGGCTGGGAGTTGGGAATGTTGGGAGAATGGTGGAATTTAGAGCGGTGAGGAGAGGGACTGAATCAGTTTTTATAATTGTGAAAGTTTTTTGTAATGTATAGCATAGACACCAAATGCTTTCACCTGAAGCAGAGCAAAACGAGAAACCATCAATAAAAGATAGTGCCACGGAAACAACGAGGGAATTCTGAAGAAATGTCTTTATCTAGAATGTGGAGAGATGTATAGTGTTGCCACAGGAAATAGAAGGTAAATAGTTTAATAAAAAAGTATCTGCAGATGCTGATTTATATCAAAGATAGACACAAAATGTTGGAGTAATTCAGTGGGTCATGCAGCGTCTCTGGAGAAAATGGATAGGTGACATTTTGGGTTGGAATCCTTCTTCAGACTGAATGTAGTGGGGGAGGAACTGGAAGTGAGGAAAAATACAGGATAAATTGGGGCTGGCAACAGATGACATCAGGCAAAAGGTTCCCTGATAGGCCAATTGTTAGCTGGAGACATTATGAGCTGAAGAGAGATACATTGTAGCAAACTAGTTCATTGACTAGTGGAGGAACAGGGAGGGGAGGGGGGAGGAATGTGTATGTAGAGGTTACCTGAAATTGGAGAACTCAACATTCACATCATTGGGTTGTAAGCTATCCAAGCAAATCATGAGGTGCTGTTCCTTCAATTTGAATGTGCAAATTTTCCGTCCTGGAATTTTCTGCCCTGGGCCTTTCCCATTGCCAGAGTGAGTTCTGCAGAGACCATTCCCTCTGCAACTCCTTAGTTCACTCATCCCTTCCCTCCCAACCACCCCCTCCCCGGGTACTTTCCTCTGTAACAACAGGAGATGCAACAGCTGTCCTTAAATCTCCTCCCTCGACTCCATCCAGGGACCCCAACCGTCCTTTAAGATGAGACAGAAGTTCACATGCACCTCTTCTAACCTCATCTACTGTATCCGGTGTTCCCGATGTGGCCTACTGTACATTTGCGAGACAAATGTTTCGCTGAACACGCATGCATTGTCTGCCAAGGCCTACTGGATCTCTCAGTTGCTAAGCACTTCTCCCCTTTGCATTCCATATTGACTTTTCTGTCCTGAGCCTCATCCATTGCCAGAGTGAGACCACACACAAATTGGAGCAACAGCGCCTCATATTTTGCTTGGGTAGCTTACAGCCCAGCGGTATGATCATTGAATTCTCCAATTTCAGCTATCATCTACATACACCTCCTTTCCCCTTCCAGCCCTTTCCCCTCCACCTCCTTTGCCCCTCCTTCCTCCACTAAAAGTCGGTTAAATTGTTCCACAGTTTGCAGCGATGTCTCTGCTTGGGATCACACCATCTCTAGCCAACAATCAGTCTATCAGGGAACCTCCTTCCCTGAAGTCATCTGTTGCCAGCTCTGATTTGTCATGGGTTTTTCTCGTTTCCAGTTCCCCCCCCCCCCCCCCCCCCCCCCGTCCCACTACAATCAGTCTGAAGAAGGGTCTCCACCCATCACCACCTATCTCTTTTCTCCAGAGATGCTGCCTGATCTGTTAAGTTACTCCAGTACTTTGTATCTATCTAAGGTAAATAATTTAGATGCATTTAAGGGAAGGTTAATAAATGGAATTATAACATAATTATGGCTTCTGCTATAGTTTTAGATGAAGGTGAAGGTTAGGATGGAGTGTAAACATAACACCAGACCAGGTGGGAGATTCTTCGCTGCATGAACAGCACAGTATTTTTTAGTGCCCAACAAAAATAAATAACTGTGGGAGAAATCAATCTAAGGTATCACTGCATCTTCTGATGAATCACAAAGGGCCTTTAAACCTCCCACTTGGGCCAATGTATACTATTAGTTTGGGGTAACCTACTCATTTTCAATAGCAACCAGTGTTATTTGCTGGAGGCCTCTGCCTGTGGTTGGAAAAGTGGTCCCTAATTTTCTCTTCCCAAACCCATAATAGCGAAGAATTTGGCCTCAAATCCTCAATTCATTTCTAGATAGAGAGCAAAAGAATAAACAAACAGATCGGTCAATACGTTGTGCAGAATGTGACATTTGGGAATGTGAAGGCAGATTGATAAACTCAGCTAAATAAGCTAGCATAATTTCGAATTTATTAATTACAAGTTACCATCAGTTTCTTTGTGCATGCATTTATGAGTGGGAGACAAGAAAGCATCTTAGAGAGCCAGGATCTGTGGCCAGCAGAAAGCTGCCCACTCCTGCACTAGATTTTGAATTCATTGTTGACTCTCCAGACCACATTAACTTGGAGGATATTTGTTCACACATCTCGATGGTGACAGAAACAAGGTCTCCCATTACATGATAAGATCGCATGGGGATAAAAGGGGATGGGGTGCCAAGCAGGAAGAGTGAATGCCAACACTGGCCTGACCCGACCCTGGAATTTGGAAGCTGTTGAAGCAGCAAACACTGAAAGTTTCTGTTTCCATTTGAAAAGATTCAGATATTATTTAAAACAGTTGAAACAGAAAGAAAATTAAATTTATTGAACAACATTTAAATCCTAAAACAGTAATAACAATTAAAAGCATCTAAGTACTTAATGAAATCCCTCACCGCATTTTTATTCCACCGAAGTGAATAATGAAGGAAGGAAACTTGGGGAGGAGATGAAAAGTATTATAGAAAATCTACCAGCAGATTCTCCACAGCAAGTGATAGGAATGGCCTCAGCTGTGCACTCCTAAACAGGATTGATAAACCTGATACAGAGATTAGTACAAAAAATAATGACTATTAGATTACTATAGCCTCAGCATTGTGCGTTTACTTAGTGTGTGCACAGATGGATATTACAGCATTGAATATGAACCATTGATTTGTGAATGAGCAATTCATTGAAATATCCAGTATGTCAGACTTGGTACGATAGTAATAATGTGAGTGCAATGGGATAAAGCCTCCCACTTTAGTGGTAAGGAAGTGCGGCTTTATTAAAATGCTGTCTCAAGGTTGACATAGAGTAAGTGCCTGGGCAAATAGGTGTAAATGTACTGTTTGGATAGGAGTAGGAGGGTTCTTCAAGTGTCCTTGGCAATTCGCAGATAACTTACTTTTTTTGCAATTTCTTGCAAAGTGCAAATAACTGGAATGAGTAATAATGAAACATGTGCAGCTTCTGTTACAGCCAGTCAATCTGCAATATTAGTTTAGTAATGAAGCATTTTCAAAATCTACGTGTGTGTCCAAGGACAGATAATCCTTTAGCAAATAAGAAAATCTGCATAATTGTGTTGTACATAGAAAAGCTCCACATGTGAACAAACCAATTGTTTTTGATCAAAGTAAAATGCAACAAATTAGATTAAAGAAGCAAATCAACATGATCTTGTGTTCAAAGACAATCTGATCTTTGTGTAAATGGAACTACACAACAAGGCTGACAACTCAAGATAAAGATGTTTCCCTACATTTTTATAATAAAAAGCTGAGTAATATTAAGCTGAATTAAGTTGCAGTTTCTATTATCTTCAATTGAATTAATTTTTAATCATTTATTAAATTTTCTTGGCCAAAAGATTGAAGCATACGTATTATTTATTGAGTATCCTTCCTTGGCCTATACAATTGTGAGATGTCTTGGGTCATTTCAGAAGATAGTGGGGAAACTCTGTTGCTGCTGCTATTGCTGTTGCCTCACAATTCCAGTGACAAGAGTTCTATCTTGACCTCCACCGTTCTCCATGTGGAGTTTGTACATTCTCCCTGTGACAGCCTGGATTTCCTCTTGCATCCAAAAATATGCTGATTAGTAGGATAGTTAGCCACTTCTAAATTACCCTCTGTGCATTAATATGCAGAATCTGTGAGAGAGTTGAAGGAAATGAGAGGAGAATAAAATGGGTTAGGGGAGGATTACCAACTATGAGATATTTGACGTGGACCCGGTGGGCCTGTTTACTGCTGAATCACTCTTTGACTCCAAACATGACTCCAGCTATGACTCAACCAAATTCCTTTTAGATAAGATTCACGTAAAGCTTGGATAAAGATAAGGATGTTTGATTTCCTTCTCTGAAAAATTGGTATGTTTTTTTGTTCTTTCCAAGATAGACACAAAATGCTGGAATAACTCAGCGGGACAGGCAGCATCTCTGGAAAGAAGGAATGGGTGACGTTTCAGGTCGTGAACCTTCCTCAGAAATGTCATGTCAGGATCATATCAGGGTCGCCAAAAGATTTTGAACATTTTAAAATTCAGCGGCGACAAAAAAACTGCGACACTTGAGGAAACACCGTGCGTTAATACATCATCACGCAGCATTACGCCGCAACTTTTTCGGTGACCTGATACGTCAGTCAATGATGCCGGCAGTCGCTGAAAAAATCGCCAAATGGGACAGGCACTTTAAGGTTTATTGTGGTCACGTGTATCAAGATACAGTGAAAAGTTTTGTACTGCATAATATCCAAAGATGAAATATATCATACATAAATAAAATCGTCAAACTCAAGTACAATAGATAGAACAAAAGGGAAAATATCAAATGTAGAATATAGTTATCAGCATTGTAGTGCATCAATTCCATAGACAAAGTCCAATGTCCACAACAGGGTAGAGGTGGATTGGACCATATCCTAGCTCATGAAAGGACCGTTCAGAAGCCTGATAACAGAGGGGAAACAGCTGTTCCTGTTTCTGATGATGCACAATTTCAAGCTTCTATACTTTCTGCTGGATGGGCACAGGGAGAAGAAGGAATGACTGTAGTGGGAGAAGTTTTTAATTATGTTGGCTGCTTTTCTGAGGCAGTGTGAATTGTAGGTGGAGTCAGTGGTGGGAAGTCTGGTCCGCGTGATGGACTGGGCTACATCTGTGATCATATGTTGTTCTATTTGTAGCCACCAACCCATTGTTTTTATGCGGCCACTTATCATCATCACCAGAAAATAAGTTATCAGTTTCCATGTGCATATCTTTCTCAGTGAGTTCAGCCTCACTACCACCTCCTTGCCGGTCTCTAATTCAACATCACCAAATACAATCCCTTTCAAGACTTCACTGTGCATTTATATTTCTTCCCTCCTTTTAGTTCTCTCTGAACTATTATCTTTATTCATTACTTTTCTACTTAAGTATCTTTGTTAAGTTTTAGTTAATAAGGATCTTGTGAAATTCCCTTTATCAGATTACCCAAATGGTGCTGAGGATACCATGACACCTTCCTGTGAAAATACTGAAGATGCAATGCTATTGTTTTATTTTTTCTATGCCTATCAAGCAAGGCCACAAACAATACTTCCACAAACAGCAGGCATTTACTTGTACTTCTTTCAATTTAGAGCAATGTATTCACTGTTCATAATGATATCTTCTTTACATTGTGGAAACTGATGATGTCTTTGCAGAAAACCTCACATTCAGTCCAAAAGGCATTGCCCTGAACTTCCAGTTCCATATTCTTTATTTTTCAATCTCACTTTCACTCTGACTTCTGCACTCATCTTGCTACATTGTTCCAACAAAATGTATCCCAACTCCAAGGAACAGCAATACCTTCTGACAAAACACAATACAGCTTTCTAGAAACAGCAGTGTGTTCAACAAATTCAAATAATCAACATTTTCAGCAATAGTATTTCAGATTTCCAGCATTCTCCACATTCCTTAGATAAATGTTAAATATACTCCATTTGTGTCTTCTCCACAGGGATCTTTGATTCACTATCTTTCACTTTGTACATTCACCCCTTTTGCCAGTCTTTCCTGCTGTCCGGTTTATCAGATACCTTCCTTGTTATTCTCTCCTCCTCTTCCATCTGACCCTGTCTCAAAATTATTCAATCTAACTTTTCCTACCTCTAAGGAAAGATCATCAACCCAAAATATTGATGTGATTTCGCTCTCCGCAGATGTTGCCTAACTTGCCACGTGTTTCCAGCAGTTTCTGATTTCATTTCAGTCTATGGCATCTTAGCATGGTCCATTTTTTCCATAAATACACGTTTCATTTTTTGCTCTTTGAACCAGTGGGTTCTCTGCCACTTTTAATCTTTACTTCCTTAAAGGGCATGGCACCTTTGCTGGTGAGCATGAGTGGAAAATAACTTGGGGCACAGAACTGAATTTAAAAAACTGTAGTCCATTTTGTCTGACCCATTTATCCACTCGTTATATTCTTAAACCACAGATAAGTATATATTCATTCAGATTTAAATACAGTAACCAAGCACAACATGTTTCTGCCAGGGGCAAAGCAGTTTGGCTAATGATTGTTATATTTCTAATACCGTGCATCAATCTGCTATCCTGTTTAATAAAGTTTTAGTCTGGTTTAATTGAACTTCACTTCCTGCCTGAACACATTAAATTGAGCTTTAAATGTTAAATTATCACAGATGGCAATCAAAAATACTGTGACACAAATCACTGGAACACTGCTCAGTAAACCAGCTGGAACATAATCACCAGGTTCCTGCTCTTAGACAGTAATACCAACAATTTATTGGGCATTGTTATACTACAACATGTGCCTTGAGGTTACCTGATGAATCAATCATTGGAGTTGAAATTCCAAAACGTTGAACTAATCAATTATACATGAATAAATTGTTCACAGCATACCCTACTTTTACTATGATTTGGCTGAACCAAGATTCCTCTGCCTCAGGCATCCTTAAGAGCCTCCAGCGACTGAATTCTGTAAAAGAGACAAGAAGCAGTGAAGCAAGAGCCTGAGGAGAAATGAGTATACAGTTTTCAATGATTAATTTTAACTGTGCCCATCAATGCAAAGACAATTTAATCATACATTCCTTTACAGTACACGCAAGCTTTCTTTGCATTCTCTTCCTGAATGTTAGGAAAGTATTTTCAGCGCATGTAATGACCTGCACTGTAATGATGTGAGCACTTACAAAATAATAAATTGGTAAAGACACAGAATTATTTGCATCAAGACCATCCTCAAAAAGTTTACATGGACACAAATATTGTTATATTGTTACATTGTAACAATAATAGGTGAAGATAATCACAATTTCTCAGATTGTTCTGGTGTTCAAATTATTTTTCATAACATGATGGGATCTGTTGTTTTACTCTATTGTGATTCCCTTCTACTTTTGCTCCGGAATCATAAATGATTGCAGCACAGCTGGAAGTAATTTAACTGATTATGTTTACGTTAGCTCTCCAACAGCGCGTCTCTCTAGTTCTGACCCGGCCCTTTCTCCATACACTTGCCAATTATTCTTTACCATCGTCAATCTAAATGTTTATTCTCATGCTACAGCTAATTCTCTTTATCCCAATCCAGAGATGATCAGTCCTCAAATCCTCCACCAAATGGAACAGCTTCTATTATCCATGTGCCCAGATCCCTCATTTTATAGAATTCTATCACATTTTCCATCATCTTTTCTTTACTGAAGAAAACTACCCTGGATTGTTTCCTTTTTCTGTGGCACCTTATCAAAAAGCCTTCCAGAAGTTCATGTACATAAAATTCTCATCAGCATCAACTGTAACCCCATCAAAATATTTTATCAAATTGATTAAACCTGATTTGTGCTGAATAAATCCATGCTCGTTTGCCTTAATTCATTCATTTTGCTCCAGGTAAGTATTAATCCTGTTAGACAAGTGACTGCAGATGCTATAATCTGGAATAAAACAACATACTGCTGCAGGAACTCGCTGTGTTTCCCTCCCTATGGAGGGAAACTAATTAATGTCTGGAGTAAGTCCTGATGCAGTGTCTTGACCCGAAATGTCAGCAATTCCTTTCTTTCTGCAAATGCTGCTCAACCCATCGAGTTCCTCCAACATTCGTCCTGTCCTGGATCAATATTTCTTGATTGAGATTTTTGAGGAGTTGACAAAGGTAATTCATGAGGGTAGGGCAGTGGTGGTTGTCTACATGTACTTGATAAGGCTATTGACAAGCTTCCTCATGGTAAATTGATCTAGACGATGAGGATGCATGGGATCCATGACAAATTGATTGTTTGGATTCAGAACTACCCTACCTATAGATGACAGAGGGTAGCAGTGGAAGAGTGTTATTCAGGCTTGAGGTCTGTGACCAGCAGTGTTCTGCAGGATTCAATGCTTGGACTTCTGTTGTTGAAATATATATCGATGACTTGGGTTAAAATGTAGATGGGTTGGTTCATAAGTTTGTGAATTATAAAAAAATTGGTAGAGTTGCAGAGAGTGAAGAGGACTGTCAAAGCATACAGCTGGATCGGATCCAGAAAAAAAGCAGATGGAGATTAATCCAGGGAAGTATGAGGTGTTGCATGTTGGGAAGTCAAATGTAAAGCAAAAGTATACAATTAATGGCAAGACCTTTAAAAGTGTTGATATACATAGGATCTTAACATCAAACTCCACAGCTCCCTGAAATTGGCACTCAGCAGATAGAGTGGTAACAAATGCATATTGGTATGCTTGCCTTCATTGGTTATGGCATTGAGTATAAGTCAGGAAAACATGTTGCAGCTTTATAAAACATTTGGCAAGGCCGGAATTGAAGTATAGTGTGCAGCACTGATCATCCTATTACAAGAAGAATGTAGAGGCTTTGAAGAGGGTGTAGAAGAGGTTTACCAGGATGCCGACTGGATTAGAGCTATAAGGCGGTGTTGGACAAACCTGAATTGTTATCTCTGCAGCATTGGACACTGAGGGGAGACCTGATAGAAGTTTGTAAGATTATGAGTGGCATAGATATGTTAG
>CM075983.1:35189542-35312335 GCA_038087875.1 Malacoraja senta
AAAGACAGACGGACTGCAGAGGCTGCTGCTGACGAAAGTCGCGCCGCCCACCACTTCACAACATTTGTACCAGCAGGCCACCCTCCAGAGCACCATATAACATCAAAGGATGCAAGCATTCTGCAGCCTCCTCGGGATTGGAAAATGGACGTGGACTTGGAAAAAAAGCTTGTGTTTTCCCAGACATTGTGGCTACAACACTCCAGACATGGTCCTGTGGTCCACAACAGCCAAGTTGGCATATGTTGTGGAATTGACAGTACCATGACAGTACCATGGTGTTGAAAAAGCTTATGAGAGGAAAAATGCCAAGTTCTCTGAACTGGCAACTGAAGCTGCTCAGAATGGCTGGAAGATCAAGATTTTCCCTGTAGAAGTGGGATGCAGGGGATTTGTTATTACATTCATTGTTACATCTACGACCAGTCTATTGGAGAAAATGGTGGTGAGGGGTCGCACCCTCAACAACAATTGTCAAATTCAGTGGGAAAAAACAGCAATTGGCTTTGGATTAAAAGGAAAGACAACAACAGGGCTGCAAGATGAAGACAGGAGAGTATGGAACTGAGGGAGGTGAACCTGGGATGCCAGGTACCACCGTTGAGCCCTCTGGAGATGTTGTGGGCTTGTCAATGAAACGTCAAAGAAGGAGGGTGCCCACCTGATGACCCCGATGATGTATCTACCCTACCTTTCACCACTCCAATCCCACTGCCAATATCAAGAGTGCTGACTTACTACAGGGATTGAAACATCAAGTCCTATTAGCTCTACTAAAAATCCATTTGGAGAAACAGAGGATATTGAGCTGATCTCATTAAAGCTTATTTTCCAAAATTAAAAAATACATAATTCACAACCAAAAGCAAAGATGAATTAATTTCTTTCCTCCTGTGCAATTAAATTTCACCCAAACCTCGGAGAAAGAGGTGTAACTTTCGTGTTCGTTTTCAGGGTCTGCACAAAACTTGAGAGTCTTTAATTTACAACAAAAGTCTTTAATGCTTTACTCAATGCTGGCAGCAAGACAACTCAAAAATGGCTGCACACACACACTGTCTACAGACAGGATAAACTATATACAAAACATCTCCACCTGCTGCACGGGAGGAGCAACGGGTCCTCTCACCCCACACAGTCCACCAAACATCACAGTAACCATTTCTGTGGGTATAAATTATTTTGAATAAGAAATTTAGTGCACACTTGCAGAACTATCAATTTACATGGGCATATGGACTTACAGCACATTGTCACATGATATGACATTCTCTTGCTAACACAACATATTCACGTGTAAAGTATGTAAATCATATGTAAAAATAGAATGGCTAAATGGATTTTGTTCATATGAAATGCATTGATACTACTGAAATCCATCATTTCATACCCCTAAATACATTCCACCACTGCCACCCACATAATCAACTTCCTAAATCTCCAAGACCTAACCCAACCTCATCCACAATCCTGCTTCTTGTTGCTTAGTCATTATTGAACTGGCAGAGGGAATGGCTTTCTCCACGAGGATAGATGCATTTTTGCACATAATTGACCATGTCTTTCCTGACAGAATAGTTTCTAGTCCCTTTGTTTGTGCCACTCTTTGGTGAAAAAATGGAGAAAACTTCACAACAATCCAACAAACATTTACAAAGAATGTATGTGTAGGAAGGAACTGCAGATGCTGGTTTAAACCGAATGTAGACACAAAAAGCTGGAGTAACTCAGCGGGACAGGCAGCATCTCTGGAGAGAATGAATGGGTGACATTTTGGGTCGAGACCCTTCTTCAGACTGGTTAGGGATAAGGGAAATGAGAGAGAAAGACGATGATGTGGAGAGATAAAGAACAATGAATGAAAGATATGCAAGGATGTAGATAGTGACTGAGGTTAACATTAGTCTACTTCAAACTACTCCAGCTGCTTATGGCACATAGTATGATCCAATCCAATCCAATCCTGCCAATATGTCAGTTTTAGCTGCAAGGAGGACTAGATGCCACATGACAATTTATGCTGAATACATACAACAATTCCTATTGAAACTTACAGCAACATTCATATTTGTCAAATTTGAAACTATTTAATATCATTTCTTCTGTGTACACTGTACACTGTGGCCTCTTAATTCATCTATTGCCAAATTCAACAGTTACCAAATGCAGATAAGATGAACATTAACCACTTTGTTGACATGTGCCTGTCATTAATTCATTACATCTGCCTGCATTTATTGTATCATGCTCAGTGTCATCGTCAGAATCTTTCTTTGCAATTCCTGTCAAATACACAACTAGGAACAATGGGAAGAAAGGGAACTGTAAGAAAAGGCAAATGCACATCAAATGCAAGCAAACTGAACTAATTCTTTGTTTTCTCAGTGAAACTTGAAAGTAAAGGTTTGATTCTGTCAGCCAATTATGCTTTACCCAAGACATGTGGGATCTCTTGATGTGGCATCTCGTCCTTTGTGCATTTAAAACTGACACTTTGGAATGATTGGATTGGATCGCCCTTGCACTGCTCTCCCTATTACTCATTCCGTTCATGACATTAAGACAAAATCTTACCCAGAACCAAGGGCAGCCTGTTCCGATCAATCAAAATTAAGCAATCCCTTTGACAATGGAGAGGGAGAAAGTTGTTATCTTATCTTTTGTTCTCCATCTCCCCCAAAACTTCAGACATTCTTGGATCACAGGACATCAAATTTGTTTGCAATTGAACTGCCAGCAGGCTATTTTTGTATTGCTGTAGGGGTCTAAGGTCTGATGTTAATTGCCTCAACCTGGCAGATGCCAAGTGTGGGAAAGCACTTAAAATGACACCAGTTGCATTCCCACTCTGATCCCGTTTAATCTTCACCGTATCCCAATATTAAAGGGGCTGTCCCACTTAGGCGACCTAATCTGCGAGTTTAGAAGAGTATCTTCGACCTTCAAACTCGCAGCATGGTCGACACATGGTCCTAGGAGGTCCTATGAGGTCACTGGAACTCTCCTTCATGCTCGAGGGAAATTCCCGAATACTCGTGGCCTCAGCTAGGTCACGGAAAAATTGTCAGCATGTTGAAAAATTTTCCGGGAGTAAAATTTGGTCGGCATGGTTCTTTTGAACTCGTAGTGCAGTGGAGTGGGGTTGCTATTTAGTTACAGGCAGTTGAGGGCAGCCGTGGGCAATCTCCTTCGCTGACCGGGCATTTTGATTGGCTCATTGGAGTTTTCAGGACCAAAGAAAACCTACCGGTAGGTTAAATGCCCGCTAAACTTTATTCTACTTCTTAAAACTTTATTATACTTTCTCCACTCCTTCTCCCCCCCATTCTCCCCCCCCTTCTCCCCCCCTTCTCTCCCCTTTCTCCCCTTCTCTCCCCTTCTCTCCCCTTCTCTCTCCTTCTCTCCCCCTCTCTCTCCTTCTCTCCCCTTCTCTCCCCTTCTCCCCCCCCCCCGCGCGCTCTCTAAAGGACTTACTGTTACTGTGCAGCTGTTTTACCATCCTCTTCATCATGGGTGTGAATTTCAGACAGTGCTCCCCTGCTTTCCCTGGCCCCCGCCTTTGCGATGTGTTTGTGTGTGCAGTCGGTCGATCCAGCTCGCGGTTTCAATGCGGACGGTCGATCCAGCTCGAGGCTTTCCAGGCGAGTGCCCTCGAGCTTGAAGGTCGAAGACACTCTTCTTAACTCGCGGATTAGGTCGCCCAAGTGGGACAGCCACTTTACTGTCTTCTGGGCAGACATAGAAAGAAATAAAGTTCTGCTTCAAATCCGATGAAATCAGCAGGAGCTTATTTTACTGCGAAGTCACGTGAGTGACTACGTGAAGAAGCCCGCCAGCCTGCATGCGCATCAATACGCCTAACGCATGGCGCACGACTGGCTGGGAGGAGCGTCGCTTCCCCAGCGGTAAGTTTAAAACCTCGCAGGTAAGTTTCAAACTTATTCTGAGGTTGTGTTTTCTGTTAGAAATCTTCTCTTACAGTGTTTGCTGAATGGATAATGGAGTCCAGGGCAAAAGCCAGACGGGCTGCGGGGAAACCGGCTATGGAGGACAGCGGGAGTGCGGGTAGCCGGTGGCCGTCGGTTTGGCCATCAGAGTCGCTGACAGTGGAGTCAGCGACTTCAGACTTGGTGCTTGCCCAAAGCACTTTGGCAACACCGAAAAGGGGCAAAGCCAAACGCGTCTGTGAGGCCTGTGGACTCAGACGAGTCAGGCCAGGCGGATTCCCCTCCTACCATGGATAACGTCCTCGGGCATTTATCCTGGATGGAGCACCTCATCGAGAGGATGCTCCATCATAATATGCTCTGTGAAACGGAGACATATAAGCGCAGGTCTCTTTTCGAGCCTGCGGCAGTGCCTGGTCCAGGGCTCCCACTATGAGGAGGGGATTGTAAGGGGTCAGTATATGACTGACTCCGAATTCGGAGGTATGTCCATGGAACATACTGGGATGCATGATGTGCGTGAGGCACAACAAGAATTGCCTGCATGGCGACGAGATTTGCGATACCCTCGCAAACAGGGGAGCCGCTGCAAGAAGAGCTGGCTTCCAGCATCAAATACCTCATGTCTCATCAATTACAGGAACAGGTTATGGTTGAAATGGCTGCAAAATACTGTATGCCTGTAAATTGTGCATCCCTAAAAGTGCCGGCAGTCAACAGCTCTATCCGGGGATACATTGGAGGGGGCATCAAGGCCCATGAAATGAAGCTCCAACGAATTTTAAAATTGCTGGCTTCAGGCATCACGGCGTTTACCAGATCTGTGGATGGCGGACCATTATCGGACGTCCAGTAGGATGCTCTGGTGTTAATGTGTAATGCACACTTTGAAATGAACTACTTCCGAAAGAACAGCATCAGGCCTGCCTTAAATCCAAAATTTGCAGGCCTATGTAAGTCCAGCAATGTCCAGCCGCCTAATCTTCTGTTCGGGGAAGACCTACCCAAACAGGTAAAAGACCTGGATGAGGAAGCAAAAACTGTCAGGTTAATGAAAGCACCCACGACGAGCAAAGCTTCACCGTTTGGGCGACAACACCCCTATGCCTCCAGCAGCAAAAGCGGTTCGCTGAAGCTGGTGGCAGCTCAAAAGTTGACTTTTCTGGGCAGAGGTCTTTTTTAGGCCAAGGTCCAGGCCGGCCTTCATGGAAAATGCGCAATCCTCGCACACCAGCAGTTCTACCCTCCAAACCTCGAGGACGGAAATAGAACCCGTATTAGGGGCCTTTGGGCCTACCACAAGACCACCGGTAACCATGGAGGAAGGTGGGTCTGGTTCTTTCCGGAACATAGGGTGTGTGGACCAGTTACAAGTTTGTGGTAGATTACACTTGTTTTTGCACGAATGGCGGTGGATAACATCAGATCCGTTTATACTGCACAGTATACAAGGGTTCCAAATTGAGTTTCTTCCTAACTCATTGCCACCCATACAACATACACCAAATCGGGCATTTATTCATTCCAATCAAGAAGGTTTGGATATACAAGCAGAAATTCATAAATTACACACTAAAAGGGTAATCGAGAAGTCGTCATGAACATCATCAATTCGTCTCCAATATATTCTCTAGGCAAAAGAAAGATGGAGGATGTAGGATCATCCTTGATTTAACACAACTTAACTCACATGTGCAGTATAAACATTTCAAAATGGAAAACTTCATTACTGCACAAACAACTGATTTCCAGAGGATGCTTTATGGCATGCATCGATCTCAAAGATGCATACTATTCAGTTCCTGTTCACAGAGATCACCGGCGATATTTGAAATTTAGCTGGATGGGGCAACTGTGGCAGTTTAAAGCGTTACCTAATGGGCTAACTTCAGCTCCCAGGTTATTTACCAAATTATTAAACTGGTGCTTGGGCTGCTCAGAGCTCAAAAACACATTGTTATGGCCTAACTGGATGATATTCTGATTATAGGGAAAACGCTGTATTTGGCTAAATTAGCTGTTTCAGCCACGAAACTCATATTTGAGAAATTGGGGTTTCTCATCCATCCAGTTAAATCCAAGTTGATACCAACTAGAGTTATTGATTATTTGGGATTTACCATTAACTCTATTAATATGTCTGTGACTCTGCCATGGGGCAAGAGATTAGAATTAATAGAAGCCTGTAACAACCTTGTTGTTATGGAGCAGCCTTCTATTCGCCAGGTGGCTAGTGTAATTGGCAAATTAGTGGCTGTTTTTCCAGCCGCACAATTTGGACCTTTGCATTATCAGAATTTACAATGTGCAAAGGAACACGCACTCAAGTACCATTTAGGTCATTTTGACAGACCTATGCTATTACCAGCTGAAGCCATATCAGAATTACAATGGTGGACGGCCAATATTCAGCATTGCTCCAGTAACATTTTGGTCAGTAAACCTTCAGTTATATTACAAACTGATGCTAGTGCTCAAGGATGGGGAGCTACTAATATCATCTCTAGTTGCGGTGGCAGATGGCATGTGCATGAGTCATCAATTCTTCAGTTATATGGTATCAACTACCTGGAGTTGCTGGGGGCGTTCTATGGGTTTAAAGCTTATTGTGGGAATATGCATGATCTGCATGTTCAACTACAAATTGATAACACTACAGCGGTGGCATATATTAATCACATGGGGGAATAAAGTCAGCATCCTGTGGTAGTTTAGCTAACCTCATTTGGCGCTGGTGTATCGAAAAAAGCATTTGGATTTCAGCTACCTATTTGCCTGGTAGGTTCAACGTGGTGGCGGACACCAGGTCACGCAAATTGAATGACAACACAGATTGGATGTTGGATCATAAAGTATTTAACGACATTATTGCTCGGTATGGAACACCGGATATCGATTTGTTTGCATCCAGGCTCAGTCACCAATTGCCAAAATATGTTGCATGGGAGCCAGACCCAGGGGCAGTGGCGATAGATGCATTCTCGCTACACTGGGGAGGAATGTTCTTTTATGCCTTTCCTCCATTTTGCTTCATCAGTCGGGTCTTGCAAAAAATCCAGCAAGATTCCGCTTCAGGCATTTTGGTAGTGCCTGACTGGCCTACACAGCCATGGTTCCCGCTGATGTTGGGAATGATAATAGAACCTTATATGGTTATTTCTAAATGCAAAAATTTGCTGGTTCATCCCGTGATTCGGGAAGCCCATCCTCTGCATGATAGAATCAATTTATTGATTTGCAGACGCTAAGAAGACCGTTCCTGGGGCTCGGGTTGTCAGACCGAACCGTGGACGTGATCACTGCAGCTTGGAGGGATAGTACCAAGAAGCAGTACATTTCCTACATCAGGAGATGGGAAGTGTTTTGTTTAAATTCTAATATAACATATAATACAACACGAATAACTGACGTCTTGGAGTTTCTTTCAAAGTTATTCTTTGACGAAAAATTAAGTTATAGTGCCATTAACTGTGCCAAAAGTGCCTTGTCATCATATTTGTTGCTGGGATCGGGACACCACTCTGTCGGGTCTCACCCTTTGATATCCAGATTTATGAAGGGTATCTTTAACACAAATCCTCCCAGGCCCAGGTACACGGAAGTATGGGATGTTAACATTGTGTGAACACTACTTCGGCGGTGGGCTCCAGCTACATCCTTATCGTTGGCCCGGCTCACATATAATGTAGTTATGCTCATGGCGTTAGTTTCAGCACAACACGTCCAGTCGTTGCATAAGCTACGGCTGGACAGAATGGTTATATCAACCAACAAAATAACGTTCTATGAGCTAATGAGCTAATTAAACAAAGCAGACGGGGGTGTTAGGTCCAAAGCTGGAATTTCTGGCATATCCTATGGACCATAGATTGTGTGTTGTCACACATATTCATCAATATTTTAAGGCTACAAAGAACCTTTGAGGCACTGAGCTGGCAATGTTTATTAGCCACAAAAAAACACACAAGAGGGTTTCAGTGCAGACCATCTCCAGATGGTTAAGATATGTATTGGCTTGTGCAGGAGTGAACACTGATGTTTTTAAATCTCACTCCACCAGGGCTGCAACAACATCAGCAGCAAGGTTTATGGAGGTTCGGCTGGACCGCATCCTAGCGACAGCAGGATGGTCGAATGAGCGGACTTTCCAAACCTTTTATAATAAACCGATTGCCAGGCCGGGTTCGTTTGCCAACTCAATTTTAAGTTCTGTTCAATAATTTGCTGTCCCGGATGTAAGGGATCAAAATTATTATTATCATTTGTTTATTAAAAAGCATCAGCATGTTTTAAATCTATGTCATGTCTGAATGCATTATCTTTTCAATCAATTCTGGTCAACTAATGCA
This sequence comes from Malacoraja senta, assembly GCA_038087875.1. Taxonomy (NCBI): domain Eukaryota; kingdom Metazoa; phylum Chordata; class Chondrichthyes; order Rajiformes; family Rajidae; genus Malacoraja; species Malacoraja senta. The sequence continues at coordinate 35,197,839 of CM075983.1, forward strand.
GTGTGTGGCATAGACTCGTGTTTGTGGCATGAAATCACAGAACTTTAAAGTCTTCACGTAGTCACTCACGTGACTTCGAAGTAAAATAGGACGATTAAACGAGAACTTACCAGTTTGAAGTTTGATCTTTATTTTATGAGAAGTTGCGATGAGGGATTATGTGCACTCCGCTCCCAACCCTCTTCTCATAAAGATCATGTGGTAGTTCTAGTTCTCGAATCTTCTTATAATCAGTTCAGCAATTGTTTTCTGTGATTTCACACCGCTGCTTTGAAGGTTGACGCGCATGCGTGATGGCGGGCTTCTTCACGTAATCCCTCATCGCAACTTCTCATAAAATAAAGATCAAACTTCAAACTGGTAAGTTCTCGTTTAATCTTCCTATTTATAATACCAGCCGGAATCCAAAGTGAGGGGAGAATGTGAATGGGAGGGAGTTTGGAGTAGCAACAAAGGAATACATGTGTGCTAGCCAGATCAAGTTCAATCTGCCCTCACCTTATAGAACATAGAACACTACAACACAGGAAAAGGCTCCTTGGACCACAATGTCTGTTCCGAATCTCATCTGCCTGCACATGATCCATATCCCATCCAGTCTTGCATAAGGCTGCTCCTCCTGGCCCATCTTTCCCCAATACTTCATTAGGATCAAATTTAATTCTTAGAAATGTTAAATTACTGGAAGCCAAAAATTTTAAAGAGAAAAATAAAAAAACGGTATATCTGCATAGTACATTGAAGATTGTAAAGCAACTTGATAAAGTGGTTAAAAAAACTTTGGGGATTCTGGGCTTTATAAATTGTAGTGTAGTGTACAAGAGCAAGGAATTCACAATGAAACCAAATCAAACATGGGCTTGGTCACAACTAGAATAGAGCGTCCAGTTCTAATTGTCAAACTTTAGAAAACATGTCAAGGCTTTAGGAAGGTTGCAGGAGAGACTTACTGAAATTATTCCAGAGATTTGCAAAGGCTACTGGGGAGACTTTAAACTAGAATGGTTGGGGGGAGGGACTCAAATAGAGAAAGCTAGTAGAAAATGTGGGAGGCAGGAGGCAGAGAAGGGAAGCACTCGGACCCAAAATGTAGGAGAGAAAGAAGAAAAAGATAATAAACAGAGAATAAGTGGTGGTGGGTTTCTTAAATGTGTATATTTTAATGCTAGGAGCATTGTAAGAAAGGTGGATGAGCTTAGAGCCTGGATTGACACCTGGAAGTATAATGTTGTGGCGATCAGTGAAACATGGTTGCAGGAGGGCTGTGATTGGAAACTAAATATTCCAGGATTTCGTTGCTTCAGGGGTGATAGAATTGGAGGGGCAAGAGGTGGGGGTGTTACATTGCTTGTCAAGGAAGATATTACAGCAGTGCTTTGGCAGGATAGATTAGAGGGCTCGTCTAGGGAGGCTTTTTGGGTGGAACTGAGAAATGGGAAAGGTGTAGCAACACTTATAGGGGTGTATTATAGACCGCCAAATGGGGAGCAAGAATTGGAAGAGCAAATATGTAAGGAGATAGCAGATATTATTAGTAAGCACAAGGTAATGATTGTGGGAGATTTCAATTTTCCACACATAGACTGGGAAACACATTCTGTAAAAGGACTGGATGGTTTGGAGTTTGTAAAATGTGTGCAGAATAGTTTTTTGCAGCAATACATAGAGGTACCTACTAGAGAAGGGGCAGTGCTGGACCTCCTGTTAGGAAATGAGACAGGGCAGGTGGCGGAGGTATGCGTTGGGGAGCACTTCGGGTCCAGTGATCACAATACCATTAGTTTCAATATAATTATGGAGAGGGCCAGAACTGGACCTAGGGTTGAGATTTTTGATTGGAGAAAGGCTAACTTTGAGGAGATGCGAAAGGATTTAAAAGGAGTGAATTGGGACATGTTGTTTTATGGGAAGGATATAGAAAAGAAATGGAAGACATTTAAAGGTGACATTTTAAGAGTACAGAATTTTTATGTCCCTGTTCGGTTGAAAGGAAATAGTAAAAATTGGAAAGAGCCATGGTTTTCAAGGGAAATTGGACACTTGGTTCGGAAAAAGAGAGAGAACTACAATCATTATAGGCAGCAGAAAAGCTAAAAGAAGATATGAGGTTGCTTTGGCAAGTAAGGTGAAAGTAAATCCAAAGGGTTTCCACAGCTATATTAATAGCAAAAGGATAACAAGGAATAAAATTGGTCCATTAGAGAGTCAGAGTGGATAGCTATCTGCAGAGGCAAAAAAGATGGGGGAGATATTGAACAATTTCCTTTCTTCGGTATTCACCAAGGAGAAGGATATGGAATTAAGTGAGGTAAGGGAAACAAGCAGAGTAGCAATGGAAACTATGAGATTCTAAGAAGAGGAGGTGCGGACACTTTTGAAAAATATGAAAACGGATAAGTCTCCAGGTCCTGACAGGATATTCCCTAGGACATTGAGGGAAGTTAGTGTAGAAATAGCAGGGGCTATGACAGAAATATTTCAAATGTCATTAGAAACGGGAATAGTGCCGGAGGATTGGCGTACTGCGCATGATGTTCCGTTGTTTAAAAGGGGTTCTAAGAGTAAACCTAGCAATTATAAACCTGTTAGTTTGACGTGGGCAAATTAATGGAAAGGATACTTAGAGATTATATATATAAGCATCTGGTTAAGCAGGGTCTGATTAGGAACAGTCAACATGGATTTGTGCCTGGAAGGTCATGTTTGACTAATCTTCTTGAAATTTTCGAAGAGGTTACTAGGGAAATTGATGAGGGTAAAGCAGTGGATGTTGTCTATATGGACTTCAGTAAGGCCTTTGACAAGGTTCCTCATGGAAGGTTGGTTAAGAAGATTCAATTGTTGGGTATTAATGGTGGAGTAGCAAGATGGATTCAACAGTGGCTGAATGGGAGATGCCAGAGAGTAATGGTGGATGGCTGTTTGTCAGGTTGGAGGCCGGTGACTAGTGGGGTGCCTCAGGGGTCTGTGTTGGGTCCACTGTTGTGTGTCATGTACATCAATGATCTGGATGAAGGTGTGGAAAATTGGATTAGTAAGTATGCAGATGATACTAAGATAGGTGGTGTTGTGGATAATTAAGTAGATTTTCAAAGTCTACAGAGAGATTTAGGCCATTTGGAAGAGTGGGCTGAAAGATGGCAGATGGAGTTTAATGCTGATAAATGTGAGGTGCTACATCGCGGCAGGACAAATCAAAATAGGACGTACATGGTAAATGGTAGCGAATTGAGGAATGCAGTTGAACAGAGGGATCTAGGAATAACTGTGCATAGTTCCCTGAAGGTGGAATCTCATGTAGATAGGGTGGTAAAGAAAGCTTTTGGTGTGCTGGCCTTTATAAATCAGAGCATTGAATATAAAAGTTGGGATGTAATGTTAAAATTGTACAAGGCATTGGTGAGGCCAATTCTGGAGTATGGAGTACAATTTTGGTCGCCTAATTATAGGAAGGATGTCAACAAAATAGAGAGAGTACAGAGGAGATTTAATAGAATGTTGCCTGGGTTTCAGCAACTAAGTTACAGAGAAAGGTTGAACAAGTTAGGTCTTTATTCTTTGGAGCGCAGAAGGTTAAGGGGGGACTTGATAGAGGTCTTTAAAATGATGAGCGGTTTAGACAGAGTTGACGTGGATAAGCTTTTCCCATTGAGAGTAGGGAAGATTCAAACAAGGGGACATGACTTGAGAATTAAGGGACAGAAGTTTAGGGGTAACATTAGGGGGAACTTCTTTACTCAGAGAGTGGCTGTGGGGAATGAGCTTCCAGTGGAAGTGGTGGAGGCAGGTTCGATTTTATCCTTTAAAAATAGATTGGATGGGTATATGGACGGGAAAGGAATATAGGAATGTGGTCTGAGTGCAGGTAGATGGGACTAGGGGGAAGTAAGACGAAAGAAGGATAAAAGAAAAGAGAAAAATAAAAGTGTTCGGCATGGACTTGAAGGGCCGAGATGGCCTGTTTCCGTGCTGTAATGGTTATACGGTTATATGGTTATATATTTACGGAATCTAAATCACGAAGTGTATTGATACGATAATTAGGGAGAAACTGTTACCACTGGCGGAAGGTTCAAAAGCCAGGGGACCTAAAATGAAGATAAAATCAGGAAAACTGCCTGTGTGGAAATCTGAAATAAAAAAACTGAACATGCAGGGAACACTCAGCAGGTTCGGCAGCACTTGTGGGAAGAGAAACAGTACTGAAAAAAGGGCAGTTGACCTGAAACCTAGCTCTGATTCTCTTTGCACAGAAGCAGCATGACCTGCTGAGTATTTCCTGTATTTTTTATTTTTACTCATTGTTGTACAAAATGAAGGTAATTAGCTTATGAACCAAAAGGGATATGTGAAAAACTTCTCCAGCAGCAAGCTTTTAGAGTCAGGAACACAATGGCAGGGATAGTGGTGGAGGCAGATGTACTTACAGCAATCAAACGAGAGCTGACGAGCAGATTAAAGGAAAGAATTTGCACAACCAAGGAGAAAGGGTGGGGAGTGGAACTTCCTGGATTTCTCCTACATAAAACTGTCCCTTTCTCACAGATCCTGAGCTGCCACCATTCTGTGATCCTTCCTTCACCGAGCTTTGTACACTGTGCCATCATGACCCGTGCCTCCATCTATCACTGCCTGATTCCCAGCAGCAACTGACGGAGACCTGATGACCTTGCACATGAGTCAAGCATTTAATTGATGAGGCCTTGCCTCGGGATCAGCAGTTTCTCCGCAACTGTGATCTTCCTGAACTTTTTGCCAGCACCTTCTCTGCCTCCCTTTTAGAATCAGCTCTAATGTCAAACTGGTTTTCACGCTGCTTTTTAACCTCCAAACGTTTAAGAAACCTTTTGAAGCACAATGGCAATTTGTAAGATAGTGTTAGATCAAGCATTCTGTCCAGGTGAATATTCTGAAGTCTTATGGGTCTATCCCACTTAGGCGATTTTTCAGGCGACTGCCATGTTGCCGACAGTCGCCAGAAAAACTGGCAACTGGAACGGCAACTGTCAGAGTGGAACACACACACACACACACACACACACACACACACACACACACACACACACACACACACACACACACACACACACACACACACACACACACACACACACACACACACACACACACACACACACACACACACACACATCGCTTCCTTCCCCACCCCATTATGTAGGTGGGGGACTGGGCAAGTGGGGGGAGCGCTGTCTGAGTGAAATTCACGCGGTGCAAAGTCAAGGTGATACAAACACACACCGTGATGAACAGGAAGGTTGGCGCTGTATTTAAAACCTCTAAAGCTCAGTATATGGTAAGTCATTTAAAAGAGGGGGGGAGAGGGGGGGGGGAGAGGAGGGTGAAGGAGTGGAGATAACTTTTAAGAAGCCAGAGATATACGACTGTGTAGCTCGGCGTACATTAACATTACCGGTCTGTTATCCTTGGTTTTGAAAACTACTGCTTATGTTTTTTTTCCAATGAGCCAATGAAATTCACCGGTCAGCACTGGCTACAACCTACGAGAACCTTCCACCTCCTGGCAACCCTCTAGAACCACCTGGCACAAGAATTCTCGCTACCCTCAATGGCGGCTTCATTCTGGTCGCCGCTAATTTTTCAACATGTTGAAAAATTCGCGGCGACCATAATGAGGCCACAACCAGTTCCTAGAATGCAAGAACTCCTCACAACCATGAAGGTGACTCCCCAGCAACCACCTGCGAACATGTGACGACCATGTGGTGACTGCATAGTCTCCAGCAGTCACATAAAAACTCGCCTAAGTGGGACAGGCCCATTACAGTGCCTGCTGTTGGGCAACTATAGTTTGTGTGCAGGATTAAACCTCTACCAAAAAGCACATTTAGAATAAGTGGACATTACTGAATTATCTAATCATAAGCTAACCAATAACCAATAATTCAATTTTATTAGATATATTCAAACATCAAAATAATCTCAATTATTACATGAGAAGCTGGCACACATCATTTCTATACCCCAAATATATCAGCTGTATGCAAAGGCAGGTTGGCAATGTTTGCATTCTAGTGTCAGAGCAATTTCACCATAAGTCTAAATCATAATCCAGAGCCTAAATAATGCATTTTGCAAATGCCAATACAAAAGAATTATCGGATAATTTTCTTCTTTTGCTTCCCGGCTTTAGGCAAAAAAAAGTTTATTCTTTAAGATCAAAAATACCTTGATGGGAAAAAGATTACACCTGTATTCTGATTCATTAAATTTCCAATATCAGGTGGTGTTCAAGCACAGAAAAAAAAAGCCATGCAATAGGATTCCTCTCTGGAGATTTTAATGCACTTGGGGCAGAAAAAGCAATGGATTTGTTATGCAAGTGCTGTTTTCAAAGGTGAAGATGGTGTGCTCTTTCATTCCAGGTTGTGAATGCATAAGATGAAAGTGAGTGTTCTTAAATAAACATGATCAGGGAAAACAATTCAACTGCTGTACAATTTGAAATAAATAAAACATATTGAAGAGAGAGAAACCATGAACAAGAGGTGTCTCAACCCAATTTTTATCTTGCCTTCCTATCCTGGAGGATTTCAGAGCTTCTCTAAAAGCTTTTAAATCTTCACATAAATCGCTGGGGATCTTCCAGCTATGAGTTCCTGAGATTATTTGATGGTAAAAACAGATTGTGTTTTTGCAGGTTTTTAATACTTCAGGTCATTTGCATGGCACTGGATTCCCTCCACATATCCTGCAGCAGGTTATGTATTGAAGGTTTAATATAGCATTTTGGATGAGAATCGTCCAGAGACAGAAAATTTAGAGAGTACAAAGCAGATCTTTATGAATCTCACAAATATTCCTTCAAATATCCTAAACAACAAGTAAAAGGGTGATTGAATGAAGTAAGTGGGGGAATAAAGGAATGATGAAAATATAAGCTTATGGATTTAAGATTTTTGAAACATTTTTGAACAGATGAAGTGCACAAGTGCTGCGATTTGATTAATTCAGTAGCAATTGACTATCATTGCACTGTTTAGAAATATTTACAGAAGGTTCCATTGTGTATTTTATAACTACTTAAATTCCATTCCTTTGATGTTGAAATATGTAATTCATATTTGCTGTCTAGACTATGAAAAACCAACACGTATCACATAGTCATTTGGAACAAAAAATAACAGGCAAGCTCACAGACCATTGAATGTCATGGATCGGGGTTACACACTTTGAGGTATTTACATGACAGGTTACTTGCCATTTATTAACCATGCATGTTTGCTCCACGGGTCTTACTGTGTGCGGACATAAACTCTTCATTTTCTGAGAACTTGTAAATGTAATTGAACATAGTTCAATAATCAACAACAACAACAAAATGTTTTACTAATGTAAAGAATGACTGTATCATAGGTTTGTTGTCATCTCTAGAGTTTTAATGGCAAATGTACTTTACTAATGGCTCAACTGAGAGTCAGTTTTGAGGTCCACTCTGTCAACTTGTGCCCAACCACTGGTTCTGTTCACCGCAGCATCCTATCCAAGATGAACTCGAGATCAACTTCCAGCACAACTGACTTGCTTCTATGTTGCTGGGGTAGAGCACACATCCTATCCATTACAAGGCCTCAGACTTGCACAGACTATGTCACTTCTAACCCCTCTTCCCGAGAAGGCTCCGTCCGTTCTGTTCCCCCAATTCCAATGACTCCATCGCATCAGTTCTAATGGCAAGACTTTCTGGAACAGTTTTTTTTAGATGTTTCCGTTTCTCTTCGCCGCCCCTCTACCGTAGCTGACAAAGATGTCCTCTGTTTCATGTTCTGCCCTTCAGTTCTCACCTCTTTCTTCCTGTCAGACCAAGAACAGGGATTCCCCTAACTGCACCATCCATCCCACCACTTTCAAAAGATCATCCACTGTAATTCCAACACCATCAACAAGATTCCTCCATCAGACATGATCCTCATCGCTCCTCTTTCAAGATTCTGAAAGGTCAGCCCGCTCCATGACTTCCCTCTTCTTTCTTACTTTTGCACCAACGCCAATTTCCCTTCTCACTGTATCACATGCAACCCCCATTCAACCGAAACATCAAGCCGTGAACATGCTATGTGTTTTCATTTTCCGAGTTCAGATCAAAAGTCATTGATCTGAAACACCAACTCTCTCTTTTCTCTTCACAAATACTGTCTGATCTGCTGGCTATTTCAAGCATTTTCTGGTTTTAACATGAACATCCTGAGCTGAGAGTTTGGAAACAATTCACATCGAGTACCTTAGGTTTACACCAGCCAGTACCTCTCCTTCAATTGAATGGGTTTGCCAATGGTAATTGCAAAGGAATGTGTATATAAATGAATATATCTTCATCTTCACTTTCAATTTCTTTCATATTATATATTGATTTTAACACTTATGTTTAAAATATATAAATATGTATTTTTTATTTGCTTTAATCACTATAATGTTAATTAATAAAATGCATTATTTGAATCCTTCTAAACTGCTTTTAAGTGTCTCTGATTAAAGCAGTTCAAAAACTTTTGACAAAAATGCAGTCTGAATGGCCCAGATTCATGTCCGGGGGGGATCTACCACCTGAAGCTGTTGCTACTCAATGTCTGAGTGACTTCCCAGTACAATTCAAGCCATGCCAGACAAAACTATTTTCTTTCACAGAGCACAATTCATTTGTGCAGAACTATCTCAATACATCAGAAGTGCAAATTAAAATAGGTCATTATAATTTTAGATGCCTTTTTTTAAACTGAATTGCAAATGGAAAAATTCATGAATCTAAATCAACGATAAACACAAAATGCTGGAGTAACTCAGCGGGACAGACAGCATCTCTGGAGAGAAGAAATTCAGGTGAGCTTTCGGGTCTTCATCACTATCTATATCCCTTGTTTCCCTTTCCCCTGTCTAGCCTGAAGAAGGGTCTCAACCTGAAACATCATCCATTCCTTCTCTCCAGAGATGCTGCCTGCATGCCTGAGTTACTCCAGCATTTTATGTCTATGGTTTAAACCAGCATTTGCAGTTCCTTCCTACACAAATCAAAAACAACCCCTTTTTTAAAGCAACATTGGAAATGACTTGAAAGGCTTGAAAGGAATAAAAATGCAATCACTTGCACTGAAACAAATAGCAGAAAATGCTGGATATTGGTCACCAATCTACAGTGAGAAAATATAGCCTTTTGTACCATCAGAATTCACTAGAAATCTCAGCTGATAAATAAAAATGCATTTCAATTACTTAATCTATCTTGTATTTTTAGTGATGGAATATCCATTTGACTACCAGACTCGGATCAACAATGCAATCATCTATTTCATAGAAGAGAGTTTCTGTAAAATTAGTTGTTATATTTTATGTCATCAAAACTATATATTTCTGCCTTCACAATGTAATCACAGAATGTGCGAGCATTTGGTCCTTTAAGTTCCGCACCATATTTTTCTCCACATGAACTTGTATTCCCATTATGTTTTCCAGTAAATATATCTGTTATCAAGCAATTTATTAGTTCTTTTTTTAGGGTGTGTAGCTGAGTAATATCCTTGCTATGTCTAAAATACTTATTCTATCCTTCTGCAATTCCTTTTTCTATAATTATCTTAAAATTGTTGGCTGATTGACCAATAGAAGTATCAGAATAAACCTTCTTGGAACTCTTCATAGATTTGCAACTCTCCATTATGTCAACCCTTAATCTAAACAGCTCCATTAAAAAAAGCCAAATCTCTCTTTTTATAATAGTTATCCCTGGTCTGTTCTGTGAAGGTTTAGGTTCATTTGAACTCCATGCTGACTTAGATAGCACCTTTTTCAAAGGATTCATGTCCTTGGCACTCCTGACATTGTACCAATCGATTCCACTTGGCAGCTACCAACAGAGCATTGCAAATTCCTTTGGCGTTTTGAATCTTCTGCTGGAACATTTTGGCTCATAAATATAGTGGCATTATGCTACTTGTAGTTACTGGTTCACTGTTAGTGCCAAAAAAAAGATGCAAGCTTTCACCCATATGCCTCTGACCTGATTCATAGTGCAAAATAAATTATCCTCACCCTCAAGACTTGGACCAAGGCAGACTTACAGATGAGAGTCTCAGCTAGCCCCATTCCAGCTGAGCCATTTAAAATCTAGGGCCCAGGAACTCCAGAGGTTTAGCTGCATGACAAACAAAGTTTACTGGCTTATCGCTCTCTTCAAGGGACTCAACCTTCAGCCTTCTCTTACATGTGATCAAATTTGTCAAGGCATTTTAAATGATTCTGTTAAATGGGGAAAATTGTGCTTCATGGTCTAATCTCAAAACATTACAAATATTACATGTATGCCTGATGAGCCTGTCCCTCACTGGTGATTTTTCAAGCGACTGCCGGTGACTGTCAAGTCGTAGCAGGACGCTGAAAACCCGGCGACTGGAACGGCGACTGTCAGAGTGGAACACACACACACATACACACATCGCTTCCTTCACCAGCCAGTTATCCAGGCAGGGGACAGGGCAAGCGGGGGAGCGCTGTCTGACTGATATTCACACGGTGCAAAGCCAATGTGATACAGACACACCACGATGAACAGGAAGGTTGGCGCTGTAATTAAGATGGTGAAAGCACAGGGTACAGGAAGGATCACTTGTCCTTTAAAAGAGGGGGAGAGAGGGGGGGGAGAAGGGAGAGAAGGGGGGAGAAGGGGGAGATGGGGTGGGGAGAAGGAATGGAAACAACTTTTAAGAAGCCAGAGACACACAGCTGTGAAGCTCGGCAGACATTAACATTGCCGGTCAGTTATTCTTGGTTCTGAAAACTACTGTTTATGGGGTTTTTTCCCAATGAGACAATGAAATTCACCAGTCAGCACCGGCGACAACCTATGACAATCTACGACCTCCTGGGGACCCACTACCACTGCACCTCGCTACTTGCTATTCTCTATGGCGTCAGAATTCTGGTCGGCGCTAATTTTTTAACATGTTGAATAATTAGCGGCGACCAGAATGCCGTTACGACTTGTTGCGAGTCTGAGGGCACTACTCACGACCATGAAGGCGACTCCCCGGCATCCACCCACGAACATGTGGCACCATGTGGCGATCGCATAGTCTCCTGTAGTCGCCTAAAAAGTCGCCTAAGTGGGACAGGCCCATGATTCTTTTTTTAAGAATTAGGTGGAACAAAGCTGCTTTCAGTTGTATCATAGGCCAGCATGCTTGTTAAAACAAATAATGTTTTTTGATTTTCACTCTCTTGCACCTACAAATTGATACTGACAGTCATATCTGCTACTCACTTGGGAAGAATGTAACTGAAGAGATCAACATCAGGCGTGATGTGTCAAGGACATAGATGAAGCATCTTATAAAATAAAAATTGGCTTCTAAGTGGGTTTGTCTGTGCATCTCATCTGCCAACATCTGGCCATCACAACTACATGCTGCCTGACAGTGTACACCCATATTCTGCTGCCTTGTGACTGTTTCCAGACCACTACCTGTTCCATCCAGAGCCACTCCAGCCTGATCCCATGGCCATCCCCCCTTGCACAAATTTCAAATATCAGTGGACTCTTCCAGAACATTGGCCTGTGTGCCTGCCATGTGTGGATTCATAAGATGGAAATTGTTTAAGCACGCATCTCCTTCACCATTAATTTGGGGTCAATATAATTTCAGATACCTAGAAATTCACACCTGACCAGGTTTTAGTTGTTGACCAAGAAGAAATTAAGAAAGGCACTCATCATCCAATCTACCACAGACAGCCACCACCTCAAATACCGATGTTTCGCAAAGAGTAAAAAGAGCTTGTTCAATATCTATGTTTTGAAAGCAGCATCTGTAGATAATACAGAGTCAAGCACTAGAGGTCTACAACTAAGCCCCGGGAAAAGACAACTCACAAACAAGCAGGTTAGAGTCATGCCTGATCTCTATGACAAATAAGAACTTTGATAAGACAATTAATAGATTGAGATGTTTGTATTAAGATGCTTCGCCATGCCTGAAATCCAACATGAAATGTTGTGGGAATCACAAAGGGGATCGGAGGGCTTTAGGGCATCAGAGATGTCCTCATTCTTTATGGCACGGGGGTTCCCCTCTTCGACTATAGATGAGGCTCTCACCAGGGCCTCTTCTATATCATGTAGCTCAGCTCTCACTCCCCATCCACCCACTCGTAACAAGGGCAGAGTCCATCTTGTCCTCACCTTCCACCCTACAAGCCGTCACATAAAACAGATAATCCTCTGACATGTTTGCCACCTCCAACGGGATCCCACCACTGGCCACATCTTCCCATCTCCTCCCCTTTCGGCTTTCCACAGAGAATGCTCCCTCTGTAACTCCCTGGTCATTCATCCCTTCCCACCCAAACCACCCCCACCCCTGGCACTTTCTCTTGCAACCGCGGGAGATGCTACACTTGTTGCTTTACCTCCCCCCTTGACATCATCCAAGGCTCCAAGCAGTCTTTCCAGGTGAGGCAGAGGTTCACCTGCACCTCTTCCAACCTCATCTATTGCATCCGCTGCTCTAGGTGTCAACCGCTCTACATCGGTGAGACCAGGCGCAGGCTTGGTGAACTCTTTCCCTAACACCTCCGCACAGTTCGCTTTAACCAACCTGATCTCCCGGTGGCTCAGCATTTCAACACCCCCTCCCATTCCGTATCCGACCTTTCTGTCCTGGGCCTCCTCCATGGCCAGAGTGAGTCCCACCGAAAATTGGAGGAGCAGCATCTCATATTTTGCTTGGGTAGTTTACACCCCAGCGGTATGAACATTGACCTCCAATTTCAGGTGGTCTTTGCTTTCTCCCTCCTTCCCCTCCCCTTCCCAGCTCTCCCACAGCCAACTGTCTCCGCCTCTTCCTTTCTTCTTCCCCCCCCCCACCCCCACCCCCACATCAGTATGAAGAAGGGTCTTGACCCGAAACATCACCTATTCCTTCGCTCCATAGATGCTGCCTCACCCGCTGAGTTTCTTCAGCATTTTTGTCTACCATGAAATGTTGTGGAACGTGCAAGAGTTCTGCTCCAGCTTTGCACAGAGCTTTGTGGGGAAGTTGAAGCCCATCATATAAAATGTCAGCACCAATGCCAACAGCGGCACAGTGGCGCAGCGGTAGAGATGCTGCCTTTTGATCCTGACTGCAGAGAGTTTGTACGTTCTCCCCATGACCTGCGTAGGTTTTCTCCAGGATCTACGGTTTCTTCCCACACTCCAAAGACATACAGATCTGTAGGCTAATTGGCTTGGTAAAAATTGTAAATTGTCCCTAGTGTGTGTAGGATAGTGTTAGTGTGCGTGGATCGCTGGTTGTCGCAGACTTGGTGGGTCGAAGGGCCTGTTTCGGTGCTATATATAAACCAAACTAATCTAAACCCGCATACATATTGCAGTATCTGGTGGTGTAGGTATGAATATTTATTGTAGCATAGGCAGAAACCACCGAATACTGCTGTTGATGAATATTATAATTCACGAATATTTGCATTCTGAAGAAGTTTGCAAGTGCCCAAGCAATCTTTACCCCAAAAGGTGGCTGCGGTGAAGTAGCTGGGAAATTGCTCCCTTCTTGAGGAGGAGGTTGCAGACGGCTGTGAAAGGTGACCTTGAGTTGCACTGGGCAAAGAGTTTTGACCTCCACCAACAAACCATGATCATTTGTGGTCTGGTCAGATCAGACAGGGAGATTACAAGGAGGCTGATAAAGTGGAGCTGATGGATGCATATTATGATGAATGTTCCAAGAAAGAATACGTCAGCCAATTCATTCTCCAAACGGGCGATGAATTGGCTGGATTATTCTTCCTTGAAAGACAACATTCCACTGGGCTGTGCCCCAGCCATCGCAGAAATGTGTTGAAAATGTTTCTGCCAGGTTTCCTTTAGTGTGATTATTTCATTATTACCCGAATAAAAGGATAAGGAATTTGAGATGTGAAATGTGTATGTGCAAAATGCTTTTCTATTGCGGTGTTAAAAATTGAACTGGTATGTTCTAAGGAATCACAAAACTATCTGCAATCCCCAGTCTGAATTGTCTGCCATAGCGAGGTTCTCTTAACCAATCCTGCTGGGGTAACTTCAACGCATCTCTTAAAACTAATCTTCAATTGTGGAGCAAGGTCACAAAGAGGCATATGGTAAAAATCTTCATGTTTTAGACATGATTCCATTGATTTAAAATCCAGTCATTTGAAGGTGATGATTAAAATCATTTTCAGATGTAGTAGTTAAGTTAGGAAGATGCAACTAAAAAACATTATGCCAATGTGTTACAATGTTCGATTATGCTGCTCCACGTAATATTTTATATCCAGTCATGTAAAAATGACTCCATGCAAACTTAATCAGGATTTTGAAAACCTGACTTCAAATCGCAGACACTGGGGGAGCATTAGTCAGAGGTAGCAGGTAGGTTGAAGTGGAAAAGCACCACCTAGGATTAGCATATGATTAGTCAACATAGAAACATAGAAACATAGAAACATAGAAAGTAGGTGCAGGAGTAGGCCATTCGGCCCTTCGAGCCTGCACCGCCATTTGATATGATCATGGCTGATCATCCAACTCAGTATCCCATCCCTGCCTTCTCTCCACAAGGGCCACATCTAACTCCCTCTTAAATATAGCCAATGAACTGGCCTCAACTACCTTCTGTGGCAGAGAATTCCACAGATTCACCACTCTCTGTGTAAAAAATGATTTCCTCATCTCGGTCCTAAAAGTCTTCCCTCTTATCCTTAAACTGTGACCCCTAGTTCTGGACTTCCCCAACATCGGGAATAATCTTCCTGCATCTAGCCTGTCCAACCCCTTAAGAATTTTGTAAGTTTCTATAAGATCCCCCCTCAGTCTTCTGAATTCCAATGTGTACAAGCCGAGTCTATCCAGTCTTTCCTCATATGAAAGTCATGCCATCCCAGGAATCAGTCTGGTGAACCTTTTCTGTACTCCCTCTATGGCAAGAATGTCTTTCCTCAGATTAGGAGATCAAAACTGTACACAATACTCCAGGTGTGGTCTCACCAAGACCCTGTACAACTGCAGTATAACCTCCCTGCTCTTATACTCAAATCCTTTTGCTATGAATGCTAACATACCATTTGCTTTCTTCACTGCCTGCTGCACCTGCATTCCTACTTTCAATGACTGGTGTACCATGACACCTAGGTCTCGTTGCATCTCCCCTTTTCCTAATCGGCCACCATTCAGATAATAGTCTACTTTCCTGTTTTTGCCACCAAAGTGGATAACCTCACATTTATCCACATTATACTGCATCTGCCATGCCTTTGCCCACTCACCCAACCTATCCAAGTCACCTTGCAGCCTCCTAGCATCCTCCTCACAGCTAACACTGCCCCCCAGCTTCGTGTCATCCGCAAACTTGGAGATGTTGCATTCAATTCCCTCATCCAGATCATTAATATATATTGTAAATAGCTGGGGTCCCAGCACTGAGCCTTGCGGTACCCCACTAGTCACTGCCTGCCATTCTGAAAAGGACCCGTTTACTCCTACTCTTAGCTTCCTGTCTGCCAGCCAGTTCTCTATCCACATCAATACTGAACCCCCAATACCATGTGCTTTAAGTTTGTATGCTAATCTCTTATGTGGGACCTTGTGGAAAGCCTTCTGAAAGTCCAGATATAACACATCCACTGGTTCTCCCTTATCCACTCTACTAATTACATCCTCAAAAAATTCTATAAGATTCGTCAGACATGATTTATCTTTCATAAATCCATGCTGACTTTGTCCAATGAACTCACCACTTTCCAAATGTGCTGCTATCCCATCTTTAATAACTAACTCCAGAATTTTCCCCACCACCGATGTTAGACTAACTGGTCTGTAATTCCCCGTTTTCTCTCTCCCTCCCTTTTTAAAAAGTGGGGTTACATTAGATACCCTCCAGTCCTCCGGAACTACTCCAGAAACTAAAGAGTTTTGAAAAATTATCACTAATGCATCCACTATTTCTGCGGCTACTTCCTTAAGTACTCTGGGATGCAACTTATCCGGCACTGGGGATTTATCGGCCTTTAATCCATTCAATTTACCTAACACCACTTCCCGGCTAACCTGGATTTCACTCAGTTCCTCCATCTCATTTAACCCCCGGTCCCTTGCTATTTCCGGCAGATTATTTATGTCTTCCTTAGTGAAGACAGAACCAAAGTAATTATTCAATTGGTCTGCCATGTCCTTGTTCCCCATGATCAATTCGCCTGTTTCTGACTGCAAAGGACCTACATTTGTTTTAACTAATCTTTTCCTCTTGAAATATCTATAAAACCTTTTGCAGTCAGTTTTTATGTTCCCTGCCAGTTTTCTTTCATAATCTACTTTCCCTTTCCTAATTAAGCCTTTTGTCCTCCTCTGCTGGACTCTGAATTTCTCCCAGTCCTCTGGTAGGCTGCTTGTTCTGGCTAATTTGTAGGCTTCCTCTTTTGTTTTGATACTATCCCTGATTTCCCTTGTTATCCACGGATGCACTACCTTCCCTGATATATTCTTTTGCCAAACTGGAATGAACACTTGTTGTAGTTCATCCATGCAGTTTTTAAATGCCTTCCATTGCATATCCACCGTCAACCCTTTAAGAATCATTGGCCAGTCTATCTTGGCCAATTCACGTCTCATACCCTCAAAGTCACCTTTATTTAAGTTCAGGACCTTTGTTTCTGAATTAACAATGTCACTCTCCATCCTAATGAAGAACTCAACCATATTATGGTCACTCTTGCCCAAGGGGCCATGCACAACAAGACTGCTAACTAACCCTTCCTCATTACTCAATACCCAGTCTAGAATAGCCTGCTCTCTCGTTGGTTCTTCAACATTTTGGTTTAGAAAACTATCCCGCATACATTCCAAGAAATCCTCTTCCTCAGCACCCCTGCCAATTTGATTCACCCAATCTATATGTAGATTGAAGTCACCCATTATAATGGTTTTACCTTTGTTGCACGCGTTTCTAATTTCCTGTTTGATGCCATCCCCAACTCCACTACTACTGTTAGGTGGCCGGTACACCACTCCCACTAGCGTTTTCTGCCCCTTAGTGTTTCGCAGCTCTACCCATATCGATTCCACATCCTCCAAGCTAATGTCCTTCCTTTCTATTGCGTTAATCTCCTCTCTAACCAGCAACGCTACCCCGCCTCCTTTTCCTATCTGTCTATCCCTCCTGAATATTGAATATCCCTGAATGTTCAGCTCCCAGCCTTGGTCACCCTGGAGCCATGTCTCTGTGATCCCAACTATATCATATTCATTAATAACTATCTGCATATTCAACTCATCCACCTTATTACGAATGCTCCTTGCATTAAGATACAAAGCCTTCAGGCTTGTCTTTACAACACTCTTACCCCTTATACAATTATGTTGAAAAGTGGCCCTTTTTGATTTTTGCCCTGGTTTTGTCTGCCTGCCACTTTTACTTTTCACCTTGCTACCTATTGCTTCTACCCTCATTTTACACCCCCCTGCCTCTCTGCTCTTGCACCCATCCCCCTGCCACATTAGTTTAAATCCTCCCCGACAGCACTAGCAAACACTCCCCCAAGGACATTGGTTCCATTCCAGCCCAGGTGCAGACCGTCCTGTTTGTACTGGTCCCACCTCCCCCAGAACTGGTTCCAATGCCCTAAAAAATGGAATCCCTCCCCCTTGCACCATTTTTCAAGCCACGTATTCATCTGCAATATCCTCCTATTTCTACTCTGACTGGCCCGTGGTACTGGTAGTAATCCAGAGATTATTACCTTTGAGGTCCTACTTTTAAGTTTATCTCCTAGCTCCCTAAATTCACCTTGTAGGACCTCATCCCTTTTTTTACCTATATCGTTGGTGCCAATATGCACCACGACAACTGGCTGTTCACCCTCCCCCTCCAGAATGTTCTGCAGCCGTTCAGTGACATCCCTGACCCTTGCACCAGGGAGGCAACATACCATCCTGGAGTCTCGTTTGCGGCCGCAGAAATGCCTATCTATTCCCCTTACAATTGAATCCCCTATTACTATTGCCCTTCCACTCTTTATTCCCCCCTCCTGTGCCGCAGAGCCACCCATGGTGCCATGAACTTGGCTGCTGCTGCCTTCCCCTGATGAGCCATCTCCCCCAACAGTATCCAAAATGGTATACCTGTGCTTAATCTCCTTTTGACTGGATATGAACACATGACATGTCGAGTTAGTTGACATGGAGTTCGACAGCCTTGATTTCATCAGCTGCAGTGCAACCTAAGAACATGATGAAGCAAGCTTGAGGAACCATGTGACCTTCTTCTGATTCTCCTGCATATGTTCTTAATTATAAATTGAGCTCAAGCAATTACATTGATGACCAGAGGGGAGAGGTTGCAAGTCAACTGTGTGGCTATGGGCTCTGTGATTCACATTTATTTTTTATTGATTTGTAGAATGTGCGCATTGCTGACCTGTTAACATTTAATGATCAACCTAAATGCCCTTGAGAAGGTTGGGAAGGAGTGCATACTTAACATACTGCAGTGCTGAAGGATCTCCAACAGTACAGTAAAAAAAAATTTAGGATTGCATTCCATTAGCATTTGAGGAACATGCATATCCAAACACAGGTGCTGTGTGGTCTGGAGGCTCCCCTGCAAGCAACAGAGTACCCATACAATCCTTAGTCTTCCCATTCTACATGGTCGGTTGTAAGTCTGTCAAAGAAAGCTGAGTTGATATCATCAGTGTATACTCCCTGCTCTCTGCAAGATCAATGAAGTTACTGACACTTCCTTGCCCTTTCACTTAGCCTTGGATTTTTTTTCTTTCAAGATATTGGTTCAATTTCCTTTTTAAACCACAATTGAATTTGCCTCCAGCTCGTTATCAGGTGATGCACTCCAGAAGTCAAACAATTGTTTAATAATGAAGCATTTTTCACATATGAAGAGCTTTGCTTTGCCATGTTGATACTGTCTATTTGCCAGTCGATTTGAAGTCAGGTTTTCAAAATCCTGATTAAGTTTGCATGGAGTCATTTTCACATTACTATATATAATATATCACATGAACCAGCATAATCAAACATTGTTACACATTGACATAATGTTTTTTAGTTGCATCTTCCTAACTTGACTGCTACATCTGAAAATGTTTTAATCATCATCTTCAAATGACTGAATTTTAAATCAATGGAATCATGTCTAAAAAGTGAAGATTGTTACCAAATGCCTCTTTGTGACCTTGCACCTCAAATGAAGATTAGTTTTAAGAGATGCGTTGAAGTTACCCCAACAGGATTGGTTAAAAGATACTCACTATGGCAGATCATTTAGACTGGGAATTGCAGATAGTTTTGTCAGTCCCCAGAACATTCCAGGTCCATTTTAACACCGCAATAGAAAAGCATTTTGCACAGACACAATTGGGGTGGGAGATTGCAACCTTCACGTGGTCTGCCCTGTTTCAACTAATGCAATCAACCTGCTGTGCACAATCAAATAAGATCAAATAGAACAAGTTGTCCAACAACTTTAGGCTGTGCTCGCCATACGCAAGAAGAAGAAGACAGACACAATTCACATCTCAAATTGCTTATCCTTTTATTCGGGTAATTTTGAAAAAAGCACACTAAAGGAAACCTGGCAGAAACCTTTTCCTCAAATGGCAAAGAAAACACAAAATTACTGTGAATACTTAACAGGCCAGGCAGCATCTGTGGGGAGAACAAAACAAATGTTGCTGAACTGTAACACTCACTCTGCTTCTCTCCCCACAAGTGCCGCCTGACCTGCTGAGTATTTCCAACATTTTCTGTTTTCATTTCAGAACATTTACCAGGTGTATTATGGAATAATGAGCAAGTAAATGAGAAAATCATTACCTTGACATTTATAGAACAGCTCCAATGGTGTTATTAATCTATTATTAATGAAGTTTATGTAAAATTGCAAAATGATACAGAACAGAAGTAATACATTTGTTTCATTGTGCTGACACCAGAAATATAACAAGGGTAAAAATATTATTTTCAATGCATAGGCATGTGCATTTAACAATCTGAACCGAGAAATATGTAAATTATACTGTTCCTTTAATTGGAAGTACATTAGGAATACACAGTTCAGAAACACATTTCAGGTCTAATAGCCAACTCTTCTAAGTGCATGCTCATTGAGTATTTGGGTGGCTAGATTTGTCATGCTCACTTTGTATAAGCAATCCACAAGCTTGATTTAATGCAATGATGGCTGATCAGTTAATGAAATGTGTGTGATCCAAGTAAGTGTACGATCTGTCTGAAGTGCCCCTGAAGTCAGAACGGTGCTGCTCTCCTTTTCTTGGTTGATGTGGAATTCATACATGCTATCAAAATTGTAGATGCTTCTAAAGAGTTGCCAGGAAATATGATGTGAAGTAAGTTATGTCATGTTTAAATTTTTCCGGGTCACACATTTTAGGTGATATATTTCACAGGTTAGAGCTTTTCCTGCTGCTTTTAAGTTCTACAGAAAAAAGGGAGTGCACACACTGCAAACCGAGCATTTTGTAGCAGAAGGTTTGAGAGCTCTGTAATTGGTCTAAAGATGAGGTCTGTCTTTTAGGGCTTTTGCTCTGATTGAAAAATAAAGACTACCATACAAGCTTTAATACTTTGAATGGAATGGCACATATATCAATGCCATGCCGAAGCTCAGATTAGAACCTGTTCTATTGGCCTATGAGATGG
This sequence comes from Malacoraja senta, assembly GCA_038087875.1. NCBI lineage: Eukaryota > Metazoa > Chordata > Chondrichthyes > Rajiformes > Rajidae > Malacoraja > Malacoraja senta. The sequence continues at coordinate 35,218,558 of CM075983.1, forward strand.
TGTGTTTCTAATTACACATGGTGAAATGCAGCACTCAATCAACCAGAGCTTAGAATCTCATCTCAAATCGCAAGTGTCTGAAAGATAAATGACTGACTGTTAATAATTCAGTGCTGCAGCACACTGATAATTAAAATGGTGTTATAGGCATATTGCCTTTCAGTGCTTCAAATCAGTGAATGTAAGCATATGTAAGCTATAGCCTTTATTGAAAAATATACTGCCTCATCAAAGACTGCTGAGATAATCAGGATTTTCATTGACATAATTAACAGACCAAACCATTGAATTTCACAAAAAGGGTATTTTTTTTATTATAGGTATTTATTTTATACACTGTTTCAAATGCCTCGAGTTACTAAAATGGTGTTGATGACTATAAATCCGGTGTATAAAGTATCAAACCCCTGGCCTGAAAACAACTGTTTCTTCTGCTCAGCACTTAAAACAATGCGAGTGACACATCAGGAATGCAATATCCAGCTGCTCTTTGCTTCAGTTGATGTTGATCATTGGTGATAAAGGACAGGAATCGCTGAGTTAATCCAAAACAATAATATGCATATTCTCTCCCTAACCATTTTTTATTGTTCCACATTGTGATGATTTTTCAATTCACTCCATACTAAATAATTTCACAAAATAGTGCCTTTTAGTCTGAAAAAATCTATATCTAAAAAAAAACAAAAAAACATTGAACATTTTATTTTCAATCCACAGTAATCCAGCTTTATTCTTCAGCCTAGCTATTTTCATACCATTCGCCTTATCATCCCTCCTTTCTTTCCTATGTTGTTAATACTCATCAGGGGCTGACATTTCTAACAATGCCATCTTAGTTGACCTAATCAACAAATGGAATAGAAAAAAAATGATGAACTTGCATGCATGTAGCACATTTCACATCCCCATCAGCAAATCCGGCAGCTCTTGTGAAGTGTTGCAACATAATGATAGTATTAATCTGTTTTAGTAAACATTGACCAACCCATCAGGAAATAGTCCAATGCTTTTCCTCAAGATGAAGTCATATTATATCACCCCAAGAAAGCAAACAAGGCCTCCGTTTAACTTCTTATCAGAAACACAGCAGCTCTGACAGTGTAGGATTCTTTCAACCCTGCATTGGGGCATCATCCTATACCTACATTCTTGTGGTCTCTTGAGTGGGACATACAAGCTTTTGAGCAAGAGGCAAGAGAGTTAATGAGTGACTCGCAAATGACACCATCATTCATAGATAGATACAATGTGCTGGAGTAATTCAGCCGGTCAGGCAGAACCAATGGAGAAAGATGGGAGACTTTTCGGGTCAGGACCCTTCTTCAGACTGAAAGTAGGGGATGGAGGGTGGGTGAAGAGCTGGAGGCAAGAAAAGACCAGGACCAATCTGGGTTGGCCACAAATGATCTCAGGCAGGGTAGCCTGTGCCTGGTGTCTAGTGGGCCCATTGTTGGCGAGGGAAGGTGTGATCTCAAGAGGGAATCAATGTGAAGAACTGTGGAACTGCTAAAACGACTAGGGTGGGGAATGGGGCAAGGGGGGAGGGGTGGGAAGGGGAGTGAAAGTAGAAGTTACTTAAAATTAGAGAATTCAATGTTCATACCACTGGGTTCATAATTTACCCAAGCAAAATATGAGGTCCTGTTCCTCCAATTTGTGTGTGGCCTCACTCTGGCAATGGAGGGCCAGGACAGAAAGGTCAATATGGGTAATGTGGAGTAGAAATGATTGGCAACTGAGAGATGCCATAGGCCTAGGCGGGCCGAGTGTAAACGTTCAGCAAAACAGTCGCCGAGTCTATGTTTGCTCTAGCCGATGTACAGGAGCCCACATCGGGAACACCAGATGCAGTAGATGAGATTAGTGGAGGTACATGTGAACCTCTGTCTAACCTAAAAGGCGTCCCTGGATGGTCGAGGTGGTGGTATAAGGACAGGTGTTGCATCTCCTGCAGTTGCAGGGGGAAAGTACCTGGGTAGGTGGTGGTTTGGGTGGGAAGTGATGAGTGAACCAAAAGAGTTGCAGAGGGAGCAGTCCCTGCAGAAGATGGAAAGTGATGGAGATCGGAAGATGTGATTAGTGGTGGGATACTTGAAGAAGTGACAGAAACGTAGGAAGATAATGCGTTGGATGTGGCTGCAGGTGGGGGGGGGGTGAGAACAGAATGATAGGACAAGGGCCTCATCTATGACAGAGAAGGGGGGAACTCACATTCGCTAAAGAATGAGGACATCTCTGATGTCCTAGTATTGAACAGCTCATCTTGGGAGCTGACGTGGCAGAGAGAGGAATTGAGAGTAGGGAAAAGCATCTTTGCAAGTGGCAGGGTGAGAAGAAGTGTAGTCCAGATAGCTGTGGGAGTCAGAAGGTTTGTAATAGATGTCCGTCTATAGTCTGTCTTCCATGATGGAAACAGAGATATCGAGAAAGGGGAGAGAGATGTCTGAGATAGTCCAGGTGAATTTGAGGGCATGGTGAAGGAAGTTAATAAAGTCCATGAGTTGTGCACAGGTGCAGGAGGTAGCCCCAATGCATTTGTCGATGTAACAGAGAAAGAGTTTGGGGATAGAGCCAGTGTATGCCCGGAATAAAGAATGTTTGACATACCTGACAAAAAGACATTGGGCACGTACTGTAAGTGCCCATGGCTAGGCTCTTGCCTCCCCTCCACACCCCCTCCCCTTTGCCCCTTTCCTCCACCCTAGTCGTTTAATGTTACACAGTTCTCCACATTGTTTCCCTCTTGATATCACACTTTCCCTAGCCAACAATGGGCTTACCAGGCACTGCCCTGCCTGAGATCATTTGTGGCCGGGCTGATCCTTTCTCGCCTTCAGCTCTTCACTCTCCCCCCCCTTCAGTCTGAGGAAGGGTCCCGATATGAAACATCACCCATCCTTTTTCTCCAGAAATGCTGTCTGACCCAGCGAGTTACTCCAGCACTTTGTGTCTTATCTTTGGTATAAACCAGCATCTGCAGTTCACATTTCTACCATCATTCATAGTGCAGCCTGGAGAGTCCTGTTTAAATTTTTGACTACATACGGGCTTCCTCCAGAACTCAGCTTTGGCAGTCTTAATATATTGCCTATGAAAGGATAAATTGGACTTCCTGCATGCTTAGGTCAACTACAGTTGCCTTCCACAAGGTTTCTATAATGATATGCAGAAGTCAGAATAGGTGATCACTTAGAAGATTGTTCAGTATATTTAACAGTATTACACGAGCAAGTTTTCTGTGCAAGTTTCATACTTTGGGAGTGGACTTGTCAAATGTTGGAAGAACTCAACACTGCGCAGCCTCTGGTAATTGCACCCAAGGCCATATCAACCTGTACTGTTCCCATCATGGACAGTCTTCTTAGTGCACCACCATTTCTCGATCTATGACACTTCATCTAAAAGGCTTCATCTGTGCTTGTGTTACATTTTCTTTATTAAATTTTCATAGGCACAGATCAGTAATTATTTAAGGTTACATATGAGTAGACATACTTTTTTGGTTTTCATGCCACGTTACACTTTGAGCAATGCCGCTTGCTAGAACTCATTCAGGCAACTAGGATTCCTGGTCATCATGAGAGATTGGATTGATCTGATGAGAGATCTGATTATTTTCCCTTTGTCTTAATGTCCAGTTTTCTATAAGGTCCTGATGATGTAGACTAGATTTGAAATCTGTACATTCTTTGGTTGAACAATGATTCAAAATCTAAATTGCCCATTTTAAGGCATTTATGAACACAGATTAAATCTAGGATAACTGCAGCCTTACTTGATATGCAGATTATAGTTAACCGTGATTTCCCATGAGTAAGAGTCAATTATATGAACTGTTTTATATCACTATTCTATGCAGTATTAGATGTTTATGCGGGTTCATTTCAGTTAATTGTGTAGATGATTTACTGAAGGAACTCTTCCGAAATATTTAAGAAGGAACTGCAGATGCTGCAAAATCGAAGGTAGACAAAAATGCTGGAGAAATTCAGCGGGTGAGGCAGCATCTACGGAGCAAAGGAAATAGGCAACGTTTTGGGTCGAGACCCTTCTTCAGACTGATGTGAGGGTGGGGGGGTGGGAAGAAGAAAGGAAGAGGTGGAGCCAGTGGGCTGAGGGAGAGCTGAGAAGGGGAGGTGAAAGTAGGGACTACCTGAAATTAGAGAAGTCAATGTTCATACCGCTGGGGTGCAAACTGCCCAAGCGAAATATGAGGTGCTGCTCCTCCAATTTATGGTGGTCCTCACTCTGGCCATGGAGGAGGCCCAGGACAGAAAGGTCGGATTCAGAATGGGAGGGGGAGTTGAAGTGCTGAGCCACCGGGAGATGAGGTTGGTTATTGTGAACCGAGCGGAGGTGTTGGGCGAAGCGATCGCCAAGCCTACGCTTGGTCTCACCGATGTAGAGCAGCTGACATCTAGAGCAGCGGATGCAATAGATGAGGTTGGAGGAGGTGCAGGTGAACCTCTGCCACATCTGGAAAGACTGCTTGAGTCCCTGAATGGAGTCCAGGGGGGAGGTAAAGCGACAAGTGTAGCATTTCCTGCAGTTGCAAGGGAAAGTGCCCGGAGAGGGGGTGGTTAATTTAGCATCCAGATCAAAAATCCCAAAGGCAGGGTGTTTGGAAAGTTGGTTTTCTTTATTGCTGGAGTTTTCCTTTTCTTTGTATTCCATCCTGGATATTTAGACACAAAAAGCTTGAGTAACTCAGCGGGACAGGCCCAAGGGGCTCGACCCAAAACATCACCCATTCCTTCTCTCCAGAGATGCTGCTTTTTACTCCAGCTTTTTGTGTCTATCTTCGGTTTAAACCAGCATCTGCAGTTCCTTCCTACACATCCTGCATATTAGTTTAGTTTGGTCATGTTGTTGTAGGGGAAGGAATAGTGAGGGCCAATAACTAGTAAATAGGGATGTGGATTGTGCTAATGTGGTGACAGGAAACCACAGACAAAGTCTAAAAGTAGACACATCAAATGGAATGCTGCAGTGACCACACCCGTTTCAGGAATTACATTGATTATGTGATAGCTGGTACCCATCTTTGTAACAGAAAATTGGATCTACTGTCAACTAAGTTAGACTTGTGGATAATCATTTTATTCTGTAATCAAGGCCTACGTTGTTGCCGAAGTAAGTATTTCTGTAACCTGCATTCTGTAATCTAGACCTGGTTTTACTGTTAATCAAAGTTCTGTGTAATCTTGTCATCTGAGAATGTAAAATCTGTACCAATGTCACGCTCAGGATATCAGGTTTGGCTGGTCTCCTGGTGCACACCAATTTTAGTAAATCACCCATTACTTCGAACACCAATTTCGTGTGGCCTTTCCATTTGCTCCTAAACACGTGTACCAAGGTACAGTGAGCAGCTTTTTGTTGCGTGGTATCCAGTCAGCGAAAAGGCTACACATGATTCCAATTAAGCCGTCCACAGTGTATAGATACAGGACAAAGGGTATTATGTTTAGTGTCAGATAAAGTCCAATAAAGTCCGGACCACTCCCTGGCTGGTGAGAGGACTGTTCGGCTGCCCGATAACAACTGGGAAGAACTGTTCCAGAATCTGGAGGAAAGTGTTTTCAAACTCTGTACCTCTTGCCTGATGGGAGAGTGGAGACAAGTGAGTGATCAGGGTGAGACTACTCTTTGATTATTCAAGTAGCAATGCCGAGGCAGCGTGAAGTGTAGATGGAGACAATAGAAAGGTAGTTGGTGTCTATGATGGTCTGGGCTACATCCACAACTCTCTGCAATTTCTTGCAGTCCTGAATGGAGTTGTTCCCTAACCATACTGCAATGCACCCCGATAAAATACTTTATACAGCACATGTGTAGAATTTGGTGAGGATTATTATGGACATACCAAATTTCCAAGCCTTCTAAGGAAGTAGAGTTGTTGGTGTGCCTTCTTTGCCATTGCTTCGATGTTGCTGGTCCAGGACAAATTGCTGGTGAAATTTATTCCTAAGGACTTGAAGCTTTCAACCATCTCCACTTCGGAGCCATCAATGTATTCCGAGTGTACCGCTGCGAAGTGTGTGTATCGCTTTGCTTCCTGTAGTTGATTCATAATTTCCTTTGTCTTGCTGACATTGAGGATGGATGTGCATTCTCCAAATTCTGTTCATACTTTTAAGTCACTCTATGAGTAGGTGTGACATCCTGCAGAGATGGTCCATTTGTTGATCTGTTGAGAGGCATGGTGCCCATTGCTTGGTCTGTGTGAACAGTCTCGTCAGCTATAATACTGATTTGGGCATCACCACCTCAGAAATCACAACCCAGAAGTTACACTGTCCTGCTAATTTGATACAAGCATTACAAAATTAAAGGCATTAAGGCCACAACAAAATATTGTCTCTTCAACTTTGTTTATCGGAATATGTACTCAGCAGAAGAAAAAATGTCCACACCATTATGTTTCAAAGGAACCATCAACAACTTGCAGGTTGGTTGTTGATTGATTTCTGCTGTGGTTACAGTTCGACAAGGATTTATTGTGTTTCAGTTCTACAATGAGTGTTTGCCAGACAGCAAAGCAATTTGTCTTAACCCACAAGGCATCTCCAAGCACAATTACTGCCAGACTTCGCACATTGGCAGCTGTTTTCATCAGAATGAAGAGCTAAGCATGAAAACACGCAGAAAAGGACATGATGCGGGAAGAGGAAGTAGCAAGGAAAGAGCCTCTCACTCAGAGCTCACGTCCTTTAAGTGTGTTCGGGGATCAATGCACTGACATAAACATCAGTGAAGCATCTGTACTGCATTAAGGACATTCTCATTGAAAGATGGCAACACTGCAGCCGCAGTGTCAAAGGCTGCTGATGTTTCACACCATTAACCTTGATATGTCGGTATCCACCCAGAGTGGAGTTTGAAATGGTCCCCGAATCCAACAATGTGCTACCCATTCCTGCACTATAAAGATGCTCTTGATGCAAAAGAGAGGCAAATATATTTCTCTCACTCTCCCCGGAGAGCACCAGGCAGAGGGAGAGCAAGTCTACACAAGGATTTGTCATAAGGTTTCCGACAACTGCAGAACATGACTTTCCGACATCAAATTTAAATTCAGAGATGTACCCCGCAAAAGATGCACCACACATTCAATGTTCAGCTGGTGTGCGATCAGACGCAACGGTTTCATGAACTGATTTCAAAGCACTTTTGACTGAAGCACAAGACCTTGTTGCCTATTGGATTCTTAGTTGCTGTTCCAAGTCTCTAGAAGGGACTTGGCTACATGCCTGGCATCTTCAAAGTAATCACGATGCCTTCATTCTGAGACACAGATATGTGACATGTACTTGATCAATGCCACCCAATGGGTGGCAACTGAGCAACACGGCAGACTACAAAACATATGGCCTTGCATCCTGTCTCCAGTGCACACATACGTTAATAAATGAGCCATATGGCCAAACAACATGTGAAAGAGCACACTTCTGGTGCCTGTCTGAGCACCCCTGAAGAAGCTCCCTTTTGCTTAGTGTTGCTGGTACCAAACTCTGTGCTTTTCCCTGCATGCTGCATATCCTCACCTTCATTAGTCCAGCTATACCATCGTTGGAGCAGAAGGAGGAAGATGAGGCAAGGAGGAGACAACCAACTGTAATATAACTTCAAATCAAACCTCACATTCACCTTACTACCCTCAGTTACAGGCCACCTCAAATTGGTTTGTCTCAGTACATAAATCAAAGCAAGCACCAAGTAAACATACTAAATGAAATTTATAAATCAAAAACATGTTCAATTACACACAAAATTAATCACCCTCATGCAATTCCTCAGTACCAGTTCTCTGTGTGTCTCTCCACAATGCTAACCCTGTGATGAAACCATGGCTTGCTGAAGTTTTCTGAGAGAGAATTGCAGATTTATGTTACATTCAGTCTCTCCTCAACACTCTCCCAGGGTAGCACTTCATCAGGTCCAATAATCTGCTGCAGCCACGTTCCGGACTGTTTTGTAACCAGCAAGCCCTTTGGTGCTGCATTTTGTTTCACAGTGTGATGAGTCACAGTGTGATCTTCCAGAGCAGCATTCTAACCTTGTGGGTGGACACTGAGGAATCAAGCGATAGCCAATTATTACAGGAAAGTGTCGATATCCTACAAAAGGTCACCTTGACTATATTGAATTACACAGTGTGTACAACGATAGAATGGCCTGCTCCTGCCTCTATTTCTTCTGGATTGATGATTTATGTACCTGGACATTGGCTTCAAATGGTGTACAGTGGTCGGATCTCCAAGGTCACACTACATCTGTGCTGAAAATGCTTGAGCAAGGTTGGCATTGGACTTCACCATGCCTTTCACTGTGCACGCGGTCTCCCTGGTAGGCTTAACATTGTAAACAAACATCGTTAAACTCCTGTGATTCACACTGCACTTGCCTAGCAGTCTCTCTGTGAACCTTATTCCCAGGTCAGGCTTCAGGGCATGAGCAACAGGGTATAAATCCTGCTTCTCAGGCACACTGTCACTCTCTGAGATGATGAATGAGAGTATTAATGTCTCTCTACTGCCTACCCAGGAGAAGTGCACTAGGGTATGGATGTGCAAGGCGGAGATGTTAGTGGGTGCATGATTACACTGTCTGCAGATTGCAGCTATGAAGAGGAAAGAAGTGGAAGTCAATTGTAAAAGGTAAGACTGATCAAGAGAATACGGTATAATCTATGCCACGGTCTCATACCTGAAGCCGACCAGGGTTTTAGGAATGGAAGTAGAAAGTAGAAGTAGAAAGAAGGAACTGAAGATGCTGGTTTACAAAAAAACCAACAGGAAGTGCTGGAGTAACTCAGCGGTTCAAGCAACATCCCTGGAGAACATGGATAGATGATGTTTTGGGTCGGGATCCTTCTTCAGACTGATTGTAGGACTCAAGGGAGACAATCAGTCTGAAGAAGGGTTCTGCCTTGAAATGTTACCTTTCGATGTTTTCCAGAGATGCTGCCTGTCTCCAGCAGTTTGTGCCCTGTTTTTAAGGGACCAAGAAGAGGAAGCTTTGCTTTTCCACCAGCAGTCAACTGCTGCTCCCTATAATTATTCATCACCTTATTCTGAAAGGGTAGTGTGTTGATGAAACTTGTATAGGCAAAGAAACAAATTTGAGTAATTCAGTAAGTGAGGCAACCATTGTTGAGATAAACGGACAGTCGACGTTTTGGGTCAAGACTCTTGCATCTGAGTCTTGTGTAGGTGTTTGTTTCTACCATGGGAGCATAGCTACCTTCAGGTGCATTAGGTCCAGACTTGCAGCAACATCATAAAAACAAAAACTGCTGGATACAGTCAGCTGGTCAGGCATCATCTGTGGAAAGAGAAACCATTAACACATCAGGTTAAGATATTTGTCAAAACTGAGAAGAAATTAAATGTTTCTGATGATTAGTTCTAAACTTTTCTGTTTTTATTTTATTATGGATAGGAAGGAACTGCAGGTGCTAGTTTTCACCAAAGAAAGACACAAAATGCTAGAGTAACTCATTATCACCTCTTCCACAGCCAACAATGGACCATTGTGGGCTCCACCTTTCCTTGGTCATCGGTGTCAGTTCTGATTTGTTCTGAACCTTCCAATATCTCTGGTTTCCCTCTCCCCTGACTCTCAGTCTGAAGAAGGATCTCAACCTGAAACACCTATTCCTCTTCTCCAGAGATACTGCCTGACATACTGAGTTACTCCAGCATTTTGTGTCTATCTCTTTTGTTATGTTCACGTACAGCAGCAGAGTTCATTCTTAACGGCCCTCCAAACTGGCACTGCAGGCAAGGGCAATTAAAGATGAGCAAGAAATATGGAATTTTCAAGCAACTATACATCTGAATGAACAATACAAAAACTGTTGGTGATCATTCCTATTGAGTCTGACTCTTTTGTGAGTAATGGATGTCAAACCCACTATATGTTGTATGCATCATGGTCAGTTTACAACACAAGAAAATATATCAGCACACAACCCCTATCATCACCATGTTTAATAGACAATAGACAATAGGTGCAGGAGTAGGCCATTCGGCCCTTCGAGCCAGCACCGCCATTCAATGTGATCACGGCTGATCATCCCCAATCAGTATTTCCTGCCTTCTCCCCATATCCCCTGACTCCGCTATCTTTAAGAGCTATCTAGCTCTCTCTTGAAAATATCCAGAATTCCACAGACTCACAACTCTCTGTGTGAAAAGGTGCTTCCTCATCTCCATTCTAATTGGCTTAGCCCTTATTCTTAAACTGTGGCCCCTGGTTCTAGACTCCCCCAACATCGGAAACATGTTTCCTGCCTCTAGCGTGTCCAAACCCTTTATAATCTTATATGTTTCAATAAGATATCCTCTCATCCTTCTAAATTTCAAAGTATACAAGCACAGCCGCTCCATTCTCTCAGCATATGACAGTCCCGCCGTCCCGGGAATTAACCTAGTAAACCCACGCTGCACTCCCTCAATAGCAAGAATGTCCTTCCTCAAATTAGGAGACCAAAACTGCACACAATACTCCAGTTGTGGTCTCACTAGGGCCCTGTACAACTGCAGAACGACCTCTTTGCTCCAATACTCAACTGATATTGTTATGAAGGCCAACATGCCATTCGCTTTCTTCACTGCCTGCTGTACCTGCGTGCTTACTTTCAGAGACTGATGAACAAGGACCCCCAGATCCCGTTGTACTTCCCCTTTTCCCAACTTGACACCATTTAGATAATAATCTGCCTTCCTTTTTTTGCTGCCAAAGTGGATAACCTCACATTTATCCACATTAAACTGCATCTGCCATGCATCTGCCCACTCACCCAACCTGTCCAAGTCACTCGGCATTCTTATAGCATCCTCCTCACAGTTCACATTACCACCCAGCTTTGTGTCATCTTTGACTCCATTGTGTGTTTCAAACTCAGAGGGGTGCATTGAAACATTTTAATCCAATAATACTACATCAATGTAAGAATCAAATGTGTGTTGCAGGTGCTTTTAATGAGTTATATACATGATGAAATGCAGGATGCAACATGAAGGATGTGGGCGCAAGATTGGGATCCTCTGCAAACGTAAAATCAAGTTCAGAGCTGATGTTATATAAATAAATGAATTATCATAGTAATATAAAATTATAAGTATAAAATTCTGTACAAAATGAAAGGCTGTACACTGTTGACTTTAATACATTGTCCTTTTTCCAAAATTGTTCAATAACTTTTTCAGATGTCTATTCTGTTGCCAGTGTGTTGTCATTGTTTAGAAAGATGGCAGAATGCCAAACAAAGCATCACAGCACACTGGTGCTCCCTTAGAGATATGCTTATAAAAGCTGCACAGAATTCTGAACATTTATCCGCATGTGTCAGAGCAGTACAGGCTAATTTAATATTATGAATACACCTTTTACATTCTTAGTTATGTGTTAAACCAGGAAATTAACTGTATTCTTATTGAAAACATAAATGTGTAATCTTCAGCTAATTGTAATTCGGTGTGTGTTCAGCAGACATACCTGCTCAGCAAAACAATGAGTAGATGTTTTATCTTTTTTCTATTGCTGTGGGAGGTGTACGATGATTGTCTTCCCTCTTGACAGCCAGCATAACCTATTACAGCAATCTCTGCACACAAATTTTGAATTAAACTTTTACCCTCATCAAATTAACGGTTTTCACTTCACTGGAATTGGTTAAATGGAGATGAACAAATGTACATGGGGAAAAGGTTATGCAATAAATTGCAATGGAATGTCAATATGACAGAGATCATCGTGACTTTGAAAAAGGAAAAAAAAAGCTAAGTAAACCAAATCTGAACAATCTGTGAATTAAAGCTCTATTAAAGAGACCATCTGGAACTGATTTATATCAGTTGACTAGATTTGCATTATTACCAATTGATTATTACAATAAAATTTCTCCACTCTTTTTTCAAGGTCATTGATTATTTGTTGGCCATTGCAAACATCAATCTGACAAGGTGGCTGGGGCTATTATTTACCTGACATGGAAGTATTGTCTGACTGTTGGAATTCGAATGGCATCATCTGGTCCAGTCCTCTCTGGACATCCATACATGTGCAATCAATGTCCAACTTCACCAGAGCTTTCAATACCTCCACTATCTGCAAGGCTCATGCGAGGAGAATGATGGATTAAGGGCCTGTCCCACTGCGGGGACCTAATTTGCGAGTTGAAAAGAGTTTAAGAGAGTTTAAATAAGTGTCATGGTCTTGTTGTATCGCCGAAGTAGAACACCTCCCATGACCCCCTTCGACTATGTAGACAACCTCCTACGAATATGTAGAAGACCTCCTTCGACTATGTAGAAGACCTCCTTCGATCTCCTTCGACCTCCTTCGACTATGTTGAAGACTAGCTTCGACTAGCTTCGGGAAAATTGGACACCGAATAGTAGAGAGTGAAGACGACCACCTTCGACTACCTTCGATTATACTAACACTATCTACGACTACCTTTGACAACCTTCAACTACCTTAGATTACCTTTGATACCTTCGATTGCCGTTGATTACCTACGAATAACATGCCGACCTACTACGACCTACTTCGACTAAACCTACGAGTAAAAAAAATATTGATTTTTTCCATTCCGACCTATTTTTACTCGCGGACAATTTTCAGCAATGCTAAAAAATACTTCTCGACCAAACTGAGGCCTCGAGTATGCAGGAACTTCTCTCAAGCACGAAGGAGAGTTACATAGACCTCCTAAGACCACGTGTCGACCATGCTGAGAGTTTGAATCGAGCGCAAACTCTTCTAAACTCGCAAATTAGGTCCCCGCAGTGGGACAGGCCCTTTACTCACCTCTCACTGCAACAACAATTGAGAAGCTCAAAGCTGCCCACAGCAAAGCATTTTGTTTGATTGGTGCCTTTGCTAATCAATTCATATGCCCTTCCTCCAATAGCTCCATTGACAACAGATGTGCAGGCTGAACTTTGACAACGTCAATCTTTCTTCAACAGCACTGCCTCCTCTGTACCCGAGCTACCATTTAGGTAATTTCCCCATTTTTACTTGTCAATCCTTTGTTGCCACATAGACAAAACATCGCATATCCCTTCATCAGAATATCTTGTAAACTCCCTCAGCAATGAGTACTCGAACAATTCAAGGAGAGGTGGAGAGATCGCAGATGAGCAGAGTGAGTTCAGACATAATGCAGTGTCCTTCAGCCCATGTACTGTATGAAGACACTGGCTCACTCAAAGCCCCAAGACATCCCTGGTCTGTATGAATCAACTACTTGTGGCATAACCTAATTAGAGCAGAAGAGGATTTTTGACTATGTAGTGATCACATTTTTCAGACTGCAATATTCATATTATTGCAATACTTGATTGATAACAAGTCCTATATAAATGCGTACAAAGTATAGATGTGTGCAACATGTGGAACTTCTGAGGTGAACATTTGATTTTCTTTAATAATAGTGTCATGGTATTTAATAAAATAAACATTGTAATCGCTACCCTCAATTGCATCACTTACATTTGGTATTACTTTTGAAAACATTATTTTCAACCAGCTGTCACCAAACCAGATTTAGCAAAGGCACTTTGTTGCAGTGGGAAGGTCTATTACTCCCAACTGAGACTGGGATTAATGAAACCAAAGTGGGAATTGAGACTGTCATCAAACAAAATGCAAATTCCACACTTTCACAAGAAAATAAATGTGATTGTCAACATCAGTAAAATGGTGATAACTGACAAAATGATGAGAATATGTGCAGTTCAAAGTGAATGACACCAGGGGGCAGTGCAGGTACAAAAACTGGCTGAGCCAACTTGTTGGGACCAGAATCACCAGAGAGCAGAGTTCCAGTAAAATCAGTCATATATTCCAGAGCAAAATCAATTGCTCATTAAATTGCATTGGCCAAACCTCATCCCATAACAGTCTAAAGAGAATCTTTACTGTGGCTCATTTGCAAATGTAGCTTATAATATGTCCCTTAAGGGAATTCAAAAATTATAATTTTTAGCTGATTGACAAATTCATCATAACCAACATTTAACATAGATATTTTACTAACCAGTTGACAAAAAGAATGTCAAAATTAAATTTCCAATCCACATTTGGAAAGGGGAAGTGTATAACAGCTTTATTTTTTAATCTCCTAAGATTGGAAGGGGTAGGATGGGGACCCATAGTCCCGTTTGTATCAACGGGTTCGTGGTGGAGAGGGTCAAGAGCTTCAAATTCCTGGGCGTGCACATCCCTGAAGATCTCTCCTGGTCCGAGAACACGGATGCAATTATAAAGAAAGCACATCAGTGCCTCTACTTACCGAGAAGATTACGGAGAGTCCGTATGTCAAGGAGGACTCTCTCGAACTTCTACAGGTGCACAGTAGAGAGCATGCTGACCGGTTGCATCGTGGCTTGGTTCGGCAACTTGAGCGCCCAGGGGCGGAAGAGACTACAAAAAGTTGTAAACACTGCCCAGTCCATCATCGGCTCTGACCTCCCTACCATCGAGGGGATCTACCACAGTCGCTGCCTCAAAAAGGCTGCCAGCATCATCAAGGACCCACACCATCCTGGCCACGCACTCATCTCCCCGCTGCCCTCAGGTAGAAGATACAGGAGCCTGAAATCTGCAACATCCAGGTTCAGGAATAGCTGCTTCCCCACAGCCATCAGGCTATTAAACTCAACTCATACAAAACTCTGAACATTAATACCCCATTGCACTTTATCTGTTTATTTATTTATGTGTGTATATATATATATTCAATGGTATATGGACACACTGATCTGTATTTATGCCTACTATATTCTGTTGTAAAGCAAGAATTTCATTGTCCTATCTGGGACACATGACAACAAACTCTCTTGAATCTTGTGGGGTTAGTCATTGAGTTTACATTGTAGTTTTGCTGAGGAACAGAATCTGACCAAGCAAAAGATTTTGTCGTCGGTGGTGTGTATTTTGTGCATGACCATATCTCATATAGGTTATGTGTATTAGCTTAACAGGCTGATACCCCCCATGGGATTTTGGCATTGGTATGTTATTACCACGTGTACCAGGATATAGTGAAAAACTTGGTTGTTTTGTACAGTATCCAGGTAAATTATACCATACATGAGTGCATCAAATATTGCAAAAGAGAAAACAGAGTACAGAATATAGTGTTAAAGCTACCGAGAAAGTGCAGATAAAAAAGTCCAAGGGCTGCAATAAGGTAGATTGGAAGATCGAGAATTCATCCTTAGTACGAGAGATTTTATATCATTAAATAAGGTTTATTGCAATTATATTCTTTGTTGTGATTTGCTTGTCATCTCAGCATATTAGATTATTTCAATGAAGAACTAGAAACACTGCAAAGAAATCAAATAGAAATCATTCCAAATACTTAACAGGCCAAATAGAAACACACAAGCACAGTGAACATCCTGTGCAAAACAAGGCACCATTCAGATTACCCCTCCTTTTGAGAGAAAGGACATTTTGAATGCTGAGAAGTGGGTGAGAATAAGTTGCAAAAGGGAGTGTGGGGTTAGCGAACAACACCAGGTTCAGCAGTGATCACACCAACATTTGCAGCAGGGCAAACATTATATATTTTATTTACAGTGGTAAGAAAGTCCAGAACCAGATGGGAACACTGCCCCTCACCATCAATGCACACATGCAATCTCAGGCATGTTCCAGCAGCACCATCCTGGTCTTTGAAGGAGGCGGCATAACAATCTCAGGCTTCTTCTTGCAGTTCACCCTTTCTGCAAGAGAATGCACTGACAGTATAGGTTTCTTCCTTGCAGCTCAGCTATAAGCTTGAGGAGGCAACACCGACAGTCACTGGATTATCCTGGCAGCTAGTCTTTGCCCATGTGTGTGTGGGCACAGTCCCTCATTGTCTGAGGGCAGGAAGAGGTTCTGGCATCTACAGCTTGCCCTAACCATTTACTCATAGCCTTAGGCAGAGGCACTGGCTGTCCAGAGCTTCTTTTCACAGCATCACAGTCTGAAGCGCACAATGGCTTCAGGTATGACCCAGTTTTCCTCAAAGTTAGACCAAAGAAACACAACTCAAATCACCCCCTTCCCAGTCTATCCCTCTGGCTCAAATGCATGGGGTTTTATAGAGAGTAGCTGACAAGGGTTCAAGTGGCCAACCAATAGCAGCTAATTGGACCCAGTTGTTACCAATGATGCCGGGATTTGGCCTCTCCTGGCCTGTCAGCCAGTTAAAGGGATCAGAGTGCCATCCAAAGGAGAGGGCACTGTCACATGTGATGGCAAGAGGAAATAAATGGTTAGCCAGAAAATAACTATCTTTCATCATCTGAGGAATAAGAGGTAAAAGTCTGAAAATCTGAAATCATTCATCAGAAATGCTGATTATCTGACTTGAAATGATAGTGAGGTAGTGTCATCTCTAATCATATTTAATGACCAATATGTGAAATACTTCCATGATAAGTTGGGTCTTGAACTTCTAGTCACCTGGCACTTTCACTTTTTTATTTCTCTGCTCTATCTCAGTTTCCTACACGTGATGATAAAGGTTGATTATAAAATAAAGGAATAGCAACTCACTTTCTAATGAGTATGTAACAGTATTCAAGGCTTTTCACTCTCAATAGACCATAGGTGCAGGTGTAGGCCATTCAGCCCCTTGAGCCAGCACCGCCATTCACTGTGATCATGGCTGATCATCCACAATCAGTACCCTGTTCCTGCCTTCTCCCCATATCCCCTAACTCCGCTATCTTTAAGACCTCTATCTAACTTTCTCTTGAAAGCATCCAGATAATTGGCCTCCACTGCCTGAGGCAGAGAAATCCACAGATTCATAACCCTCTGTGTGAAAACGTTTTTTCTCATCTCCGTTCTAAATGGCTTACCTCTTATCCTTAAACTGTGGCCCCTGGTTCTGGACTCCCCCAACATCGGGAACATGTTTCCTGCCCCTAGCGTGTCCAAACCCTTCAAATCTTATATGTTTCAATAAGATCCCCTAATTCTTCTAAATTCCAGAGTATACAAGCCCAGCCGCTCCATTCTATCAACATATGACCGTCCTGCCATCCCGGGAATTAACCTCGTGAACCTACGCTGCACTCCCTCAATGGTCCATCTCATGGCCTGACTGGCATTGCGGCAATTTCTATTTTTATTTCATATTCCCAGCATCTGTGATATTTTGCTTTTGTAACACAAGAATATCAATAATGTTGGTTTTGAAAGTGTGGATCTTTTTGATATTTATTTATGAGATAGGCTTAGGTACAGAGCCTGAAACAATACATTGTTTCAGAAGGTGCAGATGATACAAAACTCAGAAATGTCATAGCTTCAGAATGTCATAGGTTGTGGAATAGGAAGATAAATAAAAGATGAAATATAATCCAAAAGGTGTGATGAAATATATTTTGATTAAAAAAGAATGATGAGAAACTATATAAATGAAGTTGCAAAACTGTAATGGGGGTGCACGAATTATGATCACAAAATTGTGAGGGTGCAGATTTTATATAGGCTGTAAATTTTTTTTAAAAGAATCCTTACCTTAACAAGTACAAGAACAAGGAAATCAGCAAATCTTTGCAAAACCTTTGTTAGATCTCTGCTTGAATATTGTATTCATTTATGAGCGCTAATTTTTAGAAAGGAGATCAAGGAATGAAAGAAGGTGTAGATGATCGAGGTGGAAGATTAACTGAAATGATTGGGAAACTTTGGAAATGTGTAGAGACTTGGGGAGCTGGGGACATTCTCTGCAAAGTGGAGAAGGTCAAAAAGAGATTTGCTGAAGCTATTCAACATTATGGATGGTGCTGAGTAGCTGTTTCCAATAGCAACAAGGCAATAACTGGAGCACAGATTTAAGGTGATTTGTAAAGGAACCAAAGGTGGCAGGCAGATCATTGTTTGCAGTGTTGTTGTTATCTCTGAAGGAAGCAGAGCCTGGGAAGAATCTGGAACCATGTTCAGGACTAATGTTTCAAAAAAGAATTGGGTAAATATTTCAATGCTATAAAACCACATGCCTACGGAGAATGAATAGCAAACTGCAATTAATTTCATGCTCTATAAATGAGCAGAAACTGTCAGGATAGTCCAAACTCCTATGTTGTATCGCAAGGCTCCAGCTGTGATCTCACAAATAAATTGGAGACATTGATGAACAGGAGTGGAAAAGACTACAAAAAGTTGTGACCACTGCCCAGTCCATCACCAGCTTTGACCTCCCCACCGTCGAAAGGATCTATCATAGTCGCTGCCTCAAAAAGGCAGCCAAAATCATCAAAGACCCACACCATCCTGGCCACACACTCATTTCACCATTGCCATCAGGAAGAAGGTACAGGAGCCTGAAAACTGTAAAATAGCGACTGGATATGACACGGAGATGATCCCAACCCACTCTACTTTGTCAAGAGTCAAGAGTGTTTTATTGTCATATGTCCCAGATAGACCAATGAAATTCCTGCTGCAGCAAGTAAGTTGGGTTGGGATCATCTCCGTGTCTTATCCAGTAGCTATTTTGAAAAAGGCCTTTGAGAGTGGGACAGATTTAATGGCCAAGAAATATCCCTTTTCTCTGTGTGAAATATCTGATTGCTGCTCAGCACCTACCTATGAGGATAAAGTTGACAGTTAAGGCTCCGAACCTGAACAGCTGTGAGTACAAAATAATATCCATGCCATTTGGCATAAAGGCTCCGTGTTAAAATTATGAAGTTAAAGGGAGGATCCGTGTTGGCAGATCTCCTGCTGCGATATGCTATCTTCAATCTTTCCATTAGCTTTTTAGACAATCTAAAGCTCCAGCGCGTGAAATGTGAGAAAGCACATTATAATATGGAAATTGATTTAAATTATCTCCCTGGTGAATTCCTAATCTTCTCATTCACAACACATGCTGCACTTAGCCTGCCTATATAAAATTGGCAATAAAGGCCAGTTTTAATTGCTGGGGGTTTTCATTACTACAAAGCAAATGCTTAAATTGCCCATTTTATTGAGTTCAGCTTGCGAATTGACTCTGAGTGGAGAGCGGCTGTTCTGTTTGCAGCAGAAGTGGGGGGTTTTCCCTACCCAGACTGCTGTTTTTACAGATGCTGACGTCTGCCTCTAAGTATCTGAGAACAGCAAGTGGCACAGATTCCACCTAAACAGGGAGGCGGTGGATTGAGTCAGTCCATCTGCTTGATAGCGTTGCTTCAGAGAATAGTGCTGTTGCATGTGAGACAGAAACAATTGTGCTTTCAATGTCCCACTTCAGAGACCCGAGCACATAATCTAGACTAATATTTCTTTGCAGAAGGAGTAAGTGCTTCAACATTAGAGGTGCCATCTTTTGGATGAGATGTTAAATTCCCGCTTTGTTTGCTCCCTCATGTGCACTCACAGATCCAAAGCAGAAAAGCAAGAGGGTCTCCCTGGTGAGCTGCCCATCACTTATCCCACCAACAACCAAGATGATTTGCTAATTTCATTTATAGCTCTTTGTGGGATCTTGTTGTGTGAAACTTGTCTGCTCTGCTTTCTACATTACACCCATGACTACACTTCAAAGGAATGTTATTAGCTTTAAAGTGCATTGGGACACTGTGAGGTCATGAAGGATGTTACAGAAGCTATTCGCTTTTAATGGCTGTGACCATGACCACTGAAACTTCAAGCCTTGGGCTGTTTTAGAAGAAAGTCAACAATCTACATCATTCTGAAGTGCACAGATTTATCCAGCAGACCACTGATACGTTACAGAGAAATGCAGGCTCTGTCGTCATTTTTTTCCATGCAAAACCAGCACCAGAATGAGAGGAATACTGCAATTCTGCCTCATGATTGGAGTATCCAAAGTCCAGGCCATTATTGATGACTCTCAAATGCAATGCCAAAGTAATGATTAAACAAAAGAGTTACTACTCTATCATTGTCAACTAGTTGGTAGCCACCAGTGAAGTATAATGCTGGTAAATGCCCACATCCCATCCAGTAGTAATGATTCCTTTATTTTGTTTCAGCACACTGGAATTGTGTTCTTTAGAGGAAATAAATGGGCTCCAGGAAATTGAGGCTGCTGCTTTCATTCATTGCAGATGCTCAAAAGTAAGAATCATCAAATTAAAGCAAATATAGATGTAGATTGGCTATTGCATGTTAGCCAATCAGAATGCTTAGTAATAATAACTCCGCCTAGTGCATGCTTTATAGTGTAAGAACACACCTACTGTCTTCAGTAGTTGCAGTAGACTGAATGTATGATGTATTGCTTATATGATAATGGAATGAACATTAAAGATGCTTATAGCTTTACCTGTGTGGGAGCCAGGTATTTACATGCTGTCAGAAAACTGGGTCCAACCCTCGTCTGTTACCTGCGATTTATTTTCTTTATCAGTTTTATTTGTGATTTTTTTCAATGATATGGCCAACTCCTGCTGAAAGCCGAGTCCCCTCGTATTTGACTCTGACATTGCCGAGCGATGGCAAATGTTTGAACGTGATTATGCTCACTACATTCGCATCATTCACCGGAATACATAGATACTGAGATACATAGAAAATAGGTGCAGGAGTAGGCCATTCGGCTCTTCGAGCCTGCACCGCCATTCAATATGATCATGGCTGATCATCCAACTCAGTATCCCGTACCTGCCTTCTCTCCATACCCCCTGATCCCTTTAGCCACAAGGGCCACATCTAACTCCCTCTTAAATATAGCCAATGAACTGGCCTCAACTACCCTCTGTGGCAGAGAGTTCCAGAGATTCACCACTCTCTGTGTGAAAACGTTTTTGCTCATCTCGGTCTTAAAGGATTTCCCCCTTATCCTTAAGCTGTGACCCCTTGTCCTGGACTTCCCCAACATCGGGAACAATCTTCCTGCATCTAGCCTGTCCAACCCCATAAGAATTTTGTACGTTTCTATAAGATCCCCTCTCAATCTCCTAAATTCTAGCGAGTATAAGCCAAGTCTATCCAGTCTTTCTTCATATGAAAGTCCTGACATCCCAGGAATCAGTCTGGTGAACCTTCTCTGCACTCCCTCTATGGCTATAATGTCCTTCCTCAGATTTGGAGACCAAAACTGTATGCAATACTCCAGGTGTGGTCTCACCAAGACCCTGTACAACTGCAGTAGAACCCCCCTGCTCCTATACTCAAATCCTCTTGCTATAAAAGCCAACATACCATTCGCTTTCTTCACTGCCTGCTGCACCTGCATGTCTACTTTCAATGACTGGTGTACCATGACACCCAGGTCTCGCTGCATCTCCCCATTTCCTAATCGGCCACCATTTACATAATAGTCTGCCTTCCCGTTTTTGCCACCAAAGTGGATAACCTCACATTTATCCACATTATACTGCATCTGCCAAACATTTGCCCACTCACCCAGCCTATCCAAGTCACCTTGCAGTCTCCTAGCATCCTCCTCACAGCTAACACTGCACCCAGCTTAGTGTCATCCGCAAACTTGGAGATGTTGCTTTCAATTCCCTCAACCAGCTCATTAATATAAATTGTAAATAGCTGGGGTCCCAGCACTGAGCCTTGCGGTACCCCACTAGTCACTGCCTGCCATTGTGAAAAGGACCCATTTACTCCTACTCTTTGCTTCCTGTTTGCCAGCCAGTTCTCTATCCACATCAATACTGAACCCCCAATACCATGTGATTTAAGTTACTGTTTTTTTTTTTTTTTTTTTTTTTAATTTTTATTTATTAGAAGTACATTACATTACATTTAAGTTAGTATCCTAATCTCTTATGTGGTACCTTGTCGAAAGCCTTCTGAAAGTCCAGATACAACACATCCACTGGTTCTCCCCTATCCACTCTACTAGTTACATCCTCGAGAAATTCTATAAGATTCGTCAGACACGATTTACCTTTTAAAAAATCCATGCTGACTTTGTCCAATGATCTCACCACTTTCCAAATGTGCTGCTATCCCATCTTTAATAACTGACTCTAGCAGTTTCCCCACTACCGATGTTAGACTAACTGGTCTGTAATTCCCCGTTTTCTCTCTCCCTCCCTTCTTAAAAAGTAGGGTTACGTTTGCTACCCTCCAATCCTCAGGAACTACTCCAGAATCTAAAGAGTTCTGAAAATTTATCACTAATGCATCCACTATTTCTGGAGCTACTTCCTTAAGTACTCTGGGATGCAGCCTATCTGGCCCTGGTGATTTATCAGCCTTTAATCGATTCAATTTACCCAACACCACTTCCCGACTAACCTGGATTTCACTCAGTTCCTCCATCTCCTTTGACCCGCGGCCCCCTGCTATTTCCGGCAGATTATTTATGTCTTCCTTAGTGAAGACGGAACCAAAGTTATTCAATTGGTCCACCATATCCTTGTTCCCCATGATCAATTCACCTGTTTCTGACTGCAAGGGACCTACATTTCTTTTAACTAATCTCTTTCTCTTCACATACCTATAAAAACTTTTGCAGTCAGTTTTTATGTTCCCTGCCAGTTTTCTTTCATAATCTATTTTCCCTTTCCTAATTAAGCCCTTTGTCCTCCTCTGCTGGTCTCTGAATTTCTCCCAGTCCTCTGGTATGCTGCTTTTTCTGGCTAATTTGTACGCATCATCTTTTGCTTTGATACTATCCCTGATTTCCCTTGTTATCCACGGATGCACTACCTTCCCTGATTTATTCTTTTGCCAAACTGGGATGAACAATTTTTGTAGTTCATCCATGCAGTCTTTAAATGCCTTCCATTGCATATCCACCGTCAACCCTTTTAGAACTAATTGTCAGTCAATCTTGGCCAATTCACGTCTCATACCCTCAAAGTTACCTTTCCTTAAGTTCAGAACCGTTGTTTCTGAATTAACAATGTCACTCTCCATCCTAATGAAGAACTCAACCATATTATGGTCAATCTTGCCCAAGGGGGCTCGCACAACAAGACTGCTAACTAACCCTTCCTCATTACTCAATACCCAGTCTAGAATAGCCTGTTCTCTCGTTGGTTCCTCTACATGTTGGTTTAGATAACTATCCCGCATACATTCCAAGAAATCCTTTTCCTCAGCACCACTGCCAATTTGATTCACCCAATCTATATGTAGATTGAAATCACCCATTATAACTGTTTTGCCTTTGTTGCACGCATTTCTAATTTCCTGTTTGATGCCATCCCCAACTTCACTACTACTGCTAGGTGGCCTGTACACAACACCCACCAGCGTTTTCTGCCCCTTAGTGTTTCGCAGCTCTACCCATACCGATTCCACATCCTCCAAGCTAATGTCCTTCCTTTCCACTGCGTTAATCTCCTCTCTAACCAGCAACGCTACCCCACCTCCTTTTCCTTTCTCTATATCCCTCCTGAATATTGAATATCCCTGGATGTTCAGCTCCCAGCCTTGGTCACCCTGGAGCCATGTCTCCGTGATCCCAACTATATCATAATCATTAATAGCTATCTGCACGTTCAACTCATCCACCTTATTACGAATGCTCCTTGCATTGAGACACAAAGCCTCCAGGCTTGTTTTTACAACGATCTTACCCCTTATACAATTATGTTGAAAAGTGGCCCTTTTTGATTTTTGCCCTGGATTTGTCTGCCTGCCACTTTTACTTTTCACCTTGCTAGCTGTTTCCGCCCGCATTTTACACCCCTCTGTTTCTCTGCTCACCCATTTAAGAACCCCACCACCTCTTATTCTCTGTTTATTATTGTTTTCTTCTTTCCCCCCTACATATTGGGTCTGAGTGCTTTCCTTCTCTGCCTCCTGCCTCACACACTGTCTAATAGCTTTCTCTATTTGAGTCCCTCCCCCCAACCATTCTAGTTTAAAGTTTCCCCAGTAGCCTTTGCAGATCTCCCTGCCAGGATATCGGTCCCCCTCAGGTTCAAGTGCAACCCATCCTTTTTGTACAGGTCGCACCTTCCACAAAAGAGGTCCCAATGATCCAGAAATTTGAATCCCTGCCTTCTGCACCAGTCCTTCAGCCACGCATTTATCCTCCACCTCGCTCCATTCCTACTCTCACTGTCGCGTGGCACAGGCAGTAATCCCGAGATTGTTACCTTTGCTGTCCTTCTCTTTAACTCCCCTCCTAACTCCCTAAATTCTCCTTTCAGGACCTCTACTCTTTTTTTACCCATGTCATTGGTACCTATATGTACCACGACCTCGGGCTCCTCTCCCTGCCCTTTCAGGATATCTTGGACACGTTGAGACACATCACAGACCCTGGCACCAGGGAGGCAAACTACCATCCGGGTCTCCCAACTGCGTCCACAGAATCGCCTGTTTTACCCCCTAACTATAGAGTCCCCTATTAGTATTGCCCTCCTCTTCTTTTCCTTACCCTTCTGAGCAACAGGGCTGGTCGCTATACTGGAAACCCGGCCGCTGTCGCTACCCCCAGGTAGGCTGTCCCACCCAACAGTGCTCAAACAGGAGTACTTATTGTCAAGGTGTACAGCCACCGGGGTACTCTCTAGTCGCTGCCTGTGCCCCTTGCCTCTCCCAACCGTGATCCACTTGCCTGCCTCCTGTGGTCTTGGAGTGACCACCTCCCTGTAACTCCTCTCACTGACTTCCTTGCTCTCCCTGACCAGACGGAGGTCATCGAGCTGCTGCTCCAGGTTCCTAATACGGTCCATTAGGAGCCCCATCTCGATACACCTGGCGCAGATGTGGACGTCTGGAGGGCTATCAGACTCCATGACTTCCCACATCTGACATCCAGAACAGTAAACTGCTCTGGCCCTCATACTCCCCTTACCTAGGATACAATACAAAACAAACTGCTACAATACAAAACAAACTGCTACAATACAAAACAAACTGCTACAATACAATCAGCAGGGATCTGACTCCCAATCAGCTGGGATCTGACTCCCAATCAGCTGCTCCCTCTTGTCTGCTTCCACCAATCAGCAGCTTCCTTAAGCCCACTTGTTTTTGAAGTGCGAGTGGAACTTGGAACATTACGAATGACCCCGATGATCTGAAGGCATTGCTACTGCTCAATCTAGCAGGTCCAGAAGCAATGATTCGCGCAGACAACTTTGAGTTCGCCCCGGTACTCAATGACGCTAATGGGCAAGTCCTGGTGCCGGCAGAAACTATCGACAACCCGACGGTCCTACTCAGAAAGTTTAGAGAGCTATGCGACCTGCCCTCGAACCGCATCCTCGAGAGAACATGGTTCTTCACCCGACAGCAGCAGATCGATGAACCTGTTGAACGATTTATCGGTGACTTACGACACATGGCTACACGGTGCCGTTTCGGTGAGTTGACAAGATTGTGGGGGTAATGAGCGACCACAAGCTAAGAGCAGAACTGCTTCGGAACGCTGAACTAACGTTAGATCAAGCCATTCATTCATGTCGAATGGCAGAGGTCGTGGCCCCACTCACAGATTTCGACCCTGCCAGCCCACAACAGCAACATAACGTAAATCTTGCCAACTATTCGCCCGGAGTGTTTTAAACGCGCCTCGCAAAAGTCCTAATGTGCCCGCCACGAGATGCCCCAACTGCAATTATTTCCACTCTAGAGAGCGCCAGTTTTGCGTTGCCCATGCGAAAGTTTGTCACAACTGCATGAAGCTTAATCACTTTGCTACATGTTGTTGATCTCGTGGGAACACTGCTTCAAGGACAAATCTGCACCTGCTTCAACAAGAACTGTCTGACTCCGATTCCCAAGAACCCAATGATGCTTCACACGGGAACGATTCCGATAACACAGACAACGACTCAGCTGTACTATCTCTCCTGCGCTCCTCGGGCAAACTGCTGGATCCTGCAGTGACCATGGTGATAAACAACAAGGCCCTGACCGCTAAGGTCGACACGGGTGCAAAGGTCAACGTAATGTCACTCAGAGAGTTCAACAATCTCAAGAGCACTGAACTGATGAAAAAGGACTCCTCGACCCAACATGCCTACAGGGGGAAAGTTCTTCACCCTCTGGGGAAAGCTGATTTAAAATGTACTGTCAATGAGCAAACGAAAAACCTAATGTTTTACATCATCCAACCGAACTCTGAAACCCTGCTTGGCATCAGTGCATGCCACGACTTAGGACTGGTTTATTTCGGATGTGCCGTCCACAAAACTGCCTGACAGAGGAGCCAACGCAGCAGTTGCTATCCCAGTACGAAGATCTGTCCGACGACAAACTTGGCAAGCTGCCCACGACATACAGAATCACTGTAGATCCTACAGTTACACCTGTGGTTCGCGCACCCCACCGTGTTCCCCATGGCATACGGGAAAGGATATACACCGAACTGAAACGCATGGTCTCCACCGGAGTCATTGCCAAGGTCAGCGAACCCTCCGACTGGGTCTCCACCATGGTCGTAACCACCAAGAAAAACAAAGAAGAATTGCGGGTCTGCATCAACCCCAAAGATGTGAACACAGCAATTAAACGGCCACATTACCCAATGAGAACCACTGAGGACGTGGCGCCGCAAATTGGAAACGCAACGGTGTTCTTGGTCCTTGACGCCAAAAGCTCTTTCTGGCAAATACCACTGGACCGGGCATCATCGGATCTTACAACGTTTGCCACACCATTTGGTTGTTACAGATTTGTAACAATGCCCTTTGGCATCAACTCAGCCAGTGAAGTCTTTCAACATGCAATGGAACAACTGTTCGCAGAATATCCATGTGCCATCTTTGTTGACGATATCCTGGTCTACGGCCGTGATCTGGCCGAGCATGATGCCAACTTAAAGAAGATACTAAACCATGCTAGAGAAATCAACCTCAAACTCAACCCTCTTAAGTGCAAGTTCCGGGTTCCAGAAGTCACCTACGTCGGTCATATATTCACCAGCAACGGATTAAAACCTCATCCGTTAAAGACTGCAGCCATCAACGAGCTGCCAGTTCCAACCGACGTCACCAGCTTGCAACGATTCCTCGGTATGGTTAACTACCTGGGCAAATTAATTCCTAAGCTCAGCGAACTTTCTGCCCCCCTGCGACAATTGACCCACAAAGACAATGCATGGTCCTGGTACCCCCAGTACCAAAGAGCCTTCGAGACACTCAAGCTCCAGCTGACCAGCGCATCAACACTGGCATATTTCAACCTCACCTGCGATGCATCCCAGTACGGGCTAGGCGCAGCAGGCCTACAGACAACTACCGACGGTGATGTGATGCCTGTCTCCTATGCATCACGCACCCTAACAGACACTGAACAACGCTATGCCCAAATCGAGAAGGAACTGCTCACCGTCGTCTTCACCTGCTCAAAATTTAAAGACTTTATCTTTGGCAAAACCTTCACTGTCGAGACTGACCACCAGCCACTGGTCTCCATCCTAAATAAGCCCATCCACGCCACCCGAGCTCATCTACAACGCATGATGATGCAGCTGCAGCGGTTCGACTTCCGCATCATATACAAGAAAGGTAAAGACATGCACATCGCAGACACGCTCTCCAGAGCCCCACGCACTACCAACGAACATCACCCTATCGAACAGGGCGAGTTCTCAGTCCTGAAGGTTTCGTTCGTGCCCACCGACTGTCTACGCCGCCTTGCCGAACACACAGCTGCGGACAAAACTTCACAACTGCTGACCTCCGTCATAAGGAACGGAATGCCAAACAAACAGTCAAGCACCCCGTTTGAAATACGACCCTACTTCCTGGTTCATGATGAACTGGTGCTACAAGATGGAATAATCGTCAAAGGCCACAAGGCAGTCATCCCCTCCACTCTGCAGAGTGAGTACTATGAAGGCATCCACGGAGGCAACCCCGGCACAGAAGCCACTCTAAAACGGGCACAGAACATGATCTACTGGCACGGGACGACAAGGTACATACGCGAAAAGACGGATTCATGCGCCATCTGCAACAGCTTGACACCACACCAACAGAAGCAACCACTCCTGCGTCAGCCAGCTCCCTCCCTTCCGTGGTTGTCACTAACCGCTGACATCTTCGAATGGCACGGGAAACACTACCTTGTCTTGGTAGACTCCTACTCGGGCTGGTTCGAAATCGACCTACTCCCAACGATAACCTCTGAAATAGTTATCCAAAAACTATCAATCCACCTGTTTGTGCATGGAGCACCCGTCCGCCTTGACAACGGAACTCAATTTACCAGTCAAAAGTTCAAGAACTTTGCCAAACGGTGGAACATTCAACACGTCACCAGCAACCCAGAGTACCCACAGTCCAATGGACTTGCCGAACACGCTGTTCGGAGCGCTAAACAACTCATGGAGCGCTCCTACCTGGCAAAATCTGACGTTTACCTGGACCTACTAAACCTGTGGAACATTTCAAGGGACAGCGTTCTCGGCTCCCCCGCCCAGTGGCTAATGTCTCGCCAGACGCGTCCACCACTGCCTGTCTCCCAGCAACAGCTGCAGCCGCAGGTCCGCTCTCCCACCGCGATACAAAAGCGAGTGCAGTTTAAACGAGACACACACAAGCAGTTTCACAGCAAGACCAGCAAGCCGCTTAAACCACTGGTGCAAGGACAAGTGATGCGCCTACAAACTGACAAAGGACATACCAAACTAGGACACATTCATGGCCCCTCAAAGGAACCACGCTTCTACCTGGTCGAAGTGGATGGTGTCCTCTACAGACGCAACCGTCAACACCTCCTCCCTGTGAAGGAACCTCATCCGGCGCCGCCGGGTCCTGATGCCCCACCGCTCATGTTCTCGCAGACGCTTGTTGCAGCCGCTCCATCACCAGCCACGACCAAGTCCACTCACTCCCCGCGTCGGTCTGCCCCTGCGTCCCCCGTTGTAACTGGTACCCCGGGTTCCCCGCGTCGGCCAACCCCCGGTTCCCCCATGGCGGTCTCTCCCCACAAGCCCATTGGGTCTCCCGAGGCATTACCAACCCCAGACCCCATATTTTTGAAAGGAAAGGGTGATGAGGCAGCCCCCTACCAAACGAGGACTGGGCGGGTTAGCAGGCCACCCACTAGATATGGCGATTATGTTTAACCCCAATATATTCCCTCAGCTCATCGTTTAAAATGCCCTAGTTGCTTTTTCATTTATACAAGAAGAGATGTAGATTAGTAAGATTAAACGAGAACTTACCTAAGTTTGAAGTTTGATCTTTATTTTATGAGGAGTTACGTAGGTGATTACGTGAAGAACCCCGCCAGTACGCCTGCGCGTCAATCTTCAAAGCAGCGGTGTGAAATCACAAAAAACAACAAACGAAGTAATAAAGTCTCATAATAAAACGAGTAATACAAGAACTTCCATCTGACCTTTATGATAGAGGGTAGGGTCGTGGCGGGCACGTAATCACCTACGTAACTCCTCATAAAATAAAGATCAAACTTCAAACTTAGGTAAGTTCTCGTTTAATCTTACTATTTTACTTCGGAGTCACGTGAGTGACTACGTGAAGATTTTAAAGCTTTGTGATTTCATGCATAGATCAATCCCAGCTTCTCACTGCATTGATTGACTCGGAACGAGAAATAATCAATCATGCATTCATAATAACATTTGTACCACAAATGCAGTAATTCATATCAATAATGAAATTAATCAGATCCCCTTTAAACCAGAGGAATTTACACAGAATTTAAATAGTTCCTGCAAACAATCCTGCATTAACAATAGGCCGATGGTAAAAATGTTGAAACATCAACTCATTGGACCACCCGGTGGCTGCGAGGATATGGTCGACGGGGACGTCTTTTGCCCTGGCCGCCGACGTTTCTGCTGCCCTAGTCGAGTGAGACATAAAAACATAAGTGTTAATACCAGCAGCTGTTAAGACTTCTTTTATCCATCTGGAAATAGTCTGTATTGAAACTCTCTTGTGTGGTTTCTTGTGTGTGATCAACAACCCAGTTTCCGTATTTCTCAAATTCTTTGTGACCTCAATGTATTGTAACAAATATGTCTTAATACAGAGACAACGATCATTTGGATATGCTGCAAGCATAATTTTAAATCCTGTCACACCTGGCCTAATTTGCTTTTAGTAGGTCATAGATATAGAATGTAACCTTATCTTCAGTTACTTCCATACTGTCTATTTGTAATTTTCCAAGTGTTTGCACTCGTTGTGCTGTCACTCATGCCATAAGCATGAATACTTTCATACTGAGCTTGGCCAAAGGTAAAGACACACTTGATGACCATTCACGAAGTAGTTTCAGTACCACACTTACATCCCAGATTGTCATGTACCTAGGTTTCGGTGGTTTGGAATTAAAGATTCCTTTCATTAGTCTGGAAACAATTGGGTGTGACCCAATTGGGTTTCTTTCTGAATCCAGAACCAAATATGAGGACAATGCACTTCTGGCTGAATTAACTGCACTACAACTCAGACCTTCATCATAATAAAGTTTTGACAGAAATTCTAAACATTTGAAATATCTGCAGTACTTTATTGCACATTCTTTTGTACACAGAACTCTTCCCATTTCTTAATATAAGAAAGGTACTGTTCTTGAGTGCTCTTCCTCCAGGCTGCCGTAAGCATGTCCACAGTACGCTCAGACAGTCCTCATCCCAGAAAAGGCATTCTTAAAACCTGCAAATCAACAAATCCAAACGATCATATAATGGATGTTGTTCCCCTGTTACAGGGTGCAGCAATAAATTACTCCTTTTTGGGACTTTCATCAACATTTGTGTTGTTAATTCTAATATCAACGGATACCATGGCTGTGTAGGCCAATCTGGTATTACCAATACCCTTGAAGCAGCATCTTGCCTGATTTTAAGCAAACATTGGCTTATGAGGCAGAAAGGTGGAAATATATATGAAAACATACTACCCCAATGCAGCGAGAAAGCATCAATCGCCACTGCTCCTGGATCTGGTTTCCATGAGACATATCTCGATAGCTGATGATTCAAGTCAATGTCGGGCATTCCAAATCTGATTACTATATCATTGAATACCTCTTGATTCAACATCCATTCTTTATTATCATGGAACTTTCGTGACCTGGTGTCTGCTATCGTGTTCATTCTACCTGGTAGATAGATAGCTGAAATCCAAATATTCTTTTCAATACACCAAGACCAAAGTTGATTTAACCATTTTGTCACATGACACCGACTTAATTCCACCCATATCATTAATATAGGCAACTGCTGTTGTGTTTATTAATTTGAACTTGTGTTAGAACAATAAGCTTGGAGTCCATTGAAAAGTCCTAAAAGCTCAAAATAGGTAATTCCCCATGTCTGCAGTAACAATAACTCGTCCTGATTCCATCTGCCTCCGCAGCTAGATGTTAAGTCAGTTGCACCCCATCCTAGTGCACTGGCATCAGTTTGTAATATCATGGAAGGTTGTTCAATCAGCACTTTGCCTGAACTACTTGAGACGTGTAGAATCCACCACTGCAGATTAGAAACAGCATTTGTTGTTACTTGCATGGTTCTATCAAAATGACCAGCATTTACTCTCAGTGCCTGTTCTTTGATTCTCTGCAGCTGTTGATAATGTAATGGTCCATACTGGACTGCTGGGAATCTACTAATTTTCCCAGTACTCGAGGCACCTGTCTGATTAGAGGTTTTTGCTTGTTTAACAGATTACTGCAATCTTTAATCAACTCCACCCCATTTTCACTGGGCAAAGTAATTTTCATTTGGGCTGAATCAATTGTGAACCCCAAATAATCAATCGAGGTACATGTTTTTAACCTTGATTTCTTTGGATGAATTTAGAAACCCCCAAACTTTCAAAAGTTTGATTTCATAACTGCAACAGATGCTTCTGTTGACTGTTTTGTCCTTCCTATAATCAGGACATCATCCAGGTATGCCATTAATACATGCCCCTGGCTCTCAGCAACCCCAGAATTGATTTTAACAATTTTATGAATATTCTGGGAGCGGACGTTAACCCATTAGGCAGAGCTTTGAACTGCCCTAACTGGTTCATCCATGTAAATTTAAGATACTTCATATCTTCCAAGTGAACAGACACTGAACAAAAGGATTCAGACTTGTCAAGTCTATAATAATCCTACATCCTCCATCCTTTTTTGATCGAGGGAATATATTTGACCCAAATTGGTGAATTTGGTAGACTGATTCTTCAATAACACCTTTTATATAGAAACATAGAAACATAGAAACATAGAAATTAGGTGCAGGAGTAGGCCATTCGGCCCTTCGAGCCTGCACCGCCATTCAATATGATCATGGCTGATCATCCAACTCAGTATCCCGTACCTGCCTTCTCTCCATACCCTCTGATCCCTTTAGCCACAAGGGCCACATCTAACTCCCTCTTAAATATAGCCAATATACTGGCCTCGACTACCCTCTGTGGCAGAGAGTTCCAGAGATTCACCACTCTCTGTGTGAAAAAAGTTCTTCTCATCTCGGTTTTAAAGGATTTCCCCTTTATCCTTAAGCTGTGACCCCTTATCCTGGACTTCCCCAACATCAGGAGCAATCTTCCTGCATCTAGCCTGTCCAACCCCTTAAGAATGTTGTAAGTTTCTATAAGATCCCCTCTCAATCTCCTAAATTCTAGAGAGTATAAATCAAGTCTATCCAGTCTTTCTTCATTAGACAGTCCTGACATCCCAGGAATCAGTCTGGTGAACCTTCTCTGCACTCCCTCTATGGCAATAATGTCCTTCCTCAGATTTGGAGACCAAAACTGTAAGCAATACTCCATGTGTGGTCTCACCAAGACCCTGTACAACTGCAGTAGAACCTCCCTGCTCCTATACTCAAATCCTTTTGCTATGAAAGCTAACATACCATTCGCTTTCTTCACTGCCTGCCGCACCTGCATGCCTACTTTCAATGACTGGTGTACCATGACACCCAGGTCTCGCTGCATCTCCCCTTTCCCTAGTCGGCCACCATTTAGATAATAGTCTGCTTTCCTGTTTTTGCCACCAAAATGGATAACCTCACATTTATCCACATTATACTGCATCTGCCAAACATTTGCCCACTCACCCAGCCTATCCAAGTCACCTTGCAGTCTCCTAGCATCCTCCTCACAGCTAACACTGCCCCCCAGCTTAGTGTCATCCGCAAACTTGGAGATATTGCCTTCAATTCCCTCATCCAGATCATTAATATATATTGTAAATAGATGGTGTCCCAGCACTGAGCCTTGCGGTACCCCACTAGTCACTGCCTGCCATTGTGAAAAGGACCCGTTTACTCCTACTCTTTGCTTCCTCTTTGCCAGCCAGTTCTCTATCCACATCAATACTGAACCCCCAATGCCATGTGCTTTAAGTTTGTACACTAATCTCTTATGTGGGACCTTGTCGAAAGCCTTCTGGAAGTCCAGATACACCACATCCACTGGTTCTCCCCTATCCACGCTACTAGTTACATCCTCGAAAAATTCTATAAGATTCGTCAGACATGATTTACCTTTCGTAAATCCATGCTGACTTTGTCCAATGATTTCACCACTTTCCAAATGTGCTGCTATCCCATCTTTAATAACTGACTCTAGCAGTTTCCCCACTACCGACGTTAGACTAACTGGTCTGTAATTCCCCGTTTTCTCTCTCCCTCCCTTCTTAAAAAGTGGGGTTACGTTTGCTACCCGCCAATCCTCAGGAACTACTCCAGAATCTAAAGAGTTTTGAAAGATTATTCCTAGTGCATCCACTATTTCTGGAGCTACTTCCTTAAGTACTCTGGGATGCAGCCTATCTGGCCCTGGGGATTTATCGGCCTTTAATCCATACAATTTACCCAACTAACTAACCCAAATAACCTGGATTTCACCCAATTCCTCCAACTCCTTTGACCCGCGGTCCCCTGCTATTTCCGGCAGATTATTTATGTCTTCCTTAGTGAAGATAGGGTTTTGAAGCGCAGCTTGAACCTCCATTACTTTGCAAAGTGGAGAGTTCTGCTAGGAACATGCTGGACAGGCAAATCATAATTTGGATTGAATTCAATTCGAAATCCTTGTATATTATTCAGAATTACCACATCTGAAGTAATCTTCTTCCAATTGTTATAGAAGAGATGTAATCTGCCTCCAACTTTTGGACTTAATCCAGTTAGTATGTTCCCATGAGAACCAGGTCCACCTACCTCTTGAGTCATTTGAGTACTCTGAGATCCCTGGATTCTCCCGGAAGCACCACCACTGGTTCTTACTCCCGCTGCAGGCCGCCAGCTACGTCCCTGCGTTGATGAGCAACTTGGTCCTGGTCCAGGATCCGTATGACGTCTAAAAGGATACTTCCTCTTTACAGACTTTGCAACCATTGATGTTTTCATCAATCCTGTTTTCGCTTCATCTTCCAACTCTTTAATATGTCTCCCGAGATCCTCTCCAAAGAGTAAGTTGGGTAATTGTATAATACTTGGTTTGCAGAGTGCTGCGAATTTCGGATTCATAGTAGGCCGTATAGCACCTGCCTCAGATAATTGATCTTGAAGTGGGTGCTGTATAGCAACCCCAGTGCTTCCTGATGCAACTTCGTCATCTCTTGGCTGTTATCTGCTATTCTGGTAAAAGCAGTTATTCCAGAACCCAACAGCTTTAATATTCTCTGCAACTGATTCCAGATAATTTGGTTCACTGCTGCTGCTTTCAGCAACCCACAGTTACTTGGGGTCTCCTGCTTTCTTGCAGTCTCATCCACCTCCTGCTGTTCCAGCTGATGGGAAACCAAGTAATTTATTTAAGGAGGCCAGTTCTTCTCCTAATGGCTCTCCTGACCCTGACGGGGCAGCGAATCGTACTGCCAGGGGTGGAACATCTGGCAGCTGCCGTTCATCGCCTTGTACAGCCTCACCGTCAGAGTCGCGGTCTGAAATCTCATGACCCGTAGCACGCTCCTCATCCCTGAGGGTGCATTCCATCAGCCCTGTACCAGGTGCTGTTGAGCTGCTTCCAGCAGCTTGGATTTTAGTACACTCCTCCCTGAGTGAACTTTGCTCCAACAGCCTATGTAAAAGGCTTTATATTTGGGCAATACGCTCGAAAGCAGTATCTAGCCCTGGAGTTACTTCCATTGCCTGGGACTCCCTCCGTGGGCCGTTGGGATTAAAACTTCACCTTTTGCCCGACAGGCGCTGACTGTGTTTTCACCAGCCCCAGGTCCACAGTCGCTATGCTCACCGCTGGCGACTGTACCAGGGTTTAGAGGTGGTTGGTCTTTAACCGCGGACTCCCGACTTTCCCGACTTTCTGTCGGCTGAGTCGCTCGCCTCTTCCCCCTGCCCATTTTTTCCCATGGCGTCTGTGGAAAAAATCCCCACAGACCCACAGTAAACGGACCTGGAAAACATGAAAAAGTTTTTACTTACCTTGTAGTTGAAAAACTACAAACCACTGGAGGAGCTCTGCTCCTCACGTCCATTTGCGTCAAGGCGTCTGACGTAATGACGCGCAGGCGCACTGGCGGGGTTCTTCACGTAGTCACTCACGTGACTCCGAAGTAAAATGGCTATTGCATGTTAGCCAATCAGAATGCTTAGTAATAATAACTCTGCCTAGCGCATGCTTTATAGTGTAAGAACTCACCTATTGTATTCAGTAGTTGCAGCAGACTGAATGTATGATGTACTGCATATCTGATAATGGAATGAACATTAAAGATGCTTATACCTTTACCTGTGTGGGAGTCAGGTATTTACAGTGAAGCAATTGAAACCCACCTTATTATCAGACCATCAGATGACCAGGTGGATTCTAACTGCATCACAAAATTGACCCTTTTTTGGTACTTGTGAACAAATGACAAACCACATTTGAGCAAAAATCAATGTTGCATTTCAAAATTAGTCATTGTTCATGAAAAGTGTTTTGAGGAATTGCCGAGAGGCTTGATCAATTCTAATCTCTCTTTTATTCACCTTTCTATTGTTTCTTTTACTCCTTAAGTTCACATTTTCATTCTCATCCCTCCTTTGTCAACATGGCTTGTGGCCTTCCTTCTCTTCATTCCATAATGTGAACAATAACAACAGGACAGACAGGAACAGACATAAAAAACCTACCCTACTTGTTCTGTCCAGCCCATAACACGGTATATATAATGTATCACATTACATACACCCGGCCCAAAGTCCTGTGACACTTGAGAGAGGCAAAAAACAGTTAAAACTATTGGCCAACTTGTGGTATGTCTAAGAAATTGAATCCTAACCCATTTTTTCGATCAAACCTGGTCCAAATGATTCAGGTACATGCAAGTGGATGCCCCTGTGTTACAATGCACACAATTTAAAATGAACGGTGAGATCTGGCTACAGTATGTAAATGACCTGGCTCACTGCACTAATCTGAAATATCTCAGTCAAAATGCTGAGACAGGGCCTAAACTGTATTTCTGCAAGCCTATATCAGAGATTAAATTATTAGTGTTGCTTATCATCACAGAATGGATCCTTTTTTTGGTACGTGAGCAAATGACAAACCACACATGAGCAAAAATCAATTTCCATTTAGCAAAATATTCACACTTATTCGTGTTCCAGGCACTTCACAGTACATTGTGAGTCCTACAGATGAAAGATGGCCAGTTTGACCTCAACTTCAAGACATTTATACATGCACTTAGATGCACAAGGGCTGATTAGGGATAGTCAGCATGGCCTTGTACGTGGGAGGTACAATTAGATTCACGCAAATCTGATTGAGTTTTTTGAAGCTGTGACCAAAAAGGTTGATAAGGGCAGAGCTGTAGATGTTGTATATATGAACTTCAGCAAAGCAGGTTCCACATGATAGGCTGCTATGGAAAGTGAGAGCACACGGGATCCAAGGAGAGATGGCTAAATGAAAAGAAAATTGGCTTCATGGAAGGAAGTGTAAATAAGCTCTTCTAAGCTCCCCCCCCCCAGTCTAGTTCAGTCAATAAAAAACTGATTCAAGCACTGGAACAAATAATCTTTATTTTTGAATAGAACAACAAATTCCCCTATACGATACATAAACAACCGCGGGTTCGATCCTTGTATCTGCCTGGCCAAGCCCTTCAGCCTCGTGCAAGCAGAAACACTCCAAAAGGTCACGCAGTCCCAAGCGCTCTTCCGGAAGATCGACAAAGGACCTTGTGGGGGCTGCCTTTTATAGGTCACCGAACCTTGAGGGGCCAAACTACAGAGGGGTGGTCTCTTTACAATCCAATCAAACACATTAATAACAACAATAAATTATTGACAGTTACACAGACCAATAACAGAATCTCCCTTGCATTGTTGCAGGAGAAGCTTCCAGAAGAAGCTACCAGAACTTGAATAATGCAACATTTATCCTGGAATCCAAACAAAAACCGGCCAGGGGCTTAACACTTTAACCAATCAACACACAGCATGGTAACTGTCTAGCAACATTATTTACAATATGTACACTTAATTTGCATTGATCCAACTAACTTCATATAGTTTACATTTCCTTGGATGTCCTCTGCAGAAATCCCATCCATCTGTCAATTGAATATGCAACATTGATCTGGGCCCAAGACTTACTGGCACCATTCAGAAGCTTGTCTTATTTCTGCAGAGCACATCAGACTTGACCAAAATGGCCTAACAATACATGAGTCCTTACTAAATGTTGGTACTATGGCTGCTCGGTTTTAGCCAGGATTAACAGAAGCAGAGGGTGGTGGTGGAAGGTTACTTTTTGAAATGGAGCCCTGTGACTAGTGTGCAAGAAGGAACTGCAGATGCTGGATTAAACCAAAGACAGACACAAAAAGCTGGAGTAACTCAGCGGGACCGGCAGTATCTCTGGAGAGAAGGAATGGATGACATTTTGGGTCGAGACCCTTCTTCAGACTGGTTAGGGATAAGGTAAACAAGAGATATAGATGGTGTGTGGAGAGATAAAGAACAATGAATGAAAGGTATGCAAAAAAGTAACGATGATAAAGGAAACAGGCCATTTAAGCTGTTTGTAGGGTGAAAATGAGAAGCTAGTGCAACTTGGGTGGGGGAGGGATAGAGAGAGAGGGAATGCCAGGGCTACCTGAAGTGAGCAAAATCAATATTCATACCACTGGCTGCCCAAGCAAAATATGAGTTGCTGTTCCTCCAATTTGCATTTAGCGTCACTCTGATAATGGAGGTGACCGAGGACAGAAAGGTCTGTGTAGGAATGCGAAGGAGAATGAATGTGTCCAGCAACCAGGAGATCAGGTTGGTTCACGCGGGCTGCGCGAAGGTGTTCCGCAAAATGATCGCCCAGTCTGCGTTCGGTCTCGCCGATGTATAAGAGTCCAACCTACATGCCTCAGGGTTCGTTGCTGGGTCCATTGCTGTTTGTCATCTATATCAATGATTTGGATGAGACGAACATGGCATGATTAGCAAGTTCGCAGATGACACAAAAGTGGGTGGTATTGTAGATAGTGAAGATAGTTGTCAAAAATTACAGCAGGATCTTGATCAGTTGAGCAGGTTGGCCGAGGAAAGGTTGAGGGAATTTAATACAGAGAAATGTGAGTTGTTGCATTTTGGGAAGTCCAACATGGGAAGGTCCTACACAGTGAATGGTTGGCCTCTAGGGAGTGTTGCAGAGCAGAAGGACCTAGGAGTGTGGGTACATCGTCCCTTGGAAGTTGTGTCGCAGGTCGAAGGGGTTGAGCAGGTTAGAACTCTATTCCTCGGAGTGCAGGAGGATGAGGGGTGATCATATAGAAGTGTACACAATCGTGAGAGAAATAGATCAGTGTCTCTTGCCCAGAGTAGGGGAACCAGAGGATATAGATTTAAAATGAGGGGGGAAGATTTTATAGGAACCTGAGGGGTAACTTTTTCACACAAAAGGTGGTGGTATATGGAACGAGCTGCTGGAGGAAGTAGTTGAGGCAGGTACCATTGCAATGTTTAAGAAACATTTATACATGTACATGGATAGGATAGGTTTAGAGGGATATGGGACAAACACAGGCAAGTGGAACTAGTGTAGGTGGGACATGTTGTCCGGTGTAGACAAGTTGGGCCGATGGGCCTGTTTCCACGTAGTATGACTCTATGATTCTATTTCATATTCAAGTAACTTCTCATAAAATGGGCAAGGCATGGGGGTATGACAGGGCAGCACCATCTGTGAAACTATACCTTCTAGGAAGTTAAGTTCCATATTCAGGGGGAATGTGGTTAACTTAGGAATTGATGATAGAAGAACTATTCTTCAGAGTAAAATAAGAACAGAAAATGCTGGAAACATTGAGCAGGTCGGGTAGTACCTGTCGAAAGGGATGCAGAATTATCAACTCAGATTGGAAATCCTTTGTCGGAACCTGGAGTGAGGGGGAAAACAAGTGGCAGAGAAGGTAGGGGAAGGATGGATAAGACAAAGGCAATATCTGAAAGCAATGCCAGGGTTGTTATGGTGATATGTTGTGAAGAATTAATGGAGGACAGTTGTAGATAATGTGATAAAATGAAGAGTAAACACTGTGAGATGAGAGCAATTAGAGTCTGAGAACACAGACATGAGAACTGACCAAGCATGCAATGCAAGGTGATAGAACAAGCCCAGCAGGGCAGGTTGTTCTGAGAGGGAAAATCGGAGTCAATATTTCAGGTCGATGACATACTGTGGATATAGGAGGGAAATTTTGTCTTATACCTGTACATTGAATCTGTCTTTATTTGGGGCCCAGCTCAGATAGGAACAGACAAAAAATTAAACATCTCATAGAACAGTGGTGAGTTTCTTGAACAAGTCAGTTTATTGAAGGACTTTACAGTGCACATTGGGAAACACTCTGAGGGGACCCAAAGTGCTTCAAAGATTCATAATACCCACAACATTTTTATATTCTCACAACACAGTAGATACATGTGGATTCTACATTCCTGAAATAATTCATCATTGATCAATGTCTGTGTTTACCTTTCATTTTTGTCTTTCCCCAGAGTTGTCTTTAACCTTATGGTTCCTGTTATTTTGAAAGCGTCTCTCCGATTTATCTAACAAATGGGCAAAAGGCACATTTACTACACAGTTTTATTACCTTCAGCTCAGATTACAACCTCCAATGTTTATTTTAACTAAACTAGCTGTGCCGTGGAACCTAAACACCGTGATAAATCTATTTATTGACTCACTAATATCCTTATGTTCCCTATATTGGCCATTTTTGCATCATGCTTGCCCAGTATGTAAGCTCTTGAGTTAAACACAATACAAACTACTCATGTTCCTTATAATTTTCAAAATTTATGTCATCAGTGGGAATGGCCAGTTCTGGCACCAATGGAGAAAGCGAGTTACCTGCCGTTGTAGAAAGCAACAGAGTCCATAGGGCTGCAATAAGCCCAGTCAGACGATGAGGTGCTGTTCCTCATCCTTACAATGGGCATTGTTGTAACTGCACAGGGACTCACAGACAGATGGGTCAGTGGGAGTGAGGAGAATTAAAGTGGCACGAAACAGAGAAAAATATATAGTGCTAATGATTTAGAGCAAGGAGCTGTCATCAGAAGGAAGGAAAACAAATAAACTAAGTGCCAGAGGAACTCAGCAGGTCTGTCTGCATGTGTGGAGGGAAATGAACTGATGGTGTTTTGAGTCAAGGCCCAACTTCAGAGTGGTGTTCATTTCCCTCCTCAGATGCTGCCTGACCTGTGAGTTCCTCCAGCACTTTGTTTATGCTCAAGATTCCAGCATATGCAGTATCTTGTGCCTTGATAACAGAACACATTTTATTTTAAATTGCAGATGGTGAAGATAAAGAGAATCTCTCTTACAGAGTAAGACCAAGATCACTGCAGAATGAACACAGGTAATCTGCAAAGCAGTAACCTAAAGTGCTTTTGCTTTCCCCAGAGTACGTGAGAACATATTGTGAACACCGAATGCATTAAATTGCATTGGAGGTAGTGCATGTGAATCACTGTTTCACTTTGAAGAGCTCATTGAAACCATGGATAGTGGAAAGGGAAGAGGTAAAACAACAAGTGTGACATATCCAGCATTTGTCTGGGAAAGTACTTTAAGACTAGGAGTGGTGAGTTGAGACGGAAGAACAAACCAGGAAGTCGCAATGTGAGCAATCCTATTGAAATGCTGCAAGGGTTGGGAAGGAGAAACATGTATCTGATTACATGAAGTTGACGGAAATTGTGAAGAGTGATTAGTTGAATCCAGATGTGGAAAGTGAGGATCTCCTGACTCCACTTTAACTCCACTTTCCATTCCCACACTGACCTTTCTGTCCTGGGCCTCCTCCATTGGCAGAGTGAGCCCCAGCACAAATTGGAGGAACAGCACCTCATATTTCGCTTGGGCAGCTTACCCTCCAAAGGTATGTATATTGACCTCTAACTTCAAGTAACCCTTGCTTTCCCTCTCTCCCCATCCCTCCCCCTTCCAAGTTCTCCGACCAGTCTGACAGTCCCCCTGATTAAATTTTATCTCTATATGCTTCGTTGTCAACTTCACCTTGCTAACAATGATCTATTCTACATTTTCCTTGATCTACATCTCCTTTGATGTCTCTTTTTCACACCTTACCTGTCCGTATCTCCCTCTCCCCTGACTCTCAGTCTGAAGAAGGGTCTTGACCTGAAATATCACCCATTCCTTCTGTCTAGAGATGCTGCCCGTCCTGCTGAGTTACTCCAGCATTTTGCGTCTATCTTTGGTGTAAACCTGCAGTTCCTTCCTAGACAAATCCTATCCTTACTCTGGCTGGCAGGAGATGAGTAGAGACCAGAGGCAGAAAATAGATGAATTGCAATCAAGGGTTCTGTTAACCATGGTAGAGGGGAAGCCATGGTTCTGAAAGAAGGAAGGCATCTCTTATGTAGCTGAATGGAAAGTCCAATCATCAGAGGAAACACCACAGAAATAAAGTATGGAGAGGAATTAAATAGATGCCATACAGGAGGGAGGGTGGGAGGAAGTATGGGCAAGATATCCATGTGAATTGGTCTAGTTTTAATGGATGTTTATCACAGGCCAATACCTTGAAATGGAGGGAGAGAGATCCAGAAAAGGAAGGGGAAAATAAATCAGAGATGGACAGCGTAAAAGCAAGAATCAGCTTGAAATTGGCAGCAACATTAATGATATTTTAAAATTCTATATGTGTGTTAGAACCAGTCGCCAAACCACTGGCTGGTCACCTGCACACTCGTTCTATCCTACACATTATGGACAATTTACAGAAGCCAATTAACCTGCAAAATTGCCAAGGACAAACTGCACCCCCTCCACATACACCTGGATCTCCTGCCATCAGGCAAGAGATATTGCAGCATCAAAGCCCGGACTACAAGACTGCTAAACAGCTTCCTGCCATATGCTGTGAGGCTGCTAAACAGCCACTCTGTACTCACAGTCACCTGATTCTGTGGCTTGGCACGGACACTATAATAACTGGCACTGGCCACTTCAATAACTGGCACTGGCCACTCAAATCAGCCACCCCGGACATGTTTATGATTGGTCTCACTGTATTTTAACGTTGTTTGTATCTATTTTAACTTATACTGTTCCATCAGGGACTGGATTGTTTTTAGTGTTGTTATTATTATGTGTGAAATGTTTTAAACGTCATGTGCGATGCTCCGGTATTCCCTGGGAAACGTCTTTTCGTTTTGCACTGCACAACTGTTGCTTGCAAGATGACAATAAAGGAATTAAATTGAATTGAATTGAATTGAAAACCTACGCATTTTTGGAATGTGGGAGGAAACAGGAGCACCCAGAGAAAACCAATGTGGTCACAGGGAGAACATGCAAACCCTATTGGGACAGCACCCGTAGACTGGATCTGGCACTGTAAGCGTGCAACTCTACCGCTGCGCCACTGCGCAATCCCAGTCAAGTGACTGATTTATTCTCATTCAGATTTCTGGGGAGAGAGTTGTAGATTTCTACTAAGCTTTGTGTGAAAAAGGATTTTTGATATCAATGATAAACAGCCAAGCTTAAATTTGAAGATCATTGCCCTTTATTTTGGGCTTTGCACCAGTAGAATTGATTCTCTCAATCTACCTACCAATTAATTTAATCGCCCTGAAGTCCTCAATTAAATTATCTTTAATCTTTTATACTCAAGGGAATATAAGCCCACTTTCAAAGAAATGCACGATTTTTCCTTAAAGATTTATCATTTTCTACTCTTTTAAATGGGTGTTTAACAAAGCAAACTATAAAGGCATCGGATAAGGCACAAAACCCAATGATTTAACGAGAAGTTAAAGACCATTTGAGATCAAAGGTAAAGATTCAAATTTGTCGTAAAAAGCAGCGTGAATCTTTGAGGATTTAGAAAACTGCAGAATTTGTCAAAGGAGAAGAAAACATTGATAAGGAAAGTGAGGTATGTAGACTGTAAAAGTTTCCATTTAAATGAAATAGGAAATATCTCAGTGAAAATTCTTGTGGGTCCCTTATACAGTGAGAAAATAATATTCATGAACAAGGGAATGAAAAATATTTTAAAGATATTTGTGCATTTTTTTGTTCAGAAAGCCACACAGAAAACCTTCCAGAAACAAGAAGAACAAAAGGCCTGGAGTAAATTTACTGATGACAATATAGAATGGGCTCCTGAGGTTTTGGTACACAAACCAGACCAATACTAATGTTCACATTTACTACTCATTTCCCTGTAGCTCTGCAACATAAATTGTGATGTGGGAGGAAACCAGGGGGGGGAACCTATGTGGGAGAGTATGCTAGGAACTGTATGCTCATGCCACATTTGTGGAGGATACAATGAGTCGTATATAGAGGACTAGACTAAGTGGGACCCGTTGGGTCCCATGTTCACATGGGAGGGCTGGTCCCTCAACGCAATATTCCACCTCTGCACCAATTCCAATATTGGCGGGGGGGGGGCTTTCTGGAGCGCTAGTATGGGTGTTGTGGGCCGAAGGGACTGGTTTCCAGAGGGTTAGTATGGACATTGTGGGCCGAATGGATTCTTGGGCTGGCAGCTCAGTCACTCAGGCCTGGTGGGCTGGCAGCTCAGTCACTCGGGCCTGGTGGGCTGGCAGCTCAGTCACTCAGGCCTGGTGGGCTGGCAGCTCAGTCACTGAGGGCCTGGTGGGCTGGAAGCTCAGAAACTGCCAGACATTCTGCCAAAACAGGTGAGAGACTCTGTGAGAGAGAAGGGGGAGAGGATGGAGAATCAATTTTAGACATGTTTCATCTTTTTCTGCAGATCACAGCAATGAAGGAGGAAAGTCTATCCTGGCCTGGATCTCACAGGGAGCCAATGAAGGGAGGGAGAAAAATACTGGGGTGAGGTTTAATACTTGCAGGGGGAATACGTACTGATGGGCCGAAGGGACTCCTCCAGGGCTAGTACAGGACTGGTGGGCCGAAGGGACTCTTAAAAAAAAAACCATGTGAAATCTCAGTGAAAGGCACTTTTTCTGGACTTTTCCTGGCCTGGCATGGGCCTTTTGGGCCAAAATGCTCATCCTGGGCTAATATGGGCATTTTGGGCAAAGGGGA
Source organism: Malacoraja senta (assembly GCA_038087875.1). Lineage (NCBI taxonomy): Eukaryota > Metazoa > Chordata > Chondrichthyes > Rajiformes > Rajidae > Malacoraja > Malacoraja senta. Next base: position 35,262,957 of record CM075983.1, read on the forward strand.
CTGGTTTCTCGGCTAATAGGGGGCCTTGTGGGCTGAAATTAGTGGTTTCAGGCAGGCCAAACAACTAATTTCATTTCATTTTCATTTCAATTTCAAGCACAGAGCAGGCCAAGCCAAACAGCTCATTGCATTTTCATTTCACTTCCATTGCCATTAGAGTTTCAAGCACAGGGCAGGCCAAGCCAACCAGCTCATTGCACTTTCATTTCACTTCCATTGCCATTGCAGTTTCAAGCACAGGGCAGGCCAAGCCAAACAGCTCATTGCACTTTCAGTTTACTTCCATTGCCATTGCAGTTTCTAGCACAGGGCAGGCCAAGCCAAACAGCTCATTGCACTTTCATTTCACTTCCATTGCCATTGCAGTTTCAAGCACAGGGCAGGCCAAATCAAACAACTCATTGCACTTTTATTTCACCTCCATTGCCATTGCAGTTTCAAGCACAGCGCAGACCAAATAACTAATTTCATTTTCATTAAGGGCTAACAAATCATTTATTGCAAGTACATTGCAGATTCACATTTCAGTTGATTCACAGCTTAGAATGAGAATCGTCGCCTCTCCCTCGCGATCTTGCTGAATGACTGAGTCATGTTCAGGCATCCGGGGTTTTTATAGTCCTGCCCCCCCCCCCCCAGAAGGGGTGTTACCTTCATTGTGGTGATTGACAGGCGAGAGGATCTCAAGGTTTTTTAAACACTCATGACTTTTTATTTTTCATCGATGGGAAAAATCCTCGGAGCCTACTCAGCAGAGGAGAACTGTGAGTAAGATGGTCAAAAATCATAGCGATGTATGGTAGCGTATTTTTCTAAAATCAATACACAGCACAGACAGGAAGTGGTCAAGATGAGACTTTTAATTATATAGATATCAAGTTGGATGATACTGTGGGTTGTGAAGAGAATGTAACACAATAACGTGTCAGGTCTGGCCTCCCTACGCAAAGAAGAATATTTTTATGGTAATGCGTGTGCAACAAAGGTTCACCAAATTAATTTTGGGATGGGACTGAAATGAGATTAAATAATATAGGACAATACTGTATCTAATTTAGAAGTATGTGGTGATTTCATCAAATCACACAAAATTCTTATTGTGTTTGGCCTGGGTATCTAGAATTGGAGGTCACAATCCAGAATAAAGGATCACCCACTCAGGATTGAGATGGAAAGAAATTTCATCTAGTGGATAACAAATCTTTGGAATTCTCTGTCCAAGGCTCTAGATGCAGAGTTGCTGGAGATACTTAGGTAAGATTTCAATGTATTTTGGGATATTAAGAGAATCAAAAGACATAGCATGAGTGCAGGGAAATGGAAGATATAACGGATCATCTATGATTAGCCCTGTCAACGTGGAGTTGAATAGCTTTCAGCCATATTTTTTATTTCTTACGTTTTTCATGAAGATGGTAGTGTCCTACCTTTTTACTTTGTGCCCTAGATTTCACAGTAAATCTAAATGTAAATATGCTGTTCTAGAACGCGGTTTGACTCTCTGATATTGCAGAGACAATAAAAAAATTATCAAAGGCAATAATATCACAAATGCAGGATGTTATTGCCTGAACAATAAGTTGTTCTTCAGTCAGAGCTGTAAGAATGTTTAAGTTGACATCATGATATATCATCTGCACCAACAAGTGACTCGGATAATCACAATGTTTGTTGCTGGCTAACCAATGTCATGGTTCTTTTGCCTGGAAAGTTGTCATGGGGATTGTGGACAAGACCCGGAGTCTTCAATGATATTGTAAAAATGAGAGTTAATGGATTTACCAATTTAATCAAATCATGAAGCATTGGATATTTAATACTTCACACATACACAGATTATGTTGCACGAGGTCTGCAGGTACTGCGAGTAGCTGTTTCAATGGGGCAATCACAGCAAAAGGCACCTGACTGCCTTCTAAACTAAGTTTATTATTGAACAGTCATGGCTGTGCATTTCTCAGTGTTAACAAATAAGGTTTCACTTGAATTATGCAATGTGTCAATTGCATGAGCACCCAAGAAAAATCCGCATCTGTGAGTAATGTAACCACAGAGCAGAGATGAAGAAACTAGTTTCTGCAGATGCTGGTTTATAAAATAAGACACAAAGTGCTGGAGTACCTCAGTGGGTCAGGCAGCATCTCTGGGGAACATGGATAAGATATGTTTCGGGTCAGGGCTTCAGACTGATTGTGGTTGGGGAAGAAAGCTGAAGAGAGGATAGGCAGGATAACACCTGGCAAGTGTTAAGGGCCTGTCCCACTTAAGTGTCCATGGCATGCAAATTACTCGAGCTCGTGGTCGCGTTGAGTCGCACGGGCATCGTATGGCCGCGCGGGGCCGGTCCCACTGAGAAGCGCGGAGGGGTATGTAGTTGTGCGCGACATCGCGCGGGGCTCCGAAATTTTTGTAGCGAACGAAATCTTTGCGCGCCAATGGTCTGTCGCGTAACTGATGGCCAAAGTGGGACAGGCCCAAGATCCTGGCGTGACGCAACATCTCACATCTCAGCAGCAGAAGCAGGCAAACGATCGTCAAACTCAGCCTGGGTTACTCCTGCATTTTGTGTCCATCTTCAAATGACGTCACGTGCTCCAGCCAGCTGTGCGTACGCATGAAATCGCGCGCGGGACCGTCGCGGCTCAACACAACCACGAGGTCGCGTTATTTGCGTGCCAAGGACACGTAAGTGGGACAGGCCCTTTAGGCTGATTCAGTTGAGGGGGTGTTTGATACACAGATGGTCGGACAAAGGCCAAGAACCAAAGGTGTGAGCTAAGGATAGAATACACATACTTACTTACTTTCATACTCATACTTACTTTATTAGCCACTTATGTTTTGCAACGTACGAGGAATTTGATTTGCCATACAGTCATAATAATAAAAAGCAACAGAACACACAAAATACATTTTAACATAAACATCCACCACAGTGACTCCTCCACATTCCTCACTGTGATGCAAGTTGAAAAAAAGTTCAATCTCATCCCTTCTTTGTCCTCCAATGGTTGGGGGCCTCTAACCTTCCGTTGACGGAACGATCTTACTCCTGTAGCCGGCGGCGGGCCTCCTCATCAGGGTGATTATGTTCCTGCATCGGGTGGGAATCTCAGCTCCCCCACGCCGGGCGTTCTACCCTGAGTCGAAGCTAATCGAACCTTCTGCGTTGTTGGAGCCTCCCGACTCGGTCTCAACCTGAGACTGCGAGCTACTCGATGTTAAAGTCTGCAGGCCGTGGTTGGAGCGTTGATCCCAGGCAAGGAATCGGCTCCGATGATAAGTCCACGCCCGTGGTGGGGCTCAAAGTCAGACCCGAGCAAGGCCTCCTGCTCCACGATGTTAGGCCGCAGAACAACCAGAGATTCGATCAGGAAAGCAATCGCATCTCTGGCAAGGTAAGAGATTGAAAGAAAAGTTTCCCCCGATCCCCTCCGCCCACCCCCCACATAAAACAAACCAGAGAACATTAACACAAACTTTTTAAACACACTAAAAAGAACAAAAAAAAGACAAAAAGGACAGACCGACAGTAGGCGAGGCTGCCATCGAAGCGCAACCTGGTGGTAATCCAGAGGTGTAAATTTTGAAGCAGAGGAGGGAGTGGGGGTGGGTGGAGAGGGATTAGAAATTTCCTCCCGAAAGAGCCCATGGAAATATAAACATGACGGTCTTTGGTGCCTGTCGCAAACTTTTTGAAGCCTCAAGATGCCCCCCTTAAGATGTGTGCTGTTCCATTTACAAGATGTTTCTTAATACATGCAAATTCATTCCTATCTGATCAATTCACACCAACTCCAAATTGCACCCTGTGACCTTTCGCTCATTAATAACATACTGTATGCATGTGTCACCACCATTTGAAATATGAGCTGCAAAAGTGGTTTGAGCATATGGTATAGTTAATTAGCATGACTGAAGTTAACCTTGTTACACAGACCACAAGAGCCACAAAATAACAGTAAGCAGTGATGAACATTTGTAACTGTTACAGAAACTAGAAATACTTATTACCAACCCACATTCCACACTTCTAATTCAAATAGCTCAAAGATCAGATTCTTATTTTACTCATTTTGATTGGAATGAAAATATTTTTCCTTTTGGCATCAATGTGTGCTATTGTCATTTCAAATCTGTTCAGCGATATAAAGCTTTTATTTGATGTTCAAATCAGTCACCAGGAGGGGTTGGAAGTATTCAAAGCTTTCAAAATTTATGTCTTTTATGTTTTACTTAAATGCCAAACATCTTCTAATGTCCAAAGAATGCCATCACCGAGCTCTTTGTAATCTCATAATAGGAACTATAACAGCAATTGTGTTAAGATGCATTAGGTTTGTCAGGAAGTTCTTTACATTCATCTTGAAAAATTAATGCTCCTGATGCAGGCTGATTTGGTTGTCCTTGGGAGAAGGACAGAAACGTTGCGGAATATTGAAGCACTGCTGTCACTGAGAATGTTAAAATAAATCTCAACTTTGAAAAGTGAGGTATCTCAAAGCTGGTGCTGGGGAGGGGGTGTTATCTTGGCAGTGTATATTTAAAAATCTGTCTCACTAGCTTCTGACTTTTGTTTAATTAAAACTAACAGGTAATTAAATGTTAGGGCCATTAATTTAGGTATTGCAGTTGCCAATTAAGGGTGAGAGAACATTATTAACCATATGAGAACATTCCCTCTCTATCCCTCCCCCACCAAAGTCGCACCAGCTTCTCTTTTTCACCCAACAAACAGCTAACAATGGCCTGTTTCCTTTATCATCATTACTTTTTTGTTTATCTTTCATTCATTGTTCTTTATCTCTCTACATCATCGGCTATAATCTCTCATTTCCCTTATCCGTAACTAGTCTGAAGAAGGGTTTCGACCCATTCCTTCTCTCCAGAGATGCTGCATGTCCTGCTGAGTTACTCTAGTTTATTGTGTATTATTAGTTGGCAGCTTGATTTGCCGGGTTCAGATGCATTGCCCCCACAAGTTGAAGCATGCAAAACCAACATATTATCATGCCAACTTTTGTGCAACACCTATTTAAAACCAGTGCTACCATGGCCTATTTCAATCAAACTGCCACCAACATAGTGTGCAGGCACAGGGAAATCCAATGTGCTAAGGTGCTAAATCTAGTGTTTAGCACCAAGATGAACTTCAGCACCTTTACTTTGAAAGGATCATCAAAGATTGGCAGATTTGTTGTTGATTGATTGATTGAGAGATTTATTGATATTTGTTTGATTTTCATTCCTGGATAAGACGTACATTTCAGGATTTGAGAGAGAGAGATGGCAATTTTTACACATGCACTAGTCCATCCAAAGTATGGGATTGAGTAGTTAATAGCATGATAAGAAGCATAACAGAGATATGTGAATGTAAGAAAAAGGGGAAGGGGATTAAAAGACAGGAAGCTTTATCTGCATTGGGTATTCCAAGAGAATTTGTTCGTTGACCTGTTTCACCAAGAAGTGTCTCATGGTCGTTGAACATGTTCTGCAGTAGAACAAGCTACTGCACAGACCTACTTTGCCAGCAACACTCACACCATCTCTTCAAGGATGTGGGTGGAAAGATGAGTAACAAGAACCAATTAGTCTCCTTTTTTCTTGGGTAGAGAGTAGCATGCAGAGTGACAGTTTTTTTCTAGGTAGAAGACGTCTTATCATGAAATGAATGATTGACTGTGACCAGTGACGTTTTTCCTGAATATTTTAAAGAGGACATTGCACTGTAGTTGCTCTGAGAGCTCTACATCAGAACATCAAAATATTTGGCGATATCCATCAAGATGTAGCTCCTCTGCAACACAGGCAGGTTAATGCCCAAATCATGCAGTAGTACTCATGGGAAAACTGATCATTTCCAGCATTAATAAGGTGCAAGCATTTCTGGGGACAACTATGCCATCTCAGAACTGGGAATTTCCAGATGCAAGTCAAACTTGTGCTGATGATGCAATTACCAATAAAGCAGATATGCAGGAAATTAGATCAGAGCTGAGGAACAATCATTGTTCTTCACTCCCGAGACCATCATTCTCTGGCATCCCAGCCTGAATCCAGGCTACGATCACCAGATCATAGGGTTCAATCACCAGGAACTCCCCAAACTTGCCCCAGCTCAGCAGCAACGGCATAATAAGCTAATCTTCAGCCAGGCCAGCCCTCCGTCACTCACTCAACGATGAGAAGGAAGCTGTGCAAACACCCTGGATGTTACTGATACTTTCAGCATCAGAGTTGTACAACTGCCATATCGATATATCTTTGTGACTAGGCCAATACATCTTTGGCTTAATTTTCCAGGCATGGTACTGGGTATTTAAAATGCATGTGCAATTAATGCAGTTTGCTCTAGCAGCACTTTAAAAAGTTTGATCGTTTTATAGTGGACAATATCCACAATTTCAAATTATTTGCTTTTAAAATGTTACTTAAAGTCAATGGGATTAGGCATATAAACATATCAAAGGTTGCAGTGTAGAGCATAAAAATCACTAGATTTTATTTTGAGAAGGAAGCAACTGATATGGTAGACTAAACAGTTATGGTAGTCTTGTTTATTGTCATACTTGGAGTAGACAATAGACAATAGACAATAGACAATAGACAATAGGTGCAGGAGTAGGCCATTCGGACCTTCGAGCCAGCACCGCCATTCAATGTGATCATGGCTGATCATCCCCAATCAGTACCCCGTTCCTGCCTTCTCCCCATATCCCCTGACTCTGCTATTTTTAAGAGCACTGTCCTGCTCTCTCTTGAAAGCATCCAGAGAACCTGCCTCCACCGCCCTCTGAGGCAGAGAATTCCACAGACTCACCACTCTCTGTGAGAAAAAGTGTTTCCTCGTGTCCGTTCTAAATGGCTTACTCCTTATTCTTAAACTGTGGCTGACAAAAATGCTGGAGAAACTCAGCAGGTGCAGAAGCATCTATGGAGCGAAGGAAATAGGCAACGTTTCAGGCCAAAACCCTTCTTCAGACTGATGCAGAGTGGGTGGGCGGGAAGAAGAAAGGAAGAGGAGGAGCCAGAGGGCTGAGGGAGAGCTGAGAAGGGGAGGAGACAGCAAGGGCTACCGGAAATTCGAGAAGTCAATGTTCAAGCCGCTGGGGTGCAGACTGCCCAAGCGGAATATGAGGTGCTGCTCCTCCAATTTCCAGTGTTGCTCGCTCTGGCCATGGAGGAGGCCCAGGACGGAAAGGTCGGATTCGGAATGGGAGGGGGAGTAGAAGTGCTGAGCCACAGGGAGATCAGGTTGGTTAATGCGGACCGAGCGGAGGTGTTTGGCGAAACGATCGCCAAGCCTACGCTTGGTCTCACCGATGTAGATCAGCTGACATCCAGAGCAGCGGATGCAATAGATGAGGTTGAAGGAGGTGCAGGTGAACCTCTGTCGCACCTGAAACGACTGCTTGGGTCCTTGAATGGAGTCGAGGGGGGGAGGGAAAGCGACATGTGTAGCATCTCCTGCGGTTGCAAGGGAAAGTGCCCGGGAGAGGGTGATGCGGGTGGGAAGGGAAGAATTGACCAGGGAGTTATGGAGGGAGCGGTCTTTGCAGAAAGCAGACAGAGGGGAGATTGGAAGATGTGGCGAGTGGTGGGGTCACGTTGGAGGTGGCGAAAATGACGGAGGACTATTTGTTGTATGTGACGGCTAGTGGGATGGAAGGTGAGGACTAGAGGGACTCTACTCTGCCCTTGTTCCGAGTGGGGGGATGGGGAGAGAGAGCAGTGTTGCTGGGTATTGAAGAGACCCTGGTGAGAGCCTCATCTATGGTAGGGGAGGGGAACCCCCGTTCCCTGAAGAATGAGGGCATTTCCGATGCCCTGGTGTGGAACACCTCATCCTGGGAGCAGGTGCGGCGCAGAGAGAGGAATTGGGAGATGGGGATGGAGTCCTTACAGGAAGCAGGGTGTGAAGAAGTGTGTTATAGATAGCCATGGGAGTCAGTGGGTTTATAGTGGATGTCGGTCAAAAGTCTATCACCTGCGATGGAGATAGTGAGGTCAAGAAATGGTAGGGAAGTGTCGGAAATGGTCCAGGTGTATTTGAGTGCCGGATGGAAGTTAGTGGCGAAGTTGATGAAGTTAGTGAGTTGTGTGTGGGTGCAAGAGGTAGCACCAATGCAATCATTGATGTAGCGGAGGTAGTGGTCGGGGATGGGGCCCTGGTACGTCTCGAACAAGGATTGTTCGATGTACCCTACAAAGAGGCAGGCATAGCTGAGGCCCATGCGCGTGCCCATAGCTACCTTGTGTTTGGAGGAAATGGGAGGAGTCAAACAAAACGTTATTAAGGGTAAGGACCAACTTCGCTAGGCTGTGGCCCCTGGTTCGGGACTCCCCCAACATCGGGAACATGTTTCTGCCTCTAGCGTGTCCAAACCCTTAACAATCTTATATGTTTCAATGAGATACCCTCTCATCCTTCTAAACTCCAGAGTGTACAAGCCCAGCTGCTCCATTCTCTCAGCATATGACAGTCCCGCCATCCCGGGAATTAACCTTGTAAACTGCATGTAATTCTGCATGTAGTACTGCATGTAATTCTATTTGCCACATTCTACTCACAAATTCCAACAAACAATTGAGTTTATGCCCATCAGGAAGAGATGAACAGGTTGAAGCTCTTTGTTGATGACAAATCAAGGCTGGGAGTTGGGAATGTTGGGAGAATGGTGGAATTTAGAGCGGTGAGGAGAGGGACTGAATCAGTTTTTATAATTGTGAAAGTTTTTTGTAATGTATAGCATAGACACCAAATGCTTTCACCTGAAGCAGAGCAAAACGAGAAACCATCAATAAAAGATAGTGCCACGGAAACAACGAGGGAATTCTGAAGAAATGTCTTTATCTAGAATGTGGAGAGATGTATAGTGTTGCCACAGGAAATAGAAGGTAAATAGTTTAATAAAAAAGTATCTGCAGATGCTGATTTATATCAAAGATAGACACAAAATGTTGGAGTAATTCAGTGGGTCATGCAGCGTCTCTGGAGAAAATGGATAGGTGACATTTTGGGTTGGAATCCTTCTTCAGACTGAATGTAGTGGGGGAGGAACTGGAAGTGAGGAAAAATACAGGATAAATTGGGGCTGGCAACAGATGACATCAGGCAAAAGGTTCCCTGATAGGCCAATTGTTAGCTGGAGACATTATGAGCTGAAGAGAGATACATTGTAGCAAACTAGTTCATTGACTAGTGGAGGAACAGGGAGGGGAGGGGGAGGAATGTGTATGTAGAGGTTACCTGAAATTGGAGAACTCAACATTCACATCATTGGGTTGTAAGCTATCCAAGCAAATCATGAGGTGCTGTTCCTTCAATTTGAATGTGCAAATTTTCCGTCCTGGAATTTTCTGCCCTGGGCCTTTCCCATTGCCAGAGTGAGTTCTGCAGAGACCATTCCCTCTGCAACTCCTTAGTTCACTCATCCCTTCCCTCCCAACCACCCCCTCCCCGGGTACTTTCCTCTGTAACAACAGGAGATGCAACAGCTGTCCTTAAATCTCCTCCCTCGACTCCATCCAGGGACCCCAACCGTCCTTTAAGATGAGACAGAAGTTCACATGCACCTCTTCTAACCTCATCTACTGTATCCGGTGTTCCCGATGTGGCCTACTGTACATTTGCGAGACAAATGTTTCGCTGAACACGCATGCATTGTCTGCCAAGGCCTACTGGATCTCTCAGTTGCTAAGCACTTCTCCCCTTTGCATTCCATATGACTTTTCTGTCCTGAGCCTCATCCATTGCCAGAGTGAGACCACACACAAATTGGAGCAACAGCGCCTCATATTTTGCTTGGGTAGCTTACAGCCCAGCGGTATGATCATTGAATTCTCCAATTTCAGCTATCATCTACATACACCTCCTTTCCCTTCCAGCCCTTTCCCCTCCACCTCCTTTGCCCCTCCTTCCTCCACTAAAAGTCGGTTAAATTGTTCCACAGTTTGCAGCGATGTCTCTGCTTGGGATCACACCATCTCTAGCCAACAATCAGTCTATCAGGGAACCTCCTTCCCTGAAGTCATCTGTTGCCAGCTCTGATTTGTCATGGGTTTTTCTCGTTTCCAGTTCCCCCCCACCCCCCCCCCCCCCCCCTGTCCCACTACAATCAGTCTGAAGAAGGGTCTCCACCCATCACCACCTATCTCTTTTCTCCAGAGATGCTGCCTGATCTTTTAAGTTACTCCAGTACTTTGTATCTATCTAAGGTAAATAATTTAGATGCATTTAAGGGAAGGTTAATAAATGGAATTATAACATAATTATGGCTTCTGCTATAGTTTAGATGAAGGTGAAGGTAGGATGGAGTGTAAACATAACACCAGACCAGGTGGGGAGATTCTTCGCTGCATGAACAGCACAGTATTTTTTAGTGCCCAACAAAAATAAATAACTGTGGGAGAAATCAATCTAAGGTATCACTGCATCTTCTGATGAATCACAAAGGGCCTTTAAACCTCCCACTTGGCCAATGTATACTATTAGTTTGGGGTAACCTACTCATTTTCAATAGCAACCAGTGTTATTTGCTGGGGCCTCTGCCTGTGGTTGGAAAAGTGGTCCCTAATTTTCTCTTCCCAAACCCATAATAGCGAAGAATTTGGCCTCAAATCCTCAATTCATTTCTAGATAGAGAGCAAAAGAATAAACAAACAGATCGGTCAATACGTTGTGCAGAATGTGACATTTGGGAATGTGAAGGCAGATTGATAAACTCAGCTAAATAAGCTAGCATAATTTCGAATTTATTAATTACAAGTTACCATCAGTTTCTTTGTGCATGCATTTATGAGTGGGAGACAAGAAAGCATCTTAGAGAGCCAGGATCTGTGGCCAGCAGAAAGCTGCCCACTCCTGCACTAGATTTTGAATTCATTGTTGACTCTCCAGACCACATTAACTTGGAGGATATTTGTTCACACATCTCGATGGTGACAGAAACAAGGTCTCCCATTACATGATAAGATCGCATGGGGATAAAAGGGGATGGGGTGCCAAGCAGGAAGAGTGAATGCCAACACTGGCCTGACCCGACCCTGGAATTTGGAAGCTGTTGAAGCAGCAAACACTGAAAGTTTCTGTTTCCATTTGAAAAGATTCAGATATTATTTAAAACAGTTGAAACAGAAAGAAAATTAAATTTATTGAACAACATTTAAATCCTAAAACAGTAATAACAATTAAAAGCATCTAAGTACTTAATGAAATCCCTCACCGCATTTTTATTCCACCGAAGTGAATAATGAAGGAAGGAAACTTGGGGAGGAGATGAAAAGTATTATAGAAAATCTACCAGCAGATTCTCCACAGCAAGTGATAGGAATGGCCTCAGCTGTGCACTCCTAAACAGGATTGATAAACCTGATACAGAGATTAGTACAAAAAATAATGACTATTAGATTACTATAGCCTCAGCATTGTGCGTTTACTTAGTGTGTGCACAGATGGATATTACAGCATTGAATATGAACCATTGATTTGTGAATGAGCAATTCATTGAAATATCCAGTATGTCAGACTTGGTACGATAGTAATAATGTGAGTGCAATGGGATAAAGCCTCCCACTTTAGTGGTAAGGAAGTGCGGCTTTATTAAAATGCTGTCTCAAGGTTGACATAGAGTAAGTGCCTGGGCAAATAGGTGTAAATGTACTGTTTGGATAGGAGTAGGAGGGTTCTTCAAGTGTCCTTGGCAATTCGCAGATAACTTACTTTTTTTGCAATTTCTTGCAAAGTGCAAATAACTGGAATGAGTAATAATGAAACATGTGCAGCTTCTGTTACAGCCAGTCAATCTGCAATATTAGTTTAGTAATGAAGCATTTTCAAAATCTACGTGTGTGTCCAAGGACAGATAATCCTTTAGCAAATAAGAAAATCTGCATAATTGTGTTGTACATAGAAAAGCTCCACATGTGAACAAACCAATTGTTTTTGATTAAAGTAAAAATGCAACAAATTAGATTAAAGAAGCAAATCAACATGATCTTGTGTTCAAAGACAATCTGATCTTTGTGTAAATGGAACTACACAACAAGGCTGACAACTCAAGATAAAGATGTTTCCCTACATTTTTATAATAAAAAGCTGAGTAATATTAAGCTGAATTAAGTTGCAGTTTCTATTATCTTCAATTGAATTAATTTTTAATCATTTATTAAATTTTCTTGGCCAAAAGATTGAAGCATACGTATTATTTATTGAGTATCCTTCCTTGGCCTATACAATTGTGAGATGTCTTGGGTCATTTCAGAAGATAGTGGGGAAACTCTGTTGCTGCTGCTATTGCTGTTGCCTCACAATTCCAGTGACAAGAGTTCTATCTTGACCTCCACCGTTCTCCATGTGGAGTTTGTACATTCTCCCTGTGACAGCCTGGATTTCCTCTTGCATCCCAAAAATATGCTGATTAGTAGGATAGTTAGCCACTTCTAAATTACCCTCTGTGCATTAATATGCAGAATCTGTGAGAGAGTTGAAGGAAATGAGAGGAGAATAAAATGGGTTAGGGGAGGATTACCAACTATGAGATATTTGACGTGGACCCGGTGGGCCTGTTTACTGCTGAATCACTCTTTGACTCCAAACATGACTCCAGCTATGACTCAACCAAATTCCTTTTAGATAAGATTCACGTAAAGCTTGGATAAAGATAAGGATGTTTGATTTCCTTCTCTGAAAAATTGGTATGTTTTTTTGTTCTTTCCAAGATAGACACAAAATGCTGGAATAACTCAGCGGGACAGGCAGCATCTCTGGAAAGAAGGAATGGGTGACGTTTCAGGTCGTGAACCTTCCTCAGAAATGTCATGTCAGGATCATATCAGGGTCGGCAAAAGATTTTGAACATTTTAAAATTCAGCGGCGACAAAAAAACTGCGACACTTGAGGAAACACCGTGCGTTAATACATCATCACGCAGCATTACGCCGCAACTTTTTCGGTGACCTGATACGTCAGTCAATGATGCCGGCAGTCGCTGAAAAAATCGCCAAATGGGACAGGCACTTTAAGGTTTATTGTGGTCACGTGTATCAAGATACAGTGAAAAGTTTTGTACTGCATAATATCCAAAGATGAAATATATCATACATAAATAAAATCGTCAAACTCAAGTACAATAGATAGAACAAAAGGGAAAATATCAAATGTAGAATATAGTTATCAGCATTGTAGTGCATCAATTCCATAGACAAAGTCCAATGTCCACAACAGGGTAGAGGTGGATTGGACCATATCCTAGCTCATGAAAGGACCGTTCAGAAGCCTGATAACAGAGGGGAAACAGCTGTTCCTGTTTCTGATGATGCACAATTTCAAGCTTCTATACTTTCTGCTGGATGGGCACAGGGAGAAGAAGGAATGACTGTAGTGGGAGAAGTTTTTAATTATGTTGGCTGCTTTTCTGAGGCAGTGTGAATTGTAGGTGGAGTCAGTGGTGGGAAGTCTGGTCCGCGTGATGGACTGGGCTACATCTGTGATCATATGTTGTTCTATTTGTAGCCACCAACCCATTGTTTTTATGCGGCCACTTATCATCATCACCAGAAAATAAGTTATCAGTTTCCATGTGCATATCTTTCTCAGTGAGTTCAGCCTCACTACCACCTCCTTGCCGGTCTCTAATTCAACATCACCAAATACAATCCCTTTCAAGACTTCACTGTGCATTTATATTTCTTCCCTCCTTTTAGTTCTCTCTGAACTATTATCTTTATTCATTACTTTTCTACTTAAGTATCTTTGTTAAGTTTTAGTTAATAAGGATCTTGTGAAATTCCCTTTATCAGATTACCCAAATGGTGCTGAGGATACCATGACACCTTCCTGTGAAAATACTGAAGATGCAATGCTATTGTTTTATTTTTTCTATGCCTATCAAGCAAGGCCACAAACAATACTTCCACAAACAGCAGGCATTTACTTGTACTTCTTTCAATTTAGAGCAATGTATTCACTGTTCATAATGATATCTTCTTTACATTGTGGAAACTGATGATGTCTTTGCAGAAAACCTCACATTCAGTCCAAAAGGCATTGCCCTGAACTTCCAGTTCCATATTCTTTATTTTTCAATCTCACTTTCACTCTGACTTCTGCACTCATCTTGCTACATTGTTCCAACAAAATGTATCCCAACTCCAAGGAACAGCAATACCTTCTGACAAAACACAATACAGCTTTCTAGAAACAGCAGTGTGTTCAACAAATTCAAATAATCAACATTTTCAGCAATAGTATTTCAGATTTCCAGCATTCTCCACATTCCTTAGATAAATGTTAAATATACTCCATTTGTGTCTTCTCCACAGGGATCTTTGATTCACTATCTTTCACTTTGTACATTCACCCCTTTTGCCAGTCTTTCCTGCTGTCCGGTTTATCAGATACCTTCCTTGTTATTCTCTCCTCCTCTTCCATCTGACCCTGTCTCAAAATTATTCAATCTAACTTTTCCTACCTCTAAGGAAAGATCATCAACCCAAAATATTGATGTGATTTCGCTCTCCGCAGATGTTGCCTAACTTGCCACGTGTTTCCAGCAGTTTCTGATTTCATTTCAGTTCTATGGCATCTTAGCATGGTCCATTTTTTCCATAAATACACGTTTCATTTTTTGCTCTTTGAACCAGTGGGTTCTCTGCCACTTTTAATCTTTACTTCCTTAAAGGGCATGGCACCTTTGCTGGTGAGCATGAGTGGAAAATAACTTGGGGCACAGAACTGAATTTAAAAAACTGTAGTCCATTTTGTCTGACCCATTTATCCACTCGTTATATTCTTAAACCACAGATAAGTATATATTCATTCAGATTTAAATACAGTAACCAAGCACAACATGTTTCTGCCAGGGGCAAAGCAGTTTGGCTAATGATTGTTATATTTCTAATACCGTGCATCAATCTGCTATCCTGTTTAATAAAGTTTTAGTCTGGTTTAATTGAACTTCACTTCCTGCCTGAACACATTAAATTGAGCTTTAAATGTTAAATTATCACAGATGGCAATCAAAAATACTGTGACACAAATCACTGGAACACTGCTCAGTAAACCAGCTGGAACATAATCACCAGGTTCCTGCTCTTAGACAGTAATACCAACAATTTATTGGGCATTGTTATACTACAACATGTGCCTTGAGGTTACCTGATGAATCAATCATTGGAGTTGAAATTCCAAAACGTTGAACTAATCAATTATACATGAATAAATTGTTCACAGCATACCCTACTTTTACTATGATTTGGCTGAACCAAGATTCCTCTGCCTCAGGCATCCTTAAGAGCCTCCAGCGACTGAATTCTGTAAAAGAGACAAGAAGCAGTGAAGCAAGAGCCTGAGGAGAAATGAGTATACAGTTTTCAATGATTAATTTTAACTGTGCCCATCAATGCAAAGACAATTTAATCATACATTCCTTTACAGTACACGCAAGCTTTCTTTGCATTCTCTTCCTGAATGTTAGGAAAGTATTTTCAGCGCATGTAATGACCTGCACTGTAATGATGTGAGCACTTACAAAATAATAAATTGGTAAAGACACAGAATTATTTGCATCAAGACCATCCTCAAAAAGTTTACATGGACACAAATATTGTTATATTGTTACATTGTAACAATAATAGGTGAAGATAATCACAATTTCTCAGATTGTTCTGGTGTTCAAATTATTTTTCATAACATGATGGGATCTGTTGTTTTACTCTATTGTGATTCCCTTCTACTTTTGCTCCGGAATCATAAATGATTGCAGCACAGCTGGAAGTAATTTAACTGATTATGTTTACGTTAGCTCTCCAACAGCGCGTCTCTCTAGTTCTGACCCGGCCCTTTCTCCATACACTTGCCAATTATTCTTTACCATCGTCAATCTAAATGTTTATTCTCATGCTACAGCTAATTCTCTTTATCCCAATCCAGAGATGATCAGTCCTCAAATCCTCCACCAAATGGAACAGCTTCTATTATCCATGTGCCCAGATCCCTCATTTTATAGAATTCTATCACATTTTCCATCATCTTTTCTTTACTGAAGAAAACTACCCTGGATTGTTTCCTTTTTCTGTGGCACCTTATCAAAAAGCCTTCCAGAAGTTCATGTACATAAAATTCTCATCAGCATCAACTGTAACCCCATCAAAATATTTTATCAAATTGATTAAACCTGATTTGTGCTGAATAAATCCATGCTCGTTTGCCTTAATTCATTCATTTTGCTCCAGGTAAGTATTAATCCTGTTAGACAAGTGACTGCAGATGCTATAATCTGGAATAAAACAACATACTGCTGCAGGAACTCGCTGTGTTTCCCTCCCTATGGAGGGAAACTAATTAATGTCTGGAGTAAGTCCTGATGCAGTGTCTTGACCCGAAATGTCAGCAATTCCTTTCTTTCTGCAAATGCTGCTCAACCCATCGAGTTCCTCCAACATTCGTCCTGTCCTGGATCAATATTTCTTGATTGAGATTTTTGAGGAGTTGACAAAGGTAATTCATGAGGGTAGGGCAGTGGTGGTTGTCTACATGTACTTGATAAGGCTATTGACAAGCTTCCTCATGGTAAATTGATCTAGACGATGAGGATGCATGGGATCCATGACAAATTGATTGTTTGGATTCAGAACTACCCTACCTATAGATGACAGAGGGTAGCAGTGGAAGAGTGTTATTCAGGCTTGAGGTCTGTGACCAGCAGTGTTCTGCAGGATTCAATGCTTGGACTTCTGTTGTTGAAATATATATCGATGACTTGGGTTAAAATGTAGATGGGTTGGTTCATAAGTTTGTGAATTATAAAAAAATTGGTAGAGTTGCAGAGAGTGAAGAGGACTGTCAAAGCATACAGCTGGATCGGATCCAGAAAAAAAGCAGATGGAGATTAATCCAGGGAAGTATGAGGTGTTGCATGTTGGGAAGTCAAATGTAAAGCAAAAGTATACAATTAATGGCAAGACCTTTAAAAGTGTTGATATACATAGGATCTTAACATCAAACTCCACAGCTCCCTGAAATTGGCACTCAGCAGATAGAGTGGTAACAAATGCATATTGGTATGCTTGCCTTCATTGGTTATGGCATTGAGTATAAGTCAGGAAAACATGTTGCAGCTTTATAAAACATTTGGCAAGGCCGGAATTGAAGTATAGTGTGCAGCACTGATCATCCTATTACAAGAAGAATGTAGAGGCTTTGAAGAGGGTGTAGAAGAGGTTTACCAGGATGCCGACTGGATTAGAGCTATAAGGCGGTGTTGGACAAACCTGAATTGTTATCTCTGCAGCATTGGACACTGAGGGGAGACCTGATAGAAGTTTGTAAGATTATGAGTGGCATAGATATGTTAGGCAGAAGAAGAAAACGGTCTGAAGAAGGGTCCCGACTTGAAATGTTGCCTACCTATTTTCTCCAGAGATGCTGCCTGACCTGCTGAGTTACTCCAGCATTGGTGTCTATCTAGGCTATTTACAATATATATTAATGATTTGGACGAGGGAATAGAATGCAACATCTCCAAGTTTGAGGATGACACAAAGCTGGGGGGCAGTGTTAGCTGTGAGGCGGGTGCTAGGAGGCTGCAAGATGACTTGGATAGGCTGGGTGAGTGGGCAAATGCATGGCAGATGCAGTATAATGTGGATAAATGTTAGGTTATCCACTTTGGTGGCAAAAACAGGAAAGTAGACTATTACCTGAATGGTGGCCGATTAGGAAAAGGGGAGATGCAACGAGACCTGGGTGTCATGGTACACCAGTCATTGAAAGTGGGCATGCAGGTGCAGCAGGCAGTGAAGAAAGCGAATGGTATGTTAGCATTCATAGCAAAAGGATTTGAGTATAGGAGCAGGGAGGTTCTACTGCAGTTGTACAGGGTCTTGGTGAGACCACACCTGGAGTATTGCGTACAGTTTTGGTCTCCTAATCTGAGGAAGGACATTCTTGCCATAGAGGGAGTATAGAGAAGGTTCACCAGACTGATTCCTGGGATGTCAGGACTTTCATATGAGGAAAGACCGGATAGACTCGGCTTGTATTCGCTGGAATTTAGAAGATTGAGGGGGGATCTTATAGAAACTTACACAATTCTTAAGGGGTTGGACAGGCTAGATGCAGGAAGATTGTTCGCGATGTTGGGGAAGTCCAGAACAAGGGGTCACAGTTTAAGGATAAAGGGGGAATCTTTTAGGACTGAGATGAGAAAAACATGTTTTACACAGAGAGTGGTGAATCTCTGGAATTCTCTGCCACAGAATGTAGTTGAGGCCAGTTCATTGGCTATATTTAAGAGGGAGTTAGATGTGGCCCTTGTGGCTAAAGGGATCAGGGGTATGGAGAGAAAGCAGGTAACGGATACTGAGTTGGATGATCAGCCATGATCATATTGAATGGCGGTGCAGGCTCGAAGGGCCGAATGGCCTACTCCTGCACCTATTTTCTATGCTTCTATGATTCTATGTAGACAGAACCTTTTTCTCTGAACCAGTTTCACTGGAGGATTTTCTCTGAACCAAACACTAGATGATTTTAAAGTCAGAGGGTCAAAGTTTAAAAGAGATGTGTGGGGCAAGTTTATTTTTATTTAGAGAGTGGATGTTAGTTGGAATGTGCTGCCAGGGGTGGTGGTGGAAGCAGATATGATACTAGTATTTAAGACACTTTGAGATAGACACATAGATATGCAAAGGGAGGGATGTGGATCACATTCAGGCAGAAGGAATTGGTTTACTTTGACATCATGTTCAACATAAGGCCTGTTCCTGTGTGGTACTGTTCAATATTTCTGCCACTGAGGTTAAGCTCACTGCTCTCTACTTGATGGCGTTAGCTGTACTTTTTTTCTGATCAGTGGAGTAACAGTTGCTATGCTTCATTCCTGGGGTGGGAATTTGCAACCAACCCTGTTTCAATGAATGCAATCAACCCGGCGTGCACAATCAAATAATATCAAATAGAACAAGTTGTCCTACAACTTTAGGCTGTACACGCCATACGCAAGAAGAAGAAGATGCTTCATTCCACTGCCACTAACCCCACATCCAAACAAGAAGTTGGAAGAACTCAGCCAAGCAGCATCTGTGGAAACAGAAACATGTCAATGTTTCAGGACAGGGGCACTCCACCACAACTTGTGAAAAACTGCACGGGAAAGGAAATAGAAGATACTGATGCACACGTTGAAAGGACTGGGAAATTGTAGCCATGAGGAAGGCTGGACAGGGTCATTGCCACCAGGACTATGGACCTAGTACTGGAAGGTAGGAGTAGATTTGCAAGTTATTTTTTAACCAGCACAAACATGATGCATTGAAAGACCTCCTTTGGTGGTGTTCATTTTCTCTGATCCTGTGATAGTGTGTTGTTTTCCTGTCTACCTTTGTGCCTTGGAGATGCCAATAGCAATATATACACGTTACTAATTTCAGTTGTTCAATGTTGCAGCTGAAACTAATTCCACTATTGGCGCACTCAATGCTCTGGCATTAGACCATTGATGTGCCTCAGACTTTCTGCATTTAATGCCTGTGCATGGAAGCTTGAGACATCCTAGGAATCAAGGGGCAGATAGTTGGCAATTTGTTGCAAGTAAGAATGATTCAGTTCAATGGTTGGTTATGCAAAAACATACTGCATTTATTAACTAACTACAAAGCTAAACATGACATGAATATGCATTTGATTAATTCTGACTAAGGTTTTTCAAAACTCAAGATCAACTTTTTTCAATATACATCAACTTGGTCGTGTGGCTCTAGGCAAAACAGCTATGACATTGTTCATGAAGACAAAAAAATAATTACCAACTCCCATGCCCAAAAATTGTGCCATAAAAAAGCTGTCAGTCATTGGTTTTGAAAGGTGTATGGCATCTAAAATCTAAAGTTGTCTAAATTAGGACAATTTCTCTATTCGCAACTGAACCAAAGGCAGTTCTATGTCACTTTGGATGCCATTAAATTGGTTGCAAAATTGCCTACAACCTTCATGAGAATGAAATATTCCATGTCATTTATTGGTTTTTAAATTTTATTTAATTGCATGTCAGTTTACTAATTTACTATGACTTGACAGCATAAAAATGTGAATGCATCACTTACCTGGATTGCAACATAACATTAAAATTTATGGGACCCTTAGGAGCTAACTTTGACACAATTACTGAAAATGCAGTAGAACATGTATTAAATGGTTACCCTGGGGACTAACCAATATTGGCTTCTTGAGAGAAATGCCTGCTTTGTGTAGACATGGATCCCATTAAAAATCATTGCGCTGGGACGGAGGAGTCTGATAAATGATTGTTAAAGTCATGGGACTTTTTAATACATGTTTCTATGAACATATGTATCGCAAACATTATTATTTTGTTTACACTGTCCTGATTTCAACTGAGGAGCTTTAAGAGTGGAAGAATTCAAACAACCTTAGCAGAGTCACAAGAATGGCAGAAGCAATATCTTCATCTTTAGGAAGAGTGACGCCAGTTAATAGTATTGGTGATAATATATGATACAGTTTGTTAATATTCAGCTCAGATAACTCCTGAAAACACAGTACAAACTGATGGTTGTAAAAGTAATATGCCATTTCAGTTGTGCCATTTTATACGTTTAATCTGTCAAATAGGCTGTCGGCCGAGCATCAAAAATGTGTCTAGAAATCAACTTTCGTGACCCACTAGACTAAGTGGGACCCGTTGGGCCCATGTTCACACGGGAGGGCTGGTCCCCCAATGCAATATTCCATCTCTCCACCAATTCCAATATTGGTGGCCAGTGGGGGGGGGGGGCTTTGTTGAGTGCTAATATGGGTGTTGTGGGCTGAAGGGACTGGTTTCCAGAGGGCTAGTATAGACATTGTGGGCTGAATGGATTCTTGGGCTGGCAGCTCAGTCACTCAGGCCTGGTGGACTGGCAGCTCAGTCACTCAGGCATGGTGGGCTGGCAGCTCAGAAACTGCCAGAAATTCTGCCCAAAACAGGTGAGAGACTGTGAGAGAGAAGGGGGAGAGGGTGGAGAATCAATTTTAGATATTTTTCATCTTTTTCTGCAGATCACAGCAATGAAAGAGGAAAGTCTATCATGGCCTCACAGGGAGCCAATGAAGGGAGGGAGAAAAATACTTGGGTGAGGTTTAATACTTGCAGGGGAAATACTTACTGATGGGCCGAAGGGACTCCTCCTGGGCTAGTACAGGACTGATGAGCCGAAGGGGCTCTTTAAAAAAAGATCTGAGTGAAATCTCACTGAAAGGCACTTTTTCTGGACTTTTCCTGGCTTGGCACGGGCCTATTGGGCCTAAATGCTTCTCCTGGGCTGATACGGGCATTTTGGGCAAAAGGGACTGGTTTCTTGGCTAATAGGGACCTCGTGGGCCGAAATTAGTGGTTTCAGGCAGGGCAAACAACTCATTTCATTTCATTTCCATTTCAATGTCAAGCACAGTGCAGGCCAGACAACTCATTTCATTTCCATTTCCATTTCCATTTCCATTGCAGTTTCAAACACAGGGCAGGGCAAAGCTCAGTGCATTTTCATTTCATTTCCATTTCTATGGCCGTTTCGATAGGGACAATCGGCAGTTGGCCATCAAGGCGGTGCTCCCTGCCGATCACCAGCCCCTCTCACTCACCCCCTTCGACGTGTACGTGGCACTGAGTAGGACTAATGCACGTAAGGCTGCTGGCCCCGACGGCATACCCGGGCGCGTCCTCAGGGCCTGTGCTGCGCAGCTGACAGACGTCTGGACTGACATCTTCAACCTGTCACTTGCCCAAGCAGTTGTGCCCACGTGCCTTAAATCCACCTCCATCGTGCTGGTGCCAAAACACTCCACTGTGGCAAGCCTCAACGACTTCCGCCCAGTTGCACTTACTCCCATCATCGCCAAGTGCTTCGAGAGGCTGGTCCTGGCACACCTCAAAGGCTGCCTACCCCCCACGTTGGATCCCTATCAGTTTGCCTACCGCAAGAACAGGAGTACGGAGGATGCCATCTCAACGGCACTTCACTCCGCCCTCTCCCACCTCGACAACAGAGACACTTACGTAAGAATGCTGTTCATCGATTACAGCTCAGCATTCAACACCATCATACCCTCTAAACTGATCACCAAACTCGGTGACCTTACGTAAGGGCATCGACCTGGGCATCGACCCCTCCCTCTGCAACTGGATACTGGACTTTCTAACCAACAGACCCCAGTCTGTTAGGTTAGACAAGCACACCTCTTCAACCCTCACCCTGAACACCGGCGTTCCACAGGGCTGTGTGCTGAGCCCCCTCCTCTACTCCCTCTTCACCTACGACTGCACACCTGTACATGGTACTAACACCATCATCAAGTATGCAGATGATACAACGGTGATTGGCCTCATCAGCAACAACGATGAGTCGGCCTATAGGGAGGAGGTCCAGCTCCTAGCAGCATGGTGCGCTGACAACAACCTGGCCCTTAACTCCAAGAAGACCAAGGAGCTCATTGTAGACTTCAGGAAGTCTAGGGGCGGCATGCACACCCCCATCCACATTAACGGGAGGGAGGTGGAACGTGTTTCCAGCTTCAGGTTCCTGGGGGTCAACATCTCCGATGACCTCTCTTGGACCAACAATACCTCAACTCTGGTCAAGAAGGCTCACCAGCGTCTCTTCTTCCTGAGGAGACTAAAGAAGGTCCATCTGTCTCCTCGGATTCTGGTGAACTTCTACCGCTGCACCATCGAGAGCATCCTTACCAACTGCATCACAGTATGGTATGGCAACTGCTCTGTCTCCGACCGGAAAGCACTGCAGAGGGTGGTGAAAATTGCCCAACGCATCACCGGTTCCTCACTCCCCACCATTGAGTCTGTCCAAAGCAACCGTTGTCTGCGAAGGGCGCTCAGCATCGCCAAGGACTGCTCTCACCCCAACCACAGACTGTTTACCCTCCTACCATCCGGGAGGCGCTACAGGTCTCTCCGTTGCCGGACCAGCAGGTCCAGGAACAGCTTCTTCCCTGTGGCGGTTACACTACTCAACACTGTACCTCGGTGACTGCCAATCACACCCCCCCCCCCGGACACTCCTCCCACCAGGATTTATTAGATTTATTTATTTACTGCTCATATTTATGTCGCTCTTCTAGGGAGATGCTAACTACATTTCGTTGTCTCTGTACTGTACACTGCACAATGACAATAAAGTTGAATCTGAATCTGAATCTGAATTTCCATTTCCATCGCAGTTTCAAGCACAGGGCAGGTCAAACAGCTCATTGCATTTTCATTTCATTTCCATTTCCATCGCAGTTTCAAGTACAGGGCAGGTCAAACAGCTCATTGCATTTTCATTTCTTTTCCATTACCATCGCAGTTTCAAGCACAGGGCAGGCCAAACAGCTCATTGCATTTTCATTTCATTTCCATTTCCATCGCAGTTTCAAGCACAGAGCAGGCCGAACAGCTCATTGCATTTTCATTTCATTTCCATTTCCACTGCAGTTTCAAGCACAGGTCAGGCCTAACAGCTCATTGCATTTTCATTTCATTTCCATTTCCATTGCAGTATCAAGCACAGGGCAGGCCACACAGCTCATTGCATTTTCCTTTCATTTCTATTGCTGTTTCAAGCACAGGGCAGGCCAAACAGCTCATTGCATTTTCATTTCATTTCCATTTCCATTGCAGTTTCAAGCACAGGGCAGGCCAAACAGCTCATTGCATTTGCATTTCATTTCCATTTCCATTGCAGTTTCGAGCGCAGGGCAGGCCAAACAGCTCATTGCTTTTTCATTTCATTTCCATTTCCATTGCAGTTTCAAGCACAGGGAAGGCCAAACAGCTCATCGCATTTTCATTTCATTTCCATTTCTATTGCAGTTTCAAGCACAGGGAAGGCCAAACATCTCATTGCATTTTCATTTCATTTCCTTTCCATTGCAGTTTCAAGCACAGGGCAGGCCAAACAACTCATTTCCTTTTCATTAAGGGCTAACAAATCATTTATTACAAGTAAATTGCAGACTCACAGCAGTTGATTCACAGCTTAGAATCACAGTTATGGCCTCTACCTCGCGATCTTCCAGAGTGACTGACTCACGTCCAGGCATACAGGGATTTATAGTCCTGCCCCCCCCCCCCGGAAGGGGCGTTACCCTCATCATGGTGATTGACAGTTGAGAGGACCAATCAGCTGATCTCAAGATATTTTAACCACTCATAACTTTTTTTTTCAAAGATCGGAAAGATCCTCGGGGCTGCCTCAGCGGAGGAGGACTGTGAGTAAGATTGCCAAAAATCATAGCGATATAGGGTAATGTTAAAAATCAATATACAGCACAGACAGGAAGTGGTCAAGATGAGACTTTTAGTTATATAGATGTCTCGGAACTACATGAAATTTTGCACAGATTTAGATAATATATAATTGAGAAGGAAGTCATAACTCGTCAGTGCCAAAAGTTGCACATTAATTAATTGAACAAATTAGAAAATGAGATCGAAAAAGTAAGCACCATCTAGTGTCCAATGCCCATATTACACCATGGGGAGCCTATTTCCGTGTTGCAGTCTATTTAAAATGTATGTTATTATACCATATTATATGAAATTAATATAATTGTGAGTGTGTTTGTTGAATGAGACTGTCGTAGAGGTCCGGTTCCTGAACCAGCCTAATTAATGGGAGAGGGCAGATCCTGTGGGTTCCCCTGTTTACTGAACCCCACTGACTGCCAGTGTGCAGAGTGGGGTTCACGGCTATAGTGGGACAGGGGCAGTGCCAGGCTGGGGGAAGGCTAAGGCATCTTCCACTGACAGGAAAATGCCTAACCCTAACCCTAACCTGCTCCCTTCCAGAGCTGCCTTCGGCTGGAGTTGAAGCCGCTTTGGGACCGGCTGTGGGCTCCGTACGTGTGGCCCCACAGCGCGTCCACCTCGGCCAGCATGTCCTTCTCGATCATCGTGGTGATGATGGTGGGGAGTAGCACTGCCCTGCATGCCGCCCGGGCCGCCTTCAGCACCACCATTGCGCCGGCTCCGTCAGTCCGCCCGCCCGCTCGCTGCAACACCGGCCTACCGACAGCCCGACCGACCACTTGCAGCACCCACCGGCCGTCCGGCCACTCGCAGCACCCACCGACCGTCCGGCCACTCGCAGCATCCACTGGCCGTCCGACCACTCGCAGCACCCACCGGCAGCCCGGCCACTCTCACCACCCACCGGCGGCCCGGCCATTCTCACGACCCACCAGCGGACCGACCACTCTCACCATCCACCGGAGGCTGTGATTGATATGTGTAGTAACTAACAAGTGTGTCGGAAAAAAAGTGGTCAATATCAGCTTCCAAAGGCTGAAGCTTGAAATGCTGCCGGGAGCAGTCGTGCTGCGAAAGCGTGGCGGCAGTGACAGCAGGTCACATTCCCCGCTCCCTCCCATCATCAACCTCAGGGTCTTCCGATTCCCACCCTTCAATCCCACCCATTGGGAGGGAGCTGTACAGGGATGACATTCTCCCTGACCACAGACTGAAACATTGATTGCAAGTAGCTGGTTGCAACCGCAGAGCCCATACAGAATATTAGTAAACCTTCATTAAATAACACGTGGAATAATGCAGTTTAATGGTAATTAGCAGCTACGGTAAATGTTGGAAGCCAGCGGAGGTACCGACAGTCAGACGAGAGCAGGAGAGATTAAGACCGTATATAATCCATAGCACCTTAATGTACAATTTCATAATATATACTGAATAACAGGGCTGACAGACCTTGGCTGGGAACCTGGGGCTCACCAAAATTGTTCCCAGTTGGGTCCCGCACCTCCTAAGGCCAGCCCTGCCCGGCCACTCTCATGACCCACCGGCGGCCCGGCCCGGCTGACCACTGTCATCATCCACCGGCGGCCCGGCCACTCACCGCCGGTGGCCCGACGGCCCGACAGCCCGACCAATCCTCCACAGCATCCATCGGCCTACCGACAAGCCCGACTGACCGACTGACCGACTGACACTGACCCTGACCCTAACCCTAATCCTAACCCGAGCTCTACATTTGTTATTTATCATTTTTATTTAACTGTTCACATCATAACTTTATAAAGATAAATCAATTGAAAAATAAAATGATCAGCAAGGTTAACTTTATTCCTTAGAAACCTTGTTATTGTTTTGATGTAATGAGGAGGCAGCCATGATCCCAGGGTCCTCGCTGCCTAGCGACCATAAAACAAAGCGCGGGATTGATCAATGTGCATCCGACCTCACTGTCAAACGTGCATTGATTGGACAATTACTTCTCGGAAATTTGAACGTTTTTCTCATATTTAATAAAAATGTGCAGGTTTTGGTCTTGACGAGTTTCAGGTATGATTTATATAATATTTTTACACAATATTGTAAAAATTCAGGTAGTTCTGTGAGTTGGGTCACGAACTTGAACGAAAAAGCTCCTCGGCCCACAGAACCAAACAAATGTTTGATTGGATATCCATCCTGAAGTTCAGCAGAGAGCTGTAGAAGTACACATTTCACAGCTTGACAGATAATATTACCTTCAAGTCAAAGATGAAAATTATCTCTAATTGCATCAGTAATATGTTGACAATTAAGCATGTTGTGCCATTCAGACTAAACAAAACCTTTCAGTTAGAAAACAGTGTATACATCCGTATAATTAATGCCTTGTTTGTTTTATTTAGCTTGTTAAATCTGAGAATTTGAGATGAACATTAATATCTCCAAACAAAAATCAAAATCTAAAGCTGCTAGTCTTCTGAAGTATGAACAGAAATTTTTTGATAATACTCAGCAGATCAAGCAATGTTTGGAGTATGGGAAAAGTGGTTAATATTTCAGATCCCTCATGACAAGTTGTGTAACATGACAAGTTCTGAAATAAGGTCAGGACAAAACCTAAAATGTTCACTGAGTTTCTCTCCACAGATACCACCTGACCCGTTGAGTATTTCCAGTGTTTCTGTTTTTATTTTACTTTAAAGTTTGACTTTAAAGTTTGACGTTGGTAACTTGAATGTTTCAAAAGAATTGGAAATGTGCTTGAATTCTAAGAATAAATTATCATTCAATTTTAACCTGTCATCACGACTTCTTTTTAAATTGCATTTTAAATCAATATTCTTTCCTCTTGGATCAAGCTTACTTGGATTCTTAACACAAGTATTTTGCCCCTCAATCCAAATTCTATACACAAGTTTATCAATGTATGTAGACAAAAGTTTGAATTAACTATATAATTGCAGGTAGACAAAAATGCTGGAGAAACTCAGCGGGTGAGGCAGCATCTATGGAGCGAATAGGCGACGTTTTGGGTCGAGACCCTTCTTCAGACTGATGTGAGGGTGGGGGGAGGGGGTGGGAAGAAGAAAGGAAGAGGTGGAGACAGTGGGCTGTGGGAGAGCTGGGAAGGGGAGGGGGAAAGAAGGAGAAAGCACCTGAAATTGGAGAAGTCAATGTTCATCTGCTGGTGTGTAAACTACCCAAGCAAAATATGAGGTGCTGCTCCTCCAAGTTACGGTAGGCCTCACTCTGGCCACGGAGGAGGCCCAGGACAGAAAGGTCGGAAGGAAGGAGAGTTGAAATGCTGAGCCACTGGGAGATCAGGTTGGTTATTGCGAACCGAGCGGAGGTGTTGGGCGAAGCGATCGCCAAGCCTACGCTTGGTCTCACCAATATAGAGCAGCTGACACCTAGAGCAGCAGATGCAATAGGTGAGGTTGGAAGAGGTGCAAGTGAACCTCTGCCGCACCTGGAAAGACTGCTTGGGTCATTGAATGAAATCAAGGGGGGAGGTAAAGTGACAAGTGTAGCATTTCCTGCGGTTGCAAGGGAAAGTGCCAGGAGAGGGGGTGGTTTGGGTGGGAAGGGACGAAATGACCAGGGAGTTACGGAGGGTGCAGGAGTGCTTACCATGTGTTTTACATCAAACCACTGCATCTGATTATCAATCAGCACAATAAAATCATCATGCATTTTAACATCAAAATTCCTTGTTTTCTTTGGAGCATTGGATGACTAGTTTCTATATGACAACACATTGTGGAAATCCTAGAACGGTTTCAGTTTCCCATCTGTATGTTGGTCAAATGTCCATTCTTTTCCCACCTTAGATCATTTTGGGCTTAGCTTATAAGTACAGACTCAACTACACTGAATATGTAGATGTTCCAGTTAATGTGCTGACTTTATTTCAGTTCCAAGAATGATTTCATGCTGTGACCATGACTTTGCAATGACAATGGTGTTCTGCTGGGAACTCCTGGGCTCAGTTGTATATTTCCACTGGAACAGAAGGGTTGTACATCTTTGCATCCTCGATTCTATCAACACTGGAGATTTAGTAGCACCTAAAATGACATTTGATCTATTTCTTGGATAAAGCATGCTGATAAAACCTGAAGTATTTCTTCTTTTCTTTGCAGTCACCCATTTGGGCAATTGCGGTGTCATCTTCAACTTCTATGCAACTTTCACTTTAAACCCCTGTTTCATGGTGCGAGTCCACCCACGAGTGATCCCGAGTTAAAACCAAATCAAACTCATGGTAATCACGTAGAATTAACATAGCGGGAACGTCGGAGCTCGTGGACGTAACTTAGCAACTCGTAACGCTAACGGCAGGTACTCGGGAAACTTGTTTACTCGTGAACATTTTTCAACATGTTGAAAGATTTCCACGAGTCAAATTTACTCTTGAAGGAAAAATGTGAAACTTTTAAACTCGTTATAATACCATAGTAGCCCGTGAGTTTACCGTAGTGACTCGTGAGTTTACCGTATTAACTCGTGGATACTTCTGTATGTTTATGTTGTTTTTTGTGTTTATGTGTGGATGCTGTCGGTTTTAATCAGCATTGTCTACGGCCCATCGTTAAAATGCATCAGTCTCTGTGATATTGGAGTTAATTCTCCTCAACTGCTTGGCGTTAACGGAGAGCTCCCGAAGCAGAAGGCGTCCCGATATGAATAATGACATGTTTCACTTAACTAAACACAAGACCGGATGGCAAACACATATCAAAAGTTAAACTCTGCGCCCGGTTAGAGAGTGGGAATGGTGGAAGAGGAGACAGTTCACATACACCAGCGTCAAATACAGTCCCGAGAATTCATGCAGCTACGCTGTAGGGGAAAAAAAGTGGACAAAAAATATATTCCGCTCAGTAACCCGCCCCAGATCTGAATGCCAAAAAATACCAGCTGATATTTACACCGTGAAAGTTTTAACATATAGGTCAAATAAGAAAATGGTGTAAGTTCCAAAGACGTGGGTAGGTTAATGGGCTTGGTGTAATTGTCAATGTGTGGGGATCGCTGGGCCGAAGGGCCTGTTTCCGCGCTGTATCTGTAAAACTAAAAACTAAATAGGGAATATGAAGGACAGTGGGGAAATAGGCCCAGAAATTTCAGTAGTGTGAAGAAGGGTCTGGACCCGAAAAGTGGGGGACAATAAATAGGAAGAGCGGCGTGCTTTGTTACTTTGTCAGCGCCATCGGTGACTGCTATTCGTATACATTGTGTATGCAAGCAAATAATTTCACCGTGCCTCATCACATGAGACAATAAATTATTCCTATTCCTATTCCTACTCCTTTTCTCCAGAGATGCTGCCTGAATTACTCTGGCTTTTTGTGTCTACCTTCGGTGTAAACTGGCCTCTGCAGTTCTTTCCCAAACAGCTTCCATACATGACCGGCTAGAGCGCAGTGGACATTTTGGGATGGGATGAAAGCGTTTGTCTTCCCAGGTAATGGGAAGCATGGCTCATCCATCACTGGGTTTCCAGCCTACTAGTATTCCCAACTTGAGATACCGGAGTGCCAGGGCGGTTAACGTAATTATACCTGATATATCCTTATATCTTCCAGAGACACGCAGTTACAATCAAATGACTAAAGTTCAAATCCCACCAGGGCGGCTATGGGATGTAAATTGTTATTGGTAATGGTGTCAACAAAGTTATGACAGATGACTGTAAAAACATCTGGTTTTCTCTTGCTTCTGAGTGCAGGAATCTGCCATCCTTGTCCGGTGTGATACACGTGCAACTCCTGGTCGCCCGTAACTTGACCGACTCTTGAATGGGCGAGCAAGCCATTCGATCAAGGACATTGGCCTTGTCAATAACAGCCAGATCCCGATATATGAATAAATATTTATTTTTGCCAAACACAAAAATGTTGGAGGTCTTCCAGCATTTTATTATTTATTTGTTCAAGATTCCATCACCTGCAATCTCTTGCTTCTCAATGTCACTAAGTTAGGTGGTGCGGCAGCACATTGGTAGAGTTGCTGCCTCACAGCGCCAGAGCCCGGGTTCGATCCCAACTTATGACTTTGCCATCAGCCAGGCTTGTGCTAGAGCTGTTGGGCTGGGGTGACTGTAGGGCTCTGAAAACTTTGTTTCCCAGGGCTGGGGTGAGTGTGAAAGGGGTGGTTTCTGGGCAGATCTGCCCAATCAGCAATGTTTTGAGCCGCTGCTTTTTATACAGTTAAGTCGCGACGGTGGGACGGCTGCTCTGACGGACATACTGGGTGAGTAGAGAGACACACACTGCTATCCCTCTGGTCTACGGACTTTTCTGTTGGGGGAAAAAATAACGTTAATGTTCAATTTACCTAATCTTTTTGTTAGAAGTTTACTAACGTTTTGATGAGAGATAAATTAAGGGAATAAAACAATCTTACTAGACACAAAAAGCTGGAGTAACTCAGCCTAGCCGGCAGCATCTCTGGAGATAAGGGTCAAAACGTTTTTTCAGTCTGAAGAAGGGACTCGACCAGAAACGTCACCCATTCCATCTCTCCAGAAATGCTGCATGTCCCGCTGAGTTACTCCAGCATTTTGTGTCTATCTTCGGTGTAAACCAGCATCTGCAGTTCCTCCCGACACAAAACAGCCTATGCCTTTCAATGATTGATGCCAGACCTTGAACAAATGCAGTTCAAATGGACTTTTGAATGCAATTTTGGAAGGATTGTTTCTTGAAACAAACTGCTCTAAAAGTTTGAAGGAAGGAATTGCAGATACTTATTTAAACCAAAGATAGACACAAAATGATGGACTAACTCAGCTGGTCAGGCAGCATCTCAGGAGAAAAGAAATAGTTGATAGTCGGGTCGAGATCGTTCTTCAGGCTGGGTCTTTTTATCGTGAAAAAAAAACTGCATGACATAATTTTTACCATGTGATGATTTTTCCACACGTCGGTAGTCGTTGTTGGCTCAAGAGTAACTCGGGAGAGGAACTTGGTACATCGCAGAAATCGCTGGTGTTGTACAGGGTCTTGGTGAGACCACACCTGGAGTATTGCGTACAGTTTTGGTCTCCAAATCTGAGGAAGGACATTATAGCCATAGAGGGAGTGCAGAGAAGGTTCACCAGACTGATTCCTGGGATGTCAGGACTTTCATATGAAGAAAGACTGGATAGACTTGGCTTATACTCGCTAGAATTTAGGAGATTGAGAGGGGATCTTATAGAAACGTACAAAATTCTTATGGGGTTGGACAGGCTAGATGCAGGAAGATTGTTCCCGATGTTGGGGAAGTCCAGGACAAGGGGTCACAGCTTAAGGATAAGGGGGAAATCCTTTAAGACCGAGATGAGAAAAAACTTTTTCACACAGAGAGTGGTGAATCTCTGGAACTCTCTGCCACAGAGGGTAGTTGAGGCCAGTTCATTGGCTATCTTTAAGAGGGAGTTAGATGTGGCTCTTGTGGCTAAAGGGATCAGGGGGTATGGAGAGAAGGCAGGTACGGGATACTGAGTTGGATGATCAGCCATGATCATATTGAATGGCGGTGCAGGCTCGAAGGGCCGAATGGCCTACTCCTGCACATATTTTCTATGTATCTATGTATCTATGTATCTATGTATACACGTGGGAACTCGTTTAAACTCGTGAACATAAACTTGGAAACTCGTAGACAACCACGAGTTTGATTTTTTCTTTCACTCGGGATCACTCGTGGCTGGACTCGCACCATGAGAAAGGGCCATAAAACGTTATAGTTTCCACTTCTTCAATATATCAGCTGAATGGCTCAATGTGTCCTTTGGTATTGTGACTTCTTGTGCAATGCACTCTTCAATTCATGATAGCTTCTAACAAATGGGATTCCATGCTGGTTATGGGACAATGAAAACCATTTTTCCCACAAACTCACTAAAAAATTGCCAAGTCGCAATCATAAATGTCCTTCAATTCTGAAGAAAATTGACCAATTTATAATCTCTACACATAACATTGTGGTTACAGCATAAAAATATTAAAAAAGGGTAGAACTCAAACTATTTGCAGGTTGAGTCTAAATTGTTAGTGCAAAATATTCCAGGCCTCTGACATTGCTGTAAAGCTGCAATTGAATATGTTGACTAACCTGGCTTACAGTATGAACAGACAAATATAAAGCTAGAATAGAAAGAAGCCCTGTGCCAAAAGATATACTACACCAACATATGCAAGCAGATGAGCAAGGTTCCAAAAGCTGGTTGCTGGACTAGATTTATAGTTGTTGTTTATCGATGGGTTACTTGTATCTCACTGTAACCAGGGTATGCTATATATCCATATGCCTCTTCATGCCGTGACCCTGATTGGACAGGGAAATTATGGAGCATTTTCCTTCTCCAAAGAAAAACTATCGTATAAATGCGGCATATTCGACCTGCTCTAAAGTCTTAAAGATTCAACAGGTAAACAGCTTGTGTACTGGCATGCAAAATAAAACACCATCTCTGGATATATGCAGGCTGTGTGGTTTGTTATGGATTCATAGCCCAAAGCCTAAGTTATTGTTTCAGAGGCACAAATTCAAATCCCATTTTGGTTGTGAATATTTTATAAAGCCAGCATCTGAAATGTAAACTGGGTTGTTACAAAAACCCATCTGGTTCACCAATACTCTCCAGGGAAGGAAATTTGCTTCTTGTAGATCCGGTCTGTGTTACCGCAGATTTAACAACAAGCTTGATTCCATACTGCCTTCTACAAAGAAATAGAACCAGCATTACACTTTTCAGCCCTTTGTAGCTATTCTCATTCAGTAAAACATAGTAGAATCATGGTTAAGCTTTTATTTCTGCACCACTTTCTACATAGCTAATAATTGCAATAAGTTCTCCCAGTCTACGCCTCAATTATCTTCAGCAGCTGAAGCACCTCACTTCTTTTGGTCAAGAAGTCTAAATATTCACGACCCTGTGGGTGAAGAAATTTCCTCTCATCTTAGTCCTGAATGGCCATCCTCTTATTTGGAGACTGATCCTGGGCTCTAGATACTCCAGCCAGAAGAAACATCATCCCTTCACTTACCTTAAGAAAGTTGTATATTTTGTATGAGATCATTACTTTTCAAAAAATAACCCCTCCTCTCCAGGAGTTCATCTGGTGAACCTACGTTGAACTCAATCTACTGGAGAAATTCTGCAGGCAAGCAGCATTTGCTGGGGAGGGTGAGAGGGGTGAAGGATTGGTTGATGTTTCAGGTTGAAATGACAAAAAATATATTTTGCCCTGCCCCCACCCCCACCCCATGCCCATTGATTCTGCTCCACCCGTTGAGTTTCTCCACCAGATATTTTGTTACTCCAAATTCCACCATATGCAGTCTCTTGTGTTTCCATACTTATAACATGCCTTGGGGTATTTTCTTCTGTCAGTGATATTGACTTGCCTTCACCCTACAGAAACACATTGGCCCTGAACTCTCACTAATTCATTTTTAAGACCCTCCCATTTCTGCAAATGGAGATTAACCCTCAAATAGCTGCTTCATCTATATTTGCTAGGTCCTGTTTAATGTTATTGAAATCGGCCTTTCCTCAGGTCGGATATAGTTTTGGACTATCCTTGTTCTTTCTAACTTAGTTGAAATTTGCCACTATCCCCCAAGTGCTTGTTCATCATCACTTCATCTGCTTGCCCAGCTTCATTCTAGTACTGCCCCATCCCTAGTAGTATTATTTACCAGCACCAAAAGTATTTCTGGACTCAATAAAAAAATTCTATCCTTTCACACCATGACAATTCCAGCAAATATTGGGAAATTAAAATCTACTACTATAACCCTCTCATGCCTCTGATGTGCATACAAATCTGCTCTTTTATCTACTGCCAACTTGTTGGGAGGCTTGAAGTACAACTGCAGCAAAGTGACCATTCTTGTTATTTCTAAGCACTGAGCATTTGGTCTCATTTGCAGATCTGTTTAAAACATTACCGTAATGATACGCTCCTTGATCAATAGTACAATTCCCCATCCTCTTACATGCCCTCCCCTAACATGCCTAAAATGTTATACCTTCAAATGTAAAGTTCACACCAACCCCCCTAACTGTACATCTATTCTGAGTTTCTCTGCGTGCTCTGGTTCCCTCCCACACTCCACAGATGTACAGGTTTGTAGGTTAATTGGCTTTGTTAAAATTGTAAATTGACCCCAGTGCGTGTGTAGCACAGTGTTAGTGTGCGGGGATCGCTGGTCGGCGCGGACTTGGTGGACCAAAGGAACCTGTTTCCACGTTGTATCTCTATGCTAATCTAAACTAAACCCATTAACCCCAATCCATCTCCCTCCTACCAAAACTCCCCCACTCAACCCCATACCATCCCACCCCCTACTTACATCCTCTACCCACACACAGCAGCACCCTACTGCCTACCCCCTATTTTTCTGCCACCCACCACGACTATCCCCACCTATCCAACTGTCTACCCACCCCTCAACCTACCCCATAACCTCCCCTCCAACCCCTGAAACCCACCCACTGCCCCAACCCACCCCACCCTTTTACTTCAGTGAACAAAAGTAGGATTGTAAAAATAGCCCGCTGATACTATTATCCAATCCTCATTCACTATAGCCCACACTCTGCTTTCTTTTGTACAAAACATGCTGTGAGTGCTCTTCCTCTGTTTTATCAGCTGCGGTCGAGACAGCTCAGCCTAAATGGCTTCAAGCGAAAAGTTTACATTTGCAATTATAAAGGGAGGCCCCCAATCACATTCTGTTAAACATAATTTCCCTTTCATGAATCCATGTTCAGACACCCCATTCCTATGATAGTTTTCTAAGTGCCTTTTGAGAAGCAAAAGTCGTCCACACAATCCATTCTCAGATCAAGCAGTAGCATATTCATTCAACCCATTTCTCAGTCACACACTCTCTCCAAATGAAACAAGCACACCATTTTTCATGCGTTCTGGAGAGTAGGTGCAACAATTATGATAATGTATACAAGACAATAATCATATCTTAAGCAAAAAGGACACAAAGTGCTGGAGTAATTTAGCAGCATCTCTGGAGAACATAGATAGGTGACGTTTCGTGTCGAGAACCCTCTTCAGACCGATTGTCCTGACCCAAAATGTTACCTATCTATGTTCTCCAGAAATGCTGCTTGACCCACTGAGTTACTCCAGTACTTTGTGTCTTTGTTTGCAAACCAGCATCTGCAGTTCTTTGTTTCTACAATGTAAAAAGGCATGTGATCAGTTGCTTCTGATATTATTTTCCCTGTGTGACCTCTGCTTCTCATCAGTGTTAAACTGTAACAGACCATTCCTTTGATTTAATCAATCAATAGTTGACCATTAACCA
The DNA here is from genome assembly GCA_038087875.1 of Malacoraja senta. Classification (NCBI taxonomy): domain Eukaryota; kingdom Metazoa; phylum Chordata; class Chondrichthyes; order Rajiformes; family Rajidae; genus Malacoraja; species Malacoraja senta. The sequence goes on from CM075983.1 coordinate 35,298,566, forward strand.
ATCTCTGCTGTCATTTGTACTGAACAACTCTGTTAGTCCTGGCCAATATTCAACATTCCATCTGCTGACTGTATGTCACTTACTTTTATTTCTAAAAGATTAATTGCCTCGAGAAGAAGGCCATCTCAGGAGAATCCCATTATCTTTTTTTCCCACATTCTTCTAGGTGTCTTTTATCTTATGAACAGGCTCATTATCCCAAAACCTGTGTGTTTTGATAAAACATGGCATTGACTATTGACTCCATGTATGTCAATCAAGTCTTAATCTGTATTACCTGATTGCCGTGGAGTTTGCTGCAAAGATTCGTACAATCCAGTGACCTTCAGTGAAGAGAGGTTATTTTTTAACATTCCATGGACGGTTTATTCTTTAATTGTACCGTTGGGCCTTGAGCTCAGCTATACAAACCCAGTCTAACTTTCATATTAACCCAATATTCCCTGTGTAAATAAACTTGTCCTATACTGGACATCTCTTTTAAACTTTCCCCATCTGACATTAAACCTATGGCTTCTATTCTTTGACATTTCCATTCTGAGAAAAAGGTTCTGACTATCTCCCCGACCTATGCCTCTCATAATTTTATATACTTCTATCAGATCTCCCATCAACCACTGATGGTCCACAGAAAACAATCAGTTTGTTCAACCTCTCCTTACAGCTAATACCATCTAATTCAGGCAACATTCTGGTAAATCTCTTCTGCATCCTTTTTTCTGTGATGAGGCGACCAAAACTTCACACAATACTCCCGATGCAGGTTAACCTCATTTTCATAAAGTTGTAATAGGACTTCCTGACTCTTGCACTCAATGCCTCGACTGATGAAGGCAAACATACCAGACACATGGTTCAGGTCGACACAAAATGCTGGAGTAACTCAGCGGGTGAGGCAGCATCTATGGAGAGAAGGAATTGGCGATGTTTCGGGTCGAGTCCCTTCTTCTGACCCCACAGAGGGGGAGCAGTGAGAGAGGATGTTGCTAAACTCTCGTCGGAGAGAGGAGAACTTCTTCAAAGTAGACATACATTGAGGAGATTTTGCAGTGGAGTGAACAAAATGTTTAAGAAAGAACAGCAGATGCTGGTAAAATCGAAGGTAGACACAAAATGCTGGAGTAACTCAGCGAGTTTCTCCAGCATTTTGTGTTTACCTTTGATTTTACCAGCATCTGCAGTTCTTTCTTAAACACATGGTTCAGGTCATCAGGTTCTGGAAATTTATTACCTTTCAGTCCCATTAATTTATCCAATTTGTTTTGCTACTTTCTTTTAGCTTCTCACTCACCCAAACCTGTTGTTCTCTATTATTTCTAAAAGATGTTCTGCATAATAATCTGTATCGACAGACAGAAAATATTTGATTTCTCTGCCTTTTTCTTATTCTCCAGTGTAATTCCTCATCTCAGTCTAAAAGCAACCCATATCAACATTTGTTAAACATTCTCTCTCTACATATGTTAGTTTCCCTTTCCATTTCAATGCCTTTGTCCTCCTTTGCTGAATTCTGAGTTTTTCCCAACCTTCCGTCTTACTGCTCCACTGGCAAGATCGTAAATCTGAAAGATGCAAAACTGCAGGTGCTGGAAAAATAACATTAAAAAATGCTGGAAAGACTCAACACCCTACACACACTAGGGACAATTTTTACATTTACACCAAGTCAATTAACCTACAAACCTGCATATCTTTGGAGTGTGGGAGGAAACCGAAGATCTCGGAGGAAAACCACACAGGTCACGGGGAGAACGTACAAATTCCGTACAGACAGTCAAGATCGAACACTGTAAGGCAGCAGCTCTACTGCTACACCACCATGCCACCCAAGTCGGCAGCTAATATTATCAAAGATTCGCATCTTACTGGCCATGCTCTTATCTCTCTGCCATGATCGAAAAGAAAATACACGAGACGGAGAACTATTACCTTCAGATTCAAGAAGAATCTTCTTCCCCTCATCCATCAGTCTCTTGAACCACCCTAACCACAACCCTAACCATAACTTAATACCGAACCTCTATGGATTTTGAATAAGGTTGCACTACATACTTTGGCTCACACTATTATGATCTGGTTTACCAGTAAAGCTGAAAATGTATTGTGTATTTATTTGTCGTGTTATTGCATTTAATGTGCCTGTAAAGCTGCAGCAAGTAGGAATTTCAATGTTCCATTCTGGATGTATTTGACACTTAACTCATAAAATGGAGATAATAAAACCACAATCTCACTATCCTAGTTATCTCACACAGATTATCAGATTGAATAAATAAACCAAAAATAGCAAGGTATTTTTAATCTTATTGTATTGTCTTTAAATCAAAAGTTGCTCATTTGCTCTTGCTTCCCTGAAATCACTCACCCACACAATGAGTACAACACTACACACCGTGCTTGAGCAGAACACATGGATTTATATTCCAAGGATCAATAAGTATGACATTAGCCTCAGTAAACAAATGCCAGCCGGTTACCCAATTAACTAGGTATCTGCCAGGCCACATGCCTACCGTGTTTAATGTTAACTTACCACTGAATAATAAGGTTAATGAAATCTAACAACAAAACTAAATTTCGCAAATATGTATTTAAAACTAAATCATCGTCTTATTCAGCAAAATGGCTGCAGCACTCGGTAGGCAGTGCATGCTGTGCAGAAACCTATAGTCACTGTCATCGCCGCCTCAATGGTCTATCAAGTTATTCAGATAAGATGGACCATAAACACCCACATTGCAAATGAAGCCCATGGCCTATAAACAAATAAATTAAAATAAAACTGCTGGGGACTCCAGCTAAATGTCACACTGTCTCCAGCCAATGTCCACACATATACTGTACATGATCCAAGGGGAATTGCTTGCTTATAATTAACATCAAGTTTATAGTTTGATTTTAGTTTTTCTAAGTCATTGGAAACTATAGGAATATATTTATTTTGCCCTTCCAACTGAACAATAATAAATTGTACAAATCTGAAATCATCAACATGTCTAACAGTTTTCCTGCTGTTGTCCAGTATAATGTCCAACGGTTTCCCATTGTCAAACACATATTTTAGTCAATGTTATGTTGACTACAAATCAGAGGCTCTGCTGGAATGAACAAGATGAACAGCATGCATTCCATGTGCAACTGTATCCCCAGAATGTTCTTATAACATCATATTGGATAGTGGTTTTGTTCATTGCTTCTTGATCTTACGTATCACAATCATGTAGATGCCAAACCCTAGACATTTAAATACTGCATGTGTTATGATACCAAGCCTCCAGGTGATTACATCCAAAAGCTGTCAACTAAAAGCCCAGGCTCACTTCATCAAAATCCTCTTGAGAAAAATGGACTCAAATTCAGATGAAAGACCTTTGACTTGAAACATTAACTCTCTCTCTCTCCATACAAGCTTGCTGATGCCCTAAGTAATTCCAGCACTTTCAGTTTTTATTTCAAATCTCCAAGAAATTGAACTTTTGGCTTTTTGATTTTTTGTAATAAAACTTTGTATTTACAGTATATAAGGCTGTCACTCCAGTACACAATAGGCTGAAACCCTTCCTCTCTGTTGATGATTCTTCCAAGCATTATAAATACATCTCTCAACTATGGTGAACGTACTGTTCCGTGGGTTGCCTTGGTAAAGAATGGGACCATGTGAGTGAATCCCCACAGAAAATCAGGAGTGTAATACTGGAGGTGGACTGAGAGCATCCCACGATCACTCCAGCAGCTCCTGTATCCAAGCACATCTACAGCCTTGTCATGACTTTATCGAGTCACTGAAACCAGATTTTCCTGAATGGGAGACTGAGGCTGAATCTGCTCAATTTCTTCTTCGCTATAATCCAAGTCCCAGGAATATCATGGCATCACAACACCTCCTTTGTTGTTGGGGGAGCATCAACCACGCTCATCTTACTGTGGCTGGGGTGGGGTTTACCTTTCCCATGGGTCAAACAAGAACAAACGAAAGAGAGTAACTGCAAGCACAATTGGAGCATGAAATGTGTCTATCTTAATGGACAACATTCGCACCACAGCATTATAGACTAGATGAACTGGTCTTACTCGAAAACAAGTGACAAGTAACAACATCAACATGAGCAAGATGAATCATTTCTACTGAATTCTAAAAGCCCCAGAAATATTGCACAGTATCATTACTTAAGCATACATTTTTGTGCCCCATGCCTACATCAGATAATACCATGAATATGCTGACATTGAAAAAAACTTTGAATGAGCAAAAATGCCATATCCTTCTCCCTCCCCAGTAAAGGCACTTGAGACAATGGTATTCAGGTGAGGGTGGCACAATGGCTCAGTACAATCACTACCTGACACAGCCAGAGACCTGGGTTCAATCCTGATCTCTGATGCAGCTTGCGTGGAGTTTGCACATTCTCCTTGTGATACTCGGGTTTCCTCAAGGTGCTCCATTGTCCTCTGACATTGCAAAGACAGGCAGAGTTGTTAGGTTAATTGGCTGCTGTACATTTCCCTGAGTGTGTAGGTGAGTGGTAGAATCTGTGGACACCTTACAAGAATGTGGGGAGAATAAAATATGGGATTAATGTAGAATTAGTGTAAATGATTGGCTGATGGACAGCACAGACTGAGTGCTCTGAAGGATCATTTCCCTGCTGTGCCTCCAATGCAATGGCAATGACTGCAGCTGGTACCCACTCTGCCGCTTGCACTGATTGAGAGAGGTGACATGAAAATTCTAGCACTGCCTTTGAATTTCCTTCAGTACATCAAAGCTGTTCTTAAAGATGTCCACTAACTTTCACTGGATGACCTTTACCTTTACGATGTTGAGAGTACCATCAGGCGAAGTGCCAGCTGCACATTTGCTCTTCTCAAGAAGGAGCACCAAAATATTTTCGCAAATCCAGGAACACACATTTGCAACTCCTTCTTCCCAGTACCCAATTCATCACTAAAGCATGAGTAAACTGGAACGGGTCTTCGTGGACAATTTTACTTCGGTGTCACGTGAGTGATTGCATGAAGAAGTCGCGCCAGAGCGCATGCGCGTCATTACGTCTGACGCATTGGCGCACGGACCAGCGGGAGGTCAGAGCTCCTCCTGTGGTAAGTAGTTTTAAAGTCGTTTTAAAAACTCCAGCTAAGTGGGAAAACTTAGCTGGAGTGTGAAGTTGTTTTGCTGTGGTGCCGTGCTTTGTTGGGTTTTTCCAGGAGCACCATGGACAAGACGACCAGGGGGAGGCGAGCCGCAGGTAAAGCAAAGGAGAGCCGCGGGAGTGCGGTCTGTGAGCGGCTGCCTGGTACCCCTGCACAGTCGCCGACCGGGAGCGGGGCGACTGCAGACTTGGTGCTACAAAGCACAGAGCCAATGCCAGTCGGGCGTAAGGCCACGGGAAAGACTGCGAGGCCCTCGGACTCAACTGAGTCGGGCCGCGATGAGTCCCGTACGGGGCTGGATACCGTTTTTGAACGGTTATCCCAAATGGAGCACCTCATACAGGGGTTGCTCCAGCAACGTACACTCCGGGGGGGAGGAGTCATGTGGGCGGCAGGCTGCAGAAGAGGCCGCGCCGGCAGCACCTAGTAGAGGGCTGCTTGATAGCACCCTCATGGATGAGGTGAGTGCAGAGGGTCAGCTAAGTTCTGACCCAGACTCTGACGGTGACTTCGAACCTAGCGAAGAACGGCCGTTGTCAGAGGTCTCATCTCTGGCAGCACGATTCGCTGTCCCGTCAGAGTATGGAGAGCCACTGGGAGATGAGCTGGTCTCCACGATATAGAGGGCTGCTTGATAGCACCCTCATTGAAAAGGCGACTGCAGAGGGTCAGCTGAGTTCTGACCCCGACTCTGACGGTGAGTTCGAGCCTAGCGAAAACGGCCGTTGTCAGAGGTCTTATCTCTGGCAGCACGATTCGCTGTCCCGTCAGAGTCTGGAACCACCAAGAAACAGGAGACCTGGGGAACTGCGTGTTGCTGAAGGTGCCAGCAGTGAACCGGGTGATATGGAGCCAGATGGGCGTGGGCATGCGTACCCAGGAGATGAAGCTGCAGAGAATCCTGAAACTACTTGGCTCCGGAATCACGGCGTTCGCTAGAACGGTGGATGGTGGGCATCTGTCGGAGACGCAGCAAGAGGTACTAGGGTTGCTTTGTAGCGCCCATTTTGAGATAAATTGTCTCAGGGAAAGTGCCATTCGGCCCACCATTAATCCCAAGTTTGCAGCACTCTGCCAGCCCAGCAACATATAGCCGGCCAACCTACTCTTCGGAGAGGACCTCGCCAAGCGTGTCAAGGAGATGGATGACGAGGCAAAGATGGTGGGCTTGATGAAGCCACCGGCGGTCGGCAAGTTTCTAAAAAAGAAAGTACCCCTACAAACGAGGGACAGATTGGTCTGGACCAGGAACAAGTCGGCCGGCAATGCAGATGCGCAGGTGGCATTCTGCAGCAGGAACACGGTCAAACGTGGGGCTTCCCGCCAGGGGCCGGGGACAACGGGACCCACCAGGTACCAAGGAGGTAGGTGGGCCTGGTTCTCTGGTGCACATATCAAATGTGACACAACTAAAATCTGGGGGTACATTACATCTGTTCCGGGATGAATGGAAGCAAATTACCTCAGATCTGTTTATACTGAGTGTTATTCAAGGGTTTCGAATGGAGTTCAATCCAAATTGTGATTTGCTCATTCAGCATGTTCTTGGGAGAACTTTTCAGTTTTCATTAACAGAACAGATGGAGGTTCAGGCTGCGCTTGAAAGCTTATGTGATAAAGGTGTAATTGGAAAGTCGATTCACCTACCCCGTCAATTTGTGTCTATTTTTTCCCAGGCCAAAAAAGGATGGGGGATTCAGTATAGACATTTTAAGATGGAAACGTTTGTCACTGCCAAGCAACTGGGTCCAGAGGATGCTATATGGCAACTCTAGAGCTTAAAGATGCATATTACTCAGTGTCTGTTCATTTGCAGGATAGAAGATATTTGAAATTCACCTGGATGGATCAACTATGGCACAACATTGTTAAAACCTATACTACGCATGATGAGAGGCCAGGGTCAGGTGCTCATGGTTTATCTCGATGATATCTTGATTACAGGGGTATCCAAGAAAACAGCTGAAGTAACCGGTGGTAGTTGTTAAATCCACTTTTCAAAGATTGGGCATTATCCATCCAGAGAAATCCAAAGTAACACCTGACTATTTGGGTCACAATTGATTCAATTCAGATGGTAGTGACTCTGCCCAGGGAGAAAGGGTAGAGCTAATTGACAGCTGAATCAAGCTAATGGAGGCACTAAGGATACATTCGGGTCATTATAATAGACCCATGCAGTCATCAGCAGAGGCTGTTTCTGATTTGCAATGGTGGATTCAGCATGTGTCCAGTAGTTCGAGCATTGTAGTGCTTGAGCAGCCTTCCATGATTTTGTAGATGAATGTCAGTGCACTCGGGTGGGGGCCACGGATACGAGTTTCAGCTGTTGAGGCAGATGGACTGAGCAAGAGGCATCGCATCTACAGACATGGGGAATTAACTATTTAGAGCGTTTAGGAGCTTTTTATGGATAAGGCTTATTGCTCTAACAAACGTAACCTGCATGTTCAGTTTCAGATTGACAATACTACGGCAGTGGCATATATATTAATCACATCGGTGGAATCAAGTCGGTATCTTGTGACAGATTGACTAATCAAATTTGTGCCTGGTGTATTGATAAAGATATTTGGTTTTCAGCTATTTATCTACCAGGTAGATTCAACATAGTAGCACAGGTCACGAAAGTTCCATGACAACACAGATTGGATGTTGAACCAGGAGGTGTTCAATAATATAGTAGTTATATATGAATGCCAGATATCGATTTATTTTGCATCGAGGTTTAACCACCAGCTGCCTAAATATGTTTCATGGGAACCAGACCAGGGGGCAGTTGCAATTGATGCTTTCTCACTACATTGGGGTGGTATGTTTTTTATATATTTTCCCACCATTCTGCCTCATAGGTCGGAGTCTGCAAAAAATCAAGCAGGATGCCGCTTCGGGGGTGCTTGTAATACCTAATTGGCCGACTCAAGCATGGTTCCCTTTGATGTTACAGTTAGCGATCCAACCTCCTTTGGTGGTTCCCAAGCGTAGGAATTTACTGGAGCATCCGCTAACACGGGAAAGTCAGCCGTTATGTGACCGTATTGACTTGTTAATTTGCAGGTTTTAAGAAGGCCATACCTGGAGCGAGGAATGTCTGGGCGAATGGTGGACATGCTCACTGCAGCCTGGAGAAAGAGTACTCAAAAACGGTATATTACTTATGTAAAAAAATGGGAGCAATATTGTGTACAAAATAATATTGATTATAGTACTGCAGGTATTGTGGATGTTTTAGAGTTCCTGTCGACACTCTACTATGATGAGGGGCTCAGTTATACCACCATTAATACAGCTTTAAGTGCTTTGTCCTCGTATGTTTTGATGGGGTCGGGAAAAGATCCTATTGGGTTTTCATCCTCTCATAGCTCGATTGATGAAAGGAATTTCAACTCCAAACCTCCTAAACCCAGGTATATGGCGATCTGGGATGTAAGTGTGGTCCTCAAGATGCTTCGACAGTAGGTTCCTGTCACGTCTCTGAATTTGCCAAACTCACCATGAAGGTGGTCATGCTCATGGCATTGGTTCAGCATAGCGAGTGCAGATTTTGCCAAAGCTTCAGCTAGACAGGATGGAAGTGGCAGAAGAGAATGTTATGTTATATATTTACGACCTGCTCAAACAGAGCAGGCCAGGTGTCAGGTTTTAAAATTGTGTTTTCAGCATAACCTACTGATCCATGTTTATGTGTTAGGACACATTTATTACATTATATTGAAGCTACAAGGACCTTAAGAAATGTGGAAACAGGATTGTTTATCAGTTACAAGAAACCACACAAGAGAGTGTCAGTGCAGACTATCTCAAGGTGGTTAAAGCAAGTGTTGATTCAGGCAGGTATTAACACTGACGTGTATACACCTCATTCCACTAGTGCAGCAGCAACGTCGGCGGCCAGGGCGATGGATGTTCCCATCGACCATATTCCTACAGGCGCCGGGTGGTCAAATGAATTGGTTTTTCAACAATTTTTACCATCGGCCGATTGCCGATCGGGGGCTGTTTGCAAATTCAGTATTAAGTGCTGTTTAAGTTTCCCCTAGGAAAGAGGGGTTACTGTTTGTTTTGATTATTCAAATCAATTGTTACTGCATGATATTCAATTTCATGTTTAACGCATTATTGATTGTTTCTCATCCGAAGTCAATCAATGCAGTGAGAAGCCGGGATTTGAATCTGCAGCATAAAATCACAGAGCTTTGAACTCTTCACGGAATCATTCACGTGACTCCGAAGTAAATAGTAAGATTAAACGAGCTTACCAGTTTGAAGTTTGATCTTTATTTTATGAGGAGTTACGTTGGTGATTACGTGCCCACCACGCCCAACCCTCTCTCTCATAAAGGTCATATGGTAGTTCTCATGTTGCTGATCTTACTATGTTACTTCAAATATTCTGTTATCTGCGATTTCATACCGCTGCTTTGAAGATTGACGCGCATGCGCTCTGGCGGGACTTCTTCACATAATCACCAACGTAACTCCTCATAAAATAAAGATCAAACTTCAAACCGGTAAGTTCTCATTTAATCTTACTATTTTATCCTGCTCCATTCCTCATGAGAAATAAATTCAGTAGTGACGTCTATGCTACATGAATGTTAGAGCTGAATAAAATGCAAGATTCGGCCAGATACTCATGTTACTTCCAATTTCCTCATAAGGGTCACCTGAGGCTCAGGGTTGAAAACCTTATTAAAACTGGTGAAGCTAATGTAAGTAGAGTTCCATTAAATATACCAATATTCCAGAATCATTTAAGGGACTAGAATCTTACTGGGAAAATATAGTTAATTCTTCTTAGATCATTCTGTGAGCCTCTGACATTTGATATGTATGCCATGACAATTTGAAGGAGCAATTTGCAAGCCATTGAAGTCGTCCTATTTAAATGTAATAACAACTAAACATCATTAACAATTCTCAATGCAGAAATGTTACAATGACAGACATTTAAATCTGGAATTAATAGCCAGTGTCTCTAAAAATGACAATGGAATGAACAGACAACATTTTACTTTCTAGACTCCTTGTTAATTTTTAGACTTTATAATTACAAAGAAAAAATGATTGCCTAAAATAGTTATTGACTCTTTAAATAATCCAATTCACATTTTAGAAGTTTCAAAATGTATGAGGACAAACACCAGGAAGCAACTGGCAGGGAATGACAGGTACATTTTATTTGCTGGTAAATGACCAGAGCATAATTTGTAACAATTTTGTTTGCAACAATCTCCATAACTCTATATGTGGGAAATAGTTCTTTATCAAGTAATTTCCAACCTTTACTGGGGAAAAGAAACAACACATCAACATGAATTTAGCTCTGGAAAATAATTATCATGTCTGCAACTAATGATGCAAAATGAAGAACTTGTATTAATAACCTTTGCTGACAAATTCACTTGTATTATCAGATGGTAAAGATATGCTAATTAAATCATTTTTCACACAGTTTCATGCAGGAAAGTGCCTTCACTGTCAATTTAACCAGCGATTCTACTTAAAGTTAATTGTCATATTGTGCTGCAGCACTCTCAGTGAACCCAATGAACCACTTCCTCTATCACATAATTTAACAAAATGTGACAAATTTTAACTTTCTATTTTATGTCTGATCTTCCTTTTAATGAGTTTTATTAAGCAGAGAATTTCGCAAGAAATTATATTACTATTTCTCAGAACAATTTAGGACATTTATGACCTTTTTGTAAATTGGGCCCTCATTATAAAGATCACTGACTTTAATACAGCAAACAAGAACCAAAAGAGATGAACCTGGAAAAACAGTGTTTTGCATACATCTGTGCTGCATCAAGCTATAAATAAAGCAAATCTAGCTTCCAAAACTAAGTCAATTCACTGCACTTGAGATTGAAGCCTTTCCAAGATTGCTTGGAATTAATCATTTGGGAACGTCCTCACTCACAGAGGGAGCACAGTTAGATTGCAATTTCAAATGTTATCCAGCATATATGACCTAGATATATGCCAACAGAGCCATAGTGAGAATCAAAGGGTATATTTTCTCCCAACTGGAGGGAGATGCATGTTGTAGGCATTGTTTGCCAGTGGGTAAAGACTAGCATCTGGTTACACTGCCAGAATGCAAGAAGCTGCTTGTAAATGCTTGGAAATAAGAACAAAAAGATATTCAAGATAATTTCAAGACTGACATTCCTGTAAAAGGCTATTGCCAGTACAGATAAATGATGTTATAGCTCTAGTTTTAGATCAACAGTGAAGTACGTTTTCCTTGTCCAGTTGCTGTTTCTTGATCCACTGAGAGTATTAATGTTCCATGTTTTGGGTTTAGCTCCTACACTCGGGCCAACACACTATATGTTTTTATTATTCACTTTTTTGAGAACTGGGGCATCACTGAAAATGGCAGCATTATTTGGCCATCTCTAATTTCCCTTGGGAAAGTAGTGGTGAGTGACTTTCTTGAACTGCTACAATCCTTCCGGTGAAGCGTCTTCCAAGGTGCAAAGAGGATTCCTGGACATAGCTGTAACAATAAAGATGGACCAGCAATATATTTTCAAGTGATGTGCAATTTGGAGGGAAACCTGTAGGTGGTGGTGTTCCCTTGAACTCACTGTCCTTGTCCTTCAGGCAATTGTGAGTTAGTGTAGGAATATTTTATGCAAGAAACTGCAGTGCATTTTATAAATGACACCCACTGCAGCCATTGCGCACCAGTTGTGGAGAGGCTGGATGTTTAGATTTATTAATGCAATGCCAAATCAAGTGACCTGCTTTGTCCTGAATGATACCAAGTTTCTTGATAGTTGTTGGAGATACACTCACCCTGGCAAGTGGAAAGTATTCCATATTTCCAGATTTGTGTCTTGTAGGGCCTGGACTATCAGGAGACAAGTCACTCACCACAGGATCCTCAATGTCTGACCTGCTTTTTTAGCCACAGCACTTACATGTCAAGCCCTATTGATATTTTGATCAATGACCCCCACGACTTTGATGGAGGTGATTTCAACTATGATATTGCCAGTGAATGTCAAGGTAGGTGGTTAGATAAAGTCATTATCCGGCACTTGTGTGACATGAAAATTACTGGCATTGTCCAAGTCTTGCTGTATGCAAGTATTGACTCTTCACTTGCTGAACAATTAGAAATGCAATTGAATATTGTGTAGTCATCAGAAAATATCCCCACTTTTGACTTTGTCATAGAAGAAATGTCATTCATGAAGCCACTCGAGATGGCTGAGGAAGATAGTGTTTCTGAAGAACTTGTGCTGTGATATCCTGAGGTTGGGAAGATTGACCTTTGTGCAAAGTATAACTCCAACCATTGGAGTGTTTTCTTATCAATACACATTCACAACAATTTTACAAGGGCATTTTGATGCCACACATGGTCAAAGCAGGTTACATAATTGGCATCCAATCAACCACCCTCAACATTCAATCTCTCCACCACTGGAAATACATTGCTGTTCCATCATCATCGTTGCACCTAATCCTAGAAATGCCTTCCAACAGCATGTGTAGGAAGGAACTGCAGATGCTTGTTTACACCAAAGATAGACACACAATTCTGGAGTAACTCAGCAGATCAGGCAGCATCTCTGGAGAAAAGAATAGGTGACCTTCCAGGTCGAGACCCTTATTCAGACTGGGTCTACTGAGTCTGAAGAAGGGTTTCAACCCGAAACATCACCCCATTCCTATTCTCCAGAGATGCTGCCTGACTTGCTGAGTTACTCCAGCATTTTGTGTCTATTTTCTCAACAGCATGTTGGAAGTACCTTCACCAGAAAGATTGTAGCTATTCAAGAAAGCTGCTCAACACCACTTTCTGAAGGACAATTAGGGATGGCCGTTAACACTGACTTTCCTTGATGTCCAGATACTAAGAAAATGGATTAAACATACATAATAACGTGTTGGTGTAAGGACTGGAGTTAAGGCCAATACATTGAACATTGACATTCTGGGAGAATTATAAAAGAGGTCCCAACCCAAAATATCACCTGTCCATTCCCTCCACAGAGGCTGCTTGACTTGCTGATTTCCTCCAGCACTTTGTGGTTTGCTTAAGATTTCACCACCTGCAGTTCCTCAAAAAGCAGGGATTGGACAGTGAAAACATATTGCTGTTTAATATCTAGGGCAGTCACTCTTAACCTCCCTCATCTCTGGTAATTGCAGCTCTTTGACAATGTTTGGACCCTGACATTAATGAGTTCTAGAGATGAGTAGCCTGTCAAAACCTAAACTGGATGGTGTATGAACAACTTATTAGTGAGCAAGTGCTGGCTAACAGCACTGCTGACAACATCTTCTCTCATTTGATGTTGACTGAGAGTGGACTAATTGAGCAATAATTAGCCAAATTGGATTTGTCCTGCTTTTTATAGATAGGGCAAAGCTGGGCAGTTTTCCACATTGTCAGCAGGTGCCAGTGTTGTAACTGAACTGGAACAGCTTACCAAGAGGCGACACTAGTTCTGGACATAGGTATTATGCTGAAGGGAAATGACATAAACTGTAAGCTTTACATCATTGGAGTCATAACCAGCATAATTACATAGACAACTGGTATTCGAAACATACTTGTGCCCACAATATTAGTTACAAGTATTAATACAA